>JBBDGP010002921.1:0-600000 GCA_037952835.1 Lithobates septentrionalis | reverse complement strand
GCGGAGTTTGGGGGTGCACTGTGTACAGAGTGCAGAGTTCAGGGGTGCACAGTAAACAGATTGCGGAGTTCGGAGGTGTGTGCAGTGTACAAAGTGCAGAGTTCTGTGAGTATGCAGTGTACTGATTGCGGAGTTCGGGGGTGCACTGTGTACAGAGTGCAGGGGTGCACAGTAAACAGATTGCAGAGTTCGGGGGTGTGCTCAGTGTGCAGAGTGCGGAGTTCAGGGGTGTGCAGTGTTCAGTGGTGCCCAGTGTACAGAGTGCAGAGTTCAGAGGTTAACAGTTTACAGAGTTCAGGGGTCAGCAGTGTACCACCTCCCACCCCCACATCTTTGACTGGATTGGCAGCCCAATGCTAGCACAAGCCCCCCTATCCCTCCATCTACTGTAAATCCCCTTCTCCCCCTTCCCCCTAGCTGTACAACCGCCACAAAAAAATCTACCCCCCCCCCTCACCCAACACAGACCTCAGATACAGCGGCTCGATGGGGGGGCGGGGGATGTTCTTCCTTTCAGGCTCCTCCGCAGGGTCTGTGATCAGGCCGGTAAGAGCCAAGGAGGAGCTTAGTTGAAGCTTCTTCTGCTTTTTTACACTAGTGTGATGGTGCTGAGGATGCCAGGAATTGCAGCAGGGCAATGTCTGGATGCACTGCACTAGCAATGCCATCAGCGCCTCCCCTCCCTCCTGTACGTGACAGCACAGTGGCCAGAGATGGCAGGGAGGGTTCAGAGCAGCCGCTCAGAGGAGTGCTGTCACTTTTCAATACAGAAGCCAGACTTCTGTATTGAGAAGTGACAGCGCTCTTTTGAGTGGAAATCACAGAGCTAGCGCTAGAGCCCTGTGTGCATGGGGTGAATAGGATGTGCCCAGACACACTCCGTGTGCATGCCTATGGTGCTACCTACAGAGTGCAGAGTTCATGAGTGCACTACATACAGAGTGCCGGGCTCAAAAGTGCACTACATACAAGGTGCAGTTAAGGAGTGCACTACATACAGAGGGCAGAGTTTAATAGTGACCTACATATAAAGTGCAGAGTTCAGACGTGTGCTCCATATAGAGTGCAGGGCTCAGGGTGTGCTACATACAGAGTGCAGAGTTTGAGAGCGTGCTACATACAGTATGCAGGTTTTAGGAGTGCACTACATACAGAGTTTATGAGTGCAGAGTTAAGAAGTATACTATGTAAGTGCATATTTCAAGAATACGTAACTTCCTCCCAGTGCAGAGTTCTCCCCCCCCCCCTTTCCGGTACAGAGCTATCCTCCCACCCCCAAAGTTTTCTGTGTATGCAAATGACAGTAGTGAGCAGTGCGCAAGGCGATAGTGTGTGGAACTTCTGCCACACTCTGGCTGAAAAAAAGCCCTGGGTGTAGGAGATGCACTCAAAATTCAACAAAACTCCTAGGACATACAGTAAGTCCTATATCCCACAGTATGTCCTATGCCTTTATGCCCTGCTCCTCTTCCCCAGCCACGTCATTTTAGTACCATTATGTGCATTTTTTCGTCTTCTGTATTGTTAGAAATTCTGTATATAGCCCTACAGAACAGTGCACAATCCACATGGGCTTTGCTGCTTAACACAGTGCCTAACCACTTAAGGACCAGAAGATTTTCCCCCTTAACCACCAGGCCATTTTTTGCGATATGGCACTGCGTCGCTTTAACTGACAATTGCGCAAGCAAACAAAATTGATGTCCTTTTTTCCCACAAATAGAGCTTTCTTTTGGTGATATTTGATCACCTCTGCGGTTTTTATTTTTTGCGCTATAAACAAAAAAAGAGCGACAATTTTGAAAAAAATAAATAAATAATTTTTGCTATAATAAATATCCCCCAAAAAATGTAAAAAAACTAATTTCTTCAACAGTTTAGGCCACTATGTATTCTTCTACATATTTTTGGTAAAAAAAAATCCCAATAAGTGTATAGTGATTGGTTTGCGCAAAAGCTCTAGCGTCTACAAAATATAGTACAGGATAGATTTATGGCATTTTTATTATTTATTAATTTTTTACTAGTAATGGCGGCAATCAGTGATTTTTAGTGGGGCTGTGACATTGCGACGGATAGATCGGACACCTAACTGACATTTTTGACACTTTTTTGGAAACCAGTGACATTGGTACAGTAATCAGTGCTAAAAATATGCACTGTTATTGTACTGATGACACTGGCAGGGAATAGGTTAACACTAGGGGCGATCAAGGGGTTAAATGTGTTCCCTCAGTGTGTTTACTAACTGTATGGGGGACTGTGTGACTGGAGAAATACACAGATCTGTCTTAGTGCTCAGCAGAAAGAAACGATCTGTATGATCTCCCTGGTCAGAACAGAGATTTGCCTTGTTTACACAGGCAAATGACCATTCTGTCACTGTGGAGAATGATCGCGGGTGACCGGCGGACATCGAGTCCGCCCCATCTGCTAATTGGCTCCCCCGCTTGCCAGTGGATGCACACACACCCACAAATTGCCATGTATGAGCCGATGTACAATGACGGCGATTTGCCGGACCCAGCCACATTGTCGCAGTACAACTTTGGCAGCTGGTCCTTAAGCGGTTAAAGAGGAACTGCAGTCTGCTCGCATAATTTGTAATAAAAACATCTTTGCCATTCTGAAGCTTCCCTCCAAACACTGCCTATTATTTTATATATACTGTGATTCTGTACTTGCTATATATGCTGCAGAGATTTCCCTCCAATGAGTCTGGCTTCAACCATCTTAACTGTGGCCAGCTGAAGCTGCTGCCTGTTCACTTACTAGATTTACACAGACACACAGAGGCACACCTCCAGTTCTGCAGCCTTGCAGCTCTCATTGGGCCTCTTATGACTCATCCCTCCTCCCTTCCTGGCAAACTCTCAGGAGAGTGAGAGAGAGAGCTGTGTATGATGTCATAAGTCTAAGCTTTTTACCAGACAAGAAACAGGAAGTGGGCTGCATAAGGTATTTACTGACAGAAAGAAAAATGTTTTACTATCCAAAGTTAAAACAACAAGGGCAGAAGATTTAATAGATGGAAAGTTGAAAAAAATTACTGAAGGTCCACTTTAACTGCAGACAGGAACGTGAACTTTTTTATTAGAAAAAAGACAATAGAGTACACAGTACCGTAGATGCAGCTACAAACGTATAAACACTGCCATCTACTGGCTGATGTAGTTGTTGCACAAAATAAATTAACAATATATTCCAACATGTAGCACTACTTTTTTTTTAAACTAACTATGGTAAAGTGGTATGCCTGTAGATTGCATAGAAAAATACAATAATGTATGCAAGACAATATTGCCAAATGAAAGTCTTGCACACACATGCACTTATTATTTAGTTAAAGTGTAACTAAATGCAAAACTTTTTTTCATTTTGGATAGAGTAAAGCCCCATACACATGGGCCGAATGTTGGGAGACAACAGCCAGTTAAAAAAAAAAGTGACGACATTTGGCCTGTATGTATGTCGGTCTGTCTGACAGAAGCCGGCCGTTCAGCCAGCTTCTTTTGGACGTTCATGCTGGAAAACCAGCAGCCAACCGACTCCTGATCAGCACTCTCAGCCAATGGCAGAGAGCGCTGATTGGAGTATTCTGGCAGGGGGGAGAGATCATGGAACCAACCTCGCTGGATTGAAAAAAGCTGTAGTGTGTACCCGGCTTAAGGAAAGATTAAAAGCTTTGTCTATTTTTTTTTGCCATCTGTGTCCCATTGGGGAGATTTCTCTTCACCTCCTGCCCCATAGCCAAAACAGGAAGAGAGAGGTAAGCCCTCCAAAGTGTGTCACCAAGGTCACCAAAACTAGTGTCCCCAGTGGAAGATTTCCCCCCTATTAGTTTTTTGATGTCAGCCAAAAATGTGGAATTTCCTTTTGATTTCACTTTCAATGATAATGGAAAAGAGGACAAATAGAGAGGGTGAATCTCCCTAACGGGGACACAGACATCAATAATAACTGACAGGAGTTCTAATCCCTCTCCACTCTATTCAAAATTAAGAAAAATGTTTTGCCTTCAGTTACATTTTAATCTAAGTAATGACAAAATTATCACTGAATAAATAGGCCCATAGCAGAGATGTAAGAAATTGCTGCGGTCTATAAAGGTACAAGTGTCAGAGCAACAGGTTTGGATGGCAGAAAGTACAAGCAGATCTTAATTTTACCAGTAAGAGTTGCCCAAACTATTTCCAATATTAGCTTGCAATATAGTTGGCCATGTGATTGTTAATAAATACCGTATTTATCGCCATATAACACGCACTTTTTTCCCCTGAAAATCAAGGAGAAATCGTACACACATACACAGCCATGGGTAGATTCAAATATGGTGCCGAGACTGCAGGGAGCCGAGAACACTCGGGTATGTGTATCTCGGCTCCCTGCAGTCTCGGCGCCATATTTAAATCTACACCGAGTGCACAAAGCTGCACTGACATGGCTGGACTGGGGCAAACCTGCACTAACAAAGCTGCACTGGGGCAAGGCTGCACCTGCACTGGGGCAAAGCTGCACTGACAAGGCTGCACTGACAAAGCTGCACTGACAAGGCTGCACTGACAAGGCTGCACTGACAAGGCTGCACTGACAAGACTGCACTGACAAGGCTGCACTGACAAGGCTGCACTGACAAGGCTGCACTGACAAGACTGCACTGGGGCAAGGCTGCACTGACACTGAAAAGGCTGCAGATGGACAGATAAGGCTGCATTGATGGGAATTTTAATGTAAGTTTTTTTTCCTTAAACTTCCCTCCTAAAAGTTTTTTTTCCTTAAAATTCCCTCCTAAACTTGGGGTGCGTGTTATACGCCGGCGCATGTTATACGCCGATAAATACAGTAAATAAAATATGAGTGTGTGTGTGGCAAATGGATTATATTTAGAAATGCCAATACACTGAAATCCTTTAAAAAATTATACACATCTTTATAAATGTTATATGTTTCTGTGAAAAAAAGTATCCTAGTTATTTGTGCTAAGTCATCTCAGTAAATGAACGTTATTGGTACAATCCTTCCTCTCTAAAGCCTCATGCACAATGGACACTTTGACCATCTCACCTTGAAGCCTTTCCTCCTGGTAGTGGCATTTTGACAGAAGAAACGCTTGTAAATGCATGTACCGCGAGCATCAGTCGATTCGACGTTCATTTATTATTTGGCCAGAATATTAATTAATTCTGGCCATTGAAATTAATTAAATTAATGCTTAAGCACCAAACACACCTGGCAATAATGCACGTTTACACGTGTTTCTGCCAAAACACCGTTGCTCCTGGGCGCACTGGCAGTGGGGTTTTTTCTGCCTCCAAACTCCTCTAAACATCTATGTGTGCACGGACACCTAGGTTAACATACAGGGGGTGTTTAGAGGCATAAAGAAAGCTCCAGAAGCCCCTAGGAACAGTGTTCAAAATGTCCAGTGTGCATGAGGTCTAAACAGTGTAAATACATTTGATACATAAAACGACCAAATGGTATAAGCAATTTACACACCTGATTTTAAAATGTGTTAGCACATAGTTTATGTTGTTTGGCACAGAGATAAAATAAGGACAAAATGCTATAAATCTGTTTTGTGTTTGTAGGCTATTGTAGTGACTGATGGAGAGAGGATCCTTGGTCTAGGGGATCTTGGAAGTTATGGCATGGGAATTCCTGTTGGCAAACTGGCACTTTACACAGCATGTGGAGGAGTAAAGCCCCAGGAGTGTCTGCCTGTAATGTTGGATGTAGGAACCGATAATGAGGTGGGTGTAATATCAGTAGTAACAATGTGCATTCAATCGCTTAAAGCTGTTGTAAGGTTTATATATTTTTTCTTAATTAAAATAACAAGCATGTTTTACTTGCATTCTTTTTGCAATGGTATTGCACAGAGCAGCCGCAATGCTCCTCTTTGGGGGTCCCCCGCCACTGCTCTTGCTGCTCTCCTTCTTTGTGTGCTCCTTAAGGAAGCCACGTCCTATGGTGGTACATCTGCAGGTTTGCTCCAGAGCCACGGTGTGTGCATCCATAGACATAAAGAAAAAAAATATGGACAGCTAGGTCTACAAATTGACAAACTGTAAACAGACCAATACTCTTTGCTGCCATTCAGGCCTTAAATATTCTCTGCTTATCATTCAGTCAAAGAGTATGCCTTTATAGATAAAAACCTTTAATGTTCTCCCAAATATAGCTGGTTTCCTTCCAGGTCTTAAGTTTCAACATGACATTTTATATATGGCACCGTGACTGCTCTAAATTTGCTTATTATAAAGTATTATCAGATATGTTACTTTCAGTAATCCCTGTGATGTATCAATATTAGATAAAATCAGGACTTTTCCTCAGCGGGAACACGAGGGAACTCAGTTCCGGCACCTCCAGCATTGAATGTATGTAATGGCAAGGGGCGTTGAGGGAGAGGTCTATTGATGCTGGCTGATGGGAGATTTGTTGTTGCTGGGGGAAGTCTATTGTTGCTGAGGGAGTTTACTGTTTCTGGGGTGGGGTCTATTTTTGCTCACTGTGGGGGATTTTTTTTACCATCTTTCTTGTTATCATTAAAAAATGCTACACAAATGACTTAGTAGCAGACAATGATAATTGGTTCTGTATTCTCTAAAAAGGCCACTACTGGGAGGTGGGTAGGGGGTGGAACCAAGATTTGGTGCTCAGAGGTGGGTAGGAGGCAGAGACAAAGGGTGACTCATAAGGGAGTTGTTCCTGCACCTTTTCTCAAAAAAAAAAAAAGCCCTGGATCAAATTATTTTCCTGACAGACTCCATGGCAGCCTACGTGTGGGTTAACCCCGCCTCCTCTCCAATGCTATAGGACCCCCTACCCTATAAGATTGAGCTCACCTGTATAGACTGTGTTCCTTTTTTTGTCCTCCTCCATGGACCTACACCACGATTGTTCCTGATGGCGTCCGGTCGGAGTATTTCCAGATTCCAGCATACCATCATACAGTGCAGCTCAGGGCCCAGCTATGAGCGGGCGAGTAGCTTTTCATGGCACTAGATTCCCTAGTTGTGGGGGGGAGGTTGCCTCGGTATGCTGGCAAGGTCTGAAATTTCCTACTACTTCCATGGCAGTCGTTTCTTTGTTATGCTGTGTTTGTCTCCTGTCTCCCTGGTGCTCTCCGGTTCTTCTGTGTCCCCTCATGGCGTTTGGAATGCTTCTGCGTTCCAGGCAGCCGCGGTGCTTCCGGGTTGCGGCCGCCACTGTCGTTCTGCGCATGCGCGGGGCCATCGCGAAAGCGAGGCTTGGCTCGCGCATGCGCTGAGTGGTGAATTCCCCGGCGGCCGCGCAGGCGCCGTACGGCTGTCTCCCACAGCGCAGGCACGAGGTGGAGGAGCAGTGACATCACTCAGGCGGGGGATTCGATTGTCTGCCATCTCCTGTCAAAAAACGGGATTTCACGCAGACAGTGAGTGGCATCTTCCCCCAGCCTGGTCTGCATTGGTCTACTGGGTTTTCTCCCCTTTAAAGGGGAAAGTAAAGGTAAATAGATAATACATATATGTACATACATATTAAAAAAAAAAAAAGAGAGAAGAAGAAAAATGTGTATAAATAAAAATATATATGTGTATATATAAATGAATATATAAATAAAAATGTGTATGTGTATATATATGTGTGTATAGGTGTATGTATGTGTGTATATATATATATATATATATATATATGTATACATATACTGGGTACATAATCTTTCTGATCGGTATGTGTAGCATTTCCGGGTCATCTGCAGACCATCCATGTCATGATGACGTTCTGTCCAGCGGTTATGGACAGGTCACTGCCTTCATACAGCCAGCCCTCATGCACAAAGGTACGTGCAGGTGAGGAGAGGGGCCGAGGTTGCAGTCTCAAAGGTTTGAGACTTGCCTTTGGTGTCCCCCCCAATCTTTTTCAGCCTTTTTCAGATTGGACCCGCAAGTCGTGGTCCGGGACGGTAGAGACCTTGCCAGGCCACAAACATCTACAAGAGGAGATGTTACCATTCCTCCTCCATCTAGAGGAGATGTTGCCATTCCTCCTCCAACTAGAGGAGATGTTGCCATTCCTCCTCCAACTAGAGGAGATGCTGCCATTCCTCCTCCAAATTGAGGAGATGTTGCCATTCCTCCTTCAACTAGAGGAGATATTACCATTCCTCCTCCATCCAGAGGAGATGTTGCCATTCCTCCTCCAACTGGAGGAGATGTTGCCATTCCTCCTCCAAATTGAGGAGATGTTGCCATTCCTCCTCCAAATTGAGGAGATGTTGCCATTCCTCCTTTAACTAGAGGAGATGTGGCCATTCCTCCTCCAACTAGAGGAGATGTGGCCATTCCTCCTCCATCCAGAGGAGATGTTGCCATTCTTCCTCCAACTAGAGGAGATGTTGCCATTCTTCCTCGAAATTGAGGAGATGTTGCCATTCCTCCTTCAACTAGAGGAGATGTTGCCATTCCTCCTCCAACCAGACTAGATGTTGCCATTCCTCCTCCAACCAGAGGAGATGTTGCCATTCCTCCTCCAAATTGAGGAGATGTTGCCATTCCTCCTTCAACTAGAGGAGATGTTGCCATTCCTCCTTCAACTAGAGGAGATGTTGCCATTCCTCCTCCATCTAGAGGAGATGTTGCCATTCCTCCTCCATCTAGAGGAGATGTTGCCATTTCTCCTCCATCTAGAGAAGATGTTGCCGTTCCTCCTCCAGTCACTGCACCCACCGCCCCGGATGGCAGAGCCTGCTGGAGATGTGAGACACGAGTCCTGGAGGGCAAGTCGTTATGTGACCACGGTTATGCCTGGGCGGTTGGGGATAGAAGGGACGGGAAGCAAGAATATGGAGTCTCTTGTGAAATGTGTGAGGTAATAATCTCTAAACAAACGGGACACATCCTACACATGGAGCCAATTGTCCATCCCACCCGGCTTCTTGGCCGACATAGCCCAGAGGTTTTTTCTTTGGGTCCTTCCCAGCCCTTCGCTGCTTCTCTGGATTCTTGAGACAGCAAGTTGGAAGGTGACGAATGTGTCAGAAGCCTTGACATATCTCTGGTTCCTCCACGAGTCAAAGCGATTAGGGAAGCCCTTAAGTGGGTAGACCCTTTCACCTCCCCCCGTCGGCTAAGCAAAGTAGTTTTCTAAATACCGGGGGAAAGGAAGCTCTCTCTCTCTCTTTCTGCTCCTCACAGGATTAAAAGAATGAGGAGTGCAACTGAGTGGACAAGAAAACTTCTACGTCAATCAATACCTCTAGATTGTATCCCTTCAAGGCAGAAAAAGTGAAGTGTCTGGGAAACACTCCCCCTTATAGATACAGCATTGTGGCGTCTGACAAAACAGGTTACTCTAACTTAGAAGATGCCGTGTCTCACAGGACAGGCTTGAAAGATGTTAGATCAAGATTTCAAGGAAGCTTGCGGGTTTGCCGGTATGGCTCGTATAACTGCCCTGGATTTAGCAGCTATGTCTATAGGTTATGGAAGCCTAGACAATCATTGTAGTCTTCGTACTTAGGGGAGCTTTGGAGGAGTTCTTCACAAGTTCAGCAGTTAAGGAGCTGAAGATAGCATCAATCTGATCCACCTATTGGCTTGGACTAAATGGTCCTCGGTCATGGTTCATGGGGCCTTATAGTTACGCCTTCCCCAGGTTAGGCGTCTGCTCGGTCGGAAGAGTCCCCAGTACGGGAGGTTCTGGATGCTCGTGAGAAGTTTGCTTTTAAAGGCCTGACTTGGATTGGAGTGTCCTTCAGAACCCGCTAAGTGTTAGGCGTCCGATGGTTGTGAACCAGCTGAATCTTTTGGGTTGCACCCGCCCAGGCAGGTCGGGCGGGGAGGCTCATCCGCTCCTCTTCCGGCACATCTAGGTGGCCTCCATCATGGATTACTGGGCTGTCGAGACGATTTTATTGAGCCACACATGGTCCTTCACTAATACTCCTTCCTCCAGATTTATTCCACTCTGCTAACTTGGTCGGAAGAGCAGAAGCAGGTCGTTACTGTACATGTACCAAGGGACGAAAAATTCCAGGGGGTATACTTTCCCCTCTTCGTTATACAAAGTAACAGTTTTGGTGACCAGTAATAGATCCAACTTACCTATACAAGTATAAAGAATTTGTACATACAATAGACGGCTCTGTCGTCCTTCTATACGGCCGGGGGATTGGCTAATCTCAATCAACTTGAACATGCTTACCTCCGGTTCCAAGTTGGGCAAGACCATCTACAGTTCTTCTTCCTCCTTTTTGGGCTGATAACCTCACCTGAGTCTTCTGAAGAAAAAAAAAAAAAACACTCTCGGCTCGACGGTCTACACGACCCCTATGGTGAAGTAGTTCCTGCAGAGGTTATACCCTCTCCCGTCAGGTTTTCTGCAGCAAGGGAGATCAAGGGGCAACAGTCAACCTATTCACATATCATCAACGACGTGGAGTAGCCTCTTCTGGTGTCTGCAGCGCAAAACCTGCTCATTTGCCACTCCGTGGCCCCATCTCATGGGTCAAGGTCACGACCAATGCCAGCGGTACCGGTTGGAAAGCCCTCTACAGTTTGGATCTTGCTTAAGGCAAGTTGGGTACGCGTCTTCTCGACCTGGGCTAGAATGTCCTGGATCTTCGGGCAGCATAGTGTGCCCTTCAGTTCTTCTCCCATCTCTGGGAGGGAGAGTCAGTATTATAAGAATGGACGTTACAACGGCGAGTGAGGAGTCATAGGGGCACTCGAATCTCCACACTATTCCGGGAGTTCAAGCCCATCATATCTTGGGCCCAGAAGAACCTGACCGCCTTTTCAATGGCCTATATCCTTGGAGTCCAAATCGTCTGATTGGACTCCTGTCGCACAGACACTAACGAATGGTCTTCTCGTGTGCAGACATTCAAGTGGATTCTGTTCCTGGGAGTCAATTCCAAAGTGGATCTTTTTTCTTCACAGGCAACCTCAAGCTGGTGAGGTGTTACAACTCGGAGCCATTACAGCTAGGCCTCTGGAGTGGATGCCCTGACAGATCGATTGAGTTTCAAGAGGGCATATGCCTCTTTCATCACTCCCAATAATCCTCAAATTCTTACGAAGATCTCATGTGGAAGCAGTCAAGAGTGGTGGCTGTAGCTCCTTACTGGCCAAACGAGCCTTGACTTCCCTTCCTGAATCGGCTCAGCTTCCGGGATCCGTTGTCTCTTCCTCTCAGGCTGGGCCTTCTTTCTCAATGGGCAGTCCTGCACCCTTGTCTGGCTCAGGTGCGCTCCAAGGATGTTTGCCACTCTCATGAACTCTACGGGGATGAGCGCGAATTAAGTCGATAGGAGATTGCAGGCCAAGTCTGTTCTCATTTCTTCGGGCAGGTCATGTAGAAATCCAAAGCTCAGGATATCTTCAGCTTTTCGGCCTAGATTTATCTCTATCAATCGGCTCTCTTACAGTCCAGGTCTCAGCCTTGTCGGCCTTCTCCGGAAATTCGTGGGCTGTTCACCCTTTAGTCCACCAGTCGTTCCATGGGCAGTCAAAGCTTAGCCCTCAAAAAGGAGACCAAGATTTCCCAATTCAGACCTTCCCCTTGTTATTGGCTCACTGTCTGAACTTAGTAACACGGGGTCCTCCCCGCTTCCTATTGGAGACCTTTTCAGTTAAAATCACTGTCCTCTTTTCGGACCAGATGGTCCTTATTAATATGCTCAGCTCAAATCCGAGAATTACCTCAAGGTTCCATAAGATTCAGGGAATCGTCCTATCTACATTCAGGACCCAGAAGTCTACTAAAGTTCATCCTCTGGACGTAGACGAAATTCTGAAGGTATACCTGCAAGCTACTTCCTTCCTTTAGACACTCTGTCTGCCTGTTTGTCCTGCACTTTGGCAGTAACAAACTGATTCAAGCCTCTACCAGAACGACTGTGGCCTGGATTACCCAGTTTATCCATCAGCTTTATACAGCTAGGATCCTGACTCCCCTGGAGGCATGGCGGCACGTTTCACCAAGAATATAGCAGCTTCATGGGCAGCAGCCCGGTACGCATATCCAGACGTTATCTGCAAGCGGCCTCATGGGCCCCTATTAAAGCCTTAATGTCACATTACTTTTCTGAGCCTGCTTCGCTTGCCTCTGTGACCTTTGGTTTATAATTCCTGTCGGTTGACGGGTCAAATTAAATTTATTGCTGTTCAGCATACCCACCCGTGTGGAATGGATAGTTATTTCCCACACGTAGGCTGCCATGGAGTCTGTCAGGAAAAAGGAAAATTTATTATCAAATACTTACCGTAATTTTCCTTTCCTGATGGACTCCATGGCAGACAGAGTCCCCACCCATCGGTCAAAGAGTAGGCTAGTTACGGAACACAGTCTATACAGGTGAGCTCAATCTTAAAGGGTAGGGGGTCCTATAGCATTGGAGAGGAGGCGGGGTTAACCCACACGTAGTCTGCCATGGAGTCCATCAGGAAAGGAAAATTACGGTAAGTATTTGATAATAAATTTTCCTTTATTTTAGTACCTCTGGATCTGGGGATTTTAGTATTGTTTCAGAAACAAACTTCTGGTCATACACTGTTTGGACGAAGCTGTGCTGGCGAATGATGAACACTGACTTTATTCTGTGATTGATACGGTCGTAAGCAATTCGAGTTGTAACTCAATTTGTGAGTGGGATTGTGTTTTATCTTTTTTTTAATCAAATTTAAATAAAGTGAGCACTGATCTACTTTACATTTTTGAGTACCTTCTTTACTTTGGTGTGGATTGAAAAGTAATATGGGCATGTTGTTTAAGAATGGTCTTGGTAGTTAGTATCACAAAACTACTATTATTGTAATAGAGAAAGTTGAGTGATTTTTCAGTTTGACCACCATATGAGATTTGGAAAGCACTCTTACTTGTTTAATTGGATTAATTAAGCGCATGGTTGTAAGATGTTGATGCAAGAAATGTGGAACTGAATCTCAAACCGTCTATGGCCAGCTTAAGGGGCTGTCGCTTGCTGTCATCAAGAGAGCCTAACTATGCCCATCCTTTCCGCCCACCTGCTCCATTCATAGAAGCTGGCACGACAGCTTCTATTATTGTAATAAGATTTATAAATGGTGGATAGGTGTATGATTGATAGGTCTGCCCCTTGATTCATTGATCACGTTTCATGCAGATAAGCTGTAATATGGCTTCTATGAATGGAGCAGCTTGGCAGGAAAGAGTGGGAATAGTTGGATAGTTGGGCTTTCTTTATGAGAGCCTGTAACAGCCCCTTAGTAGTATTTATTCCCTGCCACACTGGAAGATTTTGGCGACGAGGTTGGGGGGGGGGGGGCATGGATGGAGGAGGATATCAGCTAATAGAAGAGGCATCAATACAAGGGACACATCCTACTGACTGTGAGTTACAGTAGGTCCCTTGTGCTGATTTTTCTACTTTCTTATTTTGGCTGCACTTAGGCTTTTTCAGTTGTGTGAGAGTATTAAACAGATCAGTGTGATTAATAGGCAGTGGGGGAGCTCTGCAGAATATGGCACATTATATTTTTGAAGTTAAATTGCATTAAACCCCTTGCTGTAACAGCTTAGTTAACTATCACATTTACACTTACATTGATCATTAATTTAGTAAGTGTTGCATTGTGTGGGAACATTGTAGAATGTAATTGTTTTCAAACCCATCAGTGTCCTTTGTGCCTCAACTTCTTGATATATGGACAACTTATGAACAGGTAAGAATTAAATTTCAAGGAAACCACCAACAGGATCACAAAAACAAAGAAGTCAAAATGTCAGTTAAAATTGATAATATCGCGCAAACAGGCCTATCTGTAGTAAGGAGTGCTATGTCTTTACATGGTATTTCATAAAAATAATAAAGGATGAATCTGAGTTCAGCTTTTCCCGGAAGCCAAAGAAAATTGATCCTAAATAAGCTAAATTAGCAACTACCTAGCAGGTGGATTGAGGAAAGATTGTAGTGATTGCATGCAATTTACAGTTTCAGTACTATTTAGATATACTGATGAAACAAACAGGCAAAATAAAATGGGAACATTGCAAACACCTTTAGAAAAGTCATCTTCGTACATAGTAGTAGATATAAAGGTGGTATTTACAAGTGTTCACTAAACAATAAGTCGTATTAATTAATAGATTCTGCTTTTAGAGTAATAATCTGTGGTCCTCCCTAAAAACATATTAACTATCAAAAATGGAGACCTACAGGATTTATTATGTTTGGAGAGTGACCAATTTCTTGATCTCAGATGTTTGACTACGGTATATATTCTATAATTAGACTCCCATGTGTTGTAAAAGGAAATCAATACACCAGTTTGCTCATTTCCTAAAAGCCACAGTATGTTTTCGTACAGGTGCCAAAAGAAACAAGAACTCTTATTATTTTATTCCACTAACTCACTTAATCCAGGTGCATCTGAAGTTTGTATTGTAGGACATAAGCAATCTAAATTAAATCGTTCGAATAGTACAATCCAAATTGATTAGTAAAAAATATAAATTTTCCTTTATTACAGAATAAGATCTAACTTTTATGGAAAACTTGTATGTAGTAATGAGTGAATGCAATAAAATGTAATGAGTGAATACATTCATTTATTGTACCGCATGTGAAACAGACTTTTCCATTTTGTAAACCAACAGCTAACATGACAAGCCTAGGTACTTGCCAGCATTTTTCAGTTTGCAGTTTGCAGTATGCAGTTTGTAAAAGGGCAGCAAAGACCAGGGCTTTGTGAAATATTGTAGAGGATGTGTTCAGGTAGTTTAACAGTTTTAAATTATTAAATTGGTATGTATGTTTCTCCTGGTTTCCTGCCTAGGCAAATTAAGTCATATAGATCTCAGGAGTCTTCAGGAGGGGATGAGAGGAGGAGGGGTTTTCTCAGCTAGGCACACTCTCCTGTATGCATGCTTGAGCTAAAGGCAGATGGATTCCAGGAAGTAAATGCTACTTGAATCGTTTGCCCTTACTTAAGATGGCCACGGCCAGAAATGCTAGGGGTTTTTTTTCAAAGTGATTTCTCAACAAAATAAAGCATGGAGACATAGATGGATGGGTAAGTTTGATTTGTATCATTTTTATTATTCAAAGCAAACTCACCCGTCCATCCATGTCTCCATGCTTTATTTTGTTGAGAAATCACTTTTGGTTTCTGGTGCTCAGGTGCAGTGAAGATCCGCTTTAAAGCATCTCTATTGCCTTAATATTTCTAAAAGCCCATGTCAAATTAAAGGTAATAATAACTTACCAGTTCTTTGGGCAGCCTATGTGTTTTCCTTGTATAGTCACCATGCACATTTTTTTCATCATCTGCAATATGATTATTTATACAATTTCACACTATTGTAGGTATAACAAGTAAAACAAAGTAGTGATCATTAGCAGTGGAGTTTAGTTTTGGAACCAATGGTTGTTCACCTATGGGCTCCAGTGATGGGAATCCAGTTCTGACAATAAGGCTGACCAGGTCATCCAGAGTGCAATGTTAGATTTGTGAGAGTGCTGCACAGCTCTTTATCATCCATAGAAACCCTTGAAAGCTCTGAGAACGTATCCAAAGGGAATACTGCAGCTGACATATATTTAAGAAGTGAGCAACTGGAAAATTTGGAAAAAATTTTAACCCTCTATAGCACTATCCCCACAGGGGCTGCTGGCAACTGGTACCCCTTCTCCTGCACAGCCAGGCAACACATATTCTCTGCTTGCATCCAAACACAGGAAGTTAGTCCCTTGGCTTTGTTTTGATGTTTTATTAGGGGTAACAACTTTTCTTCCTGGGCTCACACAGTCCTTAGTGGATCAATAGCAAAAGTCCATTACAGGTCTCTTAGACCCTCTTGGAAATAGCACAAAAATCAGGCAAACTCCATGCAGGAATGCATTCTTTAATAATGTAGAACTGCTTCCAGCTCAGCTGCTTGCAGGCAATGCCAGCCCTCTTGGCTGCTCTGAAGATCTCCCAGGGCAAGGGTAAAAAGGTTAAGCACAGCGCTGTCCTTTAGAAAGCTTGCTACATGTGGCAGTCTCTCCCCTTGAAAATCCCTGGGTGTGCTGACATATGCACTCTGTCCTCCTTGCTCCCACTGCTCTCAGGCGAAACTCCTAGACAAACCGTGATGCTAAAAGGGTCTTCCTAAGCCAGCCCAGCCTGGAGGTAGAGACCCCCCCGACCTAGGGTATCCCTCCTAGGCCACTGACAGCCTCCTCAGCACTTCATCTTCCACCCGACTCCTCTGCTAGCATGACTCATCCATATTTAAGGGCTGACTCAGCCACCCTTCCAGGACATTCTGCCTGGGGATTGGACAAGTTCTCTCAAGTATGCAGATCATCCCTCATTGCTTCTGCCCACTAACTTCTAGAAGTTTTTTCAAACTTCCAGATCCAGGGGGAGGTACCAGAGACCTTCCTGTATGAATCATTAAGCCTGACCTGCAATAAGCCCTGACCCAGATTCAGACTCTTTTTACCATGAGTAAATACATTTGCCTGCACTATACTAGTAGCACACTAGAGGGTGCTACATCTCTGTTAAGCTGACATTAGAGAGGACTATAAGACCCAGCAACAAGAATGTTGCTTGCCAGGATCACTGCCTGGTTCACTCTAGTTCTAGCTTCTTCTTCCACCTGTTCTGCCCTTGCCAATGTGATGAGTAAAATGGAATGCACACTTTTACACTGCAGTGGCCTGTGCCACCTCTATGTGACTACATTTCCAAGTATCCAGTGTGGCTTGCTGAATGATAGGGATGAGTAGAAACATTGTATATGGAGGTCACTCATTTGGAATGGTTGTTTCTCAGCATGTACTTCACAGGACAGAGCCAATGTGAAGGACAATACTCCCATCAATCCAGAGGACCAGAGGATGTGCTTATGTTAGCTAGGCGACTGATAGGGTGATGCTGGGCAGTATGCAGGCTGGAAGGGCAGCAATTGCTATGGAACTCAAGAGATTTTGGAGCTACACAGCAAGAAGGGGGAACAAAACAACGCTGCATACGGTATGTGGAAAAGATCACATCTACAAACAGAAAAGAGGAAATGAGGCTGGAATTTAGTTAGAAATGTAAATACATGTCGTTGTTTACCTTTTTAAATACACCTAGTGATCAGACCTATCTAGTGTGCTCTATTTCTTGTTCGTATATTATTATAAATACTCAAACATATATAGGCATGGATTACCAATTATGTTCCACTAAACCATGTTGAAGCACAGCCCTGTGGTTTAGCAGTAATGCTTGTAACCTTGGAAGTTACTAAAGATTGTGCCAGCTTGCCTTAAGCTGTACAGGCATAAACAAGCCATGGTGGTTTGACTCATTTCTCTGTGGCAACAAGAACACATTAGTGTCTTGAATAACTTCATCTTCCTTCTCTCTGAAAATCTATTAACAACATGCTTGCATTTATATTGAGTGAAAATACTAAGATTCTTTTCACTGTCTCATTTTAGATTGACATCACTTTGTTGATGTTCCAAATAGTCTGAGCAGCTTGTGTTTGCCCAATATTGCGCATGCCTACAAAATACGCACACAAACCACAACTTCTGTGGGTAATAAAGTAGGGGTTTTGTAATGGAAAAAAGCTTTGTGAAGATATCAAGCATTGTATGCAAATGGGAGCAAGCTGTATTCCCGGGGGGGCAGAAAGACAAATATAACTTTTCTTCACAGCAGTCACTTTTCTCATCCTGGACAGAAAACAATGAATGTTATCCAGGAAAATAGAGGCATAAGTAATATCTCCTTAATTTCTTGAAAAGGTACTTTCAGGAAGTATTGCTAAAATCATTGCTAGAATTAGCAGACACCAGAGGAATAGCATGCAAAAAAATCATTCTTTGTTATATATGATACTAAGGTAGCAAGTAGATATACTGTAATACTTTGTTAAGGCCACAGAAAAGGGATGACAGTTGTCCAAATTGTGACAGTCTTTAGACAGTTACCGAACTAAACAAACAATTGCATGTCTTTGGGATCATGCTGAAAAACGATCATTAGACAGCTTAAAAAACTTTTTTTGATAATAGTCTCTCTCCCTGCTATTCCTCACTTCACTGCATTTCCCTGTTCAAATAACATTATAAAATTAACATCGACAATAACACAAGTTTATAGAAGCTCTGCAGTGCTGCAATCATTCCCAAGGGTGATCAGATCTGGCTGCAAGTCCAACTGTCTCTTAAAGTTTATGGCCAGATGTACAGTCCCATGTAACATTATGATTGTTAATTTTAGTTTTCCTGAAAGGGTCAGACCACCCAAAACTTACGTTTTTGATAGCTGCTGAAGAGTTATGCCCCGTACACACGGTCGGATTTTCCGATGGAAAATGTCCGATCGGAGCGTGTTGTCGCAAATTTCCGACCGTGTGTGGGCTCCATCGGACATTTTCCATCGGATTTTCCGACACACAAAGTTGGAGAGCAGGAGATAAAATTTTCCGACAACAAAATCCGTTGTCGGAAATTCCGATCGTGTGTACACAAATCCGACGGACAAAGTGCCACGCATGCTCAGAATAAATAAAGAGATGAAAGCTATTGGCCACTGCCCCGTTTATAGTCCCGACATACGTGTTTTACGTCACCGCGTTTAGAACGATCGGATTTTCCGACAACTTTGTGCGACCGTGTGTAGACAAAACAAGTTTGAGCCAACATCCGTCTGAAAAAATCCTGGGATTTTGTTGTCGGAATGTCCGAACAAAGTCCAACCGTGTGTACGCCCTATAAAAGTGATAATAAACCCTTAAATAAGCCCACTGAAGTGACTGGCCACAGGTGATACACAGTGGTGAGTTAAAGCCTCCTACAAAAGCTGTACCTGTTTACCTGCGGCTTTCTCTTTTCAAGAGCTGTTCAAAGTACTGTTCAAAGTACACAGATCAGATGGTATTGGTCAGCTTGCAGGAGGCAGGGGGCAGGATCTGATGTCACACAAGGCACAGCACAGAGCAGATGTGAGTGTAATCTGAGACCTGAGTGCCCTCTATACAGATTATTAGGGAAACACGCACATCTGAGACTGTCGGTCACCTGCTGTGTGCTGCACAGGATTACTTGGTGTCAAGATAAACTGTCAAAAGTGGCTCAAGCAGACTGCAGAGGAAGGAGAGAGCACACATAATCCACATTAGGTACTACAGATTGAGGCAAGTACACACTTTAGATGGATATGCTTTGTTAATTTCTCATTTCAGGGGTTTACAATGCATGCGCGGCGAGACTGGGAGAAGGTCAAATGAAGTCCTCCCAGAACGAGAGTGCTCCCGCCCATCTGTCATTTTACTATAAGCAGTTCAGCTTGCCTATCACTTTCTTTTATGTGTTGGGGATTTCAATACTAAGATTTGTACACTTGAGTTTCTGAGTGCACACATCTGCTGTGGCTGTTTTAAAGGTTTACCCTTATACCTGATGGGTTTTTAAAAAAAAAAAAAAATTTAATGTGAGGTGCAAGCACTCAAAAGTCCCAGGTATGAGAAAAACATAGCATTATTACATTGAAGTTTCAATGCTGTAGAATCCAAGACAAATAAGAAGCCCCCCTGATGAAGACACGTGACCCCTGTGCCGAACACGCGTAGGGGAGGGGCCAGGATGGAGTGAGCAGCACAGAGCACAGCTGGGAGAATCGCATACCCCACAGCACGCCGGTCGGCGGTTTTTAAGAAGCTTGTAATGTATGGTGCACTCACGCACCAAGGAAATGTGAGTACCCCCTTGTGGGGAGTGGCTTTTGTTACAATAAAGATACCTTGACGGAATTTCACTATATAGTCTCTCTTTACATTTTTGGTATGGTACCTATGGAGCCACATTGATCCAGGTTGGAGACTGCATCTACCTTGCTATACAGAGCCCGGGGGTGGCTCCACAGCATGTTTTGACGCAGCTAAAAACTGTGTCACACGCTCTAAGGTGAGCGCAATCACTGTGGGGGGGGTCACCGAGGCACACCGAGGCATGTTTTGTGACACTTGGACTGAGCACGCTGGATGATTTGGATATTTAATGGACACTAATATACACATTACCTTTTGGATACTTTGAACACTGTTATATGCACATTGTTTGGGGCGAGACCTCTACAGATTTAATTGGTTTATTTAAGGTTCACTTGGCACTTTAATGTATTTACTTCCTGATTACAACAGAGCATATGCATGTTGCACTTTATATGAATTATTGCACGTTTTTTATCAATTTATACATGCATTGTAGGCACAATATATGTATGTGTTGACTTTTTGATTTACATGTTGGAATATATATATTTTTATATTCTTTTATTATTTATATGCACATTGCACTTATGAGGAATTGTGTGTAAACATATATGTGTTTCTCTCTCTTATACGTCTTTTTGGTATTATAATCACGCTGGATAGTTTACATGATATATACTTGAGCGCAGCGCATCCTTGTTTTTCATTTGTTTTGCACGGCCATGAATACGTGATCTGCGCTTGCGGCTAGGTATTCACATTTACGTTTGTTTTTTTCTGGGCACTGGATTATTGTGGCTCGCAAGATTTTTTGCCTTTATACTACACATTACCATTCACCATTCGGTTACTAGAAGTTACTACACATTACCTGTACTTAGATATGTGCAACAATCAGAGCCACCAATTCATATAAATAAAGTGCTAATAAATAAATAAATAATCTAGTCCAAAATTATATGATTAACTAATTACCCACAGCTGCTGTAACACTCTCAGTGAATCACAACGCCAAACAGTTAACAATTATAATAGTGCAGCACTGCCTCAAAAAAACATATATCACTTGTGCAATTGCCTATATTATTAACCAGTCTTATGTGAACTAATAAATATGTGCTATAACGAATTTCCAATGTATATAGTTCATATATGTATATTTAAATCTTGATTGTTGTGAACTTCAGTCCTTATATACAAAAACAGTGGTTCTGGTATGGAGCAGAGAAACCACAGCGGAGATAAAGAAAGACCATTTCTGAGTTCATTTAACTCAATTTTGAAGTGAGCAGGCATTGCAGCTTGTGACGGTGTGCACAATTAAGGGTGATCTTTTGGAGAGCAGAGGAGCACAGTGGTGCTTTTATATAAGTACTGAAGTTCACAACAAACAAGATTTAAATATACATATATGAACTATATACATTGGAAATTCGTTAGAGCACATACCGGTATTTATTAGTTCACATAAGACTGGTTAATAATATTGGCAAGTGATATTTTTTTTTTTTTGAGGCAGCGCTGCACTATTAGAATAATTGTTTACTACACATTACTTCTCGCTCATTAGTTGCTAGAGGTTACTACACATTGCCAGTGCCAATCACGATTCATTTGCTAAAGGTTACTGCACATTACTGCTTGCTGGTCGGTTGCTAGAGGTTACTACACATTGCCACTCACCATTCAGTTGTTAAAGGTTACTGCACATTACTGCTTGCTGGTTGGTTGCTAGAGGTTACTACATATTGCCACTCACTATTCAGGTGCTAGAGGTTACTGCACACTAATTGCCTGCAACTCAGTGTCTCCCTCTGCAAGCTGCTCACTCCTGCGCTGCTTTATTAATCCCCACCTCCGCTGCAGACAGAAGAAGGATGAGGAAATAGAATGCACACACAGCCCGCTCTGTGTGTCTTTGATCTCCTGCTCGACTTGTGCTGCTACCCGGAGAAGGGGGGTGTCAGGAAATGTTCCATCCACTGGTAATATCTGTTATTTGGCATGCAGTACTGAGGTCCACCAGCAGGTGTCTCCTGGCAGTTTGGAACTGTCAGGAGAGCTTTTCCCTGTTAATGTTATGTCATCTTTGGGCCGCAGTACTGGCGTCCACCAGCGGATGGATCCTGGCAGTGTGGAGCAGACAGTACCTCCTACAATCAGGTGTCACTTGAGGCCAATCACAGGCCTATAAATACCCGGCAAGCACTCACATGTTTGCCTTGGTTTCTTCATTGCCTCCTGACCTGCTAGCGACCTGATCCTGTGCCCTGAACCTGATCCTGTGCCCTGAACCTGATCCTGTGCCCTGAACCTGATTCTGTGCCCTGAACCTGATTCTGTGCCCTGAACCTGATTCTGTGCCCTGAACCTGATCCTGTGCCCTGAACCTGATCCTGTCTCCCTGTCCAGATCCCTATCCAGTCCCACCTGTTACCTTGCATCCCTGCCTGCAGTCTGACCCATCCATCCTCTCCCTGTCCTGTGTTCTATACCCCATCTGCTGATCTCCCTGTGTATGACCTTGGCCTGGCTTATGTTTATGTCTCTGGAACATCCCCTATCCATCTGCTGATCTGCTGTGTATGACCCTGGCCTGGCTATTGTTTATGATCCTGGTATTTCCCATTTATTGTACTGATAAAACAAAACAAAACAAGATACATAAAAGCAAAGTGATCACAGAATAAAAAATGTATATATATGGGGCAACCTAAGAGAAGGTAAAAAAGCCCGACATGTTTCGACCCATAGGTCTTCTACTGGGGCATGCCCCATAAAACAATATCTTGTTTTATTACAATAAAAAGATACCACCGTTTTATCTGCACTATGGAGAAGCTCTCTTTTTCTTTCCACATATGATTGGGAGAGGACTAATATAGCCCATCCTGTCTATACACCATACACTTCAGTCACCAGAATTTCGCTTATAGTTACTATAAGGATTCGTTTGATGATCCCGTGAGAACCTGGGGAATCGATACTTATGACCGTTGTTGATCCGGATATCGATCTACAAGCCTGGTGTGGTGTAACGCTCACATGACTCCATGTCATACGACAGGGGAGTCCACGAGATCTGGTAAGAGTCCAGCTTACTAATTTCTTTGCCCTGTTGGAATTCTAGATGGAAGTTGCATCCATGTGCTGAACCCACCCAGTTTTCCTTTACATCACAAACTTTTTCACAGCCAGTATTTCCTGTTTATACACATTTGCAGAGACATTTATGGGTTTCAAGTTCATCTATATGGACTTTTTCCTTTACTCATGTTTTGGTTTTGATAAATCACACACATTTTTTATCATTAAGGTGTGCTGTGGAGAACCTTTACCACGTTTATGCGCTACATTTTTTATTCAGATTGTATAGATTCGGTGCAGTCCCTGGTTAGACAGGCAGTATGTGAACCCACGTTTGTTCAACCTGTACTACAGGCATGGTCAGACTTATTATTTCCAGCTTCGGTCAGCTCTTCACAACCCAGACCTGCTATTAGACACCTGCCTGCCCAGGAGTCTTTTTCCCCTTCACCCATGGCAACCTCCGTTTCAGCCCAATATACCCTGCTTCCCACCAAATATCAATACCCTGTCGCTACCCGCTGCACCTATCCTGCATTCAACCCACCTGCCTCTTCTCAGCTGCCCACAAACCCACAGGAACTTCCTCCAGCTACTGTTACCTCTTCTTTGCCATATCCCAATCCTCCTTTCCAGTCTGCTGCACCCCTCACCTACAGAGCTTCAGTGGCTAAGCCAAAGAAAAAACGAAAGTTTTTTCCAACCAAGACGATCCTGCCAGTAACCCAACCTGCCTCCGCACCAGCTAATCCAACCCAGTCTGACATCCCAGTGCCTGCCTTCCAGCCTGATGTCTTGGTACCTGCCTTCCAGCCTGATGTCTTGGTGCCTGCCTTCCAGCCTGATGTCTTGGTGCCTGCCTTCCAGCCTGATGTCTCTGTGCCTGCCTTCCAGCCTGATGTCTCTGTGCCTGCCTTCCAGCCTGATGTCTCGGTGCCTGCCTTCCAGCCTGACGTCTCGGTGCCTGCCTTCCAGCCTGATGTCTCTGTGCCTGCCTTCCAGCCTGACGTCTCGGTGCCTGCCTTCCAGCCTGATGTCTCGGTGCCTGCCTTCCAGCCTGATATCTCGGTGCCTGCCTTCCAGCTTGATGTCTCGGTACCTGCCTTCCAGCTTGATGTCTCGGTGCCTGCCTTCCAGCCTGATGTCTCGGTGCCTGCCCTCCAGCCTGATGTCTCGGTGCCAGCCCTCCAGCCTGATGTCTCGGTCTCTGCCTTCCAGCCTGATGTCTCGGTGCCAGTGTTCCAGCCTGAGGTGCCAGTGTTCCAGCCGGAAGTACCAGTGCCTGCTCTCCAGCTTGATGAGCCCGCTCTCCAGCCTGATGTGCCCGCTCTCCAGCCTGATGAGCCCGCTGCCCAGTTTGTTGAGCCCGCTGCCCAGCTTGATGAGCCCCGCTGCCCAGCCTGATTAGCCCGCTGCCCAGCCTGATGAGCCCGCTGCCCAGCTTTAAGTGCCCATGCCTGCTGCCCAGTTTGAAGTGCCCATGCCTGCTGCCCAGCTTGAAGTGCCCATGCCTGCTGCCCAGCTTGGAGTGCCCATGCCTGCTGCCCAGCTTGGAGTGCCCGCTGCCCAGCCTGGAGTGTTCCCATCCGCTGCCCAGCCTGATGTGCCACCGTCTGCTGCCCAGCCTGATGTGCCAACTTCTGCCAAGCCTGATGTGCCACCTTCTGCCAAGCCTGATGTGCCACCTTCTGCCAAGCCTAATGTGCCACCTTCTGCCCAGCCTGATGTGCCATCTTCTGCCCAACCTGATGTGCCACCGTCTGCTGCCCAGCCTGATGTGCCACCGTCTGCTGCCCAGCCTGATGTGCCACCGTCTTCTGCCCAACCTGATGTGCCACTGTCTGCTGCCCAGCCTGATGTGCCACCGTCTGCTGCCCAGCCTGATGTGCCACCATCTACTGCCCAGCCTGATGTGCCACCGTCAGCTGCCCAGCCTGATGTGCCACCGTCTGCTGCCCAGCCTGATGTGCCACCGTCTGCTGCCCAGCCTGATGTGCCACCGTCTGCTGCCCAGCCTGAGGTGCTCCTGTCCGCTGCCCAGCCTGAGGTGCTCCTGTCCGCTGGCCAGCCTGAGGTGCCAGTGTCTGCTACTCAGCCTGTTGTACCAATGCCTGTGCCCGCTGTCCAGTTTGAGGTCCCAGTGCCTGCTGCTCAGCCTGACATCCCAGTGTCCATGTTCCAGTCTGACGCTCCAGTGACTACTGCCCAGTCTAATGCACCCGTCGTTCAGCCTGTTGTGCCACCACCTGTTGTTCTACCTGATGTTCCAGCGCCTGTGTCTGCTGCCCAGTCTGAAGGTTCAGTACCTACTGCCTGGTCTGATGTCTCGGTACCCGCTGTCCAGTCCGATGAGCCTGCTGCCCAGCTCGAGGACCCAGAGCCTGCTGCCCAGCTCGAGGACCCGGAGCCCCCTGTCTGCCCTGATGTGCCCACTGTCTGCCCTGAGGTGCCTGATGCCCAGCCTGAAGTGCCTGTTGCCCAGCCTGACATACCCCCATCTGTTGTACTGCTTGATGCCATAGACTATGGACAATTACAACCAGTTGGAGCGTCCAGAGGCCGCTCATTTGAAGGGGGTACTGTCAGGAAATGTTCCATCCGCTGGTAATATCTATTATTTGGCATGCAGTACTGTGGTCCACCAGCAGGTGTCTCCTGGCAGTTTGGAACTGTCAGGAGAGCTTTTCCCTGTTAATGTTATGTCATCTTTGGGCCGCAGTACTGGCGTCCACCAGCGGATGGATCCTGGCAGTGTGGAGCAGACAGTACCTCCTACAATTAGGTGTCACTTGAGGCCAATCACAGGCCTATAAATACCCGGCAAGCACTCACATGTTTGCCTTGGTTTCTTCATTGCCTCCTGACCTGCTAGCGACCTGATCCTGTGCCCTGAACCTGATCCTGTGCCCTGAACCTGATCCTGTGCCCTGAACCTGATCCTGTGCCCTGAACCTGATCCTGTCTCCCTGTCCAGATCCCTATCCGGTCCCACCTGTTACCTTGCATCCCTGCCTGCAGTCCGACTCATCCATCCTCTCCCTGTCCTGTGTTCTATACCCCATCTGCTGATCTCCCTGTTTACGACCTTGGCCTGGCTTACGTTTATGTCTCTGGAACATCCGCTGTCCATCTGCTGATCTGCTGTGTATGACTGTGGCCTGGCTATTGTTTATGATCCTGGTATTTCCCATTTATTGTACTTATCTGTCTGTTGTTATTTGTGGGTCTCTGTGGTTGGTTATTGCACTGTGTCATATTGGAGTTGGTTGGGGTGGGGGGACGGGCTGGTCTATATTCGCTCCATATGATGCACAGGCATTGGCATTTCCCCCAATTTTTTGGGGAAAAGTGTGTCTTATGGTGCGAAAAATATGGTAATTGACCAAACGGACTCACCACATAAACCAACCGCAACGGGGGGGGGGGTGGGGGGGGGGGGGTGGTTGGGAGGAAAGTTTTTCTCAATGACTCCTCTCTGGCGACTGGCCAAAATTCCTGTCAGGGGGTTCCATAAATAGCCCCCCAAAAGCCTTCAGGAAGGTTCTAAAGTTTACCTGACCCTAACTGACCAATCCCCGTTTAACCTACTAACCTTCTGGAAGCTTCTCTATCATGTGACCCTTTTCCACCAATTAGAATAAACCCCATTTAAACTACTTTAATCTTAATAAAATAGCCAACGCTGCGGTCCCATGAGGCAAGGGGGGACTAAATAGGCTACCCCCCCCCCCATGGGACCGCAGAGGCCAGGCTAAAAAAAACCCAGACATGCATTAATAAAAAAACACTCCACACAAAAAAAATTGGATCAAAATAGGCCGCAGCCTGGTTTATTGGTTTAAAGCAAAATTTTATATAACACAATAAACTTTATTTACTTAACCACTTTAGCCCCGAAATATTTTACCTCCTTCCTGACCAGAGCACTTTTTACAATTTGGCACTGCGTCGCTTTAACTGACAATTGCGCGGTCATGCGACGCTGTACTCAAACAAAATTTGCGTCCTTTTTTTCCCACAAATAGAGCTTTCTTTTGGTGGTATTTGATCACCTCTGCGGTTTGAATTTTCTGCGCTATAAACACAAAAAAAAGCGTCAATTTTGAAACAATATTTTTTAAATTTTGCTATAATAAATATCCCCCAAATTAAAAAAAAAAAAAACTAATTTCTTCATCAGTTTAGGCCGATATATATTCTTCTACATATTTTTTTTCATAATAAGTGTATATTGATTGGTTTGCGCAAAAGTCATAGCGTCTACAAATTATGGGAAAGATTTATGGCATTTTTATTGTTATTATTTTTTTACTAGTAATGGCGGCGATCTGCGATTTTTAGCAGTATTGCGACATTGCGACGGACAGATTGGACACTTTTGACACATTTTTGGGACCATTGACATTTATACAGCGATCGGTGCTATAAAAATGCACTGCTTACTGTGTAAATGTCACTGGCAGGGAAGGGCTTAACACTAGGGGGCAATCAAGGGGTTATATGTGTGTTCCCTCAGTGTGTTCTAACTGTATGGGGATAGGACTGAGTAGGAGAGGAGACATATCGCTGTTCCTACTTACTAGGAACAAACAACATGTCTCCTCTACTCTAACAGCACAGGGATTTGTGTGTTTACACACACAAATCCCCGTGCTGGTGCTCATGCACTCGATCGCGACCGCCGGCCATGCGCATCGGGTCCCCCACTGTGCAGCAGATGCACGCACGCCCTCTGGTGGCCAAAAAGGGGAAGGATGTACCCATACGGGATTTCGCACAGGAGAGCCATTCTGCCGCAGTATATCTGCGTGAGACAGTCGGGAACCGGTTAAATAACTTCATCAACCAAAAAAATCATCCATCCAGAATTCACCAAAGCTCAATCCAGCCACTAAGACTCAGGCTTACCATCATCTCTTTTTTAACCGCTTCCCGACCGCCCACTGTATATTGACGTCCTGTGTTTTAAAGATGGATATCTCGGTAACGGCAGCAGCTGCTGCCACAACCGAGGTATCCATCTTTAGGGCCGGCGATTCTACACACGATAATGGTGGTCTATGCGGCGGGTTCGCCGCGAGATCACCGTTATCGGCGGCGGGAGAGGTGCCACCCCCCCTCCCGCCGCTCTCCCGCACCCTCCGCCGCTTACCGGAGCCGTCGGTAACGGCGGAGGCGATCGGGTCCTTTCACTTCCTCGGTACTGAGACGAGTGAGGCCAAGATGGCCCCCACCCGTCTCTATACCATGTGACGGCCGGAGCGACGTCATTACGACGGCTCCGCCCACTTCTCTTAAAGGCACAATTTATTTTGTGTCATTTTTTAAACGACTTTTTTTTTTTTTGCATTATAGTCTAAATATGAGATCTGAGGACTTTTTGACCCCAGATCTCATATTTAAGAGGACCTGTCATGCTTTTTTCTATTACAAGGGATGTTTACATTCCTTGTAATAGGAATAAAAGTGATCCAAATTTTTTTTTTTAAAAAAACAGTGAAAAAATAAATAAAATAAAGTAAAATAAATAATTAAAAAAAAAAAAAAAATTTTTTAAAGCGCCCTGTCCCGACGAGCTCGCGCGCAGAAGCGAACGCATACGTGAGTAGCGCCCGCATATGAAAACGGTGGTCAAACCACACATGTGAGGTATCGCCGCGACCGGTAGAGTGAGAGCAATAATTCTAGCCCTAGACCTCCTCTGTAACGCAAAACATGCAATCTGTAGAATTTTTTAAACGTCGCCTATGGAGATTTTTAAGGGTAAAAGTTTGACGCCATTCCACGAGCGGGCGCAATTTTAAAGCGTGACATGATGGGTATCAATTTACTTGGCGTAACATTATATTTCACAATATAAAAAAAAATTGGGCTAACTTTACTGTTGTCTTATTTTTTTTTTCAAAAAAGTGAATTTTTTCCAAAAAAAGTGCGCTTAGAAGACCGCTGCGCAAATACGGTGCAAAAAAAAGTATTGCAATGACCGCCATTTTATTCTCTAGGGTGTTAGAAAAAAAACAATATATAATGTTTGGGGGTTCTAAGTAATTTTCTAGCAAAAAAACCTGTTTTAAACTCTTAAACACCTAAAATCCAAAACGAGGCTGGTTTTGAAGTGGTTAAACATATTTTCACATATCCCTAACGACATAAGAGCTGAAAAAAAATCTCTCCTGTCCCCATCACCCCATACCGCGGCCTTTTCAATGCATGTCTGCAAGTGAAGATTAAGGATATCCAATCCTACGTCTGATAAATGTATACTATCATAACGATACATACCTTGGATATCACCCTCAAAGTCAACATGACGAAATGAAATACCTAAATCTGGAACAAGGAATTTTTCTAAAACTTTGTTAACTCTGCGAACTTTCTCTAGAGGCTTAAACATAATAGATTCTAACCATCTTAATCTAGGCATTATTTCTGAAAATACCAACACTGTATTTGGAGAAACTGACCTAAGGAACCTAACAGTATCTTTCATATTTGAAATTAGGTCGAATGTCTTCATTTTCCCAATATAATTTCCCCCTAAGTCCTGACAGACAAGGCTCACAACAGGAGAACACAGGGCGAGTGTGCAGGCCATATATTTCTGCTGACCACGTTTTTAAGGACCAAGAAGGGCCGTGCTAAGGCTTATATTATGATACTCATCATATCCATTAAACGCCCCTGTGTTTATCCCATATACCATCTGTGATTTGTGACCAACCAGTGTGGGGACCTCCATGAGGTACTCTGTCTTTGGCGTATGGGGGCAGTGTCAGGAGATTTCCATTGACGCCATCTTCCACAGTGATCCTTGTGATTCCTGCTTGCATAGCTTATCGAACATTGCACCATTTTCTGATCTACCTGTTGACAAATATTTGAATATACATTCTCCTATCTAATATCCCTGATGAAAGGCTTGAACCTGAAATGCGTCGGGTCCGGAAGAGTTACTTTCAGACATTAGAGAGTAATACTATCTATAATATATTTCTGTATGCTTACAATGAATTCACTATGTGTTTTTTTGATCTGGTTTTTACATATCACATGTGTGATTGATCCATTTGATATGTACCAATAAACTTTCTTTTATCATACATCAGTGGTGTTGTTGCTGTTAAAATCCCAGTTAGGGGGTATTTCCTTTCTTTCTCTCAACAACTGCACATTAGATAACAAAATACCTGACCTTCCCACCCTTGATGGAGGTAATAACTCTGAGACCCTGAAAGCCTCAAAAGATGCAAGAGAAAAAAGTCATTGAACAGGATAGCTTCATATTCAGATGAGCATACTAAATTTGTTACACTACATAATTTTGATAATATCTCAGGTGTAATAGGAGATCTATTATCATTAATTAAATGTGTTTTTCTATACCCTTTCATGGCCTGTTTTACTGAAAAGAAACTTTAAAAAGCAGGCAATTTGTAAAGACGTAGACAAAATGATACTCCAGACAGAGTTTTGTTAATGTGTGACCAAGAGTATCTCTTCTCCATCAGTGAATGAAGAAATAGTAACACCAAATGTGTGAATAAACTGAATATGCAGAAATAGTAGCCTTTAATGAACATAGAAATGATAACCACAGCAACCATGGAGCAGAATAATTCTTCCAAGTCGAAGAAGCCACCGAATTTTTAATATTCTCAAAAATTAAATCATATCCCATAAATGGGGCGGATATGAATCCCTGACTAGGTCCACCTCCGGCAGCAGGGAGCAAAGAACGATCCATCTGCAGACGAGAGAGAGCGTCAGCTATAATGTTAGTCTTACCTTGAATGTATTTAGCCTTTAACCAGACGTTCTATTTTTGACAAAGAAAGACTAAATGACGCAAAAAGGAAACCACCTGTGGAGACTTGGAGGAAAGAGAATTTCCAGCAAAACACACAACTTTATTGTCTGTACTCAGTAAAATTCTCCTATTAGCAAACTGAGAACCCCATAGCGCTAAAGAAACAATTGCCCAAAATAATAAAAAAAAGTACTATATTTCCGCAGAAGCCACTAGCAATCCACCGACTTGGCCAAGCAGATGCACACCAATGGCTTCTCCAGATTGCTCGAAACCCAATTGATTCCGCCGCATCTGTTGCTAAGCAAAATTCTCTGTCTTAGATAAAATTTTTCTGCCACAGTGTTTTCCCAATAAAATGCTCCAGAAAATGTATCCAAACCAGAAGGTCACCTTTAATCTTCAAGGTCAATCTGACATACGAGGAAGGGTTTTTTAAACCTGATATAGCCGTATACAACCTCCTGGAGAAAACTCTCCTCATTGGTAAAACCCTTGACGCAAATGCAAATTGACCCAAAAGCGATTGCTTTTAATGCTATTTTCTTCCTTCTTATAAACATTAATAGCATCTGCATAAGCTTGTACATCTTATCGCTGGGGAGCCTAAACTTACCTGCTACTGTATCCAATGTGATACCTAAGAATTCTATAGATGTCATTGGAAAAACAGTTTTTTCTTCTGCCAATGGAATACCAAAATATTTACAAACTGAAAAGAATGAATGTAGTAAATGGAGACACTCCTCTGTTTCTCCAGCTCCCACTGCCAGCTTGTTCTGCCCCTGGTTGTCAAGATCCCTGTCCTATCCCCCGGGCTTCATTCTTCCTTTGCCTGCAGCACCGGGAGGAATCCATTCCTTTCTTGTTGCCATGGCTATGCTTCGTTGCCTTGGACGTGACAGTTAAGCTCCGCCCACCTCTTCCTCTCACCGATGCCCGTGCACCTTCTTCCCAGCGCCAAGGCTGGCCTCTCTCTTCTGACTACTGGGGTAGCGGGCATGACCGGGCTGAAGCTCCTCCTCTGTTGGTGCCACCTCTTGCTGTCCCTCCGACCGACCTCTTTCTCTCCACGAATCACGCCTTCCTGCCTCCTGACCTCTGGAATCTCTTCCGCCGGATCTTCTCCTTCCATCATCTGGCCATGGCTACGCTGTACTCTGAGTCCGTTGTCCCTTTCTGCCAGCTCCGCTCCTCCGCCCTGCCCGTGGCCGACTCCTTCCGAATCTGGTCTCGAAGGTAAGGCGAGACAGCTCCGAATCAATTCCTCTCCTCCCGCCACCTCCACTAGCTCCAACAGCTGTCTTAATAGTGTCTTAATGTCACCAGAGAAATCACCTCAGAGCCTGGCAGTATTACAGCTCTTCTGCACAAACGCTCTTCTTGATGACCCCTTTCTAGTGACTGGCCAAAATCCCTGTTGGGGGGTTCCATAAAAAGCCTCCCAAAAGCCTTCCAGAAGGTTCTAAAGGTCACCTGACCCTAACTAACCAATCCCCATTTAAGCTGCTAACCTTCTGGAAACTTCTATATCATGTAACCCTATTCCACCAATTACAATAATCCCCATTTAAACTCCTTTAATATTAATATTAATAAAATAGCCTGATGCCGCAGTCCCATGAGGCAAGGGGGTCCTAAATAGGCTACCCCCCCTTTCCCTCCCCCCATTCTCTGGGATCTCAATGGAAGCATGGTGATGTCATCCGCTGCACTACAGAAGCAGGGGTTAAGGTAAGTATACTTAAGAAAAAAAAAAACTTTACAAAAGTTTGCTTGCACATGATTGGATGGTTATGTTCAGCACCACTTCACCTCAATTGCTAAGCTAGGTGAATTTTCACTTTGTAAAGCGAATTTTGTATACCACACTAACAACTCAAGGTATTTAGGTTCTTTGGTGAGATTTTATCACTGATGTCCAGTATTGCAAGAACAAGTACACACCATCACCAAATATCAATGAGTTTAATATAAACCTTCAGATAATACACATAACATTTTATCCATTGAAAGTCACTTTCATTTTATGGATACAAGTCTACACAGGTAAACCATACCCCATGCTGTGTACAGCATGATGTTGATCTAGCATTTCATCATGTGCTGCGCACTTCTCAAGTATTTGTTTTTCTATCCCTGTAATGGACTATTAGCCCTGCCAATGCAAAATGTAATCAGGCATGCACCTTTCCAAGTCAATGAACTAGCGTGGACACTAACATATTCATTGTATTACCACCTACTACCGAACTTCCCTGCCCTTAAACAAAGATAACTCTTGTTAAAAAAGGAAAAGAAAAAACTTTTAATCTCCAGTTGCTTTTCTATTGCACATATTTTAAACCTCACAATTGTTATGCATCTGCTAATAAACACAGAGAATCCTTGCAAATAATTACCTACATAATATATACAATATGGTAAACTACAAAAAATGTCAGTAAGAAATTTTTATTTTTATAACCATGCAATGAATAAAATTATATACAAATGGGATAAATGTTGGTATTCTTAATAAAGTACATATAGTGTTACCAACCATATGTTATGCAGACATATAAATAATTTAGTCTGTGCAGAAGGATATTTGGTTATTTTAGAGCCACTGGCTGTAAAAAACGGTTTTAACGAAACACAAGCCAGTGTTCCTGCAAATGTTGTTTCTGTGAAAATGTTGGAGTATATTGAAGGTGTGTGGGGTATTATAGAGAAACATGCATTACATTTACAAACTTTGAAATACTTGCTGCATAATAGTTGGGCACACAGTTGTAATTTGCCTTCCTGAACCATCTTCTCTATCAAGAAATATATTTAGATGAAATGTTTCGGTGTAGAATTTTTGGTGAAGAATAGTAATCTGGACCTTTACATCTGTAGTGCTTGGCACTATTTGCCTTAAAACTCTTTTGCAATGACGCAAGGAAAATTATATATGCAATTTAAAACATACATACTTACATATTTACATACATACATACTTACATACTTACATTACTTACATACTTACATACATCTAAACCCAAAAACAAAAAAATTGTATTATCTTGCAGCTTACCAGGCCTTTAATGCGGTGGCTGCATTATGTTTCTTTTTTTCAGCTTATTTTCCTTGGTCCTACTGTGAATAACACACCTACAGTCCATGGGTGGCTATGCTCACTCTTCCCATGTATCTATGAAGGGAGCCATGGTTGCCAAGTAGGATGGAGGAGTCTTTTTTTCATATCTATTACATAGGGGAATGTAAGATTAGTCATTTCATTTCCATAAGAAAGATAACGTTGTTTTAAACTCCTAGTTCAACTCATACAAAGTAACCAGGAAACTGTATTTTCTGACTAGATCAACAGCTATTTTCTGTACATGCATAAAGTATTTTTAGCCTGAAAAAAGAAAACTAATGCAGCCACCACATCTAAGGAACAGAAAGGTGCAACATACTACATGTTTACTCTTGGGATTAGTTATCTTTTAGGCCTCTGGCTATAGTACCCATAAATCATAACTTTCTCATACACAATTAAAAAGAATAAAGATTACAATTTTTACTTAACTTGATTACAAATAATAGGTTACAAAAATAAAATTTTCTGTTCTTCTCCAGTATCCAGCAGGGCCAGACCTAACTTGGCACAGCAGGTATTGGATTCCAGTAGCCATGATGGCTTTTCTCCCATCTCAGACACCTTACCAATTTTATAGTGGTTTTATAGTGTTAACATTTGTGGTTGTAAACTTCAGACATGAAAAATGAACAAAGCATATCCTTCTATAGCATGTACTTGTCTCAATTAAGAGTAGGGATGAGCTTCGTGTTCGAGTCGAACGCATGTTCGACTCGAACATCGTCTGTTCGCCCGTTCGCCGAATTGCGAACGATATGGGCCGTTCGCGCCAAATTCGTGTGGCGCGTCACGGCCCATAATTCACTGCGGCATCGCAGTGCATTGCTGGCTGATGATTGGCCAAGCATGCACTATGTCCAATGCTTGGCCAATCACAGCGCCGTCTGAACAGAGAGCCGTAATTGGCCAAAGCCAAGGAGGCTTTGGCCAATTATGGCTCAGGGGATTTAGTACACGCCCCACACTATATAAGGCCGCCTGCACGGCGGCCCTGTGTAGTGTGTGTTCTGGCGTTCATTGAGAGAGAGAGAGAGAGAGAGAGACAGACAGTGACTTTTGATTTGAGTTAGATAGATTAGGCAGAACAGTCAGTCAGTTAGCTGCACTTACAGTGTATTGTGTATATATATGCATCCCAGGTGTTGCATATATATATATACACTGTATTCAGTTTAGCTAGATCCGTTCCTGTTATCTTCCTACTGACAGGCAGGCTTGTCTTGTTACAGTATTTACAGCTACCTGAAGAAAATTACTGGTGTTCTTTTGATCCTATTAGTACCACAGTCAGGCAGCTAGACTATTTACAGTTAGTGCAGTGCGTCCTGCTCACAGTGTTCAGCTAAAACTACAAGTTAATGGGGCTGTCCTGCTCACAGTGTTCAGCTAAACCTACAAGTTAGTGGGGTGCGTCCTGCTCACAGTGTTCAGCTAAACCTACAAGTTAGTGGGGTGCGTCCTGCTCACAGTGTTCAGCTAGATCCGTTCCTGTTATCTTCTTACTGACAGGCAGGCTTGTCTTGTTACAGTATTTACAGCTACCTGAAGAAAATTGCTGGTGTTCTTTTGATCCTATTAGTACCACAGTCAGGCAGCTAGACTATTTACAGTTAGTGCAGTGCGTCCTGCTCACAGTGTTCAGCTAGATCCGTTCCTGTTATCTTCTTACTGAGAGGCAGGCTTGTCTTGTTACAGTATATACAGCTACCTGAAGAAAATACTGGTGTTCTTTTGATGCTATTAGTACCACAGTCAGGCAGCTAGACTATTTACAGTTAGTGCAGTGCGTCCTGCTCACAGTGTTCAGCTAAAACTACAAGTTAGTGGGGTGCGTCCTGCTCACAGTGTTCAGCTAAACTTACAAGTTAGTGGGGTGCGTCCTGCTCACAGTGTTCAGCTAAACCTACAAGTTAGTGCGGTGCGTCCTGCTCACAGTGTTAAGCTAAACCTACAAGTTAGTGGGGTGCGTCCTGCTCACAGTGTTCAGCTAAATCCGTTCCTGTTATCTTCTTACTGACAGGCAGACTTGTCTTGTTACAGTATTTACAGCTACCTGAAGAAAATTGCTGGTGTTCTTTTGATCCTATTAGTACCACAGTCAGGCAGCTAGACTATTTTCAGTTAGTGCAGTGCATCCTGCTCACAGTGTTCAGCTAAACCTACAAGTTAGTGGGGTGCGTCCTGCTCACAGTGTTCAGCTAAACCTACAAGTTAGTGGGGTGCGTCCTGCTCACAGTGTTCAGCTAAACCTACAAGTTAGTGTGGTGCGTCCACTTCACAGTGTTCAGCTAAATCTACAAGTTAGTGGGGTGCGTCCTGCTCACAGTGTTCAGCTAAACCTACAAGTTAGTGGGGTGCGTCCTGCTCACAGTGTTCAGCTAAACCTACAAGTTAGTGTGGTGCGTCCACCTCACAGTGTTCAGCTAAACCTACAAGTTAGTGGGGTGCGTCCTGCTCACAGTGTTCAGCTAGATCCATTCCTGTTATCTTCTTACTGACAGGCAGGCTTGTCTTGTTACAGTATTTACAGCTACCTGAAGAAAATTGCTGGTGTTCTTTTGATCCTATTAGTACCACAGTCAGGCAGCTAGACTATTTACAGTTAGTGCAGTGCGTCCTGCTCACAGTGTTCAGCTAAACCTACAAGTTAGTGGGGTGCGTCCTGCTCACAGTGTTCAGCTAAACCTACAAGTTAGTTGGGTGCGTCCACCTCACAGTGTTCAGCTAAACCTACAAGTTAGTGGGGTGCGTCCTGCTCACAGTGTTCAGCTAAACCTACAAGTTAGTGGGGTGCATCCTGCTCACAGTGTTCAGCTAAACCTACAAGTTACTGTGGTGCGTCCACCTCACAGTGTTCAGCTAAACCTACAAGTTAGTGGGGTGCGTCCACCTCACAGTGTTTAGATAAAGCTACCTGTAGAAGGCTGGTGGTGTTCTCATACTACAGGCAGGCAGTTGATTTTGCTAGCTGCAGTATCAGTACATATATATATATATATATATATATATATATATATATATATATATATATATCCCAGCTTAGTGCAGCTACAGGCCATTAGTATGTCTGGAAGGCCAAGAAGGAAAGGCAGACAGTCACAAGCCAATAAGAGAGGGCAAGCAGGCTCTGTGTCTAGTGCTGGTCGTGGAGACGGTGCATCCTCATCAGCAGGTGGCCGTTGGACATGCTTGGCCTTTTTTTCGGCAGCTGGCTGTGTTGAGCCGCAGCATGTGGAAGACTTGGTCGAGTGGATGACCAAGCCGTCCTCATCCTCCTCATCCTCTCTCACCCATGCCCAGGGTACTTTGTCTGGCAAAGCAGCGGCCTCTTCCCTTGGCTCAATGTCATCAGTGACTCCTTCCCTAGCCCCACCATGTCCTCCTGAGGAGTCCCTCGAACTGTTTGACCACAGTGTTGGGTACATGCTCCAGGAGGATGCCCAGCGTTTGGAAGGCTCTGATGATGATACTGAGCTCGATGAAGGCAGTAACATGAGCACGGACAGAGGGGGTGCCCAAGAAGGACAGCAATCTGGCAGTCATGCTCCCCCTGCTGCAGCATACTGCCAGGTTTGCTCCAGTGATGAGGAGGGAGGGGATGATGAGGTCACTGACTCAACGTGGGTGCCTGATAGGAGAGAGGAGGAGGAGGAGAAGGAGGAGGCGGCACATCACCAACGAGGCAGGATGCCCTCCAGGGGCCAGCCTAAGGGCAGCACACTGACTGCATCACACCGCAAAGCTCCACATGTGCAGGGCGCTGCAGTCTCTGCGCGTTATTCAAAAAGTTCTTTCGTGTGGGCCTTTTTTGAGACCAGTGCATCAGATCGCACCGCTGCTATTTGCAACATATGTCTCAAGCGTATCTCGCGTGGCCAAAACATCTCCCGCTTGGGTACCACATGCTTGACCAGACATATGTTGACCTGCCATGCAGTTCGTTGGCAAGCGTATCTAAAAGACCCACACCAAAGAACAAAGAGGGCCTCTCCTTGCTCCTCATCAGCTGAGATCTCCAACCCCACTATACCTTCAGTCCTCTCTGAGACCTGCACTGAGAGGAATGAAGGTGTAGAATTAGGTGTGTCACAGCCAAGTACTTGTGGGCAATCTGCTTTTGGTACACCGACGTCAGATTGTACAAGGCAAATTTCCCTGCCCCAGCTGCTGCACCGCCGAAAGAAGTTTGCTCCCAGCCATCCACATGCCCAGCGGTTGAATGCTAGCTTGGCAAAATTGCTAGCACTTCAACTGCTGCCTTTTCAGTTGGTAGACTCTGCCCCCTTCCGTGAGTTTGTGGAATGTGCGGTTCCTCAGTGGCAGGTACCCAAACGCCACTTTTTCTCACGGAAGGCGATTCCGGCTCTCTACTGGCATGTGGAAGGCAATGTCCATGCCTCGCTGGACAGGGCGGTCAGCGGTAAGGTGCATATTACCGCTGACTCATGGTCCAGCAGGCTAGGACAGGGACGTTACCTAAGTTTCACGGCGCATTGGGTGACTCTGCTGGCAGCTGGGAAGGATGCAGGACAAGGTGCAGTAATGTTGGAGGTTGTCCTGCCACCACGCCTCCAAAATGCTAATGATTGTGACACACCTCTCTCCTCCACCCCCTCCTCTTCTTCCTCCTCCATGGCCTCTTCCTGTGCTTTGTCCTTGGAACCAGTGGTGCTCCGTAGCCGTTCAAGGGGCTACGCAAGTACGCAGGCCAAAAGATGCCATGCGGTGCTTGAGCTGGTGTGCTTGGGGGACAGGAGCCACACTGGGGCAGAGGTTCTGTCAGCTCTGCAGGGGCAGGTTCAGAGGTGGTTGACGCCACGCCAACTTAAGGCAGGAATGGTGGTTTGCGACAATGGCACCAACCTCCTCTCTGCCCTCCGACAGGGACAAATGACCCATGTGCCCTGTTTGGCTCACGTCCTTAACTTGGTGGTGCAGCGGTTCTTGGGCAGGTACCCGGGCTTACAGGATGTCCTGAGGCAGGCCAGGAAAGTCTGTGTGCATTTCCGCCGGTCATATAATGCCAGTGCTCGGCTGACGGACCTCCAAAAGGAGTTTAACCTGCCCAAGAACCGCCTAATCTGTGACATGCCCACCAGGTGGAACTCAACGTTGGCCATGCTGCAGCGGCTGCACACACAGCAGAGGGCCATCAATGAGTACCTGTGCGACTATGGCACCAGGACAGGGTCAGGGGAGCTTGTTTTTTTTTCCCCACGCCAGTGGGCCATGATCAGGGATGCATGCACTGTCCTGTCACCATTTGAGGAGGCCACGAGGATGGTGAGCAGTGACAGTGCATGCATCAGTGACACTGTCCCCCTTGTCCACCTGTTGGAGCACACGCTGCGTGGAATAATGGACAAGGCACTTGAGGCAGAACAGAGGCAGGAAGAGGAGGACTTCCTTAGCTCTCAAGGCCCCCTTTATCAAGACAGTGTTCCTGCGTGCCCGCCGATCACACAGGAAGAGGACGAGGAGGAGGAGGAGGAGGAGGAAGATTGTGTCAGTATGGAGGTGGAGCCTGGCACTCAGCATCAGCAGCAGTCTTTAAGGGATCAGTCCCAAGAAACACATGGACTTGTACGTGGCTGGGAGGAGGTGGCTGCGGACCATGTCGTCCTTAGTGACCCAGAGGACTCTGGACCGAATGCCTCAGCAAACCTACGCTGCATGGCCCCCCTGATCCTGCAAAGCCTGCGTAAGGATCCTCGTATTCGTGGTATCAAGGAGAAGGACCAATACTGGCTGGCAACCCTCCTTGATCCACGTTACAAGGGTAAGGTTGCGGACCTTATCTTGCCATCGCAGAGGGAGCAGAGGATGAAACATCTTCGGGAGGCCTTGCAGAAAGGTCTGTGCAACGCGTTCCCAGAGACTGGGAGGTTACAAACTCCTGTTTCTGGACAACGTGTTGCTGAGGCTTCGGTCAGTCAAAAAAGGAGCGGTGGATAAGGTGGCCGTCTGACCGATGCGTTCAGACAATTTTTTGGTCCGCAGCCCCAAGGTATGATCGGTTCCAGCAACCATTGCCAGCGTCTGTTTTACATGGTGCAGGAATACTTAGGGGCAAGATCAGACTTGGACACCTTTCCCACCGAAAATCCTCTGGGTTACTGGATCTTGAGGATGAATCACTGGCCAGAGCTTGCACAGTATGCAATTGAGCTACTGGCCTGTCCTGCATCCAGCGTTCTTTCGGAACGCACATTCAGTGCTGCTGGAGGCATGGTAACGGATCACAGGGTGCGTCTGTCCACCGACTCGGTCGATCGACTGACCTTCATAAAAATGAATCAGACTTGGATCACCACCAGCTACCAAGCACCTGATGCTGATGTAACCGAATAATTTTTTTTGAAATCTCAGATCCCTTCAAAGACTGCCTATGCTGATGCTGAGTGACTGAGTAATTATCCTCTTCCTCCTCAATGATCACGCTGATAGCTTGTAAGAACATTTTTGGTTCTGGGCGCCACCACCAGTGCCTAAGGCACAATTTTTCAGCCCCTGTTTAACAGGGGCGTGTAATTACAATTTTTGATGCAATACTTTGCAGCAGGGCTCATTTCAGCATTCCAACTAGAGTATCTGTGAGGGGTTGCAGTGTTGTGGCACCAGCACCAGTGCCTAAGGCCCAATTTTTCTGCCCCTGTTTAACAGGGGCGTGTAATTACAATTTTTGATGCAATACTTTGCAGCAGGGCTCGTTCCTGCGTTCCAACTAGAGTGTCTGTGAGGGGTTGCAGTGTTGTGGCACCAGCACCAGTGCCTAAGGCCCAATTTTTCTGCCCTTGTTCAACAGGGGCATGTAATTACAATTCTTGATCTAATATTTCACAGCAGGGCCCATTTCTGCACCCACCAAGAGTGAGTGAGGACTTACAGTGTTGTGGCACCAGCACCACCACCACCACCACCAAAGGCCCAGTTTTTCTGCCCCTGTTCAACAGGGGCATGTAATTACAATTCTTGATCTAATATTTCACAGCAGGGCCCTGTGAGGGCTTACAGTGTTGTGGCCACAACAACACCTAAGGCCCAAATTTCTGCTGAGTATATAGGGCAGGCCCCTACTTTCAAACATCTAACTTACAAACGACTCCTACTTGCAAACGGAAGGAGACAACAGGAAGTGAGATGAAATCTACCCCTAGGAAGGGAAATTCTCTCCTGTAAGAGTTAATATGGGAAAAACATTTCTCCTTTCCACTGATGCTTTCCAATCCTTGTTCCACAAAAAACCCCAAATTTTCAAAAAACATTTGTCATTGGGACAAAAAGTGAGGTGAAATCTTTTGAAGAGGAGGAAAGACAGCAAAACAAATGTCACAGGGGTGATAACCCTTCCCTATGTTTTACAAAAAGCTTAAAAAAGATTTTTTGGCTGGAGCTAAACACGTTAAATATGTACCCGTTCAAAATTACAAACAGATTCTACTTAACAACAAACCTACAGTCCCTGCCTTGTTTGCACCGCCTGTATACTGCTGTTCAGAGTATATAGGGCCTGGTGGCCCCACACCTTTCCTTATTTTAATTTGAGTGCGGGGTTCCCCTTAATATCCATACAAGACCCAAAGGGCCTGGGAATGGACTGGGGGGTACCCATGCCGTTTGTCTCACTGATTTTCATCCATATTGCCAGGACCCGACATTACATTAAACCCGCAAGCAGTTTTAAATGAGATTTTTTCCTTTAAAAATGACATTTGGTGCAGGGAAACATGCGCCACTTTACAGGCATACTATAGACACCCCCCAGGTACGATATTTAAAGGAATAATTCACTTTTTTTTTTTTTACTTTAAGCATAATTAAAATCACTGCTCCCGTTTTTAAAAGTTTTTTTTGCATTGATACATGTCCCCTGGGGTAGGACCCGGGTCCCCAAACCCTTTTTAGGACAATACCATGCAAATTAGCCTTTAAAATGAGCACTTTTGATTTCGAACATTCGAGTCCCATAGACGTCAATGGGGTTCTAACGTTCGTGCGAATTTTCGGTCCGTTCGCAGGTTCTGGTGCGAACCGAACCGGGGGGTGTTCCGCTCATCCCTAATTAAGAGCACTGAGGGGTTGATTTACTAAAGACAAAAAGACTGTGCACTTTGAAAAGTGCAGTTGCACTCTGCAAGTACGGTTGCTCCAGAGCTTAGTAAATGAGCAGAAACTCTGCTGACTTCCATCATCCAATAATGTGCAAGCAAAAATGCTGTTTTTTTTAAATTTTCCTTGCACGTGGTTGGGTACTCTTTGCAAAGTGAAGACTTACCTCATTATTTAAGCTTTGGAGCAACTGCACTTGCAGAAAAATGTTGACAGGGAAGGGAGCTCCAGTTGATTGACAGCCTCAGCTCTGTTCCTGTGAGCTGTGTGGAGGGGGTGGGTTTCTTCCCTTCTTACAAAGTGTAACTTCAGCTCTCCACCTCCTAATTTCTGAACTCTTATGCCGCGTACACACGATCAGAATTTCGGCCCGCAAAAGACCGACGAGAGTTCTTTGTTGGAAAATGCGACCGTGTGTATGCGCCATCGGTTTTTTGCTGGCGGAATTCCAGCCAGCAAAAGATTGAGAGCATGCTCTCAATTTTTTAGTCAGGGAAAGTTCCTATCCGAAAATGCGATCGTCTGTGGCAATTCCGACGTGCAAAATTCCTACGCATGCCCGGAAACAATTCGACGTATGCTCGGAAGCATTGAACTTCATTTTCTCGGCTCGTTGTAGTGTTGTGTTTAGCAGCCAATCACTGATATAGGTGGGTTGGAGCTTAGAGATCACGTGATCGCACCAAATAAGAGTAGAACAAAGGTATTTACACTGAGCCATTTAACAAACTGCATGCAGCATGTGTTTGAGCAGGGGGAAGCAATGCTTTAAACCAGACTAGAGGAAGCTGTATACTGACGGAAGCACCCAAGTTGGGTGCTGGACAGTCACACTCCCCCACAGAGACAAAGAATGGAGTGCCACACTTAAACTGAGAGTCCGAACATAGGGTTTTCATCCCTTCAAAACAGATTAGTACATTCTGCATATGTAGCCTGATTGAATTGTGCTTTAACCACTTTGGTCCTGGGTGGTGTTTTACATGGCACAGGGACCGTGTAATTTTAAATTGTCACCCAGATTCAGCGGTTCTCTCGGGACCCGATGGTTTCAGTGTCCTAAAAAAAAAAAATGTAATGAATAATACGTTGGGGTAGACCGCAAACACTAAAGGCATAATGTCTGGAACAGGACCATTGCTAAACCCTGCCGAAAAACAATCTGGGGTTTATGGGACAAAGAGAGAAAAAGGCCTGGGGACTCAAGTGGTTAAGAACTTTAGGAAAGCTGCTAAAGGTTGGTTTGTAAATGCTTGCCAAATCTGATACTCTCAAGGCTTAAGTTTACAGGCTGAGATGAAGCAATGTCCATCTATTTGAGACCTAACCTACCATTATTTTTTAGAATCCTAGTAGGGAACTGGAGCACCCAGACGAAATCACCACAAACACGTGGAAAACACACAAAGTCCTTGTAGATAATGTAACTGGTGGAAATTAAACCCTGTTATCCATCAAGACAAATCCGCAGAGCTAACCCTTAAACCACTACCACTGAGACGTTCTTCCTTGCATGCATTTTGGAACTTACATTGTGGCAAAGTCATTGACATGTCATTCCATGTGAATAATGTGGTTGATAGAGATATATCACAAAAACTATTTTGTGAAAAGCAGTATCTAATGCTATATTAGGTCAGTCACCGCACATTCTGACCTTTTTTTTTCTCATGGTTTTTCTCAGTAATGTACGCCTCTGGTAATACATAAAATATCATGTGAAAGCAGAAAATCAAGCCAAAAGCATGACTCACCATAACTAGGGACCAAATCAAAGAAACTGTTTCCTGAACTTCTTTATATATTTCCTTAAATTTATTCTGCTGAAATGTAACTGAAATCGCACTTGCTGTTTCCATGTTTGCTATATTTCGCAAACTACTTGTCATTATAGTGATGAGTGAGATTTTCATATACTGGCTTAATTGTGTCATTGTACTGGGCAGTACTTAAATAGTTTTAGAATTGATGTAATTTTAACACAAACAAAAGGAAAATGAGAGAAAAGAGAGCAGAGATGTATTTTTAGATTTGCCTTATGTACTAAGAACACTGATAGGTACTTATCTGTTAACTAGATAAGTATAAATGAGCTTAACACAAGCAGGAAATTATGTTATATATTTCTAATTGCGTTTTGTACAGAGTCAGTGGGCAGAATGCCCCTAGACTGCCACCTAGAAGAAAGTAACATTTTATTATTTGGCAATTTTGGAAAAACATATCAGCTGCAGGTTGACATGGAAAGGTACTTTTTAGTGACAACATATTATAGGATGGTTTATGTAGCCATTTTATATGTTTCTTATAATATTTTGTAGAAGTTCATTGAGGAACACAGGAATTAGGGATTCCTAAACAGTGCAGAGTTTGCAACGTTGTAAAACAAAACTTGAAGCCAGCCTCTGTATAACCTGGCCTCCAACTGTCATGCCACACTTTTGTGCAAGCAGAACACGGTTTAGTCAAGGATGCTCCTCACCAATTTTCTTGCCACTAGTTACCCTGGTCAAGTGTTAGAGATCCATTGATTTCTCCCTAACCTTGGCCTAGTTGTACTTTTCTCTTCTACCACTACGTGGCCGGGCATTTGGTGGTACTAGATATGAGAAGGACAAACCAAGGTCAGGTTATGGGTATATGGGGTATCTCAGCCAATGGGCAGGGTTTTTTTTAGATCCCTTGGCTGGGAGAGCCTATATATTCGGGTGGAGTCATGGTATCTATGTTCTGTGCCACGCTGTCTGGGTGGACGTGTGTCGTGTGCCCCAGGCTGCTAGGCTGTGGGAGGGCCTATCTAGAAGTAAGAGAGCAGTGCAGGGTTGGGATTGCGGCTTGCAGTTCAACCAGAGATGATGGTTCTGCTGGAGAACCTGTCAGTGGTTGGAGGTAGAAGGGAAGCTGTCGCCACAAAGCAACCAACCACCTTATTACCAAGGACCACAGTAAGTAACTGAAGCAAATACCAGAGCAGCATTCTCACCGAACTGGCACGATGGGGAACAGGGAAACTTCAGGCGGTGATCAAGTCAGGGACCCAACCAGCAGAGGTGATGCTTCCAGAGAAGCCATGTGCGTCAAGCCAGGGACCGAGCCAGTCAGCAGGGGTGAAGCTTGACAAGTATCTGGAGTACCAAGCTAGGGACCCAGCAGGGAAGCATGGGTGACGCTTGAGGGAGGTACCACCGCAAGTTTTGAAGGAGCTCAAGGGGATCAGTCAGTGAATCAGAGGGTCTAGTGAGAGACTGGGAGCTCAGTGTTGAAGAACCACAAGAGGCAGTTGTAGTGAAGCTGAAGGAACTGTTACGTTAAAGACTGTTGCCATAGGAGACAGCATTCCTGCATGTGCACCACTTCCTTGCCTGTAGTGCATGATGTAAAACTAGATTGCTCAGATTATCCATATAGATTTAAAAAACACATCAATAATGATAATGGTGGAAGTCTTCAGATAATCAGGCAGTCTAAGGCTGTGATATCCCAAGTCGAAGGACATGTGAAATGCCATGTATCTCTGTGAGAGCCTTTCCAATTGACACTACTGAAGTCGCTGCGACTTCAGAAAAGCTTCCTGCACTACTTTGATCTGACTTTGACACTGCTTCACTGCCAGAGAGTGTAAAAGTCTTACCAAAGTCACTTCAAAGTCGTATTAAAACCGGACTCCAAAGTTGCAAAAAAAAAGTGAAAATCGCACAACTTTGGATTCAGGCTAGTCCGAAAGGAGCCTAAGGGCACTTTCACACTGGGGCGGAGGGTGTCATGGTAAAGCGCCGCTATTTTCTAGCAGCGCTTTACCGTCGTTTTAGCGGCGCTTTTTGGACGCTAGTGGGGCACTTTTAAAACACCACTAGCAGCCAATGAAGGGGTTAATAGCACCCGCAAAGCACCCCTTCTGAAGCGCTTTGCAGCCGCTGCCCATTGATTTCAATGGGCAGAGGCACTTTAGGAGCAGTGTATACACCGCTCCTAAAGTGCTCCAAAGATGCTGCTTGCAGGACTTTTTTTAACATCCCGCAAGCGCACCGCTCCAGTGTGAAAGCACTCGGGCTTTCACACTGGAGTGACAGGAAAGCACTTTACAGGCGCTTTGCAGACGCTATTTTTGGCGCTAAAACGCCTGTAAAGCACCTCAGTGTGAAAGTAGCCTAAAGGTTGTAAACAACTGTAGCAGATATTAGAGCTGCTGGATTAATCGTTAAGAATTGAGATTGCGATTCTTTCCCCCTCGCGATCTTAACAACATTCCTCAGCTGCTGAGCTAACTATAAGCATTGTAAGGTTTTGTTCTTTAGATCAAAGGAATGAACTTTGGTCTGTAAATGAGGGACGTTTAAACACTTAAAGACTAAACCTTTTTCTGACACTTGTTGGTTTCAAGTTAAAATCATTATTTTTTGCTAGAAAAATAATATATATATATATTTATGGTCGGAGCCCTATGTCCGATATGGACATAGATAACATTTGTAGTTAACATAAAACTTACCATCGGAAATAGACCTGGAAGTGTGGACTTACCATATGAAATGGACCTGAAAGTGTGCCTTGGTCTAATGGCCGGTATGCCAAAATAAGGGGGCATACCCTGGTTTTAAGAAATTATTATTCTGTAGAGAGAAATGAAATGAAATGAATGAATGAAATGAATGCCTTGAAATGGGGATGGGAGGGTGGGTATCGCGCACAGGAAACCGACAAGCACCACAGGTGAGCGGGCTGCTTAAATACCCCCCGGGCTCCTCCCATAAATTCAGGCCACCATACTGGCCTTCCTACTTATGGTCGGAGCCCTATGTCCGATATGGACATAGATAACATTTATAGTTAACATAAAACTTACCATCGGAAATAGACCTGGAAGTGTGGACTTACCATATGAAATGGACCTGAAAGTGTGCCTTGGTCTAATGGCCGGTATGCCAAAATAAGGGGGCAAAAACATTCAGGTAGGGGTATAATATTTTTGGTTTTCAGGTATTCATTGAGCCAGTTTGGAGAATGCCTGTGCCATCTCTACTTGAGGATTGGGTATATACCGGGCGAAGCAGGCTGATTTCCACCTGCCTAGTCTTTTGATGACGTGGTCTGGAACCCCATGGCGGGATGCTGCGGAGGCTGCTCCGATGCGAAAGGAGTGTCGGGAGTACTGACTGGGGTTAAGGTGAAGATTGCGGAGAAGTATCCTTATGTGTTTTACAAACTGACATGCGTTTAAGGGTTTAACTGGGAATGGTAGAAGAGGACTGGTGTCCGGTTGTTCAGGCAGGAGTGAGAGGAGACGGTTAAGTACGGTGACTGGACACCAGCTGTTATTGGTTCTGTAGAGGTGAATGTCCACTCCAGAGCCTGTTTGCTGGGTTTTAGAAACCTCGAGGTGCAGGATGAAATGGTCTTGGTGGCGAAGCAAGTGCCGTCTGCATAATACTTGGTCTGTGGGGTTGTTATAGGTGAATTCGCCAGGTCGCAAGAACCCATAGTAAGCCAACTATATGGCTGCTTGTAGTGGGCAGCAGACCGAATGGCGAAGTAGCCAGAATAGTCGACATATCCCTGAAGATGGGCCCCGTAATGGGTAAGCGCTTAGTGCTGATCTCTGGTTGTTGTTTCCTGGATGCCCCTTAGGATGGCTCGTATAGCGTGTGATGAGAACAGTAAAGATTTTGTGGGGTCTTCCGGGGTCACGAAATGTTGTATGCCGGCTAGGTATAGCCGAATGGTATTGTACGATAAGGCCAGCTGAGTGTGGCAGTATGAAATGAAGGCCAGTACCTGTTTGACATCTATTGGTCCTTTACGGCAGGATGTGAGAAATTGTGTTATGAGAGAGTGAGTGATTGATGAGCTGCGTTGCTCCTTGTAAATGTTGAACTAGTCCAGGGTCAGTTGTGACCAGGCAGGGATAGGGGCCGACACTGGATTGGCTCCGGGAATCTGTCTGAAAAGGAGGTGTAGTTAAAATGTGACAGTACGTCAGCAGCTAAATTGTATCTGCCTGGAATAATGCACAGTGTATGTTAAACTGATGCTGTAAGGACAGTTGTACCAATCTGCGCAGGAAGGACATGACTGCTAGGGACTTGGACCTGCCTTTGTCGATGATGTCTGCCGTGGCCTGATTGTCGGTGGTGAAGATTACTGTTTGCCCTGTCCAATGGTGACCCCAGAGTTGTGCCGCTGCCACTATGGGATAGAGTTCGAAGAGGGAAGATGTTTGAATAAAGCCGGGTATCAACAGTATCTGTTGAGGCCAGGGTCCTGAAAACCAAATGATGGCCAAAAATTGCCGCAAAACCTGTGGTGGCTGGAGCATCTGTCACCACCTGGGGTGACAGGGCTGAAACCATGGGTATAATTAGGGATATACCATTCCAGGACGGGAATTCGTCCCACATAGATAGGTCCGCTATTGCTGCGGAGTCTAGATTTAAGATCTGATCGGGGTCTTGTGTTTCTGGCAGGAATCTCAGCAGGCGTGGCACGAAGGTGCGGCCTTGTGGAATAATTCGCATGGCGAAATTCAGCATTCCCAGGAGAGATTGCAACTGCTTCTTGGTACACCCCTTGGTGTGGGTGAATTTGTGAAGGACCGCCTTAATGCGGGTTAGTTTGTCGAGGGGGAGACTGGCTTGCATAGCGCAGGTGTCTAAGCTGACCCCGAGAAAGGTGATGTTATGTGTTGGGCCTTCTACTTTGTGCTCGGCGATGGGAACATTGAGTTTTCCGAATATCGCTCTGAGTTTGTCGAGGTCTCCTGGGGGCTTGCTGGGAGGTTCTATTAGTAGGAAGTCGTCCAGGTAATGGATGACTTCTTGTCACTGAGCCTTGTGTAACAGTATCCAAGCAAGAGACTGAGCGAATGTGTCGAAGAGCCAAGGGCTACTCTTCGAACCGAACGTCAGTTTTGTGGCCTAAATAATATGCCTCCTTCCACTTGATGCCATGCCAGCACCAAAGGGATGGGTGGATAGGCAGGAGCTTAAAGGCATCCGAGATGTCGGCTTTGGAAAGCACCTGTAGCTGCTTTGATGACTGCTTGCATCGCCTTGTCTACGGAGGAATATTTTATGGAGAATTCTTCGGAGGGAATCAGGGAATTGAGACTGGGGATGTGGGAAGAATGAGGCGCAGACAGGTCGTACACCAAACGTAATTTATTTGTGAATTTGCCCTTGACAAGCCCCAACAGGGCTGACTCTCCAAGTGCTGAAAGGGGGCTGAGTGAAAGGGCCTATAACGTACTCTCGGTCTAGTTCTGTTTGTAAGAGCTGATCTATGGTTTGTTCGTCGATGGCTGCTGAACGAAGATTCCCACATTCGTACGTACTGTGGGGTAGTGAAATGAGGCCGGTGTGAAAGCCTACTGTGAAGCCCTGAATAAGGTAGGTGGCCAGAGAGGGGGTGGGATGTGAGGTGAGGTAGAGTCTTAGCCATAAGACGTTGCTTCGGTTTAGTCATGCCCTCTTCTGTTGTTTGACTTCGCACAAGTTCCTTGGGTGCGCTCTTTAGCATAAGGTGCAGATGTGGAGTAGGCGGCACTGACTGACGTTGCAGGACCCATAATTTGTAATTATTGCAGATGGCTGCCCCTCCCACGGTTCGGACTGGGCGTCCGAATTTGTCCACCTGAGGCGTTTGTTCAGGGGCCGACTGACCCTGAAGTGCACCGGAGGTAGAGGGAAATTCGAAAGGACGTTTGAAAGTCGCATTGGCGCACCAGGTGGCAGTGTGGGTGGAGGTCTGGCCTGGTCGTGTCATGATTTGTTCGACCGTGAACCGGGCTCTGGAGCATGTATTGAAATGAGGCAACTGAAAATATTGGTGCTCCTGGGACGAGTCGGTGCCTGTTAGATGCATCTGGATTCGAATCGGAGTGCAGTATGAAATGAAATGAGAGAAATGATTATTTTGACCGAGGCTCGAATTGGTTGTGCCGTGTTAGCGACTGGCAACCAACCGAGCTCTGGTATAGATATGAAATGCGATCGGAACCAGTGATGCATGCCGTGACGAATCGGTGCACCTCAGATGCGACTGGTTTTGAAACGGTGATGTGTTGTGGGAGTGAAATGGTAGAAATTGCATGACAGCGATATGGATCAATCCCCCGATGTCTGTGACTAGCTATGATCCGGACTCTGGAGCATGTATCAGAAATGAGGCCGAGCCCTGGGGCACGCTGTAATGAATCGGTGCATCGGAGATGCGACTGGATTCGAAACGGAGCGCGGTAAGTGAGGGTGTAACATATCGTTTGCCATGACGAAGGCTCGAATCGGTCGTGCTATTGTAGCGACTGACTGCGAATCGGACTCCGGAGCATGTACTGAAATGTGGCCAATCCTGGGCACGCCGAGACGAATCGGTGCATTTTCATGCGACTGAATTCATGTCGGAACGTGATACGTGGAAATGAAATGATAACCATGACAGAGGTACAATGACTGATAAAACGTAACTCTGGAGCATGTATAGAAATGAGGCCAATCCTGGGGCACGCCGAGACGAATCGGTGCATTTTTCATGCGACTGAATTCATGTCGGAACGTGATACATGGAAATGAAATGATAACCATGACAGAGGTACAAATGACTGAGGAAACGTAACTCTGGAGCATGTATAGAAATGAGGCCAATCCTGGGGCACGCCGAGACGAATCGGTGCATCTTTCATGCGACTGAATTCATGTCGGAACGTGATACATGGAAATGAAATGATAACCATGACAGAGGTACCGATGACTGATGAAACGTAACTCTGGAGCATGTATAGAAATGAGGCCAATCCTGGGGCACGCCGAGACGAATCGGTGCATTTTTCATGCGACTGAATTCATGTCGGAACGTGATACATGGAAATGAAATGATAACCATGACAGAGGTACAATTGACTGACAATAACGTAACTCTGGAGCATGTATAGAAATGAGGCCGTAATAACTGGGGCACACCGGAACGAACCGGCGCATCTTTGGTGCGACTGGATTCGAATCGGAGCGCGGTAGGTGACTGAAATGAGAAATGATTTGAAATGTCAGAATTGAGTTTAGAAATGTTTCAGAAATGAGAAATGATTTGAAATGTCAGAAATGAGTTTAGAATGTTTCAGAAATGATTTGAAATGTCAGAAATGAGTTTAGAATGTTTCAGAAATGAGAAATGATTGGTATCGAACTAACTTGCTTTGATAATTTACCACTTGCGACTGGCTATGGCTGTCTATCGATACCGACATGCTAGAAATGAAGCGACGTCAGCGTCGCTGTGCTGTCGAATTTGTAACATATCGAAAGTACGAGCGATATACATTGCAGTTTGTGAGATGCGGGTGAAACGAAATTTGAACTCACGGTTTTGTGACATGATATGAAAACGAAAAGTCCGACGGGACCTTACCTGCGACAGCCAAGCCAGACGCGTGGTACAAACTAGGAACGAAAAACGCAGACTTCGAAAGTTTTGAGTACGGAGTATCGAATACGGGAACTTGCGAGGCAAGAACTTGCGGACGCTGGTATATCGAATAGTCGGCCTAGTGACGTATATCGCACACAGGAAACCGACAAGCACCACAGGTGAGCGGGCTGCTTAAATACCCCCCGGGCTCCTCCCATAAATTCAGGCCACCATACTGGCCTTCCTACATATATATATATATATATATATATATATATATATATATATATATATATATATATATATATATATATATATATATAGCAGAGACTCTAGAGAATAAAATGCAGCAGTCTTTCAAATGCAGTTTTTTTAGAAAATAATATACTTTAATGAATTTAAAAAAACTAAACAGTAAAGTTAGCCCAATTTTTTTATATAATGTGAAAGATGATGTTACACCGCGAGAATCGTGAGATATATTTATAAATTCACCGATAGATCAAACTGTATCAGATGGATCTCCATTCCCCAAAAAAAAGTCTCATGAGCAATGAAAACTTAATGCCCATTCACACCAGGTACAGTGGATTGCATTTTTTTAAATACATTTCCACTGCATATACAGTTCAAAATCCATTATATGTAATGGGCATAGTTCACATCATCGCAGCGCAGTAAAAAAGTACAGCAAGCTGCATTTTGTGTCCTTGTTACCTCCATGGTCAGACAGAGGTGGGGGGGGGGGGGGGGAACCGGAAGCGCCCTGTCCAACCATGTAGACAGCACATAGAAAGATAGTATAAAGTACTAAATGTACTTTGTCCCCTGTGGGACAGGAGACATTTAAAAAAGGAAGTGAAACTTCTTTAAGAAGCCAGGGAACACACCTTCATTTAGACAATAGAAAATCCTCAAATGTTGGAAGCCAGGATACCTTTTTGGTGAATTTGCAATTGACACCTGTAATTTGACTTTGCTACCTTAATTCAAAATATAGAATATGAATGAAAAAATGTTACATAATTGCTGTAGGATTTTTTTTTCTGCTTTACCTGTATTCCTAAAGCTTAGTTTACACTTGTAGTTGGAGCCTCCCTCCCCATACATGCCTTGGCCATGATACTTTGCAATTTATCGTATCAACATTTTTTCCCGTTGTCACATTCAATGGGCAGTACTACCCACCCCATGTGACCCATTCAAGTAATTGGGGCCACACAACAACCACTCTGAAAGCACATGCAATGCACATGGTTGCAGTGCAGTTTTAGAGCTTTTAGGGGTTAAAACAGGAGACGAGGATCGCTCTTCAAGGCATGTGTAAATGAGCCCTAAGAGCCAAGGAGACACAGGAAAAGTTTTTTCATCAGAAGGGAGTAGACTTTATTAGCCACATTCTCATGGAGCACTGCCATAGGGCATGCCATACTATGCATCATTCAGAATACAGATGGCCAGATTTTACACATAATCTGTAATTATGTAATAATATGTACAGCATCAGTTATATTTCTGGCAGTCCTTTTCATGAGAACATTGCTACCAATATATAAACATGACATTTTAACAGTGATGACTGTGCAAGTTAAAGAGACTATGTACCACAAAGATATACTGATAACTTAATGGAATGACATATGTATTTTTTGTATGCTGATTTTACCAATGGCTTACCTTTCTTTGAGCAGAAATACAAACAATTATGCCTTTTATATATAGTAAGCAGGGCTTTTTTCAGCGGGAACTTGGGCGTAACGCAGTCCGGCACCTCCAGCACTAAATGTATGTTATGGCAAGAGGCAGTGGAGTGTTCTGGAGGGCCTATTGTTGGCTACTGGGGATTTATTGTCCCTGGGGGGGTCTATTGTTGCTGGTGGGGGATCTACTGTTGAGGGAGGGGTCCTTTGTTTCAGGCTGCTGGAGAGTTGTAATTTGTTGCAAGGGGTCTATTGATGCTGGGAGATCTATTGTTGCTGGTTGCAGGAGATCAGGGACAGTGCTCGGGGGTGAGTAGGGGGCGGAGACAGGGGGTAAGTACTTGTACCTATTCCCTGAGAAAAAAAGCCCTGACTGTGATCCTTATAATGCTTTTTCTTCAACAGGAATTACTAAAGGACCCTTTGTATATTGGACTAAGACACAAAAGAGTAAGGGGAAAGCCTTATGACGACCTTCTGGAGGAATTCATGAAAGCTGTGACTGACAGGTAAGCACATTTGTTGATTAGTTAATACAGTATTAAGAAAGAAATCCCCACTATTATTTAATGTTTATGGAATCAGGTTTATAACTGAGAATTTGAAAAGCACAAATCAATAGGTGGGTTACCAAAATGCATTGTACACGCTCACATTTGGTTTTTCATTTTCCAATGCTATTATTTTTTTACAATTTTACAAATTGTATTCATATTTTACAAATGTATAATTTACATCCAATAGGCATTGACACAATCCGGTGTTGAAGATTCTGTAAAGATTTTACTTTTTACTGGCTAGTATAGTCGAACTAATAAAATGTAGGTGCATACTTTTCAGGCTCAAGGCTTATGCCCTGTACACACGATAGGATTTTCCGATGGAAAATGTGTGATAGGACCCTGTTGTCGGAAATTCCGACCGTGTGTGGGCTCCATTACACATTTTCCATAGAAATTTCTGACACACAAAGTTTGAGAGCTTGCTATAAAATGTTCCGACAACAAAATCCGTTGTCGGAAATTCCGATCGTGTGTACACAATTCCGACGCACAAAGCGTCACGCATGCTCGGAATCAAGCAGAAGAGCGGCGCTGGCTATTGAATTTCATTTTTCTCGGCTTGTCGTACGTGTTGTACGTCACCGCGTTCTTGACGTTCGGAATTTCCAATCAACTTTGTGTGACCGTGTGTATGCAAGACAAGTTTGAGCCAACATCCGTCGGAAAAAAACGATGGATTTTGTTGTCGGAATGTCCGATCAATGTGCGATCGTGTGTACAGGGCATTAGTCTTGTCCGACTAAGCTAAAATGTTGCAACAGTCATGGTCTTTGAAGTATTTTATAAAATAAGTAATCTTTCGGTGAAGTCTGATAATATGAGGGGAAAAAACAATCAAAATGATGGAAAGAACACTGTTTTAGATGGAACCCAGCATTAGACCCCCTCCTAACCCCTGTCACTAATTATTACTAAAAAATGTGCTGCGACTGCAATAGTTCTTGTTCAAATAATGGGTGACAAGGAGTCCTGGACTGTGAAGCCAGTTTTTTTATCATGGGACAGCTAAAAACAGGGTTGTGATTTGTGATTGGTTAATAGTAATATAAGCCTATTGCTGTCGGTTGAACTATCTAGTAGCATTCCTCCCAACTTTCTGCGATGGTAATGAGGGACACCTATTAACAAAAGTATGTAGACACACACTAATGCCACGCCCTCCTTAAAGGAGAAATTTATAAAAAAAAAAATGGATTGGTTAAACCCACAAGTTGTTTTTTACAACTTCTATTCCTTTCTATTGATCTTTGGAACTTACAAATGCAGCAATTTAGAAATTGGATGAAAGGTTTAGCACTGGGAAATACTTTTTGACAGATAAATAGTGCATTTTTTATACAATATATAGATCAGACTGAAATGAGGGACAATTGAGGAAAGAGGGACTTTGGTCCGAATGAGGGACAGTCCCTTGAAATCAGGGACAGTCAGGAGCTACGATCGCAAAACTAATTTATGTTGTATAAAAATGATTGTTACTATTTTTATTCAAAATAAATAAATATATAAAGCATCAAATGGCTTTTTAGAGCAGGGGGAAATTATTGAAATACCAGCTGTCAGAATTTAAATATTAAAGACCCTCTGCTTGTACAGAAGGTTCATTTTGAGCTGATGAGGGTTCAAAGAAGATGCTCTTCCCAATTCCAGAACAGACATCTTTTTAAGGATTTTTTTTAAATTTTGACTGAAGGGAAATACAGTCCAGCACAGAATACATCTGCCCCTTCCGTGTGCAATTAATATTTTTAACTTGTTTATTTTATATTTGATTATAACTTGATGTACTGAATGCATTAAGTGTATGCAGGTCTCAGTGATTCACTTGTATATGGTGAAAGAAGGGCTAAAATAAAACTCATGGACCTTATAAGCGTTTCTTATTATTTCTCAAAAGAAAATAGTTTTATATTTTGCATAATTTGCATTTCCAAGAATTCTGAAATTAATGTAGAACTATGGGCAAAACTTTTTTTTTAAATTTTGGATAAAGTAAGGGAGGGTTCAACTCCTGTCAATTTTTTTTTTCGCCATCTGTGCCCCATTGCAGAGATTTCCCTTCACTTCCTGTCCCATAACCAAACAGGAAGTAAGAGAAAATTCCTGCAAATTAAGCAAATTCCTTGGGGACCCCCAGGTCACCAGAACTAGTGTCCCCATTGGAAGATTTTGGGACAACACAAAATTTGAGATTTTCTTTTACTTTCACTTTCAATGATAATGGTAAACAGGACAAATAGAGAGGGTGGATCTCCTTAACATGTAGACAGACTGCAACAAAACCTGACAGGTGTTCTAATCCCTCTGCACTCTGTCCAAAACTAAAAAAAAATAGTTTTGCCTTTAGTTATACTTTAACTGAAATCCCTGCTAAATCATTTGAAACAAGTGTATGCAGTTAGATAACAAAACATATACAGCAAAAAGGATACAACAGGAGTAAAAGTTTACAGTCTATAATTAACTTGGCTTGTCTTTTCATCTGTGTTTGTTTTCTCTTACTATTTATGCTCTACATGCATTGTATGTGTGTAAAACATCAGAATAGAAAGAACAATAGAATATAAACAATGTCAAGATATCGTAAAACTCTACATAGAATCATGTTGCTATGTAGCATTTTCTGATATTTTGACATAACAAAACATGGTCCCATTGGATGATGTATATACTGTAAAAGCATGTTGGTACTAAAGTGATTGTAAAGTCTTGTTTTGTTTTTTTTTGTTAAAAATAACAAACATTTTATACTTACCTGTTCTGTGCAGTGGATTTGCACAGAGCAGCCCAGATCCTCCTTTTCTCATGTCCCATTTTCCATGCTCCAGGCCCCTCCCTCCTGTTGAATATCCCCACAGTAAGCAGCTTGCTATGGGGGCACCCGAGTTGAGCCACAGCTCCGTGTATCCATTCAGACGTGGAGCTGTGGCCCGACCCACTCCCTTTCTCTTCTAATTGGCTGACTGACTTTGATTGACAGCATCGGGAGCTAATGGCGCAGCACTGCTGCCTCAGCCAATGAGGAGGTGAGTCCCGGCCAGCCGAGTGTCTCGCGCACATTGCTGGATCTAGAGGGACCTCAGGTAAGTATTAGGGGGCCTGAGGGGGGCTGCTACACACAGAAGGTTTTTTATATTAATGTATAGAATGCACTAAGATAAAAAATCTTCTGCCTTTACCACCACTTTAAGTATACAACAAGCTTCTGCTCATCAATGTCAGGTATCCATGTGTGCAAGTGAGGTGCAGCGGAAAGATCCCATCAGCTCCAGCACATGTGAATGAATAAATATAGCCGCGAGGGAATATAACATGCAGTCCTCCAGGCTCACGCATATCAGCCCTCAGTGGGCCTTAATCATAGCCAATGATTAAGAACCACTGAGGGTCAATGCACTTAAGCCTGGAGGACTGTATGTTGTATTCCCTCAAGTAAATAAAGTATTGCAGGCTGCCAGCGAGTGCTGGCTATATTTATTTATGGTGGTATTGAGGCCTTGGTTTGGGGCAACAGGCATCAGTCACTTCATATTTGATAGGTAATATTTGGCTTTTATCCACCACAAGCACCATAAATAATGTGGTAAGTGGTAATTGTAGTAAACAGATTGAGAGGTCTTGATTTCTTGATCTATACACTGCTATGTGCTTGTTTTCCAATATTGTCTGACCTTTTAAAAATGCAGCTTTGCTTTAACAATTAAGGAAAGTGGTATTTTCAGGTTGCACCACTCTAACAAAATAAGAAAAACTGACGTGTGTCTAAGTGATTTCTGCTGAAAGGTAATACCCATATTATAAGTCACCATCTGTCTAACATGTTATTATAAAATAGCTAAAAAAGGACAAGCAAATAATAAATGTTACTCCATTGACAGAGAGCTCCTTTGTTTGACTTCATATCTCTAAATGGGAAAGAATGTGCTGGTGTTCTGTTATTTTAGTCTTCTAATAACTTTTCTATAAGCTAAATTTGGACTTTCGGTTACAAAGGAGGAGACACATTCTTTCATTCAGAATTTGAGAAGAAACTATTTATTAGAGCTTTAAGCCATACTGAGAAGTCTGGGACTGCGCTGAGGCTCTATTTACAGCAAATGGAAAATGTAGCCAGGAATCAGATTCAAGATTCATGTTGATGTGGCAACATAAGTGCTGAATTTCATGGAAGCTGTTTTTATTAGCCCTACCATCACATCTCTCGATGAAAAAAAAAATATTGTATACATGTCCTGTTTATTTTCTCTTTGACCCCATTTTCCTAATATGTGACCTTAGGTTACTGTAACACAGCATATGTCTTGAGACCCATTAAGACACAGAGCATCACTCGAAGCTCCAGTATGTTGTTTCAGTGATTCAAACCCTTCCAGGTGCTAAATCCCCAGAGGTCTGTCTCACCTGATCACCAACGATGAAAAAAGAAAACGTGGAAGCACACACAGGAAGCTGTCTCGTTTCAGATGTGTCAGAAAGGCTTCAGCTTTGCCTCCTCTCAAGCCACTCCCCCCTACCGAGTTTCACCTGCTCATGGGCTTAGTATATGATTAAGCCCATGAGTGAGTGAAACATGTTAGCTTGATATGGCTTGGGAAGAGGCAAAGCTGAAGCCTTTCTGACACATCTGAAACTGGGCGACCTCACAATGTGCGCTTCCTCCTTTCTTTTTACAGCATATTTCTTACTTGTACCTCAAAGTCTCATATGTAGTACTATTGATATCTGCCCTATTGTCTATGTTCTTGTGATTACAAGCATGCAATTATTTCAGTCTACCTAAACAGAAGAAGGATGCTTTGAGATAAAGAGCAGCTGAAATTAAAGGGTACCTATGCTCAGGTGTTCCTATAAACCTTTGTAGCAGTCTTGCTAGTAAGGTTAAACAAAGTAAGAAAGGCCAAAGGCACTTAGTCATGTGGTCAGAGTTCAGATTAACCAGTGTTTCCATTCCGCAGAGCAAACATGATCAAATTACTAGACTTTCAGACACTATTTATCCATCTAAGCAAGAGTGCCAATGTACTTTATGTTAAAGTGTGAGTATAGGTCCACTTTAAGTTATCCTTACAGCTGATATGTAAATGAGTTGTACAGAACACTTTTGGACATTAGCCTCATATAAAAGAAAATGAGCACAGCAGCGCAGTTACTGTTCATAGCAACCTATGTATCCTTAAAATTAAAGGTGAAATCTGATTGGCTATGCTAATTTTCTTTTCTCCAGTATTAAATCAGAAGTATGGCCAAAGCCTTTTTGGCTATACTTCAGATTTGGATCACAGGAGTGCAGTTTGTTCTGCACTCTTGTGACCCATTTTCAGCCAACAACGAGCTAAAGCCCGCTGTCAGCTGACGTCACTCAGCCAGTCCAAGCTCAGATAAGATCCCAACCATATGGTCAGGATCAACCCAGATGCCTGGACTGGCACCCCGCTCAGCTTACCAGCAATCTGAGAGCCTGAGCCAGAACCTCCCACCCCCTCCACAGTCCAGTGCTCCAGTGAGTGTTAGCGCTCCAGTGAGTGTTGAAGGGGGACTGACTGACAGTCACGGTCTCTGCTCAGAGGGGAGGGGAGAACTGAGCAATCAGCAGTGTTTTGATCCATCAGTTCTCACTACAGAGCCAGCGGGGGACACTGCATCCACCTAAAAATCCTGAACTTCTCTTTTAATGACTATTTACCGTAGTTTTTCAGTCCATCGCCACACTACAACTTTCAAGCTGACAAAAGTGACAGAAATGTACTGTAATGTAAATGGACATTTTGTTGTGGGCATGGTTTTGTGCAAAAGAATATCCATGCTTTTTATAGAGTAATTAAAGCGGTATGGCTTATCTGTAAGTACAGTGAATATATCCTAAATTTGCACTGTTTAGGAGATATTTACAGGAGCTGATTATGTCACTGCATGTGCACAATAAGCTCTACATTCAGGACACACTCAATGTGCTGTCAATGCTGAGATCACTGTGCCACTATCGTGATTCAGTGATGTCATTGTGGCCCAGCCATTTAAACAGCTGGGCAGTGCAAACCTGGAAGGAAGACCGGGTAAAAATTAAAGTTCCTGGAGTGGGGACAGAGTGCTGCTGGAGGGCTCTGCTTGACAAGTAGGAGATGTATACTAGCACATTATGGCATAACCTTGCAGGGAGACCATTTAATCAAGGTTTTTGTTAGCAGAGTTTACTACCAAATAAATCTTGGTAAATACATTTCTATATAGGTTCCATGCTCTTTTTGATATTTGCCCTTATAAATGTAAACATTTACTGTATGAATTGTGACAAAACACATTTATAACACAAATTCTGGAAATTACACTGAACTCACTAAATTAGTTTAAAAAAATATTCAAGTATGTATTCTAAGCCTAAAAAGTACCTTCCATTGCTCTGAGCCTCCTCTAAATCTCCAAATTCCTTTAGTTTTTCCTGCTGTGATCCAACTTCCTATTAGAGCAGGGTAGGCAACCTGGGGCCCTCCAGCTGTTGCAGAACTACACGCCCCATCATGCCTCTGGGAGTAATTGTAACTGCCAGCCTTGCAATGCCTCATAGGAAATGTAGTTCCACAACAGCTGTTGGGCCCCAGGTTGCCTACCCCTGAGTTAGAGGGTGGTAACATTTGTTCTCATGGTCCAACTGTATGTAGGAATGTAGCCAACTTCTCTTAATTGCTTTTGAGATGGATTATGGGATTTGTAGTGTGCATAAAACCGTAAGCATTAACACAACTAATGTGCAATGCTTGTTTTCTGAACAAAGTGAGGTGAGGAAATAAGGGGAAAAAGAAGAGTTTCAGGAGCTCACACGGGACATTACAAGGGGCAGAAAAACACAATAAAAATCGATTTAATTAAAAGTAGAATACAGTGCCATCAAGTAGTAGATATATATGGATTATTTTTGGAAAATAAGGATCTCATTTGGTGTTACTTTTATGTTTTTAAATTGTATCTAAAGGCAAAACTTTTCTTTATGTTTTGGTTAAAGTATGGAAGAGCTAAAAGCTCTGTTTAATTTTTTTCTTTTGTCATTCTCTATTTCTGCGTTAAGGAGATTTATGCTTCTTTTTTTCCTTTTTGTCCTGAATTTAATGTCACCAGCATTAATAGTTACATTTTTAAATGACACAAGCATTCCAATGGAAAATTTTCAGTGACAACTATCTTAGAGAGCATTTTCCTTTCACAATTTCAAAAATTAAAAAAAAAAAATCAGCTATAGATAAACTTTTAGAATATCAATCTGTATGTTTCATATTAGTCCGTACATTTATTTTCTATGTTGAACAGGAACATTACACAAAAATAAACATATAAACTGTACTTTTATTAAAAGGGTTGCGTTTTAATTTTCAGTTTCTCTTCCACTTTCTCTGCAACTTTATTTGTCAAATTAGAGCATTTAGGTGTTCTATCGCAGTACAGTTTAAGTATAAAATGATAATTTGATAATCACATACATAAATGGGTTTGCTTAGTTCAGCTCAACCCTACCTGTTTTGGCAGACTGCACTGCATGACTCTAAAGTTACAGTATAATGTGTACCATATGAGCTGACAAACCACGTGACTTTTTTATGGAATGAGATCATACCTGGAAAGGACATATCAGTATAAGCTAGGGAATGCAGGAAATATAGTGCAAACTGTTACACTGTATGGATTTAACACTCCAGGCAATAAATTATAACCATAACCATATAACACCTTAATTTCAAAACACTGACTATTGGCAGGCCTTGTCAAAACAATTAGTTTGTTAGTGAGCTTTCTTGACACCTATGTTAGAATGCATGCCAATATAAAGCCTTGATATGATAAGAGTCACTATTACTTTAATTGGTTGAACTACAGTGCCTTGAAAAAGTATTCATACCCCTTGACATTTTCCATATTTTGTCATGTTGCAAACAAAAATTTAAATGTATTTTATTGGGATTTTATGTGGTAGACAAACACAAAGTGGCACATAATTGTGAAGTGGAAAGGAAATTATAAATGTTTTTCCATTTTTTTTACAGATAAATATCTGAAAAGTGTGGGGTGCATTTTGTATTCAGCCCCCTGAGTTAATACTTTGTAGAACCACCTTTCACTGCAATTACAGCGGCAAGTCTTTTTGGGTATGAGTGAAAATTTTGGCCATTCTTCGTTGCAAAATAGCTCAAGCTCTGTCAAATTGGATGGAGAGCGTCTGTTAACAGCAATTTTCAAGTCTTGCCACAGATTCTCAATTGGATTTAGGTCTGGACTTTGACTGGGCCATTCCATCACATGAATATGCTTTGATCTAAACCATTCCATTGTAGCTCTGACTGTATGTTTATGGTCTTTGTCCTGCTGGAAGGTGAACCTCTGACCCAGTCTCAAGTCCTTTGCAGACTCTAACAGGTTTTCTTCTAAGGTTGCCCCATCCATCTTCCCATCAACTTTGACCAGCTTCCCTGTTCCTACTGAAGAAAAGCATCTCCACAACATGAAGCTGCCACCACCATGTTTCGCGGTGGGGATGGTATGTTCAGGCTTATGTGCAGTGTTCGTTTTCCGCCACACATAGTGTTTTACTTTTAGGTCAAAAAGTGAAATTTTGGTCTCATCTGACCAGAGCACCTTCTTCCAAATGTTTGCTGTGTCCCTCGCATGGCTTCTTGCAAACTGCAAACAGGACGTCTTATAGCTTTCTTTCAACAATGCCCCTCCTCCATAAGGGCCAGATTTGTGGATCTCTGCAGCTCCTCCAGAGTTACCATGGGCCTCTTGGCTGCTTTTCTGATTAATGATCTCCTTGTCCGCCTGTCAGTTTAGGTAAACGGCCATGTCTCGGTAGGTTTGCAGTTGTGCCATACTCTTTCCATTTTGAGATGATGGATTGAACAATGCTACATGAGATGTGTGAAGCTTGGGATTTTTTTTATAACCTAACCCTTCTTTAAATTTCTCCACAACTTTATCCCTGACCTGTCTGGTGTGTTCCTTGGCCTTCATACTGCTGTTTGTTCACTAAGGTTGTTTAACAAACCTCTGAGGGCTTCATAGAACAGCTGTATTCATACTGAGATTAAATCACACACAGGTGGACTCTATTTACTAATTAGGTGAGTTCTGAAGGCAATTCGTTCCACTAGATTTTAGTTAGGGGTATCAGAGTAAAGGGGGCTCAATACAAATGCACGCCACACTTTTCAGATACTGATTTGTAAAAAAAAAATTGAAAACCATTTATCATTTTCCTTCCACTTCACAATTATGTGCCAATTTATGTTGGTCTATCACATAAAATCCCAATAAAATACATTTACGTTTTTGTTTGTAACATGACAAAATGTGGAAAATGTCAAGGGGTTTGAATACTTTTTCAAGGCACTGTAGGTGGACTTGTGTCTTTTTTGACCATACTAACTATGTAACTATATATACTAGGCTTTTACTGTATGGCTTCTGCTTAATGTTTAAATCTATATAGCCTGTCCAACTTAATGTTGTAATTGGGCTTCCTTTTATTTCCTGTAATTTCTTGCAATGAAGCCTGGCATCCCTTTATTTGCTACATACATTATTCTTCTCTTTAGCCAGTAGATGGAGCTTTGCATACTAAGCGGGCTGCGATTTGCAGCAGCAAATGTTTTAGGTTGTCATGATTGTTGGGAAACTCATTTGCATATTGAGAATATTGAGGGTGATCTCAGCAGCTAAAATACTTTTTACTGCAATATATTTGCACAACATTTTTGCATGATCTGGAAAATGTACTCCATCCACTGCACCACCTCTTGTTCCACTCCCATTCACAGTTATTACAATTTTTAAAAGTACCCAGGTATGCACAGAAGCCTTTGTTGACACTGCTAAAACTGAAAAATAAGCTCCACAAATTACGCCAGGTGTGCAGGTGTGGTGGTAGTGAGTTCTAGTTTACTATGCAGAGTGACCAATGCAGGCTCCGCAATGTAAATAAAGAACCAAGCAATGGTTATAAAAAGCATACTGGTTCAAAACTAGATGGGCAGAAACCATTGTTAAGGGGAAAAGACTAGTTTGAGGCCACTTTCTGAAACGTTTTGTAACCATAGTTTTGATACTGCAACATGAATACAAACCATAGGACATATAACCTAGAGAAAAATAATAACACTTTATATTTAACCCCAAAATGGGGTGTCTATTCAGCTAGCACAACTAACTGGTTTTTACATACTGCAGAGTTAAAATGTGACCACAAGCTTGGTCCCAGCCCATAATATAAAAAGTAATTGAGTGGGCAGTGAAAGGGTTAAATATCTTACAGACCTCTGGAGAATGCAAACTCAGACAGCCTACCTACAGAAAGTACATTTCCAGATGGGTAAAATCCCTAAGCTCACCAATCATCCTTACCCGACTGTATATCACAGCTAACCTATCCAAAAACCAAGGTTGTCAGCATAGTTATTTCCAAATCCACAAAGTAAGCCTTCACTACCCGACTGGGTGCTTTTTGTTCTTAAAGGCATCCTTAATGTCTCCTTGATGACCCTGGTGAAAATTAACCTCCCAAACATGCACCAAATAACATTCTTGGAGACATGTATGTCTTCTCTCACAGATTTCACTAAAGGCGTTGTTATTTCAGAGAGGTGCTAAAAGGAGACAATCCCCCAAATCCTGGCATTAGAAACTAATTGAGTCATCTGTACATGATGAATTAGTCAAAAATACCATACAACGAGGAACAGAAATCATAAATCTCCAAAGAGATAACATCTCACTGGAGCTTTTCCCAATGACAATAAGGAAGATACAAAAAGTATATAAGTACTGTGCAAACGCTTTAGGTAGGTGTGAAAAAATGCTGGAAATTAAGAAAGCTTTCAAAAATAGAAGTGTTAATGGTTTATTTTTATCAATTAACCAAATGAGTAAAAAAAAAAAAAAGTAAATAAACAAAAGAGAAATCCAAATCCAATGAATATCTGATGTGACAATGCTTTGCCTCCGAAGCAGCATCAATTCTTCTAGGTACACTTGCACACAGTTTTTGAAGGAACTTGGCAGGTAGGCTGTTCCAAACATCTTAGATCACTAACTACAGATCTGTGGATGTAGGTTGCTTCAAATACTTCTGTCTCTACATGTAATCCCAGCTCTCAGTTTTGTGGGGTTTTCTTTCAAGAATACTTCTTGTTCTAAATAAAATGGAAATTCTTAAGGCCATACTGGAGCCTAATAAACAGAAATAATTCAACAAAAATGGTCTACACAGGAAATAGCGCCATCATTAGTAGAATTACACCTACATAGAACCTTGATACTTCTGGTAACCTCATCTCTATGCTCTACATGATGCTTTATGTCAAATGATTTTCTATTTTATGTATCCTGTTTTTTCTTGGCTCTAACAAGCTTAACACAAATTTTCATGTGAAAAGTTTTAAGCATGGCTTCAAAGAAATCATTTATTTTAAAAAATGTAATCCAGCGCTTTGTGCCTTTTTGGCACACTGTTTTCTTCTATTTCCAGATACTTTTCAATAAAATGTTATAAGCCATATGTTGCATGCTCATATGTTGCTAATTCTATATTGCTGATGCTCGAGCATACAGTATTTGGTTTTCTTCTCGAATTGTACATTTCATTCCACATATTAATTCAGCCTTGGTAAATCAAATGTGCTAAAGACGGACAGACTTCCTTCTGTTCACTGTAATTCTTGCTACTGAGTTTACATCTAATACATTCTTACATAGTTTGCAGAAGAAAAAAGCTGGTTTGTGGGCATATGGTTTTAGCACGCCCCCCTCCCAAATATCACCTATCCCTAAAACAAAAATAACCCGCTCCAGGTGTCTACTTCCTATTGATCTCTCCCCTCTCCAGGTGTGGGTGCAGCTCAATATGCAACCATATGCAGAAATTGAACAAAAAGGTCCGGAAGGCCGCACTCCAATGAAAATGATTTCTTTATTGTTATAATCCATGCAGCAAAGATAAAACCACTGACGTGTTTCACAATGTTAATCCAGACCTTTTTGATCAATCATCATCTATCCCTAACACTTATGCCGCGTACACACGAGTGGACTTTTCAGCATCAAAGGTCCGACGGTCTTTCCGACGTACTTTCGATGGAGTTACGACGGACTTTCAAACGACCGGACTTGCCCACACATGAAAGCACTAAAGGCTGTTCGAAAGTCTGTTGGTTTGAACGTGATAACGTATGAAGGGACTAAAATAAGGAAGTTCATAGCCAGTAGCCAATAGCTGCCTGTGTGTCCTTTTTTGTCCATCGGACTAGCATACAGACAAACGCTTTTTTTAGACCAGACTCGAGTCCGTCTGAAAGATTTGAAACATGTTCCAAATCTAAAGTCCGTCTGATTTTCAACAGAAAAAGTCCGCTGAAGGTTCGATGAAGCCCACACACGGTCAGATTGTCCGATGGATTTGTTCCGTCGGACCAGTCCGGTCGAAAAGTCCGGTTGTGTGTACACGGCTTTAGGTTGACATCACACTTTTTATTGCAGTAATATGTGCTTAAATGCACACGTGTGTTGCTGTGTGAATGGCACCCTGTTGCATAAAGGCAATGCACCTGTTGTGCAGTACACTACAATACACGATAATGCACAGTAGAGGCAGGGATGGACTGGCCATCGGGACTACCGGGAGTTTCCTGGTGGGCCGATGGCTCAGTGGGCCGGTTTCAGCGGCCACCTATTGCATCGGAGGTCAGCGGCGATCTACCCCGTCAATCGCTGACAGCTGGCGCCTGACGGGGGGGGATTGAGATGCATGCAGAGTAGCGCAGGAAGCGTCTGTGATAGGTTCTCTCTCATGTCACACAGCGATGCTCTCCGGCAGTTCCTCTCTTCTCACCCATCCCCATTTGCTTGTGACATCATCTGGGATGGACGAGAAGAGAGGAGGGGCCGCCAGGGAGCAGCGCTGAGTGACATGAGAGAGAACGTACTACAGACACTTCCTGTGCTACTCTGCATGCTGGCTAGTAAACAATGTGCCATGTGCCCTGATGTGCCCCATAATGTGCCATGTGCCCTGATGCGCCATGTGCCCCATGTGCCATTATGTGCCTTGATGTGCCCCAAGCCCTGATGTGCTATGTGCCCTGATGTGCTATGTGCCCCGTGCCCTGATGTGCTATGTGCCCTGATGTGCCCTATACCTAATTTGCTATGTGCCCTGATGTGCTGCCCTGTTTCCCCGAAAATAAGACCTAGCGTGATTGTTGGTGATGGCTGCAATATAAGCCCTACCTCCCAAATAATCTCTAGTTAAAGTCCTTGTAGGTCTTATTTTCAGGGTAGGGCTTTTTTTCTAGAAAACAGGGTAGGGCTTATTTGGGGGGTAGGGCCTATATTGCAGCCATCACTGACAATCACGCTAGGTCTTATTTTCGGGGAAACAGGGTATGTGCCCCATGCCCTGATGTGCTATGTGCCCTGATGTGCCCCTTGCCCTGATGTGCTATGTGCCCCATGCCCTGATGTGCTATGTGCCCTGATGTGCTGTGCTCTGTACCCTGATGTGCTGTGCCCTGTACCCTGATGTGGCCTGGTGTGCTGTACTCTGATGTGCTGTACCCTGATATGCTGTGCTCTGTACCCTGATGTGCTGGCCTCTGTACCATGCCCTGATGTGCACTGTACCCTGATGTGTTGTGCCCTGTACCCTGATGTGGCCTGGTGTGCTGTACTCTGATGTGCTGTACCCTGATGTGCTGTGCCCTAATGTGCTGTGCCCTGTACCCTGATGTGGCCTGATGTGCTGTGCCCTGATGTGCTGGCCTCTGTACCATGCCCTGATGTGCACTGTACCCTGATGTGTTGTGCCCTGGGCTGGTCTGGATGAAGTCCAGGGCCACATTTTTGTCCCAGTCCAGCCCTGAGTAGAGGTAGAGATACAGGACTTTGCTTTCTCATATCAGAGTCAGGAGGGGCAGCCAACAACATATGCTGCATAGCAAGCCTATTGATAACATCACAGTATAGACTCTGCAGCTGTTGCCGATCATCTTTGCTCTTCACTGAAGCCAGTCGCTGAAGAGGTCATGTAACCTTACTGGAACGCCCTCAGCACAAGTAAGTATAGACATCTTTCAGGGTAGTTAGAATAGGCTTAGAGTGGGTGTGGGAGCTGATTTAAGTATAGTTAGGTTTTGACTGGACTTCTACTTTAATGATCTGCATACTTCACCATTTCATCATTGATAGGGGATATTCTGAATATGAGTCAAGTGCAGGAAGAAAACTTTGGCTGGGGCTCAGTTGATCCTGTCTGAAAATACACCAGACAAAACTATTAACAAGAATAAGTAAAAGGGATCCTCATGCTCTTGTCTATATTCAGAAAGGAAGTATAGTATGTAAGAGATTTGGAACCAAAGCAAATGCTTGACATTTTGGATCACGTAGTATAGAGAATACCACAGGTTGGAAGAAGGCCACATTTTTTTTCAAATAAAAATATAAAAATGACACACATGAGCATTTTACAAGAATCTGATGTCAGATGGCTTGCTAACAATAATAATATGCTGCATCAACAGCCTGGTCTAAACATTATTCAATCATCATCTATCTGGTCTAAACATTATTTTTTGGTCTGCAAAAAATTTTTGAAAATCCCACTAAGCACAGTTCCTAAGAATTTGAATGCCGGGTTCCCAAAAATAACTTCAGTTACATTTAGGATACATAAAAGAGACAACACACAAATTAATAGAAAGAGGGATAAAAAAACAGGTATAAGGCTCGGTTTACACCTAAACAGGCTGCGGATTGCACAGCAATGCTGTCCGTCCCTGTTCTCCATTTCAGGGACGAATGAGGGCAGAATCTTTGCCTGCAGAATTCGGCCCTGAAACGGAGCCAAAGACGCACAGCGTTTCTGTGCAGTGCGCTCCACAGCCGCAACGGAGATATGTGAACCGGCTCCATGGGGAGCCAGTCACATTCTCCTGCTATGCAAATTAGATGTGGGGAAACCTGCATCTAATTTGCATAGGTGTGAACCCGGCCTCAGTAAAATAAGTATCTGCAAGTTATTTAGATGTCAAGTTTCGTCATCTATTGCATTCCTACATCAATCAAGTAGAGCTTTAGATAGCAAAAGTGATTGCCCTAATAATGTATTTATAGAAAGTTGAAAAAAAAATGTAAATCTAAACAAGGTGGATTCTGGCTTTTAAATCTCTTCTACCAATTCACAAATATGTGCAGTTCTGCCTATGTGGATAATTTGCTTCAAAATACACTTTGGAAAATAATAATAAAAATTAATAAAAATTATATAAAAAATGGGTTGGGAACACAAATATTTCCCCATTATTTCTCTTAAGACCTACATATTTAATCTATTCAAATTTTACATCACTTATTAATTACATACCAAAGGAACAGTTATGGGGAGCATAATATTAACGTAAAAATGCATTTCTGGAAATATTTTACAACCATTAAATAAAATATTCCCCCTGGGGCTACATTTACAAATTCATACTGGGGCTATATACTTCTAACACTTTCTGATCTGCAGTGACTGCATGAGTGTGTTGCAGCAGACAAATCATCTTTTATGGCTTATAGTAGTGAAGTCATTGATTTAGACAGCTACTGTATGTGAAGCAGATGCCTTCTTTGTCATAACGTCTTTTCTATTACAGTGTGAGCTACAGAAAAGCTGAACATTAAATATTGGAATATTTACTCTAAACCGAGCCTGTAATGACAGCTCTCAAACCCCAAAGATAGAATAGAAAGAGTTTAATTTGGTTTTATTTTCTAGATTGTTCGGTATACCTAGACATATTTTAAAAGTTGATACATGTTAAAAGCACTGTTATCTTGTACTGTACTTTAAATCTTAGCATAGGTGTGCGCAGCTTATTGCATTAGGGTGTGCACCCCAAAGCTCATATGTGTGCATATACTGTATTTATAGGGCAGTAGGGCAATGGACAGTGTCGGTAGAGCAGTGGCCAGTGTCAGAAGGGCAGAGATTGGTGTCAGTAGTTTATTTTTTATATATTTTTTATTATTACTTTTTAACAATTTTATAATTTTTTACATAAAATTGTTTACAATTTTTTATTCCTTTTTTTTTTCATTTTTTTAGGAGCTCCATTGGGGGGCTTTGGTGAAATATCATGGGTCTAAACAGACCCCTGATGTCTCACTTTTGAGACAGAGAAAGGGACTAGGGACAGATATTCCCCAGTCCCTTTCTCTGCAGTCAAGCAGCAGGGGAAATGTGCCCAGCACAGAGTGATTAGGGTGTGCCCAGGCACACCCTTGCGCACGCCTAAGAATCTTAGTAATTTATTGACAATATTCGATTATGTCTGTCAATTGTAGTTAAAGGGTAATTGTACTTTTTGGACGCATTAGCCACTTGCCTACTGCTCTTACCCCCTTCCTGCCCGGGCCAATTTTCAGCTTTCAGCGGGTACTTTGAATGATACTGTACCCAAACTAAACTTTTATCATTTTTTCACACAGAAAGTTTTCTTTTGGTGGTATTTAATCACCACTGGATTTTTCTATTGTTTGCCGAACAAAAAAAGACTGAAAAATTTGAAAAAAAAACTACAACTTTTCCATAGTTTGCTATAAAATTTTGGAACATGGTTATTTGTCTCCTTTAGTGATGTGCGATGATGAGGCTGCACTGTTGGGCACTGATGAGGTTGCACTGCTAGGTGGCACTGCTAGGTGGCACTGATGGGCGGCACTAATGGGCACTGATAGGCGGCACTGATGGGCACTGGTAGACGGCACTGATAGGTGCCACTGATGAGGAGGCACTGATGGACACTTATTGACAGCACTGGTGGGCACAGATTGGCAGCACTGGTGGGCACAGATTGGCAGCACTGATGGGCACACATTGGCAGGACTGGTGAGCACACATTGGCAGGACTGGTGGGCACAGATTGGCAGCACTGGTGGGCACAGATTGGCAGCACTGATGGGCACACATTGGCAGCACTGGTGAGCACACATTGGCAGCACTGGTGGGCACAGATTGGCAGCACTGGTGGGCACTGTTTGGACTGCACTGATATTTAGGACACTGATAATCAATGTCCTAACTATTAGTGTACATGTCCCTTTTAGAGAAGCTGATTACCGGCTCTCTTCTCCTCTCCTCATGCTGTCAGCATGAGGAAAGGAGTGCAGATAACCGGCTTCTATTTACATATGTGATCAGCTGTGATTGGACACAGTTGATCACGTGGTAAAGAGCCGCTGATTGGCTCTTTACCTCAATCTGTGATCAGCAGTGCCCTCCAGACAGTGCCCGTGCCCAGCAGCTGGCACGTGGTGGGCACAATCATGGGAGGCCATCATATGGTGGCATACCAGAACTAGCCATCTGCACTGTAGCTGTCATTCGGCTATAGTGCGGTCCACAGGTGGTTAATATGAAACAGGAGGAAAGATGGAGAGGCACGTAGCTACCTGTAGTGCCTCATACTCACACTCTCCCTATTTACTACTGAACCCTGAGTAACACTGAGTTCAATTTTTTTATTAATGATTGCGCTGAGGTTTGTACGTATCTGTGAAACGCTCACTTGTGGCACAGTGACTAAAGGAAGTGGACTGTGCCATATGTTACTGTGTAGAGTTAGGCTCAAGCTTTATGCCCCTTTCACTTTTAGTATAATTTTTGCATATGCACAATTCACCACATCACGCAGTGCACACTGCCTTATTATTCTCTTCTTCCTGCCAAAGGCTGAACGCCCCGAGCCCCCAAATAAGAGACATTTTTTTGATGGAATTTACATATACTTTAAGGTCTATCTTCATCAAGGCTGTCTTGGGTCATTGCGTGTATGGCAATGTTTATTACATTTTACTTTTTTGGAGGCGCTTACTTTGAAAACCTTGTTCATTGTGGAACCTTTACAGATTATCTTACTGAGGTGTTAGCCACTTAAAAATTGTGATATATGTATGCCTATGTAGTTTTTCTTTTATATAAGTTGTTATACAAAGTTATTAGTATTTATAACATTAGAATGTATCCTTAAATCATATCTGATATGAAATACTTTCACAGCTGCAAAACATTTAACTTATTTTCCAAATGGTTGGCTGAGTTTGATTTGGCCCAACCTAGATTTAAGTAAGTGTAAACACAGTTTGGTTGTTTCAGCTTTATGACACTGGGCAGGGCAGAGCAAAAATAAGGATTTGCCATGATAAAACCCAAATGTTTTGTAACCCTCAATATCATCTAATGTCTGTGTCTGATCTCTCTGAAATCTAGGAAACTTGATAAATTATATAATGGAAAATAGCTATCCCTGATATGCGGTAGGAAGACTAGGATAGCGTTTTGTCTCAAGCCACAACTTCCATTGTTTCATTTAGAGATAATCTGTTACAGCTTTGTTTTTTAGACAGAGTATTCTTTATACCTCAGAGACTTTACTTCATAGAACAAATCCTGCTATCTTACTGATTTAGGTACTCTAGTGAAAGGACAGGTGTCCTCCATATGGTCTGGGACTGCCCTGTGATTAGAATCTACTGATCACATATTACAGACTTTATCAGTGAAAAAGTCGGTACTCCCAATATCTGTAGCCCAATTTTTTGTATTTTGGGGCACATCAGGAAACTCCATCTGCCACCTGAAGTTCCATTAGCTAATAATTATATTGGGCATTAATAGCATAGACAGCTGCCTTCTTTTCTTTATATCTTTGCATTGATCGTACAAGATTGGAGGAATTTCCAACATCTTTGACAATTATATAAGCTGTTGTATGTGTCCATGACATATGACTGTTTGTACATTTAACTTTGCACAAAAGTAAAAAAAATGGGGGAAATTCAATAAAGCTGCTGTACCACTTTTCTAGCATGAATCCTTCTTGTTAACATATTGTGCCAAATTCATGAAGCATTTGCAACACTTTTTGTTCTGACAGTGACTTGTGCACCAAATTCAGGTAGTTCTAAAATGCGACATTTTTATATTGTGTTGCAATCAATGCGCCAAATTCAAAATGAAACACAAACAGTTTGTATCTTATGAAAGTGGAGATAATTAGCAAACTGCATTTTTGCTAAAGTGTCTTGCGTGCATTCTAAAAGTCATGCAGCATGCGCCAAATTCAAATACAAGTTCTAGACAAGTACGTACATTTTTACACATTCTGCACCACTTTTGGAATACATGAGAGACACGTTTGCAAAATCGGTCTGCACCAGTCCTAATGAATTCCAGGTAATATCTTTTAACCACTTGCCAACTGTGCTATAGCCAAATGACAGCTACAGCGTGGTCGTCCAGTTCTGGGAGAGCGTTCTACAGACACAGCTGATCACAGATTGGGGTAAAGGGCCAATCACAGTGGCCCTTTTACCAGGTGATCAGCTGTGTCCAATCACAGCTGATCACAATGTAAACACACTTGCCGGTTATTGGCATTCCTTTCCTCACACACTGTCACAGAGTGAGGAGGAGAGAGCAGGTAACCTGCAATCCTGACAGGGGACATCTACATTGATAATCAGGGCACTGATAATCAGTGTCCTTATTATAAGTGCAGCCCCAACAGTGCCAATCAGTGCTGCCTATCAGCGCTCTTCAGTGCTGCCTATCATTGCCTCCTCATCAGTACCACCTATCAGTGCCCATAAATGCCGCCTATCACACAAAAAGTCCACGCTGCTCACAGGTGAGCCAGCACCAACAGCATGATCTCCTCACTGCAGGGTGTTTGCTCAGTCGCAGCTGAAGCAATAATGAAAGGAAAATCCGGATAGCTGCACACCTAACTGGGATCCAAATACTAATATTTGCATAAAACTATGAAGAACATGAAGAGCACTACATGTACAAGCAAGGGGGGACCAGCTTACATGTTTCCCAATTAATTGATTGATAAAGCACAATTGGAGTGCGAAACATGTAAGCCGGTCCTCCCTTGCTTGTACATGTTGTGCTCTTCATGTTGTTCATGATTTTATGCAAATAAAGGCATTTGGATCTCAGTTTGGTGTGTAGCCATCCAATTTTCCTTTCATTAGTGCCGCCTATCAGTGCCCATCAGTGTTGCATATCGGTGCAGCCTCACCAGTGCCTCCTCATTAGTGCTCATTAGTGCCTCCTCATTAGTGCCCATCAGTGCCACCTCATCAGTGCCCATCAGTGTGGCCTATCAGTGTCCATCAGTGCAGCCTCATCAACACACATCAGTGAAGGAGAAAAATTACTTATTTGCAAAATTTTATAACAGAAACTAAGAAACGTTTTTTTTTCGTTTGTTTAGCAAAAAAAAACCCAGCAGTGATTAAATACCACAAAAATAAAGCTCTATTTGTGTAAAAATAAAAATAAAAAAATTCATATGGGTACAGAGTTGCATGACAACGCAATTGTCATTCAAAGTGTGACAGCGTTGAAAGCTGAAATCTGGCCTGGGTAGGAAGGGGCTAAAAGTGCCCAGTAGGCAAGTGGTTAAAAAATTAGGTAAGGGCATCAAAATCGGTAGGGTGTGCTTGGCAAAACTTTGTGATATTCCTACAGTACTCCCTCATCGCTGTTGCATGGGAAACATATTATGCCATGTGGCATTGTATTTCTTTGGATGCAGCCAGTGAAAACATTTGGATTGCATACAAAGCAGGTCAGATGTAGGCTTTTCTAGTCAAATGCTCTGCATTGAAGCACATATGTTTTAGCAGCACTGCATTTGAATGGAAAAGGCTCTGTTTGACATGAACCCTTGTCTACACAAGCCCTAAGATTAATTTTATTTACAAAAAAGGCCTAAACACATGGGTTTTATTTTTTCTCTGTTCATCTGCATGCATGTTTCTGTTTATACAGTATAAAATGGCAAAATGTGTTTATTCCCAGACAATGGTGATATCATGACAATTTACACAATTAGTAAGTTGGATTATAAAATCTAAAGTGAACAGTATAGAGTAGAACATAGTAGAGTTTATAATGTACATTGTATTCAGCAAAGCAAAGAGGAGTATGAAACACAGCAAAATGGACATAGCTGAGCGGGGTTGTAAGAGTATAAAATGTTAATTACAGTGCAATTGTTTTGTACTACTTTACTGACCTTTTGTAAAATATTATCTCCAACTTATTTGGAATATCCTTTAATCTTCATTTTCATGAATTATTCTTGTATAATGATTCTTTAACCTTTACTTATTTTAATGATTCACTGGTGGAGCAGCTCTTTTCTTGTTACATTGTTGTTCACTCGTGCAGATTTAGACCCCTTTCACACCGGGTCATTTTTCAGGCGCTTTTGGGCTAAAAAATGTGCTTGAAAAGGGCCTGAAAAACGCCTCCCCTGCAGCCCCAATGTGAGAGTTTAAGTGCTTCCACACTGGAGCGGCGCGCTTGCAGGACGGTAGAAAAAGTCCTGCAAGCAGCGTCTTTAGGGCGGTGGAGGAGCGGTGTATACCTGCCCATTGAAATGAATAGGCAGCGCTTCGGCAGCGGCGCTTTTCAGGCACATTTAACCCTTTCTTTGGCCGCTAGCAGGAGTTAAAAGCGCCGCTTAAAATAGCTAAAAGTTATGCAAATTTAAAAGTGGTCTGGAAAAGCATCCTGGAACCAACAATGACCTGCATACAATGGTGAGAAATCTGGGAGTGCATGATCGGATGTGGAAACCTATTTTGATGTACCAATTAAAAACACATCTATGCTTACTAACATCATGAGATTATGGTAATAAATGAAATAAAATGATGACAATTTGGTAATAAATTAAAATTATTATGATTACTATTATGTCACCATACGATTTTGTTATGGTGTTTTGTTGTGGTATGCTCTGAAGCAGGCCATGCAAGTGAGACTTCCTAAAAATAAAGATTAACCACTTCAGCTCCGGAAGGTTTAGCCCCCTTCATGACCAGGCCATTTTTTACGATACAGCACTGCGTTACTTTAACTGACACATGCTCGGTCATGCGACGCTGCACCCAAATAAAAATGATGTCCTTTTTTCCCGCAAATAGAGCTTTCTTTTGATGGTATTTGATCACCTCTGCGTTTTTTGTTTTTTTTATGCGCTTCAAACAAAAAAAGACCAACAGTTTTGAGAAAAAAACAATATCGTTTACTTTCTGCTATAAAACTTATTCAATAAAAAAATTAGAAAAACTCAAATTTCTTAATCAATTTAGGCCAATATGTGTTCTGCTACATATTTTTGGTAAACAGAATACCAATAAGCGTATATTGATTGGTTTGCGCAAAAGTTATAGCTTATACAAATTATGGAATATTTTTATGGAATTTTTAATTATTTATTTTACTAGTAATGGCAGCGATCAGCGACTTATAGCGGGACTGCGAAATTGCGGAGGACAAATCGGACACTAAGTGACACTTTTGACACTTTTTTGGGGACCAGTGACACTAACACAGTGATCAGTGCTAAAAAATATGCAATGTCATTGTACTAATGACACTGGCAGGGAAGGGGTTAACATTAGGGGCAATCAAAGGGTTAATGTGTTCCCTGGGTGTGCTTGCTAACTTTGACTGGGGGAAGACTGAGATCCGTGTTCCTGCTTAGGAGAAAGACGAGATCTTAATCTTCCACTTTGACAGAACGGTGATCTGGCTTGTTTACATAGGCAGACCGCTGTTCTGCCTCTCTTGAGAATGATCGTCAGGTGCTGGCGAACATCGGGTCCGCCGGACCCACTGATTGGCTACCGCAGGGGAGCTGATCACCGGTGGCGCGCATGGATGCCCCAGACCTGGAAAAGAAGACCACGTACAGGTACATGATTTCGTGCTGAAGGGCCGTCTTGCTGCAGGATATGTACATGGGGCGGTCCGGAAGCGGTTAAAGTACCACTATAGGCAAAACGCTTTTTTTATCTGATAGAGTAAGGGAGGTTTATAACCCCAGTGAGGTTTATTTTTTCCATCTTTGTCACATTGGGGAGATTTACCTTCACTTCCTGTCCCGTTGTCATACAGGAAGGGAATCCCTGCAAATTAAGGGAATTATTTGGGGACCCCCCAGGTCACCAGAACTAGTGTTCCCATTGGAAGATTTCTCCTCTATTACTTTTCTGGGGACAACCCAAGATTTGGGATTCTCTTTTACTTTCTCTTTCAATGGTAATGGTAAAAAAGGACAAATAGAGAGGGTGATACTCCCTAACAGGGGGAGCAGATAGTAATAAAATCTGATGGAGGTTCTAATCCATCTCCCCGCTATCCAAAACTAAAAAAAAAAGTTTTGCCTTTAGTTATTCTTTAACTAATTAATGTATTGTATAGATAAAAGTGTAAAATTATTTCCTAACTGCTGCATCGGGAGGATCAGCAGCTACAAAATTTAAGTTAGTTTCAGCAATAATGGTGGTTTTATTATTTAATAAATGTAAGACTTCATCATTTCAATAAAAATTCAGTGAGGTGAAATGCGTGTTGTGAACATTGTTATTGTTTTAACTTAAAGAAGAATGTCATCTATTGTGGAGATGCCCTACACTAGTGAGATATTGGAAAGATGTAATCTCTAAAATAAATGAGCTATATAATATTGGCATTAGTAACTCCTTACCTGTAATTTTGGCTACATTGATAGCACTGGTTTAGATAACCCCATGCTCACTGCGGGTGCAGAGGTCTCTGTAGGTAGCACAAAGAGTAATAATATTATGATGGATGGCTAATAATACTACACCTATTTTTTATATCTTTACATCTTTATCCAAACTTATTTGGTTCTGTTCTGAGTTGCTGCCCTGCTGCATTGTGAACACAGAAAGTCGGCCATTTGGCTGGGGCACCAAAGAGAACGCTTTGCATTTTCTTAATGCGGTGGGGGTGGATGATTGGATGAGGTGGAGAGTGTGACTGTCAGAAACCATGAAATCAGACCGAGACTGAAGTACAGTTAAATCACACTTGTTTAATAATAAAAGTAAAAAGAACAAACAGTCAAAACATAGCCAAAGTTCAGTAACCGGAACGGATAGTCAGCCAAGCCAGAAGATAGGGATCAAAGTAGTGGAACAGCAAGGTGAAGGCAGAGCTCTTCTGGACTGGACGGCTTAAGTAGGCAGGACTGACGCGCAGGATCATAAACAGCTGAGTAACTGTGGAGAGAGATGGGAGCTGGCAATTAGCTCACAGCTGAGGGGCCAGCTCAGAGAAGGAAGGGCTGAGCAGTGACATCACTGCCCTGCCTATTTACCTTATCCAATCAGAGAACTTAGCACTTATCATTCATTGAAAAAATGCAAAGCAACCTCTAAATGGCGCCCTTGCCAAGAGGCTGACCTCCTGTGTGCAGAATGCAGCAGGACAGCCACTCAGTCAGCATGGGACTCAGAAGCTAGTGGAGATGGCTGTAGTAGCGGTGTCTACTACATTGATTTCCAGCTTCTAGAGGGATCCCACGGGTATAGTATATGCATAGTAAAAGCTGGACCAATGTAACTAGGTAAAAATATCTATACCTGGAATTTCCATTTAATAAAAGACAAGCTCACAATTTAGGAGCTATCCATGCAAAAGAACAGAATTCCTAAGGTTTGCAAATTTTTTTACAACTATGTACAGTGCAGAATTTCAGTTTTTATAGGTGGTGATACAACTCTAAGATCACTTTCAGTCGTTGTTCTAGCTCACACTAACATTGCTATCCCCTGTGATTTGCACTGTCAGTTTAAATCAGGGATATGATTTGGCTTCACCTGTAGTTATTCTAAAACATAAAATATGACCATACAGGAGAGCACTGTTGGCAGCTTCAACCATTTCTGTTTAATGCATAAGAAAACAGTTTAGACAATTTTTCACATATCAAGAACTAAATATGAAAAGGTTAGTTTACAGCTGCTTGTCTCAGAGGATTGACACTGATTCCTGTTTTATACCCTTCAAGCAGCTACAGAATAGCAATAATAGGTTCCAGGCACAAAATAACATTTTCTTTACCTCTACAGTTAGCAAAAATGAATTATTTTGGGGCACTCTGTTCTAGCTGTTATAAAATAATCCGTAAATGTACTTTTACATTTCAGATCTTAATCTTGATGTATATTATTATGGGGTGTCTGTGGTTGTCATGCTGTTCCCATTGAATGAAGTACAGTCATATGCAAGGTTACCTGCTGATTAGATGGGGGGGAGACTAAAATAGCATATCATCCCACACAGGCAAGTCAAACATTTGCCTGGTAATGGTCATTACTGTATATGGTAACAAGTAATCATCCAGCTAAAGTAAGTATATATACACTTTTAGTCAAATGTAAACATATACTCATCAGCCACTTTATCAGGTACACCTGTTTAATTGCTTGGTAACACAAATTGCTAATCAGCCAATCACATGGCAGCAACTAATGCATTTAGGCATCTAGACGTGATAAAGACGAATTTCTGAAGTTTAAACCGAGCATCAGAATGGGGAAGAAAGGGGATTCAAGTGACTTTGAACGTGCCATGGTTGTTGGAGCCAGGCGGGCTGTTCTGAGTATTTCAAAAACTGTTGATCTACTGGGATTTTCACACACAACCATCTCTAGGGTTTACAGAGAATGGTCTGAAAATTTACAGTGAGCGTCAGTTGTGTGGACGAAAACACCTTGTTGATGTCAGAAGTCAGAGGAGAATGGGCATACTGATGATAGAAAGGCTGAAGCTCAAATAACTACTCCTTACATTCAAGGTATGCAGAATACCATCTCGGAACGCACAACACATCGAACCTTGAAGTGGATGGCCTACAGCAGCAGAAGACCACACTGGGTGCCACTCCTGTCCGCTAAAAACGTGAAACCAAGGCTTAAATTCGCACAGGTTTGCCAAAAATGGGCAATAGAGTATTGGAAAAACGTTGCCTGGTCTGATGAGTCTCGATTTCAGCTGCAACATATAGATGGCAGGATAAGAATTTGGCATAAGCAACATGAATGCATGGATCCATCCTGCATCACATCAACAGTTTGGGCTGGTGGTGGTGTAATGGTGTGGGGGATATTTTCTTGGCACACTTTGGGCCCCTTATTACTGTAAGGAGCCCCTTGCTCGCTCGGTTCCACTCTCCCGACACTCCTCTGCAGCTATTGAATCAGATTGCAACGTCTGATGGTTCGGTCATCCAATGCTCCGGGATTAGAACTTCAGCTATGTGCCATTCTAACCCCGTTGTGATAGCTCAGAAAAAACACCAGGCAGGCTGTATGTAAGTTCAAACAGGAATCTCTCTTATTGCAATATACAGGCTCTCTTATACACTAAAAGTAGAGGTGCATACCTCCGACTCATATTACTCTAACAATACAGCTGTAACCTAATTAACCTAATTAACATGAAATAATTAACTAATCCCTTTAGACAGCCTAGATGACTCAGACATGACCTTTAGGCCAGACTGGCCATCTTGTAGTTCAGAAAATCCAATCAACATTATCACAATAGCAGAGTTAATTAACACAGACAACAATGGGGATCTAATGACTCATACTAGAGACTTATTTACAATACACATTCTAGTAGGCAACAGACAGACAGGCAGCTGGAATTGACATCAGCATCTCCTAACAGTATTTGTCCCAGCATTATGAATCAGCCACTATTTCTAATATGGCAAATCCAGGGTCCCCAGAGTCTGTGTGTCCTGGGGGACCAGGACCCGAATCCACAGTAATACCGCCTCAAGGGTCCCCAGGCATACAGCTCACAAAGAGCACCGTTCCCCCAAATGCCAGGGCCCACTATCGATCGGCAAGAGGCTAGCATACAGTCCCCTCCAAAAGTCTCTCTCCCTTCTAGGTCTGTCACAATTACCAATTGAGCATTGTTTAAACGTCACGTCCTACCTGAGTATTGTTGCTAACCATGTCCATCTTCTGATGGCTACTTCCAGCAGGATAATGCACCATGTCACAAAGCTCAGATCATCTCGCAACTGGTTTCTTGAACATGACAATGAGTTCACTCTACTCCAATAACCTCCTCAGCCACCAGATTTCAATCCAATACAGCACCTTTGAGATGTGGTGGAACAGGAGATTCACATCATGGATGTGCAGCCGACAAATATTCAGCAACTGCGTGATGCCATCATGTCAATGTGGACCAAAATGTCTAAGGCATGTTTCCAACACCTTGTTGAATCTATGCCATGAAACATTAAGGCAGTTCTGAAAGCACAGGGGGGGTCTAACCCAGTACTAGCAAGGTGTACCTAATTAAGTGGCTGGTGAGTGTATACCATGTTCCCCCGAAAATAAGCTTGGGTCTTATATTAATTTTGGACACCAAAAACACACTAGGGCTTATTTTCGTGGTAAGGCTTGCCATGCAGGAATCCCCAGTATAAACTTACCAGTAAAAGGATCATATAATAAAGGTGCTGCTGCAAAACAATTGTGTAAACACCCTTACCGTATATTGCCGCTCTGTGCTTCCATGGCCTGCCCCGACGTGTTGAAGAGCAGGGCAGTGAAGATCAGCTGAGCACCTGCAGAGGGAGGGGGGCGATATCCCCCGCTGACACCCTTCGCTTCCATGGCCAGATCCCCCACCGACAACCAGAAGAAGAGATCAGTGCCGAGTGGTGCCGCAGCAAAGGTATTCACCGCAAACAGACCACAGCAACATACATAGTCTAGACCACACAACACTAATACAGTGCATTTTTTTCCAAACTAGGGCTTATTTTTGGGGTAGGGCTTATATTGCAGCCCTCCCCGAAAATCACAGTAGGTCTTATTTTCAGGGAAACACGGCATGTGGCTAGCTCTTGCTTCTAGATTCTTACATATAGGTTGTAAATAGGCTGCTGTTAGTTAATACCTAGCCTATTATACGTATTGCTATTGGCAACTCTAGCCCTGTGTATCATATTTTATATATCACCACTTACTGCGTCTCTTCTGTGTATCTTTTAACCAAGTTCCAGTTTTCTTTCTCTGTTTAAACCTTAAATCCCCTCAGTCAGCCAGGCAAAGTAAGGAATTTGTTATGCTGTAAGTCTTGGTGCAACCAGGTACTGGCAAACATATATTGGTGGATTTACTAAAGGCAAATACTGTATGCTGTTCACTTTGGAAGGGAAGATTGTTACCTTTGGCAAATTTATACTTTCCAAAGAATACCCAATCTTGTACAAGGAAAATAAAAAAAACAGCATTTTTGTTTGGATTATGCGTTTGGATAATTGAAGTCAGTAGAGTTTAACATAACTTACCTAACTTAAGTTCTAGGGCAACTTCCCTTGCAAAGTGAACAGTATATGCAGGTATATGCAGCAAATTTTTCTTCTTGTATGTGTTTGTGGTTTAGTTTGACTTTATAAGCCTGCTGATTACTTCTTTTGGCTCTTGATCCTCTGTCTTCAGTTTGAAGCCTTGTATTTTGTACCCTGATTATCGCATTAGTCCCAAATCTTGGAACTTCCAACCCTCTTAGCTACTATCAGTGTAGTGTTGCTCATCATTACATGACTGTAAAAGTATATGAAAGGCAAAAGAGGGAAATTACAATATTAATTGCATAACAATTGTATAATGGTTATGGGCACCTTGAAAAAAGGCCAAATAAGATTGGGTGGGAAACCTTTTTGAGAGTATAGGTGGGTGGGAAACCACTTTCTCTTTGTAGTCAACTGGTATGTGGTCCAAAGGTATAGAGCAGAAATCCATCTGTGAAGTAAGTTTGGATTTACTGGTTCACCACCAGAGTGAATCTGAGTAGAATTGCTCATTACTATTTTGATACATTCTTAAAACACCAAATTATACACTGCCATATTAAGACCTCCTAAATAGTATCTCTTTATGCTAATGTTCTTCAGTGTTTGCACATTTTAAATTTGGATTTCATACCATACTCAACCATTCTCAACCACATCTCGTAACTAAAATACTGTCATGGGAAAATAAATTCAACTACTAGCTATAAGTTTTATTCATTCAAGTCATGACTAGAACCTTGAATTGCACAGATTAATTTATTTTAAAATTTTGTTTAAGCTGATAAGAAAACAAGACTGTAAAATGTCTCTGAGAAAAGGCCACTGTATGGAAAATAAAGAACTTACAATAATGATTTTTTTTCTAGGTATATTACCACTATTCGGTAGCATGTATTTGGCATTGACAACTAAATATCAGAGGAAATCTATGAGTCCTTTTTTTCTTGCCACTCCTTTGTGTATTTTTAATATAAAAACAGCTAAAGATAACAAGTGGAATGTACTCAAACATCCCTTGCCAGGCTAGACAACAAACTAGATTTTGGATTCAATTATTTTTCAATCTATTCATTATTTACACTAAGAAAAATGTAAATTGTAGTAAGGTAGTTGAAGATTCACTTTTCAAATGGGGTTGATGGCATAGTGTGTCCAATTTATTGTTTATCATTTTTTAAAGACTGTAGCCTGGAGGGAATAAAAACAGAATGAGAATGAAAAGAAAGCAACTCATGAAAATTAGTTAGGCTAATTTGGACTGCACTGTTGATGTTAGATGTGATGCATTTTGGAAGGAATTGAGAAGCAGTTGATATAATGCATCCTCAGCTTGGCAAGGATGATGCACCTTATGATCGATGCAATGATTACCATTCCTTTTCAAATTAACATAGGATCCAGATAAATCAAGATTTCACCATAGCAGATGTCTATAAATTTTAAAAACACGCAGGCAAAACGCTAGCGAGTAAAGGAGGAAAGGGTTGGGACTTTAAATGAAGCTCATGGTTTGCAAAACAATAAATGGTGGGTAAATAAGCTGTTTAATGGTTCACATACATACAATAGTAACATACAATGTCCTATTAACACGTGGCAAAATATCTAGAATGAGTAATAGCACTGATATACAGTGATCAACATACAGATTGCTAGTATTGGATGGCAAGACTGGTAAGATAGGTAATAGCACTGGTACAAACAACATTGCTGGGTAAAACTGAGGGACCACCAATATCGAAGTGGGTAAACAAATATTGCACGATGATGCCTGCATGATCTCTGGTCTCAAAGTTCCTGTTATAAGGAATAATCCATATATACAATGAAGTTAGTGAATGGAGAATATCTGGTAGCCCGACGCGTTTCGTGTTTCTAGACCACTCATCAGAAGCAGACACGCCATATTTCTGTAATTTAGTATGATATAGTAGGTCAACATGGTTAAAGTAGGTACAGGAGGGGCAGATATATCCCCCAGAAAGATCAGGGTACTCACTAAGAAACGTTTGTTGGTGGTGAAGGGCCAGGAGTGGTGAGCCATCCGGGGACACTGCAACCGGGAGCTGAGGCAGGCGACCAACACAGGCACCCGTCAAGGAGACACAGGACCACGAGGCACTCTAGAGAGATAAGTGGTGGGTGAACCAAAGAGATAGAGTGTCTGTGAATTGGTAAAGAAAGAAAAGAGGTATTTGGAAAAAAAATGTACCATGTGAAGTACATGGTGAACAGGGGTGAAAAAAGTGAAAAGGTGGTGAGTAATAAGGACTGTGAGGTGAAAAGTGAAGGAGTGCTCACCAAATGGTGGGACCAAGGGTCTGTGGAATGCTAAAATTTCCAAATGCCTCTTTTCTTTCTTTACCCATTCACAGACACTCTATCTCTTTGGTTCACTCACCACTTATCTCTAGTGAGTACCCTGATCTGCCCCTCCTGTACCCACTTTAACCATATTGACCTACTATATCATACTAAATTACAGAAATATGGCGTGTCTGCTCCTGATGAGTGGTCTAGAAACACGAAACGCGTCAATTTACCAGATATTCTCCATTCACTAACTTCATTGTATATATGGATTATTCCTTATAACAGGAACTTTGAGGCCAGAGATCATGCAGGCATCACTGTGCAATATTTGTTTACCCACTCCGATATTGGTGGTCCCTTGCTTTACCCAGCAATTTTGTTTGTACCAGTGCTATTACCTATCTTACCAGTCTTGCCATCTGATACTAACAATCTGTATGTTGATCACTATATATCAGTGCTATTACTCATTCTAGATATCTTGCCAAGTGTTAATAGGACATTGTATGTTACCATTGTATGTATGTGAACCATTAAACAGCTTATTTACCCACCATTTATTGTTTTGCAAACCATGAGCTTCATTTAAAGTCCCAACCCTCTCCTAGCATTTTGCCTGCATGTTTTTAAAATTTATAGTCATATTGACAGGGATGGAAATACATGACCTTACCAGGCCGTAATTTCGTTCAAAGTCCCAAATTCCCCTCCCCTTATTTATCCATAGCAGATATCATATGTAATAGTACACATTGGTTACAATTACCAGCTATTTTGACTTGACTTCTAAGGCTAGTTTCTGGTGTTTTTCTTTGACATATGAACCAAGAATTTACTGTCCATTCACCCTTTAGGAGACTTGATAACTTAATGATTATTTTTTGTGTCAAAATGTATTCACATTTTTTTCAGTGTGCTTTTAGTTTGCAGCTTTAAAAAGAGATGTTGTGGGACTTTGCTGTTTCATCGGTGCTGAAGGATAGCCTTTTTACCTTTTACTGAAGAAAGCTGTTTTTGTTTGTTTATGAACAAATAAAACTTAGGTTGGTCAGAGATGGTTCAAATCCTACTGGACTGGCTGAAATTCTACCTTTGTATGGGCAGGCTGAATGTACCCAAGTTAATTGATTCATTCCAATTGGCTAAACTACATGAGACAAACATGGTGAAGTAGCTTATGCACCTTTTTGAGCTTTGAGTTTTGTAAATTTTTTTAAATTGTGTGGTTTGTTACACTTTTTTTTTGTGTAAAAAAAAATGCATGTCTGTTTGCCACACTTGGGGTGCCATTAACAATGATTGACACTCCATCTATGGAGGAGCAACGCAGCCACAATGTAGCCATCCTTAGACAGCAGCATTTTCAACCTGTGAAGAGGGTAGCGTAATGCCCCGTACACACGGTCAGACTTTGTTCGGACATTCCGACAACAAAATCCTAGGATTTTTTCAGACGGATGTTGGCTCAAACTTGTCTTACATACACACGGTCACACAAAGTTGTCGGAAAATCCGATCGTTCTGAACGTGGTGACATAAAACACGTACGTCGGGACTATAAACGGGGCAGTGGCCAATATCTTTCATCTCTTTATTTATTCTGAGCATGCGTGGCACTTTGTGCGTCGGATTTGTGTACACACGATCGGAATCTCCGACAACGGATTTTGTTGTCAGAAAATTTTATATCCTGCTCTCAAACTTTGTGTGTCAGAAAATCCGATGGAAAATGTGGGATGGAGCCTACACATGGTCGGAATTTCTGACAAGGTCCTATCACACATTTTCCGTCTGAAAATCCGACCGAGTGTACGGGGCATTAGGCTGGTAAATTTACGTAGATTTTACAAAGTGACTTACAAATTTTGTTTTCCTTTTTGAGATAAGTTTTATTTAAATTAATAAAATCTGCCCAGTGTTGAATGGTTTGTCCCAACCATCTAACTGCTTTTTTGCTGGTCAGCTTGGCATGTTAAATTGAAACATACTAGACTAGTACAGTGGCAGGATGAACAGGTACAAATCTATGTTACGGGGGGGGGGGAGGGGAGACTGGCATATCATATACAGAAAGTAATTTTTATTTTGCCCATAGTTCCACTTTATTTAAACACACAGATATACTAAATGGCAATTTATAATACTCAGTGAAGGCATACAGTTGTAATTTCTTTCTCACTCACTGATATATCAAACATACTTATGTCAACATATTTAGCTTCAGGCTAACTGGAAAGGCATAGAAACATGAAAGCCATTTGTAAGAAAATAATTTTTCAGACTATGGGCGTAAGCAGAAATAATGGCTAAAGTTTCAAAAAAATAGAACTTGGCATATGTGATTGTGCGCATTACATTTAGTCCTTTTATCTTAAACAGTTTCCACATTTTACTACTGAAGTTACTCCAAGATTAAACAAATTTGTGATGTTTGGTATTTTGTACTCTTGACTTAATATATATTTGGTAAAATAAACAGTAACATGTAAAATAATACAAGTATTTTTATCTTTACGACAGCTGAACATGAAAGAAAAAAGTGATTAAACAGTAATTAAGCTAGTTAAAGCAGTCACTGAGTCACCATGGTAACTAAAACAGCTACCCAAAGGACTAAGAAGTACATGAGTATCTGCCTGTATGTCCTGGGTTTTTATTGTTTTTAGATTTACAATGAGATAATCCCATGAAATGGGGTAATTTCATGGGATTATTTTAAATATATTTTGACCAAATGGGGCTTCCTTTCTGAAATGGATCTTGGCCTTGTGCTCAACCCCCCACCCAAATTACATATTTGGGATCTCGCTCTTGTAGCTTCCTGATTGAGCAAAGTACTCATCAAGGCTGCCCCTTTTCTCTGATACTCTTCATGCTAGCTATTGTGTCTCCCACAATTGTCATTCAAAAAAGCTTAAAAGTACATGATGTGGAGCTTGTGCAGGCTTACTATAAGATTTGACAATAATCACCCAAAGATCCATATTTTGAGCCTGAATTTGTTTAGTACGTTCACTGAGCTTATTGCAATGCTCACTGAGCATACCGCAATATCAACTGCCAACTAGGGAAAATCATTGGCCCTAAATATCTGTCAGAAACCATGAATCAGACTGATACAGAAGTACAGTTAAATCACACTTCTTTAATAATAATAAAAAAAAGGTAAACAGAGTAAACGTAGTCAGGGTTCAGATAGTCAGACAAGCCAAAACATCAGGGGGCCAGAGAACAGCATAGTAGAACAACAAGATAAAAATTATTTGGAGCCCACAACTCTTGTATGCGCTTCACAATGCACCCATCTGGATCCCTAGCATTGTGTTTAAAAAGTGTAATACCATATTCCGCTCTCTGATATGGAGGAAACAGGTACCCTGTATTAGGCTGGAAACACTACAAGAGGCGAAGAGGTGGTTTGGCAGTACCAAACCCATGTTATTATTCTATAGCGGCACAATAGTGGCCCTATAAGTGGCCCTATAAGAAGTATTGTACGCACACAACTTTCCAGTGATGGCCTTGTGGAATGCAATGAAGCTGGGGAACTTGGAACATTGTCCGACTATCCCACTTTGATACTCATGGATAGAATATGGAATAAAGCCAAACAGCACTTCCAATACGCAGGGTACGCTAACTAGTCCTGTATTTGGAATAATAGAAATTACCCTGAACTTGGTAAATTGCAGGGTTTCTCAGCTTGGTCTAGATGTGGTATTGTATATGTTCCACAGCTATACCATGGCGGTCTTCTCCGGGACTTTCAATCACTTAGAATGGAGAACGGGCTACCGAATACCTTATTCTTCCAGTACTTGCAACTCAGACATGCCATTTCAGCACAATCTACACTGTCTACTTGGAGATTAACTAGGCCCACGGTGCTTCCACAACTAGTAACATCATCGCCTCGGAAAGGACAGATATCTTTCCTGTATGGCTCTCTCCTCTGTCAGGTATCTAAAGCTATGTCATTAAATTGCAGGGCTGGCCGGGGGGAAAATATAAAATCATACAATACAGCGCTCGCAAATATATAAAATATTTTTTGTGAAACCAAAAAAGGAAAAGACCCTTTGTTGCAGCTGCAGAGTGAAAGTACTGTACTTTAGAGATGTGTAAACCAGGTAAACTGCGCTAGCAACTAAAAGTGAAAAATATATAAATACAATACAAAAACCACATACAATGGTAAAGTGACACGTGAATATATAAATACAATACAGAAACCACATACAATGGTAAAGTGACACGTGAATATAAATGTGGATGTGTCAGAGAACTGGACCTGCAGCCCGCGCATCCGAGCCAACACTCAGCATGCGTGTGCTAAACTGCACCACCAGATCTCCAAGACCCTCCACAACAATTAAACCAATTAGTGTGGGAATGACAGGATTATGAGACGATGCACTACTCAGACAAATGCATCTATCAAACCTCAGAGATATCCGTATGGCATACAATGATAAAAAATATGTAAAAATATGGCATAACAATGGTGTAAAAAAGGGAAATTATGAAGCAAAGCACTCAGCAAGTTCCAGATGACAAAAAGAAAGCACGAAAATGTCATCTATGATATAATATAAAAATATAAAAACTCCTTCATGGAGCAAACTAAGAAGAGGCTTCCAACTTTTCCATCTCTTCCAAACAACCAGGGCCAATCGTATGGCGATGTAAAAGGGGTTTTGCCCGTACACCCACAGAAGCACACGTTCCACCGAAGGAGAGAAGAGAGGTATATAGCATAAAACCTTAGAATAACAAAGGTCACCTGCGCATAAATGCGCTACTCACGGGACCAATAAGGAAAGCAGGCATTCAGATATTTCGGTCGGTTCGCCGCTCTTGGCGTGCGTTCCACCGCCAGGAAGTGATGTCACTGGTAAGACACAAACGAACGTAGGCAGGATGTTGCGTCGACGCGTTTCGCCCCTCCCCCAGGGCGTTATCAAAGACTTAACATCCTGCTGACGTGTAAACCTTTTATATTAAGTTCAATGAGTGACAGCCATTGACGGCCAATGGGTGAAAGGTTACCCATTCCTTCCTCTATCATCATATCCTGTTTGCAAATCGAAACTTTACTCAATGGTTGAAAAACAGACAGCTCCAGTGTACAGATAGGTGTTTACAACATCTCCATGAGAGAACCATCTCGACACTCACTACCTTCCATAGAACAAAGTATATGCAAACAAAAGAAATAGATATATACTAACATCAGGATATCTAGATAGGCAGGAAAAATTTTTTTGTGTAATCTATATTAAATATCTAAACTCCTAATAATAAAAACAATAGTTTAATACATTATCCAATAAAAAACTCTATAAAAATAAGATAAATGTATATAAATTAAAAACATAAAAAATATATATATGAAAATATATATAGCATCCCATATTTACCAATTTCCCAAATTAGATGTTCATAATTAGACGTGGGAGAGAACATGATCAAATAATGAATAAACCAAAAATAAAAATAAAATAAAAATAGGATATGAATAAAAATAAATAATAATAAATGGTGCACAAACACATGTTAAAATAAAAAACGGAAATATATATTTACTACCAATTCGATAAAAAACAATTCAAGTCTAGCTCGATGTTCAGGCCCAAGGGGTTCAAAGTGCGTAGTCTATGTATCCACTGGGTTTCATTTTGTGAGATATTTTGTCTAAGATTAGAACCTCGCCAGTGATCCTCAACTCTGTCAATTCCACAGAAGGTAAGTAGGCTAGGATCTTGGTTATGGAAAAGTCTAAAATGATTGGACAGACCATGAAATCTATAGCCCTTCTTGATCCTATTAACATGCTCATTAAGCCTTATACCCAATTGTCTGGTGGTTCTTCCTACGTATTGTAGATTGCAAGGACAAGATAGAAGGTAGGTGACGTGCGTTGTACTGCAGGTTATGAATTTTTTAATTGCATACGATCTACCATCCACCAGGGAGCTGAAGTGGGTGGTTTTCCGCTTGCGAAATTTAGACGTTTTACACATTCCACACCTCCCACAACTATAGAACCCAACACTGTCTAAAAAAGTGCATGTCTTCCTAGGGGGATCTATAACATTATGTGCTAACTGGAGCCTCAAAGTAGGTGGTTTGGTGTAAATAAAATTTGGCTGTTTTGGCAGCACCTTCCTCAAGTCATCATCCTGGTGAAGGAGAGGCCAATGCCTCTTTATGATTCTCTCCAGATCACGGTACTGTCTATTGAATCCTGTAATAAAGGATAGACTAAAAGTATTCTCCCCTTTTGGTTTGGATTTAAACAGATCATCCCTATTCATTTCCCCGACTGTTTGCTTTATCTTCTCTAAACTTTCCAGACTATAACCTTTTTCTTGAAATCTTTTCACCATGGTATTAGCTTGCAAATCATAGTCACTTAAATTACTGCAGTTTCTTCTAATCCTAAGTAGCTGACTCTTAGGGATACCCCCTAGCCATCTGGGATGGTGGCAGCTAGTCAGGGGGATATACCCATTTCGGTCAACATCTTTGAAGAAAGTGCGGGTGAGTAATCTATTGTCTTCTCTAAATAGTGTTAGGTCTAAAAAATTTATTTGTTGATGACTGAAACACTCAGAAAAGGATATACCAAACCTGTTGTTGCTTAGTTTGGCCATAAATTCTAGAAAGGAGTCGGGTGATCCTGCCCAAATGATCAGGATATCGTCTATGTACCTCTTATATAACCTGAGCTCTGGGATACTGGATCGATAGATGGCCTCATCCTCCCAAAAGCTCATGAACAGGTTTGCCACTGAAGGTGCATACTTGGCACCCATAGCGACCCCTTTCTTCTGCCTATAATAATCCTTTTGGTGCCAAAAAAAGTTGTGGCTCATTGCTAAATCCAAAGCTTTTAAAATAAATTTCTTTTGTTTTAGTTCTATATCTGTATCCTCTAATGCCCATCCCACTGCTTGTAACGCATGTTCTTGTTGGATGTTGGTATAGAGTGAATTTACATCAATACTTGCAAGCAAACAGTTTTCATCTATTGTTATGGTCTTAGTTAATTCTATGAGTTCTCTGCTATCTTTAAGATATGCCGGATATTTTTTAGTGAGTGGTTGCAGGAAACAGTCTAAATATTCACCAAGTCTAGAGAAGAGGGATCCGATCCCGCTGATTATTGGTCGGCCTGGGGGCTTGGATTTATTCTTGTGAATCTTTGGCAATTGGTAAATCACCGGTACCCGTGGTGCATCCGGAGTGAGATATCTAGCCTCTTTTTTCTTCAAAATACCCTCATCAGTTGCTATTTTAACTAGATTTTTTAATTTTGACTTGAATTTTTTGGTGGGATTGTTTTTCAACTTTTCATAGGTATCCTGGTCTCCAACCAATCTATTTAATTCCTCTAAATAATCAACTTTATTTAATATTACCACCCCCCCCTCCCTTATCAGCCGACCTGATAACTATATTTTTGTTTTTTATCAATGTCTCTAAACCTCTCTCTAAATCTTTTTTTCTTCTTTGGGGCTTGACAACAAGCTTGTCCAAATCCTGTTCGACCAGAGATTTGAACACCCCAACAAAATGATTATTACTTTGATTTACAGAAATTTATAAGAAAAGTTAATATAAAAAAACATTTTTCTAATAAAGCAATAGCAATAAATTCCCTGGAAGAGGAATATATACATACAACTCTGAAGAATAACTCAACATTCAACCCCCAGATTAGTAATAATCATTTTGTTGGGGTGTTCAAATCTCTGGTCGAACAGGATTTGGACAAGCTTGTTGTCAAGCCCCAAAGAAGAAAAAAAAAAAAAGATTTAGAGAGAGGTTTAGAGACATTGATAAAAAACAAAAATATAGTTATCAGGTCGGCTGATAAGGGAGGGGGGGTGGTAATATTAAATAAAGTTGATTATTTAGAGGAATTAAATAGATTGGTTGGAGACCAGGATACCTATGAAAAGTTGAAAAACAATCCCACCAAAAAATTCAAGTCAAAATTAAAAAATCTAGTTAAAATAGCAACTGATGAGGGTATTTTGAAGAAAAAAGAGGCTAGATATCTCACTCCGGATGCACCACGGGTACCGGTGATTTACCAATTGCCAAAGATTCACAAGAATAAATCCAAGCCCCCAGGCCGACCAATAATCAGCGGGATCGGATCCCTCTTCTCTAGACTTGGTGAATATTTAGACTGTTTCCTGCAACCACTCACTAAAAAATATCCGGCATATCTTAAAGATAGCAGAGAACTCATAGAATTAACTAAGACCATAACAATAGATGAAAACTGTTTGCTTGCAAGTATTGATGTAAATTCACTCTATACCAACATCCAACAAGAACATGCGTTACAAGCAGTGGGATGGGCATTAGAGGATACAGATATAAAACTAAAACAAAAGAAATTTATTTTAAAAGCTTTGGATTTAGCAATGAGCCACAACTTTTTTTGGCACCAAAAGGATTATTATAGGCAGAAGAAAGGGGTCGCTATGGGTGCCAAGTATGCACCTTCAGTGGCAAACCTGTTCATGAGCTTTTGGGAGGATGAGGCCATCTATCGATCCAGTATCCCAGAGCTCAGGTTATATAAGAGGTACATAGACGATATCCTGATCATTTGGGCAGGATCACCCGACTCCTTTCTAGAATTTATGGCCAAACTAAGCAACAACAGGTTTGGTATATCCTTTTCTGAGTGTTTCAGTCATCAACAAATAAATTTTTTAGACCTAACACTATTTAGAGAAGACAATAGATTACTCACCCGCACTTTCTTCAAAGATGTTGACCGAAATGGGTATATCCCCCTGACTAGCTGCCACCATCCCAGATGGCTAGGGGGTATCCCTAAGAGTCAGCTACTTAGGATTAGAAGAAACTGCAGTAATTTAAGTGACTATGATTTGCAAGCTAATACCATGGTGAAAAGATTTCAAGAAAAAGGTTATAGTCTGGAAAGTTTAGAGAAGATAAAGCAAACAGTCGGGGAAATGAATAGGGATGATCTGTTTAAATCCAAACCAAAAGGGGAGAATACTTTTAGTCTATCCTTTATTACAGGATTCAATAGACAGTACCGTGATCTGGAGAGAATCATAAAGAGGCATTGGCCTCTCCTTCACCAGGATGATGACTTGAGGAAGGTGCTGCCAAAACAGCCAAATTTTATTTACACCAAACCACCTACTTTGAGGCTCCAGTTAGCACATAATGTTATAGATCCCCCTAGGAAGACATGCACTTTTTTAGACAGTGTTGGGTTCTATAGTTGTGGGAGGTGTGGAATGTGTAAAACGTCTAAATTTCGCAAGCGGAAAACCACCCACTTCAGCTCCCTGGTGGATGGTAGATCGTATGCAATTAAAAAATTCATAACCTGCAGTACAACGCACGTCACCTACCTTCTATCTTGTCCTTGCAATCTACAATACGTAGGAAGAACCACCAGACAATTGGGTATAAGCCTTAATGAGCATGTTAATAGGATCAAGAAGGGCTATAGATTTCATGGTCTGTCCAATCATTTTAGACTTTTCCATAACCAAGATCCTAGCCTACTTACCTTCTGTGGAATTGACAGAGTTGAGGATCACTGGCGAGGTTCTAATCTTAGACAAAATATCTCACAAAATGAAACCCAGTGGATACATAGACTACGCACTTTGAACCCCTTGGGCCTGAACATCGAGCTAGACTTGAATTGTTTTTTATCGAATTGGTAGTAAATATATATTTCCGTTTTTTATTTTAACATGTGTTTGTGCACCATTTATTATTATTTATTTTTATTCATATCCTATTTTTATTTTATTTTTATTTTTGGTTTATTCATTATTTGATCATGTTCTCTCCCACGTCTAATTATGAACATCTAATTTGGGAAATTGGTAAATATGGGATGCTATATATATTTTCATATATATATTTTTTATGTTTTTAATTTATATACATTTATCTTATTTTTATAGAGTTTTTTATTGGATAATGTATTAAACTATTGTTTTTATTATTAGGAGTTTAGATATTTAATATAGATTACACAAAAAATTTTTTCCTGCCTATCTAGATATCCTGATGTTAGTATATATCTATTTCTTTTGTTTGCATATACTTTGTTCTATGGAAGGTAGTGAGTGTCGAGATGGTTCTCTCATGGAGATGTTGTAAACACCTATCTGTACACTGGAGCTGTCTGTTTTTCAACCATTGAGTAAAGTTTCGATTTGCAAACAGGATATGATGATAGAGGAAGGAATGGGTAACCTTTCACCCATTGGCCGTCAATGGCTGTCACTCATTGAACTTAATATAAAAGGTTTACACGTCAGCAGGATGTTAAGTCTTTGATAACGCCCTGGGGGAGGGGCGAAACGCGTCGACGCAACATCCTGCCTACGTTCGTTTGTGTCTTACCAGTGACATCACTTCCTGGCGGTGGAACGCACGCCAAGAGCGGCGAACCGACTGAAATATCTGAATGCCTGCTTTCCTTATTGGTCCCGTGAGTAGCGCATTTATGCGCAGGTGACCTTTGTTATTCTAAGGTTTTATGCTATATACCTCTCTTCTCTCCTTCGGTGGAACGTGTGCTTCTGTGGGTGTACGGGCAAAACCCCTTTTACATCGCCATACGATTGGCCCTGGTTGTTTGGAAGAGATGGAAAAGTTGGAAGCCTCTTCTTAGTTTGCTCCATGAAGGAGTTTTTATATTTTTATATTATATCATAGATGACATTTTCGTGCTTTCTTTTTGTCATCTGGAACTTGCTGAGTGCTTTGCTTCATAATTTCCCTTTTTTACACCATTGTTATGCCATATTTTTACATATTTTTTATCATTGTATGCCATACGGATATCTCTGAGGTTTGATAGATGCATTTGTCTGAGTAGTGCATCGTCTCATAATCCTGTCATTCCCACACTAATTGGTTTAATTGTTGTGGGGGGAAAATATAGGCCACATAACGGATGAGGAATGGTCCACCATACTGAAAAATGTACTCAGGGTGTCACTTTCGGCTTCCCAAAAACTCACTCAATTGTTTATTATTCACCAAACTTATCGTACCCCATATAAATGGCACAGAAGAGATGATCCATTTTGTCCTTGTTGCCTGGTGGACAATGGTACCCTTATACACATGCTTTGGAAATTTCTGAAATTACAAAGGTACTGGTTTACAGCGATCAGCTCTATTAATAGAATATGGAATCCTAAACTTGAAGTTGATCCTAAGCTTTGCCTACTTGGGTGGTTGAACAAGGAACTATACACACCTCACACCTACACAGCCATTCTCAGAGTCCTATTTATTGTCAAGAAACTCATTGCTTGAAAATGGCTCTCAGAATTACCTCCTACACATACAGAATGGGTTACTGCCATTAATGACATTCTTTTGAGGAAACAGCTAACATATAAACACTGAGGTAGTCCAATGAAGTTCAAAAATATCTGGGAGGCCTGGCGGGAAGTTCCAGGTTTGGCCCCCCTGCAATTAGTCCAAACTAGAATCCTTGGTGGTAGGACTTAGCCATCCGTTTACCCGCAAGGATCAAAAGCCAGACAGGCATGGTGGTTGGCTGATTGAACTGATGCACTAGGACTCCACATGTAACCTGAACTGAAGCAATATACTTGATGTGGTGATATCTTGCTCTGCAGTGGTTGAATATATTCTTTTGTTTTAAGTGATAGTTAATACATGAACATTGTGATCCCCGCCCCACTGTTTAGGGGTGTGTGGCACCCCTGCCCCACCAGGAGGTCCAGTTGAGGACTGGAAGCGGAGCTGGGGAATAGGATACAAAGAGGACACGCTCAATATATAGTAACCTAAAAACGACAGACTCAGTTATATGTTTTTATAATATGTCTTTTTATTTTGTATGGACTGTTGCTTTATATACAGTAATAATGTAAAAATCGTATGGCCGGCTGGCTATATGACTGGATAATTCTGTGTCCTCTCCAATATCTTAAGATATGTCAATTGTTAAATGAAAATGTTTTTTCTTTTCTTACCAATAAAAAGAATCTGATTTAAAAAAAAAAGTAGGCAGGACTGACGAGCAGGATATCATCAACAGGTGAGTCACTGTGGAGAGATAGGAGCTGGCAATTAGCCGACAGCTGAGCAGCCAGCTCAGAGAAGGAAAGGCTGAGCCCAGCCCTGGCAGTACCCCCTCCTCAGTGACCCCCTCCCCCTCAGAGCACCACCAGGCTTGAGGGGAAAACGTCTATGGAAATCACAGAGGAGGACAGGGGCATGTAAGTCCGAGGATGAGACCCAAGAGCAATCCTCCGGACCATACCCTTTCCAATGCACTAGGTACTGTATTCGCCCACAGAACCTATGGGAGTCAACAATGGAGTGTACTTCATACTCCTCATGGCTCTCAACCTGTACAAGGTGAGGACGAGGCAATGAGGTGGTAAAGCGGTTGCAGACCAATGGTTTTAATAAGGGCACATGAAATTAATTTGCGATACGCTTTTTAGAAGGAAGGTCTAATGCTTAAGCCACTGAGTTAATCCTGCGAAGAATACGGACCAATAAACCGAGGTGCGAACTTCAGAGAGGGAACACGAAGTCGGAGGTTGCGAGATGACAGCCAGACCCTGTCCCCAACCTGGTAAGAAGGCGCATTAGCATGTCGCAAAGCCTCCTGGACTTGTGCCCAAGTGGAACGAAGACCACGGAGATGCTCCTCTAATGCAGGAATACTCTGCAGAACAAATGAGTCAGGCAAAATGGAAGGTTGGAAACCATAGTTTGCCATAAAGAGGGACAATCGGTAAGCAGAATTTAAGGCACTATTGTGAGCGAACTCCACCCATGGTAAGAGGTCTGACCAGTTGTTATGATGGTCAGAAATATAGCAATGTAGGAATTGCTCCAAGGACTGATTGGCTCATTCTGCAGCCCCATTATACTGCAAGTGATACGCAGAGGAATAAGCTGAATTCCCAACTGTGGACAAAAGGCTCACCAGAACCGGGACACAAACTGGCTACCCCTGTCCAAGATAATCACTTTGGGTAGCCCATGTAAGCAAAGGATCTCACGAGCAAAAATGGAAGCCAGTTTCTTGGAAGTGGGCAACTTCTTAAGTGGAATACAATGAGACATTTTCAAGAATTGGTCAACCACCATAAGGATAACTGTGTTGTCCTGGGAGTTGGCTAACTCCACAATGAAATCCATAGACAGGTGGGTCCAGGGCCTCTCTCCATTGGGTCCTTAATCCTCACGAGATTATATGTCCCTCTCAAATCAAGCTTCGTGAAAACCGTTGTGGTCAAATAACTCTGTAATCAACGGAATCGGATAGACATTCTTAATCGTGAAACGATTGAGACCCCTATAATCTATACAAGGTCTCAGTTCACCACTCTTCTTCTTCACAAAGAAGAAACCAGCACCAGCAGGAGACGAGGATTTGCGGATCAAACTTCGAGAAAGTGCGTCTGCAACATACTCCTCTATGGCCTTATCCTCCAAGACCGACAATGGGTAAACCCGGCCACGAGGGGGTATGGCACCAGGTTGAAGGTCAATTGCGCAATCATAGGACTGGTGTGAAGGCAAACTACCGGCTGGACCTTTGTCAAAGACATCGCTCCTCCAGTACAACTCCGGTACTCCTCTGGCAGGGAGGAGAGTAAAGAGGTGCACAGGACCTTGGCTATCTTCTGGAAGCATGTCTTACTGCATTGTGGTGACCAGGAGAGAACCTCAGCACGGAGCCAATCAAAAGAGGGGTTGTGCCTCTGTAACCAAGGATAACCAATAACCAGCAGAAACTTAGGTGAGGAAATAACTTGGAATTAGATTATCTCATGGTAAAGAGCCCCTACGGCCATGGACAACGGAACAGTCTCATGAGTTACATGGGCAGGCTGTAGAAGTCTACCGTCAAGAGCCTCAATGGCAAGTGGAGTGTCACTCAGCTGCAGCGGGATCGAGTGCTTCGATACAAAGGCAGCATCAATGAACAGGCCTGCAGCCCCAGAGTCGATTAGAGCCTGTATTTCGATGGACGACTAAGCCCAAGTAAGGGCAACCGAAACCTTGGGGTTATCCTTCAGGATAACTGGGGACGAAACAATGCCACCTGAGGTCTGTCCGTGACAGGATCGCAAGGTTCAGGCGCTCCCTGGACGGGTAGGACAAGACTTCAAAAAGTGACCTGCCTGGTCACAATAAAGGCACAATCTCTCCCTCCTCATAAGGGTTCTCTCATCCGCAGAGAGACGCTTGAAGCCCAAGTGCATGGGTTCATATTCAATGACCGACTCTGTACCAGGAGGCATGGGAGGTGAGGGAGGCAAGGATGAGACTGCAAAGCTCGGAGACAAATGTACAGGAGGCTTCCACAAGTGCTCCTTAAAAGAGAGTCTGTCTCTGAGTCTGGAGTCAATGAGGATGGCAAACATGATTAACTTCTCTAGCTCAGTGGGTATATCTCGGGCTGCTATCTCATCCTTGATGGTATCAATAAGAAAAAGCAGCCACGAGGGCCTCATTGTTCCACGCAACCTCTGCTGCCAGAGTATGAAATTCAATGGAGTAATCAGCAACAGTTCTCGTACTCTGTTTGATGGACATGAGGCACTTGGCAGCAGAAGCGGAGCATGCAGGAATGAAAAAAAAACCTTTTAAAAGAAGCCACAAACTCAGGGTAACTCAAGTCAGCAGGTTTTTGTGTCTCCCATAGAGGGTTTGCCCAAGGCTCTCTCAGAAAGCAAAGATATCATGAAACCTACTTTGCTTTTATCCGTGGGAAAAACCTGGGGCAGCATCTCAAAGTATATCTCAACCTGGTTGAGAAACCCTCTGCATTGGACTGGATCACACCCAAATGGCTGGGGAAGCGGAACGGAGCCAGACATACCTCTTATGGAGGTAATACTCGAGGTGGGTGCCTACACAGAAACTGGAGCAGCAGCAGGGACGGCCTGCAACACAAGTTGTACCGGAGCAGCCACAGTGGGGGATTCCAAGTGAGCCGTGCGGTGATCCTGCTTATCCAATCTGGAAAACATATTACCAACAATTGGGTTGACCGCATCTTCTGAATTCATGGCCTTCGCCTACTGGCAGAAACTATGAATCCGACTGAGACAGAAGTACAGTTAAATCACACTTGTTTAATAATAATAAAAAAGGTAAACAGAGTAAACGTAGTCAGAGTTCAGGAACCGGAACGGATAGTCAGACAAGCTAAAACGCCAGGGAGCCAGAGAACCGCGTAGTAGAACAGCAAACAGGACCTGGAGCCAGAAGGAATGTCAGCCAAGCAAGTCTTTAACAGGAATGCAGGAGAGCGTCTCTAGAGATGTCACCAAGGCGAAGGAAGAGATCATCTGGACTGGACGGTTTAAGTAGGCAGGACTGACGAGCAGGATATCATCAACAGGTGAGTCACTGTGGAGAGGTAGGAGCTGGCAATTAGCCGACAGCTGAGCGGTCAGCTCAGAGAAGGAAGGGCTGAGGCCAACCCTGACAATATCACCTTGCCTCCACACTTTCTGGCTTTCCTAAAGGGAGCCTTTCTTTTTCTTGGGACCTCTCTGTCGTTTGGGTTTAAGCTTACATCTTTCTGCGCGATGTTAGTCGTGGGTACCTACTGTATATTGCCGTGTTTTTCTCTGAAATTCCTGCTACAAACATGGTTCATGCAAATAAGCACTGCAGTAAAAGATGACCCTATTACCCAAGTTTCTGTAATATTTCAAAATGTTACCAATATCCATTCTTTCCGTTTACCCTTTTCATTTCAAAGACAGATTTATTCCTTTACATGGGGTTCTATTAAACCTTGGACCCCTAGAGATATTCTTTATAGGCACAAGAGAGAGGAAGGTGTAGAACTCTACTATCCTACATTAATATTATGCTGGTCATATTTTGCCCTTGATTACTCTTCATCAAAGCAACAAGCGCTTTTATGCATTTTCCTGAAAATCAGTCACATTATATTATTATCCCTGCCTCTAAATTACTCTAAATGCATGGACACATAGGCTAACATACAGGGGCTTTTAAAGGCAGGGAAATAAATGCCAAACACCCCTAGCAGCAGCAGAAAAAACATCCAGTGTGCATGAAGCCTAAGCGTATGACAACATTTAAGAGGAGTCCAGAACTATTATTGCTGTCTTTAAAACAGGTTTCTAAGACGGTTGCTCTTAAAAATCAGTTAGTTCTAGTAGTAGATCTCGCGAATACACAGCACACAAATGAACAATTCCTTAAGTGACCATAAAGGCTTTTGTATCATAGCATAACTAGAAATACTATCTAATCTCTTCTGTTCATTTTATTAACTTATGCTGCATAGAAATCCTAGAGGTATCCTCATTCAGCCATGTTTTAAATCATTTTTAGGATGCAGTTCTTCATTAGTGACATGTTGTTTCCACACACTATTTGAGTTTTAGGTAGTATGACAGCATATAAAAATTTCTGTTTTTTAAGATGTGCAATAATTATTTATTATGCTGAAAATCTATTTTTACAACTTCAGTAAATTATGTTTTATATAACATTTAATGAGTGTCAAATTCAGTAAAATTTCTATAAAGACTGCTTCTACCAGCATTCTGATGACAGCATTCTTAGAATCTTGCCATAAAAGCTCTACAAATAATCACTCTCTTGGTGAGCTAATACCAACATAAACATTAATTTACTTCCAAGAATTTATCCAGGATAATGCAGTACACATAGGGGAAAATGCACAAAGGTAGGCATAAGGAGAGACCGTAGAACAAATGAAGGATTCAGTGTGCAGCCAGTTAAGGCCAATTTACCATATGCATAAATCTTATTTCCTTACTAGCGATGAGGTTCAGATTTGGGTCTAATGTGGATTTGAGGTGAACTCAAGCCTTATGCAGTTCGCAGACCCACTGAACTAATGTGCAATTTCACCTCCATAGGAGCCTACTTAACACAATGCACTTCCTGAACTACAAACTTAGATCAGCTGGCTTGGAAGGGCCAATAATGGAGGCTTTGTCATGTGCCAGCCCCATCACTATAAAAGGCTGTGAGTTTCCAGCAGCCATTTATCATTGTGTGCCAGAGAAGTTTAGGGAGAACTGACAGTCTGTGTGTACATAGAACTAAACTGGTTCAGCAGGGACCGGCCAAATCTCGGTATTTGTCTAGCCTTCACTGTTCAACAGAATAAAGCCAATCTGATGAACAAACCCACTGGTAAGCCTTCTTCGATCAGAGGCTTGTAGCCAATTGGCTGCAGTGCTGATCAATGTATTCTGACAGTCCCTGCAGTCAGAATATAATGTATGTATAGGGGAGATTCCTGGATCCACCTTGTTTGTGTGAATGAATAAAAAAAATGAACAGTGTATACCCAGCTTTTTTTTTTTTTTTTTTTTAATCCAGTAATTTTTATTGAAATGTTTTTTCTTCCATCAATACATCTACTACATTTCACATTCATATTATTCAGATACAGTAAAAATACACATTGCATTTAATGACCCCCCCCCAAAAAAGACAGAAAAATATTTAACACCCCAATTTCCTTCTCATCTTCCCTCCCCCTCTCCCCTCCCCCACTCCAAGTCAAATCTCCCCCACCTCTCTCTAAGAGACTCCACTCCCCATCACAATCCACCTGGATAATGTCCCTCCTATACTTTAAAGCATCTCACATTTCAGGGCCCAAGACCTCTAACCAGCCTTTCCAAATAGCCTCAAATTTACCTTGACAACTTCTATGTAGAAAAATAAATTTCTCTTTTAACCACTAGGCGTCCGCGCTATAGCCGAAACACGGCTACAGCGCGGACTCCAATTGCCGGGAGGGCGTCCCTGGATGGCCTCCTGTTTACTTCCGCATTGCGCACTCCCGCGAGCGCGCATCGCGGAAGTTTTGTGCTGGCCGTGTCCCTAGGACACAGCCAGTCACAGATCACCGTAAACGGCCAATGACAGCGGCCGTTTACGGTGCGATCGGCGGTGCCAATGAGAGAGGATCTCATATGTAAACATATGAGATCATCTCTCATCGCCAGCTCTCCCTCCTCACACAGAGACAGCGTGTGAGGAGGGAGAGCGGAACCGCTGCGGCGGTGAGTGTAAAAGAAAAAAAAAAAAGGAAAAAAAGGTGTCCCGCTGTTAACAGTCCCTGCCATCTGCCCTGTCATCTGCCCCTGCCATCTGCCCTGTTATCTGCCCCTGCCATCTGCCCTGCCATCTGCCCTGTCATCTGCCCCTGCCATCTGCCCTGTCATCTGCCCTGTCATCTGCCCCTGCCATCTGCCCTGTCATCTGCCCTGTCATCTGCCCTGTCATCTGCCCTGTCATCTGCCCCTGCCATCTGCCCTGTCATCTGCCCTGTCATCTGCCCCTGCCATCTGCCCCTGCCATCTGTCCCCAGTGCCATCTGTCCCCACTGCCACGTATAAGTGCCATCTGTCCCCACTGCCACGTATAAGTGCCATCTGTCATCAGTGCCACATAGTGCCATCTGTCATCAGTGCCATCTGTCATCAGTGCCACCTGTCAGTGTCACGTGCCATCTGTCATCAGTGCCACGTATCAGTGCCACCTGTCATCAGTGTCATCAGTGCCACATATTAGTGCCATCTGTCATCAGTGCCACGTATTAGTGCCATCTGTCATCAGTGCCACGTATTAGTGCCATCTGTCATCAGTGCCATGTATTAGTGCCATCTTTCATCAGTGCCACGTGTCATCAGTGCCACATATCAGTGCCATTTGTCATCAGCGCCACATGTCATCAGTGCCACATATTAGTGCCATGTGTCATCAGTGCCACATATTAGTGCCATCTGTCAGTGCCACGTATTAGTGCCATCTGTCAGTGCCACGTATTAGTGCCATCTGTCATCAGTGCCATGTATTAGTGCCATCTCTCATCAGTGCCACGTCAGTGCCACGTATCAGTGCCATCTGTCATCAGTGCCACATCAGTGCCACGTATCAGTGCCATTTGTCATCAGTGCCACATCAGTGTCACGTGTCATTGTCCTGGTGCTCCAGGGCCTTCAAAAGTGTAATAGGTAGTCAACAAATTAGATGTGTAATTTATGCTCCAAGAACACGTGATGGCGCTCCATGCATGTTGGGCCTCTCTATGTGGCCAGGCTGTGAAAAAGTCCCACACATGTGGTATAGTAATACTCAGGAGGAGTAGCAGAATGTATTTTGGGGTGTCATTTGTGGTATATACATGCCATGTGAGAGAAATAACCTATTACAATGACAATTTTGTGGGGGGGGGGGGAGAAAAAATCTTCATTTTGCAAAGAATTGTGGGAAAAAATGACAACATCAAAAACCTGACCATGCATCTTACTAAATACCTTGGATTGTCTACTTTCAAAAAAGGGGTCATTTGGGGGGTATTTGTACTTTCCTGACTTGTTCGGGTCACAAGAAATGAGATAGGCCACCAGTACTTCAGGTGTGATCATTTTTTTATGATTTGCACCATAACTTGTAGACTCTATAACTTTCACAAAGACCAAATAATATCCACTAATTTGGGTTATTTTTACCAAAGATATGTAGCAGTATAAATTGTGGCCAAAATTTATGAAGAAAAATTACTAATTTGCAAAATTTTATCACAGAAACTAAGAAAAATGCGTTTTTTTTTCAAAATTTGCAGTCTTTTTTCATTTATAGCGCAAAAAATAAAAAACCCAGAGGTGATAAAATACCACCAAAATAAAGCTCTATTTGTATGAAAAAAGGACAAAAAATTCATTTGGGTACAGTATTGCATGACTGAGTAATTGTCATTCAAAGTGTGAGAGCGCTGAAAGCTGAAAATTGGTCTGGTCACGAGGGGGGTTTAAGTGCCCAGTTGTCAAGTGGTTAATATGGTTTCTTTTATTTGCGTTCTCCATTCCTCCACTGTCGGTGGATATATGGAAATCCATTTCTGCGCTATTAATTTCCGTGCCTGGAACAAACCTCTCACTATTGTGATATAGACATTTTCCGAAAAACTGGATTCCTGCATTATATTTAGCAGACACATTCCAGGATCCAGTGATAGTTTGATTCAAAGCACATTATTAATAGTCTTAATTATGTCCTGCCAGTATTGGTGGAGTTTGGGACATCTCCATAATATGTGTATTAAATTTGCCCGGGTACCTCTACAATGAAGACATAGAGGGGATTCTCTTTCCACTTAAACAATTTCTCCGGGGTATGATACGATCTATGTAGGATAAGCAATTGCGTTCATTTTTGGGTAGCGGATAACAATACCTTTGGTGTCGCGGACAGAGCCATTAAGCACTGATCATCTGACAACAGTCCCAGGTCTCGTTCCCACTGAATTCTAGAGGGAATATCTACAGATTCTTTAAACTTATGCTGTATCTCATAGAGTCTCATAGAGTCGTGAAATAAGACCCTTCTTTTGACCTCTGTCTTTCAACAATGATATTATTTTAGAATTATTGAGTTTAAATTCAAAAGTATGAGCCTGAGCCTGTAAGGCATGTCTGAGCTGCAAATATTGGAAAAACACCTGTCTTGTGATCCTAAATTCATCAGATACTTGAGTGAAGGATTTTAGACTATCATTCCAGAACAGTTGTTCCACATATCTCAACCCCTGTGTTTGCCATAGCTCAAACCCTTGTAATGCCTCACATTGCATTGTTCCAAATTGGGGTATAGGAAGTATAACCCATGATATTGGTGATATTTTTCATTTCATGCCAGACCTTAGCAAAAAGTTTACCTGTCATGAACTTTTTATCCATTTGTAGGATTTTTGTCTCTAGTAGGGAGATCAATTCGTATCCCCTACATAGCGGCAATAATAATCCCTGTATAGGATCAGACTCCACAGCCCCCGTCCAACCAAAAAATTGCTGTATTTGTGAGGCTAAAAAGTAATTTCTGGGTTGTGGAAAAGCAAGTCCCCCTTCATCTTTAGCTAACATTTAGCTAACATTAAACTCGTTAATTTAATGCGTGAGTGTTTTTTCCACCTTATAAGCTCACGGAAGAGAGATTCTACCTTCCTAAACTAGAGCATTGCTATCCAATAGGGCAATTATGAAAAATATACAGTAGCTGTGGAGCCCAAATCATTTTTATAAGTTTAGCTCTGCCAATCACTGTTAATAGGAGTTTGCACCAACTCCGACACTTGTCCCTGAACCTGAGCAGTAGTGGTTTGAGATTCAAATCAACATAGTCCCCCGCTTTTCGTGTTACCTCGATCCCAAGATACTTAACTTTATGTTTTATTTGTATTTGAATGGCACCATATGGTAAGGAGATGCTCCCATCATGCAGTGGCATCAGTATTGATTTCTCCCAATTAATATGAAACCCCAAGAACTGTCCAAATGCAGAGACAAGCGTCATGAGCTCCTCTAGGGGTTCTGCGGTATCACCCAGAAAGATAAGGTCGTCGCCTGCATATAAAGCTATTTTTTCCTCTCTTCCCGAACGTCGAAACCCCACTATCCCCTCCGACTGTCTTATGGCCGCGGCTAGTGGTTCTACTGTCAAAGCAAACAGCAGTGGGGACAGAGGGCAGCCTTGTCTGGTCCCCCTGGATACTGAGAAAACTGGTGACATAATGTTATTAATTCTCAGTCTCGCCTTTGGATCTTTATATAATAATTTTAGCCACAATAAAAAACCTGGACCTATAGCGAAGGTAGTTAATACCGTCCACAGATATTCCCATTCCACCATATCAAAAGCCTTCTGTGCATCTAGGGACAGAATGGCACCAGTTCCCCCATTATCCATTGGTATCTGCAGATTCAAAAAGAGTCTTCAAATATTTTTTGCTGCTGATCTAGATGGAATAAACCCTGTTTGATCCCTGTGATTCAAAATGTTAATATGTCTGGATAACCTATTTGCCAATACCCTGGCTAAGATCTTAACGCCTGACGTAAGAAGAGAGATTGGGCATTGTGAATCTGGTTTTAATGGGTCTTTACCAGGTTTTGAGATTACAATTATTATTGTTTCTGTCACTGATTTAGGGAGTTCCTGTGTAATATAAGTGTAATTTAATACTTCAAGAAGTTCTGGAAGTAAAGTCTGGCCATATATTTTATATATCTCCACAGGAAGTCCGTCCATCCCTGGGGCTTTATTATTTTGAATTTGCCTCACTGCTTCTTACAACTCTACTAGAGTTATAGGGATAGCCAGTGATTCACTTTCTGTTGATGCCAGTTTAGGTATGACTAGATTATCCATAAAATGTTTACTTTGATTTATTTTATTTGAGATTTCAGATTCATAGAGCCATGTATAAACATCCATAAATGTACTCTGGATACTCTCTGTGTCATATACCACTACACCTTTTATATCTTTAATAGCAGCTATACCAGACGGGCCTTCTTGATTCCGTGCTATCATAGCCAGCATATGTCCCACCTGCTCCCCCATTTTTTATAATGCTTTTGACTCTGTAGGAATCTGCTATTCTCTGCCTTGATTATAGATACATTTTTGTATAGCTTCTGAGTTTCCTGCCAATCTAAACATTTTTCTTCTGTGGGGTCTAGTATAAACTCCTGTTCTATTTGCTTAACTCTTTGCATAACTTCTTCCTCTCGTTGTCTTGTTGACTTTTTAATTCTAGAGATTTCTTTAATTATCATGCCTCATGACATCCCAAACTACTACCATATGGGTTGAGCACTTATTATCTCAAAAAAATCTTTGCAACAATAATTCTATTTGACTCCTCTCTGGAATCAGGGTCAGCCACTGGGGGTTAACTTTCCACAGTGGACGAACAAGTTGTTCCCTCAATTCCAGAAACAGAGTCAACGGAGAATGGTCGGGGAGTCCCCTTGATTCATACTGAATTGATTTTAATCAGGGGAGAAAACTCCCATTTCCCAGGGCCAGGTCAATTCTTGATAATGACCTTTAAGTATTATAGCAACATGAGTATTCTCTACTAACAGGGTACCTTGATCTCCACACATCTGTTAAACCCATCTCCTGTATCTGGCTGGCCAATCTTGTTACGTTTCTTTTCCCTTTAATCTTTTTATTACTCTGTCTGTCTGCCTCTTCATTTAATACATTATTAAAGTCCCCAATTATTAAAGTTAGTACATCCAACCATTGTGCCATTTTTCCAAAAACATTTTTCAGTACATCATCCTTATATGGGGGAGGAATATAAGCATTCACCAAAAAAAAAACATTTTGTCATTCACAGTACATAAGAGCATCAAATAACGGCCGAGATGATCTCTAATACACTGTTTACATGCAAACCTGATGAAACTCGAAATCAAAATGCTCACTCCTCGAGAGTATATAGAGTAGGTAGCATGAAATTGATGTCTATATCTAGATGTACTGAACATTTTATCATCCTCACTTTCCACATGTGTCTCCTGCAAGCAAACTATTGCTGGATTATGGAATTCAATTAATTCCTTTACCACTTATCTCTTTCTTCTATCCCCCAATCCTCTGACATTCCAAGGCATCATCTTTATTTTATTTGTCATCAAAATCCAGTATCTTTTGATAAAAGGATATACCTATTAGGGCACCAACCAAAGTGACCTCCGTAAAGTATAAGGAGGCTTGAGAAGTGAAAGGTAGGAGAGAGGGTGAGGGAGAGAGGGGAGGAAAGGGAAAGGAGAAGAGATGAGAAGTGAAGGAAAAAATAAATAAATAAAACCCCCAAACTTAGGGCCCCCCATCCACCCTGCCTCCCTCCCTCCCTGCACTAACCTGTACCTAGAAACAACCACATCAAGCTGAATATCCTCCCCTGAAGGGAAGGTACCAGCTACACACTTCTTGTCCACATGGACACATAGTGGGGATCCACTGTGGTCCACTTCCAATGTCACATCAGTGCCGTATATTATCCCGGTGGGGGGGTGGGGGAGCAGCTATGTGCTCCCCCCGTCCCCCCCTTCCCCCCGAGGGGGGAAAAAAGAAAGCAAGGAGGCAAAAACAAACAAGACACTGCTCTCCCATCCCAGCCGAACCAGGATCCCTCCAGCCCGTCCACCCATTACCACCCCCCCCCCCCCCCGCCCACCTACTACTGCCTCTTGTCCAGCCACGCATTCACTGCGCTTGGAGCATAAAAAAACTGGATTCTATCTCCGTCTGTAAAACGCAATTTTGCCGCAAACAGCATCGAGTATACCCAGCTTTAGTTGCATCAAAATTGAAATACCATATGCATGGAAAAAGAGGCCCAGTGTTGTCACCACATTTGGACACTTTTACGCTACAGGAGTGCCTGCTTTGTGGTGCCAGAGTGTGGGTCTGTAGTGTTTTGTGCATTTTATGAAATGTTGACACTTTTTCTACTTATGTGAGTATAACCTTTTAGTTATTAATTTAACATGAATAAGCACAATGGTAAAAGCTGCAGCAAATAAACCGAAAAATATAAAAAAGAATGGAATCAGGATATACAACTTATTGTACATGAGAGGTACATAAAATTAGCTTATGTAAACTGTAACAGTGTTCCATCTGTAATGGGGCGTACACACGGTCGGACTTTTCAGCTACAAAAGTCCAACGGACGCTGACGGACTAAAGCTGGCTGGAAATCCGATCGTGTGTGGGCTTCTCCGGACTTTCAACTGACTTTTTCAGCCTCAAATCCGACGGACTTTAGATTTGAAACATGCTTCAAATCTTTCCGACGGACTCGAGTCCGGTCGAAAAATCCGCTCGTCTGTATGCTAGTCCGACGGACAAAAACCCACGCTAGGGCAGCTATTGGCTACTGGCTATGAACTTCCTTATTTTAGTCCGGTGTACGTCATCAAGTAAGAATTCGACGGACTTTTGTGTGATCGTGTGTAGGCAAGTCTGTTCATTAGAAAGTCCGCCGCAAGTCCGTCGAAAGTCCGCCAAAAGTCCGTCGAAAGTCTGTCGGACAGGCTGTCGGACTTTTGTAGCTGAAAAGTCCGACCGTGTGTACGCCCCATAAGAGTATGAGAGTCTCTCATGAAGTCTCGACTCTCTAGCAACCACTTGATCGTCAAAATTCTCAGGATGGATTCACACTGTTCCACTGCTTACACACACACATGTATGTGTGATTGGGCTCATATAGTCCCTCCACACTAAACTGCAGTGCATAGATATTAATAAACCACCTAGGAAATAAAGGGGTTTCTACCTGAAATGTATTTCCTGCATAGCATGCATGAGATTTGCTACATGAAAATAGACAGATGAAAATTCACAGAAATATGAATTAATCTTTAAATGTTAAGCTGGAGGTACAGATTTCCTGTCCTTTATCCTTGGCCTTGGGTGCTGTCAGCAGAAGGACACTTCATACTACATTTTCACATTTAGACATAAAAACATATGAATTCTAGGAGCCAGATCTAAGTATGGGGCTGTGGTAAGTACATACAAGCTTTTAACAGCGTGCTACAAGTTAGAGAATTAGGGTAAGCTATGGGAAAAAATGTAGATAATTAAAACTTTAACTCTTTTTTTCCAATAATGAGAAATGTATTTTAGCATTTTTAACACTAATTTGGGATGTATACACAAAGACATACCTAGGGGCATTTTAGGAGGAAAAGGGGGGCTTACCTCAAGTCCTTCAAACCAAGGATTTCACTATCATTCCCTTTTGTATAATATATATCTAATACCCAGGGTATAAAGGGAAAACGCAAACTGTTTTTTTGTTTTGTTTTGTTTTTAAAATGTGGACCCACACGTCTTCAAGTGGACCTAAGCTATTGCAACAACCCAGGCTCTTTTATACCAGAGCAGCTCTGTTCCAAGATCAGTAGTAGGAGTGAGCCTAGAGCAATTGGTATGGTAGCATCACAAAACTTTAATTAGCTGGTTAATAGTAGAGCAGGTAAGGGTGTATAAAATAGCCTGGGTTGTAATAAGGGTTTAGGTCTGCTTTAAACCAGCCACATATATACAATAATGCATCCTGTTTTCCAAAAGTATTAATGTCAACAGAAGAAGTTATTGGCTCTATAGCATCCTCTAGTGTGCTAGGTTTGTTGGTGTAGAATGGTTAGTGTAAAAAAAATGAGTCCAGGTCAGTACTAAGCCTGAGCTGTGAATCTGGGTTAGGGTTCAGTGACTCAGGGCTGGGTAACTCACCCCAGCAGCCTCCCTGGCGCCTCCCCCTGTTTTGTGGGACATTGGAGAATTTTCTAGATATAGTGGGTGGAGGCTAGCAGAAGCTGCTTGGAATATTTATGGTGGCCTCAGGGGGCAGGCTACCTCATAAATAGGCATGAGTCATGCCAGGAGGGGCAGTCGGGTGGAAGATGGAGTGCTGAGGAGGCGGCAGTGGCCTTTGGGGGTGCCCCCTAGTCTGGGGGGCTGACCCTGGGCTGGGGCAAAGGCGCTGGAAGGATCCTGCTAAAACACACGGAGGAAGGGCTTCCTGGAGGCACAGGAGCAAGTAGAAAGGACAGCAGGAGCAGGTCAGCACGTCTGGGAGAGGCTTTGCAGGGTGGGGGATCCCAGTTCATCTGCGACCCTTTAAGGGGGTGCGCTACAGCTGTATAAAATCACAACACAACAGGTGTAAAAGTGTCTCTATTATGTGAGTGTCAGCTCACTTACAAGCTAACAAAAAGTTTAATAAAAGTGAACAACATATCATGGTCCAGGAACAAAAAAGTCCAGAACTGTGAAGTCTAAAGCAAGAACTGTTTTCTTATTTATTTATCAGTCTTTACTCAATACTGTAAATTATTAGGGTAAACTCAGAATGAGGGACATGGCTGTTCAGACATACAGGAGTCACAAGTAATATTTGTAATCTTCTATGGGAATTCTTTAATCTTCCAAGTATGCTGTATCAGATTTCTCAGCATTTAGTGAACTAGTTTATTTTTACATTTTAGCTGAAAAACAGATGAGAAATTTTTGATGGCATTAACATAATCTGACCTTTATATAATATATAAGCATCATAAGCTAAATATAAAACAATCTGTGTCCTGCAAAGTACAATGATTTACCCAAGAAACAATACATTTCTGGTGTATCTGTATATATTGTACACATCTGCAATAGTATTGGGCTGAGTTACAATTAAAGTGGAATTCCAGGTTATAATTATCTATTCTTAAACCTTTTCCCAACTCCCTTTTAACTTCTATTCTAACTACCATGTAGAAGGAAGATGCTTGTACTTACTTATTCTCGGGTGCTCTGGTCCGGTCACGTGATCGTCTCCCAAAGTTGGCTTCAGGGGAATGGAAGAGAGAGAGGGAGCCAACAATGTGGACCTCATATTAAGCCCATGAGTGACATCACCGCCTATGAACTCCAGCCGTTGTTGGCGCTCTCTCCTCTTCCCTGAAGCCGGCTGCTGAATAGATCATGTGACCAGACCAAAGTGCCCTGAGAATAGGTAAGTACTAACAACTTCCTTCTACAGGGTAGTTAGAATAAGAGTTAGAAGGGGGGTGTTAGCAGATGTAAGAGTAGATAGTTATAGCCTGGAATCCCACTTTAAAATGGGTTAGGGAGATCTTTAAGTGATTGTAAAGTCTTGTTTTTTTTAAAATAACAAATATCTTATACAGTGGTTTTGCACAGAGCAGCCCGGATCCTCCTCTTCTCTGGTCCCACACCAGCGCTCCTGGCCTCTCCCTCCTGCCGGGTGCCCCCACAGCAAGCAGCTTCCAATGGGGGCACTCAAGCAGGCACGCTCCCGATCAGTGGCTCTGTGTGTCCATTCACACACGGAGCTGTGGCGTGGCCCTGTCCCCTCTCCTGATTAAAAGACAATCAGGAGTGTGAGTCCTGGGATAGGCAGGGCTCTTGTGGACATTGTTGGATTGAGAGTGGGCTCAGATAAGCATTAGGGGGGCTGGGAGGGCTGCTGCACACAGAAGGTTTTTTTTACCTTCATGCATAGAATGCATGAAGGTGAAAAACCTTGTGCCTTTACAACCACTTTAAAGTCGAAGTAAACTTCCATCTCTTGCTTTTAGCTATAGGTAAGTCTATAATAAGACTTGCCTATAGGTAGTGTAAATATCTCCTAAACGGGCATCGTTTAAGAGATGTTTAGTGTACATGCAGTCAGTGACATCACTGGCGCATGCACTCTGAAGAAGCGGCCACCCGTGCCATTTCTTCAGAGCCCTTGTGCCGTGGGAGTGATGTAATCGCGGCTCTGGCCAGTCACAGAGCCAAAGTCCGCAAATCCGGAAGCAAGATGAGTGAAGATGAGAGGGCCTACAGCCCTGACATCTCGGCACTGGAAGAGATTTGTTTTAAGGTAAGTTTAACATAATGTGCTAGTCTGCAATGCAGACTAGCACATTATGCCTTTACCTTGCAGGTACAAAAAAATAAAAAATGTCCAGCGGTTTACAACTGCTTTAAGACACAACAAATGGTTTTCCAAAACATGGCAGGAGACATAGCAGAGGCTTCCTAGGGAAACATATGTAGCCTTGTAAAATTGGAGTCTCAGTGTTCTGGATAAAACAGCCATATTTCTTAAACTAGCAAGTGGGTGTGGTGCTGCGCTAATCCAAGTCAGTAAATAAATTAGTGTAAAGAGTACTAAAGTGCTGAACATCTAAATGTATAAACAGCTAGCCCAAAGTATGGGCGTGAAGTGTACTCTTTAGTGAGTGCAATAGTAGTGTGAAATCACAGTAGGTAGAAAATATAACTAATCTCAGAGAGGGGTACATATAAATATCCAAACCTATATAAAAATGCAATTAAATCAACGTAAACGTTAAAAAGCATGCAGTGAAACTCATCAAGTGATGCATGAGATATGGGTGACAGAAAAGAAGAAAATTGATACACCCAATTTACAAAACGGTGAAAATAAACAAAAAAATACAATGTTACACTGTACGTCCGGAGAGATCTCTGGGCGTATTAAAATAATTTAAAGTGTTGAGTGCAAGTAATCAGTGCTCAAATACGGCATAGAAACATAAACAATCCAAAAATGTGGCTTGTGCAAAAAAGCAATCTTCAATGACTCTTCAGTCCTAAGGTGCCAAACAGTGCAATGGTGCAAAACAGCAAAATTTCCTTCAGGGGATCCCCTGATGAAGTCACGTGACCCGTGACACCACGCGTAGGGACGGGACAGGCACCTCCCACTGTCAGAAGTGTACGAGCTCGCTGCTCGTCGGTTACTTGCGCGCTCTGCTATTCATTGTGTGAGTACAAAACTTTTACTCTTAATAAAGCTACTTGGTTTTACAAACTATTACACTATATGGCATCCCTTTCCTCTTTTGGCCACCCTGCCCCCTGAGGATCTAAAGTATACAGAGATCCAGTCCGGGACCCAGGACCTACCCCCATAGGAGCGGCTGTGAGCGGTATTGACTTATGCTGTAACCTCAGTATAATGAGGTAAGGGGCCATTACCCACTAGTGTGGGATCGTTGCATGAAGAGGATTGAATATCCCTCTCTGATCTATACACTCCACATCCCCCACTTTCAAGTGATTGGTCTATGAAGGAAATTTTGCTGTTCTGCACTATTGCACTGTTTGGCGCCTTAGGACTGATGAGTCATTGAAGATTTCTTTTTTGCACAAGCCACATTTTGGACTTTTTTTATCTTTCTTCGCCGTATTGAGCACTGATTACTTGCACTGGACACTTTAAATTATTTTAATACGCCTGGAGATCTCTCCGGACGTACACTTTAACATTGTATTTTTTTGTTTTTATTTTCACTGTTTTGTAAATTGGGTGTATCAATTTTCTTCTTTTCTGTCACCCATATCTCATGCATCACTTGATGAGTTTCACTGCATGCTTTTTAACGTTTACGTTGATTTATTTGCATTTTTATATAAGTTTGGATATTTATATGTACCCCTCTCTGAGATTAGTTATATTTTCTACCTACTGTGATTTCACACTACTATTGCACTCACTAAAGAGTACACTTCACGCCCATACTTTGGGCTAGCTGTTTATACATTTAGATGTTCAGCACATTAGTACGCTTTACACTAATTTATTTACTGACTTGGATTAGCACAGAACCACACCCACTTGCTAGTTCACTTTACCAATAGGGGCTAGTCAGGACCCTATTCGGTGCAAGCAGCTTTTCCCATTGCTATTTAATTTCCTACATGGTAGCGCAGGAATAAAATACTCTATATTGTTCATATTTCTTAAACATTTTTTTTATAGATTTATTGTGAAAAAAGCACTAGCTGAAATATGAGCAGCTCGCAACATAGGTTTATATACATACGCCCATAACATCAAAGTGATAACAAAATTTTAGGGCTATAATCAAAATAAAAATATAAGCAAATCGTAAAATAATATTGCACAAGTAAAGTCCTCATGCATAAACATAAAAATAGTTCCAATATGTGCGTCCACTCAGAGGACTTCCTCCACCGTGTAATATGTTTCCACCCAAGTATGTGACAGTCTCTTTTCAACAAATAGCAGAAAATCACACGCACCACAAATAAATGTTACCAGATTCTAAGCAGCAAGATAGCATAAAAAATAAAACTTTTATAGTTTGACTTATTTTTTTTCAGACATCACAAAATTAGCATAAAGCTGTCCATAAACTGTTATGCCCCGTACACACGGTCGGACTTTCCGACGGAAAAAGCTTGTTGTCGGAAATTCCGACCGTGTGTAGGCTCCATCGGACATTTTCCGACACACAAAGTTTGAGAGCAGGCTAAAAAATTTTCCAACAACAAAATCTGTTGTCGGAAATTCCAATCGTGTGTACACAAATCCGACACACAAAGTGCCACGCATGCTCCGAATAAATAAAGAGATGAAAGCTATTGGCCACTGCCCCGTTTATAGTCACGACGTACGTGTTTTACGTCACCGCGTTTAGAACGATCGGATTTTCCGACAACTTTGTGTGACCGTGTGTATGCAAGACAAGTTTGAGCCAACATCCGACGGAAAAAATCCATGGATTTTGTTGTCGGAATGTCCGATCAATGTCCGACCGTGTGTACAAGGCATAAGACTTCATCTGGACAAGGACAAAATTAGCTTTGTGTATTGTCAACGTTAGGTCATCGCAAGAGACAATGATCAAAAGTATGCTCTTTTAAAGAAAAACTCATGTTTTCCAAAAAAGAGAAATGGGCAGACTAGGCAAATCTTTTTTTTTTATGTCCCTGTGTTATGTATGTATCAGGAAATGCTGGTTTATAGCACACACTGCCTAACCTGTCTTGTCATGCTTTCTATCCTTTTAAAATGATGTCTATAAGTATGGTTTTATCTTTTCTCGGTAGTGTCTCTAAAATGTGTGTGCATGTATTTTTCTACTGTATGTGCATGTAAATCAATAGACTGCTAAACCTATCATTTTAAAATGTATAACAAACATATGCTAAGTGAGAGAGGCTATAGCACAATATCAAACTCAATTAATGCATTTTTTAAATATTTATTTTACTTATATAGTGGCAACAAATGGTGGAGCATTTTCAGACCATGTAGAGCATACACATTGGTTCCTTACCTGGAGGAACTTGCCATCTTATGTCCCTACCACAGTAGTACTTATATAGTGCCAACGAAGGTGGAGAATTATAGACCATGTAGACTATACACATCAGTACCTTTACTTGGAGGAACTTACCATCTTATGTCCCTACCGCAGTAATACTTATATAGTGCCAACGTAGGTGGAGAGTTTTAGACTTTACACATCAGTACCTTTACCTGGTGTCATAGTAGTACTTATATAGTGCCAACAAACAGTGGAGCGTTTTTGACAATGTGGACTATAGACATCAGTCCCTTTATCTGAAGGAACTTAACATCTTATGTCCCTACCACAGTAGTACATATATAGTGCCAACAAAAAGTGGAAAATTTTAGACCATGTGAACTATACACATCAGTCTCTTTACTTGGAGGAACTTAGTATTCAATGTCCCTACTGCAGTAGTACAAGCAAAAAAAGCCAGTGTGAATGATAATTAAGCAATCACTGTGATCATGTTTGTGGGAGGAAACAAGCGTTTGGCGGAAAATACAAACAGGAAACATAAAAATTCCAAGAAGATAGTGCCCCTAATAGAATTTGATCTCATGACCCAGTGCTGCAAGTGAGAATCCTCCAAAATGGATGAATGAGTGCCACAAAGGTCAGCAAAAAAGTAAGCAAAATAGTAGGGAAAGTTCAGTTCTCAGATAACTGTTTTGTTTTCCTACAGTGCATATCAGTATAATGAAGTAGCAATAGTACTATGTCTTTATCCTCAGATCATAGCAGGAGTTGAAGCTGGATTTTGCTTGACACAACCCCTCGATGCAAATGTTTGCAGGATTTTTACAAAATGCAAGGCCATTGTCTATTAAATTAATATTTTTTAGACAGTACATCTTAACTTACAGCTTTCCTGTGCTATGCTTTTAACAAGGTTTTGCTATATACTATATTTACTTTCCTGTATTATTTGTTTCTTATTTACCAATGTACTGAGTCTTTAAATGCTAACAAATTGAAATCAGAGGAAATTCAATATGCAGATATACCTTACAAACATAGGAAACTTGCTGTACTGCATTGGCAGAGCTGAACTAACCTGGTAACAATATCCATTTAAGGTCCGTTTATAGTCGGTGAAATCATCTTTAAATTGATTCATAACTTTTGGCTCTAGAGTTTTTTTCTTTTTAACCATAAAACATGTCAGTTGGTAGCTGTGAATAATCCAGCTACGTTCCATAAATGAACAAATCAGAACCCATACTGGATTACATCATGACACTTATTATCCATTCTGACAGCTCCAGAAGCAAAATAAAGTTGACATTTTCACCAAACCATTAATCTTGATAGAGGTAAAAAAAAAATGTGTCCATATCTAGTCATTAGGATGCAGATAGAATAGTAAATGGAATCATACTGAAAAATTGAAAATTACTCAGGGAATGTTAAATCTCTTGATGCAACAAGGCTAAACAAGGGCCTGTTCGAGTGATTTACTAAAGAAGTAGAAGGTGCTTACTTATTCTGGCCAAAGATGGCTTGAATGTCGACCAATAAGGAGCCAAAAAGAAAATTGCCAAAAAGTGGCTGCATTTATTCAAATGCAGTTACTGTTCAGGCATTTTGACAGCTGTAGAGGCGAGTTGTCAAAATACAATGGCTGCAACGTGGATGGAGGAACCTGTTAGATTTTTTTAATTCAGTCGATAGGCTGAATGAAAAAATATACTGTATGTGTATGACCAGCTTAAAGTGGATGTAAACCCAATGTCATCCTTTCTAAACTACAGCCATAGTGGTTATCTATAAGGATATACATGCCTCCTGCATGTATCTTTACCTGTCAAATGTCTCCCCTCTGTCTGTTATGAGATCCGAAAAACTGCAGATTCTGTGGGTGGGTCTGTTGTCTGGAGCTCGGTGGGTGGAGTCGTGATGTCAGTAGACTCCCCACCCACCTCTACATTCCCCTTGTCAATATGCATTTTCTCCTGCACTGAACTTCTGCTATGATCTCTAACATCCAGTGAAAAGACAGGAAAGTAACCACATGACTTTAGCATGCCAAATCATGCTGAGGTGTGGAACAGCCAATCCTTGCAGAGCTACTGAAGAAAGTTGTGGGTGGGAATTAAAAAATAATGCATGTCTTAAGCTAGTGCACGAGATATGTAAATCACCTGTCACTCACAGCAAGGGGGAGGATTTGACAAAGTTTTTCTCAGTTTGTCAAGATTTATCTCACTGAACAATAAAAGAGGATTGCTCAGAGCGGGATTAACTCTGTGTGGCAAGACTGGGCTCAAATGATAGGAAATCTTATACTCTACATTATGATATAAAAAAAAAAAATTTCCAGGTTTACATCCACTTTATGGGAAATTCTGTTAAACCGGCCAATGCCGCCAGACATTTGGCCTGTGTGTACGAGGCTTAAGCCTAGTTTTTTTTCGGTCAACAATTTGATGTTAGTACAGCGATCTCCTCTGCCGTGCTATTGTGTGGGGGACGGTCCCCACCAGATCACTCTGGTCAGCAGAACTTTTTTGGTCATGACCCTTCTGTTGGACTGGCTGCCATACACACTGGCCAAATGCTGCACAGTTTCTATTGAACCGGCCGATGCTGCCTGACATTCGGCCCATGTGTACTAGGCTTTAAGGGTTCTAATGACCCCAACGTATAAAAATCTAATGTTATACCTCTAAGGTTAGAGACAGGATAATGATCAGAAAATATGATCAGGGCATGGAAATCAAGGCTGGTACAAGGCATGGGTGGAAGGGGCACCTGCCCTGGGTGCAGTGTCTCTGTGTAGAGGCAGGGGTCGCACTTAGAGCTCCAGCAGTTCCCTTCTCTCTTTGTACAGAAGCCAAAAACAAATACAGGGAAATAAAGTGTTTTATCCTATCCCCTCATGTGATAACAGAACGCTCTCTGCACAGCTCAGCCTAATTTATTGCCGGGCTGACATTGTCTCCGATCGCCCACTGTCACAGGCTACCCAGCACTGCTATCTTCAGTTATCAGTGCACTGCTGACTGAATGTGTCTCCAGTTCCCGACATGTCAGTGTAGACTGCAGCCTGGCAGTAAAAGGCTGAGCCTGAATGTGCAGTGATCATTCACTAAACAGGTGAGCAGATTTACTTCCCTGCATTTGTTTGGTTGGCTACAGGATCACTTCTTTAAACCAGGGCTAGTGCTCCATGCTTGTAGATTAGAGTACCTACATTGAGGAATTTGTCTGTTTGGCTATCTTTTGATTGGCCTTTTTATGTAGCACATGCACCATGAAGACCTTTAATGACAAGAGAGAAGAATTGTCCAGGTTCTCTCCTAACAGTTCAATCCTCACCTAGGCACAGTGGTGTATTTAGGTTTTGTGCTGCCCTAGGCCTGACTAAAGTTGTGCACCCCCTAATTTAAATACGACCAACCCCTTCCTGTCAAGGCCACACCCCTTGCTGTTTAAGACCCGCCCTGAAATTTTTGAGTGGGGACACTAGTTCTGAGGGCCTGGGGGGGTTCATTTTTTCCTTAATTTGCACAGATTTCCTCTCACTTTCTGTTTGGCTATGGGGCAGGAAGTGAAGGGAAATCTCTGCAATGGGACAGGTCTGGTAAAAAATAAACTGATAAGGGCTATAACCCTCCCTTGCTCTATGCAAAATGAAAAAAAAAAAGTGTTGCCTATAGTTCTTCTTTAAGCACAAATTTCTGATAATTTTATGGAGAGGACTAAGAAGATATAACCATGCCAATCGTGCAGCAATAAACAAATAGCACAGTGAGGAAGGTTTGTGGTCCAGGATGAGAGGACAGTCAAAATTAAAAGCGGCACCCCCCCCCCCACAGTTGCAGAATGCCGGCCGCCCGCATACCAGAAGCAGTGCGGCTGCTTTATGGGGGGCACTAGACTAATTTGCCTCTCAGCCCAGTCGGCCGCATAAGAATGGCGCATTCTAACAGCGCAAGCCGGCGGGGACTCTTTCCGCGTGCTGCCCCCCCCTACAAAAGTGCTGCCCTAGGCCTGGGCCTTGTTGGCCTAGGCCAGGATACAGCGTTGCCTAGGCATCATGGTATTTCTCAGTATTGAAGACCAACTGGGATATTTTTTTTGAGGGCTAGTTTACATATGTGGAACTGACTGTTGCTTTTCTGAAAAGCTCTGCTTGTATTTTTTTGCAGGACTATTTGAGAAGTGGTGATTTAACTGGATAATTGCTTTACAGGATGTGGGGCTGTTGCAGGGTGGCATCAGTGAACTACATTATTCGCATTCAGCGCTAGCACCGACCTCCGAAAAGCAACATGGTTAGGCTCATGGTGGCTGTGGCATGTGTTCAGCTGTATGTTTTTTGTTCAGGCAGTCGGGTGTGGGGAGCCCTAAGAATCCATTCACACAGAACAGAGCCCACTTCAATTTGCAGAGGATGTGTGAGCAGATTCCTTGCTAAATCAGAGCTTTAGGGCTAGTTTACAATTGCAATGGCACTCTAAAAAGTGATATGCATTAGATTGCTTTTCAGAGATCATTTGACATGCAGACAGAAGGCATTATATCGCCTCCTCACCACCTATTGTAACCCCCTAAAATCCTGCACCACTTGTCAAAACCACATGCATTGCATGGTGTGGCAGAGGGGTTGCAGCTCAGCCCCATTCAATTGCATGGATTAAGTTCAGCAGTATATCGGCCATGCTGCAGATGTGTATTCCCCCTATATGACTGTCTTTGTAGCTTGTTGGGTGTGGGTGTGTGGGCAGCTAAGAGGCAGGAAAGGCACATCTTAGCCACCTATTTTTACCTTTTTACCACTCCCCCCCCCCCAACCACAAGTGTAAACAAGGCCCTTGTTGGGCTTGTTCACATGGGTGGGTCAAGGATGCTAAAAGTAAGCGGTTGAGCCAAGTTTTTACCACCACCAACCCGAACAAGGAGATGCAGCTGTTCTTTACACATGTCATGACCACAATGCTTTGCTTTGCGTCCACAGCAAAAATTGAAGGGAACAGAGCTACTCTGCAACTGCATGCAATGCACACATCTGCAGTGGGTCAGTGAGTTAAAATAAGCAGGGAGGAGGTAACATATTGCCTCCTCATCGCCTGTCAAACACCCTCCCTCTAAAAAGTGATCTGCCACATATCACTTTTTTGAGCGGCAGCACTGATAGCCACACATCTCTATGGGCCCTTTCAGCACAACTTCCTTGCCCAGGGCCCCCCTGAATCGGTCTAGTTCCATGCACCCCTCAGAGCCCACCTCCCCATCCCTACTTCATCCCACTGACCATCCTCCTCAGACTGACACTAGTGATGGAGCACCATTTTTTTCTCTTAGCAACACCACTGACACAGGGACGATTTTTCATTTCAATAACCGTCGACACAGGGACATTTTTTCTCCACCACTCTTAACCCCATATTTGTGTCTCAGTTTTAAACTCTTCAGTTTGCTGCAGTATACCACAACATTTGGTACTATTTCAGTGCATACCACAAACATTACCTACATTTCGCTATTAGCCCCGCCCTCTCCTCCCAGGTAAAGGGGGGGGGGGGGTGAAGTTTGCCATCTTTGCCCTGGGCACTGGATGATCTTGTCCCAGCACTGATGAAAATTATTATGATAGAAAGAATTTGTAATTGACAAGGACTATAGGTTAAATAAAATTGGAACCTGAAAATATGTGATTTATAGAACTGTAAGCTTTAACCACTTGATCTTCGGAAGATTTACTGACCTTCCTGACCATGCCATTTTTTGCTATACAGCACTACATTACTTTAACTGACAATTTCACGATCATGCAACACTGTACATAAATTAAATGTACCGTATATACTCGAGTATAAGTCGATCTGAGTATAAGTTGAGGCCCTAATTTACCACAAAAAATGGGAAAATCTTATTGACCCGAGTATAAGACGAGGGTGAGAAATGCAGCAGCTACTGTAAGTGGAAAAAGAGGGTCAACAATGCCCATCTGCAGCTGTATACCTCCCTGTGTCCTGTGCATGTGTCCTGTGCATGTGTCATGTGTCCTGTGCATATGTGCTTGTGTCATGTGTCCTGTGTATATATGCATGTGTATATCTGTATATGTGCATGTGTCATGTGTCCTGTGTATATGTGTATGTGTCATATGTCCTGTGTATATGTGCATGTGTCATGTACCTGTGTCCTGTGTATATGTGCATGTGTCATGTACCTGTGTCCTGTGTATATGTGCTTGTGTCATGTGTATATGTACCTGTGTCATGTACCTGTGTCCTGTGTATATATGCATGTGTCATGTACCTGTGTATATGTGTATATGTACCAGTGTCCTGTGTATGTGTGCATGTGTCATGTGTATATGTACCTGTGTGCATGTGTATGTGTGCATGTGTCTGTGTGCATCCTACCTGTGTCCTGTGCATCCACCGTGTGCCGCTCTGCACCCATCAGCGTGTGCGGCGGCCATTCACTGTTCAAAAGCCGTGCCTCCTCCTTGGCCATAATAGGCAGAAAACTCCATTTCCCAGCAGTCACGGTCAGCCTATCACGGACATTCTCTCACCCTCATACCACGGACGAGGATGAGAGAATGTCCGTGATAGGCTGTACACTGACTGCCTATCACAGGTGAGGAGGCGCGGCTTTTGAACAGTGAGAGGCTGCCGAGTGCTATGTAGCACACGCTGGCCGCCGTCTGCCTGCATGATACGTTGATCATGTATGCAGACGGCGGTGACTCGTGTATAAGTCGAGGGGGGCACTTTCAGCCCCTAAAAAGGGGCTGAAAAATTCGACTTATAGTCGAGTATATACGGTATGTCATTTTTTTCCCACAAATAGAGCTTTCTTTTGATGGTATTTGATCACCACTGAGTTTTGTATGTTTTGTGCTATAAACAAAAAAAAAATACCAAAAAAAAAACAATTTTGAAAAAAAAAAATATTTTTTACTTTCTGCTATAAAACAAAACATATCCAATACATAAAAAAAGAGGGTTGGGAATTTGAGTGAGGTATGTGTGACATGGCACACCGCTGAATGTGACATCAGATTAGTCAATGTTAAAATCTATGTTTATTATTTTGAGCATTAAGTACCATGACACATAGCAATAGGTACAAACATTAGATTGTAGACTTATCAAGAACATGTTGCAAACCATATATATAAAAATTATAAACAACAACATAGCACATTGCATTGTAAGATATAAAAGACTGTCCTTCATATCATAGGATCACTTAAAAAGCAAGATGTTATAATGTGAGCTGAATGGAAAAGGGGCATTTTGAGCCATCTGAATAAGCATAGTGCATCTGTATAGGCCCAACGTTTTTCGTGCATTGGTTCCACTCTTTAGAGGCGGATGCATCATTATTCTTCAGAAAGACACAAATATATCAACATGGTCTGATATTAAACCCAAACATTGAGAAAGAAAAATGGGTAAAAGGAAGGTAGAATACCCATCCCTTTAAATACTCACCTGTCAGCTGTGTGTGGAGCATGTAAAGCTAGAAAGCCTTCAGCTCGTCTGCATTGTTGGGTCTGGTGTCTCTAATCTTCCTCTTGACAATACCCCAAAGATTCCCTATGGGGTTTAGGTCAGACGAGTTTGTTGGCCAATCAAGCACAGTGATACCATGATCATTAAGACTAGAGAACATAGAATTTGGACTTTGTAGGCACCATAGTACACACATTAGGAAAAATATAATATTTTTAATATAAAATTTCAAAGTAACATAGAACAGAACAGTTAAAATTCACGCTATTAGGAATGCCTGTAATTATGATAAAACACCTCTACCATCTACAGTACCTTATGCACTACATAGAAGATTGATATCTATAATACAGTTGATTCAAGAGTGCTGGTTATGATGTAGAGACGTGTCATGACTTGCTCTTGCTCTACATGTTGGGCGCCAAGAGTTTCTTCAGGAGCTTAGGCAACTATTATGCGTGAAAAGAAAAAAGCACACATAAGCAAAATATATATAACACATGAGTATCTTTTTGTCATATATAAAACACAAAGATGTTGAACGCAAAATAAAGAACATTCTAATTGTCCAACTTCAAAATGGCCACAAAATGAGTACCCAATCAAAGTTGGATAAGCAGACCAACAACTATGGGCACGTGTATAACATAGTACTAATAACACATGAGTATCTTTGTCATATATAAAACACAAAGATGTTGAACGCAAAATAAAGAACATTCTAATTGTCCAACTTTAAAATGGCCACAAAAATGAGTACCCAATCGAAGTTGGATAAGCAGACCAACAACTATGGGTGCGTTTATAACATAGTACTAATAAGATGGTAGAGAGAGAGAGAGAGGGAGAGAGAGAGAGAGAGAGAGAGAGAGAGAGAGAGAGAGAGAGAGAGAGAGAGAGAGAGAGAGCGCTAGGATGAAAGACCAAAACAAAAGGGAGGGGGTTTCAAACGATAATAACAACGAATCACAGCCTCAAAAAGGGCATGAAAAACAATACATTGCAATTATATAGTATGTATTAAATGATAAATGATCTACACATGCTGATGGAAACAATTATGCCAAGGATGAACTTACTGTGCAGTCAGAAAGTCGGCAATGCGATTAAAAGCAAGGGCATAGGCAAGGCGTCTGCTTGGGGATCAGATAAAACCCTTCACAATATAAATGCTGGTATACAAACCTATAAAGAATTGGCATACAGATGAGAAACAATGCATAGTAGCTATTTAAACTGATAGACATGGTCAATCAAGGCCAAGGGAAATAGCTTACCTAACTGCGAGACCTCTAACATACAGTGGGGACAGAAAGTATTCAGACCCCCTTAAATTTTTCACTCTTTGTTATATTGCAGCCATTTGCTAAAATCATTTAAGTTAATTTTTTTCCTCATTAATGTACACACAGCAACCCATATTGACATAAAAACACAGAATTGTTGACATTTTTGAAGATTTATTTAAAAAGAAAAACTGAAATATCACATGGTCCTAAGTATTCAGACCCTTTGCTCAGTATTTAGTAGAAGCACCCTTTTGATCTAATACAGCCATGAGTCTTTTGGGGAAAGATGCAACAAGTTTTTCACACCTGGATTTGGGGATCCTCTACTATTCCTCCTTGCAGATCCTCTTCAGTTCTGTCAGGTTGGATGATAAACGTTGGTGGACAGCCATTTTTAGGTCTCTCCAGAGATCCTCAATTGTGTTTAAGTCTCTGGCTGGGCCATTCAAGAACAGTCACGGAGTTGTTGTGAAGCCACTCCTTCATTTTTTTAGCTGTGTGTTAGGGTCATTGTCTTGTTGGAAGGTAAACCTTCGGCCCAGTCTGAGGTCCTGAGCACTCTGGAGAAGGTTTTCATCCAGGATATCCCTGTACTTGGCCGCATTCATCTTTCCCTCGATTGCAACCAGTCGTTCTGTCCCTGCAGCTGAAAAACACCCCCACAGCATGATGCTGCCACCACCATGCTTCACTGTTGGGACAGGTGATGAACAGTGCCCTGTTTTCTCCACACATACCGCTTAGAATTAAGGCCAAAAAGTTCTATCTTGGTCTCATCAGACCAGAGAATTTTATTTCTCGCCATCTTGGAGTACTTCGGGTGTTTTTTTTAGCAAACTCCATGCAGGCTTTCATGTGTCTTGCACTGAGGCTTCCGTCGGGCCACTCTGCCATAAAGCCCCGACTGGTGGAGGGCTGCAGCGATGGTTGACTTTCTACAACTTTCTCCCATCTCCCGACTACATCTCTGGAGCTCAGCCACAGTGATCTTTGGGTTCTTCTTTACCTCTCTCACCAAGGCTCTTCTCCCCCGGTAGCTCAGTTTGGCCGGACGGCCAGCTCTAGAAAGGGGTTCTGGTCATCCAAAACGTCTTCCATTTAAGGATTATGGAGGCCACTGTGCTCTTAGGAACCTTAAGTGCAGCAGAAATGTTTTTGTAACCTTGGCCAGATCTGTGCCTTGCCACAATTCTGTCTCTGAGCTCTTCAGGCAGTTCCTTTGACCTCATGATTCTCATTTGCTCTGACATGCACTGTGAGCTGTAAGGTCTTATATAGACAGGTGTGTGGCTTTCCTAATCAAGTCCAATCAGTATACTCAAACACAGCTGGACTCAAATGAAGGTGTAGAACCATCTCAAGGATGATCAGAAAAAAATGGACAGCACCTGAGTTAAATATATGAGTGTCATAGCAAAGGGTCTGAATACTTAGGACCATGTGATATTTCAGTTTTTCTTTTTTAATAAATCTGCAAAAATGTCAACAATTCTGTGTTTTTCTGTCAATATGGGGTGCTGTGTGTACATTAATGAGGAAAAAAATTAACTTAAATGATTTTAGCAAATGGCTGCAGTATAACAATCAAACAGTGAAAAATTTAAGGGGGTCTGAATACTTTCCGTCCCCACTGTATATGAAAGTTGATACTAGAGATCACAATACATCCTTATAGTAACCAGGGGAGTCCATCCCATAGCATTCACAGCAGGTATTGATGACAGGCAAAAAAGCATAGGATGCTAACAAAGCAGTCCCGAATCACTGATAAAACATTAGGTTATCTGGAGAAAAGAAAAGAATTTGGCTCAAAAACTCATGTGCAGCCAGCAAGAGCCCAAGCAGCCTTGAGAGATAATGAAAGAGTACAACATACCTGACAGGGAGATCCATACAACAACCAGCCATCACTACCAAAGCAATCACATGAGGTGGTTCCATTTGTATACGTGTCCCATCCGTAGTCAACCAATCGGCCGCGGCGTGGATGACATCATCCAGACCGGCCGAAAATCACCACTGCGCATGCATCTGAGCTATCAGAAATCAACAGCGCGGCGCACAAGGCGCAGGGTGTAGCTGGCAGTGACGAAAGAGGGTCAGAACAGAGAATAGTGCCCTCTGTCTGATCCTCAATGCGCCACAGCCCAATTACCCTATGAAGGGTGAGATGGAAAAACAGGCTGTGGCGCTGTACCGCCACATAGTGAAGGAATGTTGCCGAAAACCACCAAGGAGGGGATACAGAATGATGGCCATAAGGGGGAGGAACAAGAGAAATATATAGAGAAACATATAAAATAATGTCAAAATGACAATAATATAACCAAAATAATTACACTGTATATGAAAAAAAAAGGAAAAAGAAAAAATTGTCAAATATGAAAAACCACCCTTTATACAATAATAACCGCTGCTGGAACATTATAATAAAGAGGTCTTAAAGAATTGAGCATAGACAGAAACTCTGGAAAATAGGGTCCAAGTGCAAACAGAACAACGGCAATAAAGAATGCGCTACATGGCCCAGTAATTACTTGGAGGTAATAAACCTTTGCAAACAGGTATAGACTAGAGAGAGATTGTATTGACAAAGATGTTGAACCAAGGCAGTGGAGCAATTAAGATAGAACATATGTTAAGATTAATACTATCAAACAAAATTGTCTAATATATCAACTGGAGTACAGCATAGAGTGATGCCTTATGTTTACACAAAATAGGAAAGATTAATGAACTCGTTTTTATGACTGGGTTTATGCTACAAGAGAATATTTGATACCCTAGCTAGGAATTTCAATGGCTTTTCATTCATTGGTTCCTGCTGAGTTAAACTATTTCTATCTCCCACACGCAGTTAGCTTGACATTTTTTCACATGGCAGTGGGAGTTGATTCAGTGGAAAAACAGATGGGTATCTGTCTCGGGCTAAGGCTTTGGAAAGAATAATAGACGTTCTCACTTAATAGTCTTCTTGGCAATAGTTGTTTCTAAAACTGGTGAACAACAGCTTCAGAGTTAATCATTGCAGTGCTCTACCAGTCCATCACCTTGTAAATAGACTCCCAGCAAGGGACTTTATACACATTGACTATTTTATTATGGTAAGTCTTCATACATGCAAAAGTGGGTAATACGTGAACTTTTTATGCAGAACAATAACTTCATAAAGAATTAACAGTGGGAAGGAGTGCCGGAGTCAGGTAATTAACATATAACTTCAAGCAATCTGACAAATCATAAAAGGGTGAGGTCTAATTAACAGCATTTCTGCATGGTAATAGCATAGACGTCATCTATGTTCAGGTTTTCCTGGCATCATGTTAAATATTTAAGAGCCTAATACTGGCCAATAATCTAAAAATAGATGATTTCTAAAAACTAAAATGTAACTCCGCACAGCAGCAAAAGAATGAAAAAGAATATTTTCATAAACATTGCAAAATACTAGATCATTCATTATTCGAGAATGATGACTTTCTCAAATCGATTTGTTCATCACAAAAAAAGCATATCTATTCCTCTGTAAAGAGAATGCTTTTAACAGAGACAAAGTAAGACATTGCTATTTCATCAGCACCCTACTGCACAGAAACAGTAGTATAGAATTCCAAATTCACCTCAGCAGCCTGCATAGTTTACAGACAGGCCCTCTATAAAGAAGCCATGTATGGAAAATCTATTTCCACAATATCAGATTTTAAGACAAATGGGTAGGCTTTGATCATTTTCCACTAGCTTATTTTGATCAACTTTGAGTTTCAAAACTAATTTTTCATCAAGCACATGTATTTATTGAATGAAAAAGGGAATTTTTCTCCAAAATTACAAGTTTTCGATTCTGATATCAGAAGTGGGAACATTTATATCATTTGCATTGGTTTGTATCATTTTTTGGCAGACAGAATTGTTTAGAAATGCTCAAAGCAGGAGGTAAATGCCCCATTAATAGCAAATGATGACAGATTCAACTATAACTTATGTTAGCTTTTAGCAGGGTTAGCAAGTTTTCCCAGAACAACGGAACCACTCTAACACAAACAGAGATTTTGCAATATGTTAGAAAATTTCTGCATCAACTTTGTTCGGTGTTAACACTGTTCTTGCAACCAAGTTAGAAAGGAAATTTTAGTGGATCCTAGTTGCACATTTTCCAAGAATCTGAAAACCCAGCTGAATTTTCAGTTTAAATTAGCTAAAGGCATCCAGGTGCATCAAAACAAAAGGTGGGCAAAAATTGGTTTTCATAAGACCCATAAGTCTGGTATGGATTTTAAGGGAGACCACACACGCACACACACACACACACATACTTTTTTCAAAAAGTGGTGTGAACATATTTATGAGTAATGCCTCGTACACACGACCGGACTTTCGGCACAAAAGGTCAGACGGAATAATTCCATCGGACATTCCGATCATGAGTGGGCTTCATCGGACTTTTACTTTCGAAAATTCTGACGGACCTAGAAATAGAACATGTTTCAAATCTTTCCGACGGAATCAGTTCCTATTGGGAAAACCGCTCATCTGTATGCTATTCCGACGAAACAAAAACGACGCAAGGGCAGCTATTGGCTACTGGCTATTGAACTTCCTTTTGCTAGTCCTGTCGTACGTCATCGCGTTCTAAACGACCAGACTTTGGGTGTGATCATGTGTAGGCAAGTCCGTTTCAGCAGAACTCCATCGGAACTCCATCGGAAAGACCGTCAGAGTCTATTCCGACGGAAAGTCCGCTCGTGTGTACGCAGCATAAGGGTACTGTGACGAAAATGTAAGCGTAGGATAATTTTGCCTTAACAAGATGTGGTGTGATCTGTAGAAGTAGTGTAATTGTAGATGTAGTTTAATTCTGGGTTATTAAAAATATAGTATTCTATGTCAGTCATGCACATATGTTTTTTCATTAGCATTTAAAAAGGACAGAGACAGTTTTTTTTAGGATTGAAGTGACACCTAGATGCCAATAAAAGTTTCCATTAGAGTAAACAGATTGCCACCATCCTGAGGCTTCAAAGAAAACTGCTAGTCATTTTGGCTACATTGATCCGCAGGGGGCATTCGCAAGGGTCCGGACAGTCTGTAAAGTTTGATTAATACCAACAGATCTAAGGAACCTAGTTTATCTCTCATAAAAGCTAAAATATTAGCGTCAGAGAGATGAAAATAATTCCTTTTGATCGTACACGTGATGGGTTACGTGTACATGTTACTCTGTATGTTTAGCAGGTGTGGAATCCTGGAGAACCACACAAAACCGTTATATGGCGCCTGATTGCAGCAGGCAGGCAGTGATTGGTACTGTTGCGATCGGACTGATGCGCTGATATTAGAAATCCTATCCATGACCCAGCAATCAGCGCCGTTCTAGGCCAATTTGACTCTGGTCATTTCAGAACACAAAACATTTGTGGGCTGAGACAGGAACACCCTCCCAGGGTTGATTGGCCAAGGGCTAAAGTTCAGCCCACATCCATATTTCTATAAATTGGGTAGCCTGAGATATGGACATTGTTCTTCCACAAAGCCAGTTCGAAACTGGGGAGTTCCCACATGTTCCAGTATGCTTCTACTAACGGATAGACTTCGGTAAAGTTTATTTCTGTTTTTATCCCTTTTTATTTTCATAGCAAATTGCCAATTTGTGTGTCTTTCTGCATTTTTTGTATTTTTTTTAGTAACTCCTTTTTCTTTGTATATCTTATATGCACTGCCCACTTTCGGGATATTAAATGATAAAATTAATAAGTGACTTCTGTGTACTAAACTAGGACTCATATCTCTGGAGAGGTTGTTGTGTTTTAGTGCCTAAGTACTCGGTCTAAGTTACGTGCCAATCGGTATGCAATTGTACTGTGTGTTGGCAGATTGCATGCAGATTGTAATCTAACAGATCTGCCAGACAGAGGTGTGTTTGGTGGCTCAGCAGACCAGTCTGCGGACAAACTGTTGGGTGGTGGCAGGCTATCGTTTATTGTGTGTCTGGTGTGTGGGTGTGGGGACAGTGGGAAGAGTGATTAACACCGGGGTTCAAGCTTGCAGGATAGCTGGAGGAACCCAAAAGTGTATAGTAATTGCTAGACTGCTCCCCAACCCTTAGAGTGCACCAGATTGTATGTAAGATTTGTATCTGTCTGTGTGTGGTCAGCTAGCTAAATTGGAGTGGAGTCTCCCTCTAGTGGTGGCCAAAGGTAGTGCAGGCTGTGAAGTACCACAGCCGGTCTTACATGCGCAGTATAAGTTCCCCCTTATTCCCTTAGTTCCTCATATACCCCGGTCACGGAATGCACGTCGCGGTTAGTTAGTAGCCGTGGGCGTGTGAATTCGTGACAGGTACTTTCACACTGCTCTGTTGCAAAACCACAGTAAAAACACACACGTTTTCACTGCGATCTTGCTGTGTTTCAGATGCATTTGCAGTGCATTTTTGGGTTGCCTGCACCTGTGAAAAATGGGCATGTGACAAAAAAAAACAGCAAAATCTGTGTTTTTACAGCAGTTTTACCTCGATTTTGCTGCAATTTACATTGATTTCAATAAAAAAAAGCTGCGTTTTTGGTGAGGGTTTAAAAACTGCGCCAAAGATGCAGCATACAGGACTTGACAAAAGGCACTGCACCGGTAACACAGTGGTGTAAAAACTCCCATAGGATTTAAAGGGAAACAATTTTCTTGCGTTTTTTTTTTTTTTGCAAAGAAGCGTATCAGTGTGAAAGGGCCCTAAGGGGTACATAGGACCTCTGGTTGCTCATTAAAAAAAAAATGGAGTACATCCATCATCAATGACATCATCCAGTGATGTAGACACATCATCAATAAAGATAAATGACACTTAAAATGACTGCTGATACAAACGTAATATCCCGCACATGACAGCACTACTTTTGTCGTACTCATGCAACAACTCAGATTGCCGGCCGCCTGCTGAATGGCAACAAGCCAGCCTGTGCTGGCTAACATCATTGACAAAATGTGGTCTGAACTATATTTGGTCAATTACATCATTTAGGAAGCCCATTGGCTTGCTTAAAAAGTCAGCAGGCAGTGGGATAGTGGTTCCTAGGACGCTGGCGGCCACCTACATCCTGGCAACCAAAGACACTGTGCAAACCGTAAGAGTCATTGGTTGCTAAGATGCAAGTGGCTGCATGACACCTTTGGTTGCTAGAATGCAATTGGCCACCAGAATTCCAAAAATCATTATTCTGCTACCTGCTAGTTTGCTTGTAAACGGAAAGTCATTTCATAGCGGTGATCATACCATAGTGGTGGTAGTACTGCCGCCAGTAGCGAAATTAATGAAGCCAGAGGTTTATGTGGGCAAACAGGCCAAATCTGCCCATTTTGTTTGACCATTAACAAACAACAAACAGCAAGAGTTCCTAGTGAATCCTATGTCACCATGAACTCACATTTGATCCCTATTCATCAGTTAAGTGAACATTCACTTTATAAAGAGAAAATTCTATATATCTTAATAAATCAACCCCCTTGCCAAACTCTACTCTGGCTTCCTATGACTGGGCTCACTCAGGCATCCTTTAACCATTTTATTAACACATTTGGAATTGGCCTGATAATTTCCTAAAACCACCAAATATTATATATTTTCTGAAATTAAAAAAATGTCCAATGGTGTACATTCATAGTCAATCATCCAACATGTAGATACAACACCAATAAACTCCCCAAACAGTGTACATTTTATGAAAGCAGACACCCTGTAAAATAACATGGTGGCAATTACAATTTTTATGTCGCACAACTATTGCACTACTGTTTATTGGATCTCTATTTTTAGAAATAAATATAATATAGAAAATAAACTCAGATTAATGTCAATGTACACAAGCACAATATAATACCTATTTTTTTGATGGATGAGGTTGTGTCTAGTAAATAGACACCAAGTATGTAAAATCATAAATTGTGCATACCCATGAAATGGCAAGGAACTATGGTACCCAAAATTGTCCTTAAGTGATGCATGAAAAGCCTATACAGGTCATTAATTTAGAGTTAACAGTAAACAATAGCCCTAGATTTATTGCTCTCACTCTTCCTTGTGCAGTGATACCTAATATGTACAGTATGTTAAAATTATTGTTTTCATATACAGTGGGGACGGAAAGTCAGCACCCCATATTGACAGAAAAACACAGAAATGTTGACATTTTTGCAGATTTATTAAAAAAGAAAAACTAAAATATAACATGGTCCTAAGTATTCAGACCCTTTGCTCAGTATTTAGTAGAAGGGCCCTTTTGATCTAATACAGCTATGGGTCCTTTTGGAATAGATGCAACAAGTTTTTCACACCTGGATTTGGGGATCCTCTGCCATTCCTCCTTGCAGATCCTCTCCAGTTCTGTCAGGTTGGATGGCAAACGTTGGTGGACAGCCATTTTTAGGTCACTCCAGAGATGCTCAATTGGGTTTAAGTCAGGGCTCTGGCTGGGCCATTCAAGAACAGTCACGGAGTTGTTGTGAAGCCACTCATTCGTTATTTTACCTGTGTGCTTAGGGTCATTGTCTTGTTGGAAGGTAAAATTTCGCCCCAGTCTGAGGTCCTGAGCACTCTGGAGAATGTTTTTGTCCAGGATATCCCTGTACTTGGCCGCATTCATCTTTCCCTCGATTGCAACCAGTCGTCCTGTCCCTGCAGCTGAAAAATGCCCCCACAGCATGATGCTGCCACCACCATGCTTCACTGTTGGGACTGTATTGGACAGGTGATGAGCAGTGCCTGGTTTTCTCCACACATACCGCTTAGAATTAAGACCAAAAATGTCCTATCCTGATCTCATCAGACCAGAGAATCTTATTTCTCACCATCTTGGAGTCCTTCAGGTGTTTTTTAGCAAACTCCATGCGGGCTTTCATGTGTCTTGCACTGAGGAAAGGCTTCCATCGGGCCACTCTGCCATAAAGCCCCGACTGGTGGAGGGCTGCAGTGATGTTTGACTTTCTTCAACTTTCTCCAATCTCCGACTGCATCTCTGGAGCTCAGCCACAGTGATCTTTGGGTTCTTCTTTACCTCTCTCACCAAGGCTCTTCTCCCCCGATAGCTCTGTTTGGCCGGACGGCCAGCTCTAGAAAGGGTTCTGGTCATCCCAAACGTCTTCCATTTAAGGATTATGGAGGCCACTGTGCTCTTAGGAACCTTAAGTGCAGCAGAAATTTTTTGTAACCTTGGCCAGATCTGTGCCTTGCCACAATTCTGTCTCTGAGCTCTTCAGGCAGTTCCATTGACCTCATGATTCTCATTTGCTCTGACATGCACTGTGAGCTGTAAGGTCTTATATAGACAGGTGTGTGGCTTTCCTAATCAAGTCCAATCAGTATAATCAAACACAGCTGGACTCAAATGAAGATGTAGAGCCATCTCAATAATGATCAAAAGAAATGATCAGCGCCTGAGTTGAATATATGAGTGTCACAGCAAAGGGCCTGAATACTTAGGACCATGTGATATTTCAGTTTTTCTTTTTTAATAAATCTGCAAAAATGTCAACAATTCTGTGTTTTTCTGTCGATATGGGGTGCTGTGTGTACATTAATGAGGGAAAAAAATGAACTTAAATGATTTTAGCAAATGGCTGCAATATAACAAAGAGTGAAAAATTTAAGGGGGTCTGAATACTTTCTGTCCCTACTGTATGTAGGTAGGTGGGGGGCTTTAAAATATTTTTTGTGTTTCTTTCTTTTATTGAAGGAGATCTAAATGTAGCGCTACCCCCGCAGGAGCCGCTTGAGTATGTTTGTTGTGTACTCTGCCTCTCAACCCCAATAACAGTGTCAGCCTCCTCTGACACACCTGGCAATAGTGTAAGTGCAAGGACCAATTGAAGCACACAGGTTATGATAAAACACAGAAATTGTCTTTACTATAAGGTGTTCTGTTGAAAAGTAACAGATTGTAACAGTAGCTATATATCAAGTGAATCAACTGAGCAGTAATAACTAAGACCAAGAGCAATATAGCTCAATAAGGGGATTCCAAACCTAAGAATAACCCCAAGAGCAAAGGCAAACACTTCAACAATACGATCACTAATGGCAACTTATATCAGATTGGTTACCTCCACTTAAATTGGCTCTATGAGTCCAGGCAAGAGGAGAGCAGAGGAATGACCCTCTCTTATGTTAGACCTCTCGCTTCTGTCCCCTGACACCACAGGCCCAATTACAAACATTGTACCCAAATCAACATTTAGTGGCTTAACTCCCAAGTCAGACTATCCCCCTACATCCACTACATACACAGAGCCCAGAATATGTGTGCACGTGCCCGTATGGCACTAGTAACTTCAGTCCCTTGGAAGAAGGATGAGGCTTTGGATCTTCGGCTAGCCACTTTAGTTGGTGCACTTAGAACTCCTGCTTGATAAAGTGTAACTGTGGTATGCTGACAGTATCCGGATAGCAAGCCGGACACTGTGACTGCTTAACAGGCCATTAACAAGATCCAGGTTCTAGTAAACGTGGGCAGTTTGGCATGGCCACAGGAGATGCGAGGCACCCGCTACATTAAGTCACAGCATACTCTTTATAATATCAGCTTTTTTGCTGGCCATCTCTTTCAAAAACTTGCTAGATTCCATGCGTTCTTTGCAACTCTTCCTCTGCTCATTCCTTTAGTTTACTTTCAGTTTCTATAAACTACATATCTCATTGCTCCTCCTCTGAGCACCTTTGTAGTTTAGAAAGTGGGCTCTGTGAAATTTGTGACACAAGCTGTGTAGCTGTGTATCCACCCTATAGCAGTTTTAATATATATATATATATATATATATGGGTGTGTATGATCCGACATTTCTGGGTGTGGGCACATTACACAAAGCGGAAGCCTACCGGCAGGTACTGCAGGCTCAATGTCCGCCAGCACCCACTGATCATTCTGCAAAGAGACAGAACAGCGGTCTGCCTATGTAAACAAGGCAGATCGATGTTCTGACAGGATGGAAGTGATGAAATTTGTGTCACTGCAAAGCAGGGAATAAATGTGATCTCCTCCCCTAGTAAAAGCAAGCACACATAGTATAGTAAAACACTGGCTATGCACACAGTTAACCCTTTGACCACCCCTGATGTTAACCCCTTCCCAGCCAGTGTCAGTTAGTGTCTGAATGTCTACCGCAATATTGCAGTCCCACTATAAGTCGCTGATTGCCATTGCTAGTAAAAAAAATAATGAATAAAAAAAATCCTAAAGTTTGTAGATGTTATAACTTTTGCGCAAACCCATCAATATGCGCTTGTTGGGATTTTTTTTATAAAAAATATGTAGCAGAATACATATTAGCCTAAATCGATGAGGAAATTTTTTTATTTTTTTCAATTTTTTTAAGATATGTTTCATATGTTTTTTTTTTTAAATTGTCAGTCTTTTTTTGTTTATAGCTCAAAAAAATAGAAAAAGCAGAGGTGATCAAATACCACCAAAAGAAAGTTCTATTTGTGGGAAAAAAAGGACATACATTTTATTTGGGTACAGCGCTGCGCGACCGCACGATTGTTAAAGTAACGCAGTGCCATATTGCAAAAAATGGCGTGGTCATGCAGGGGGGTAAATCTTCCGGAGGTCAAGCGGTTAATAGGAGTAAATTATAAATTAATTGAAACACAATGTGGAAATACATATATGATTTTACACTTTGCCCATAGATACACTTTGTTTTTTTAACCTTTTTTTACACAACTTTATTGCTATCATAATAAAGACAATGTCACCCCTACACTCTGATGAAGCTGGGGAGTGACAGCTCTTAACCTGGAAGTGCTCAGAGGAAGAGGTTGATTCTTTACTGCTCGCTGATCTTCTGCCACTCTCCATACTGAGAGATCCTAGGCACCAAGGAGAGACAGATTTCTTCTAATTTCCTGTTGAGTTGACAGGACATATATATATACAGTACATATATTTTATATCCTGGTGACATGTGGCTAGTTACACAGCTGCAAAACTGCAAAAATTTTACTGCAAGCCAACTCTGTAGATTGTTGTTTTTTTTTTTGTTTGTTTTTTTTTAAGGACAGGATGTGCTTCTAAATGCACAAATATAACTAACCATTAATACTATAAAAAATACTCTGTAGATAGATCAGGGAGGAATTATTTCCCTACTGAAGCAAATTCTACTAAACTTAATATGGGTTTTCTTGCCTTCTGGAGAAAGTAGGTTTTTTTTTTGGTCGTTCGTGTTCAACTCAGTGAATGTTGGTGTATTTTGATATGTTCTTTTGCTCCCCCCTCCTGTTTTGGTGTTAGTGGGTACAGCTAGACACTCCCTGCCTCCAGGGCCGGTGCTACCACTAGGCAAACTAGGCAGCCGCCTAGGGCGCCCTGCTGCCTAGGGCGCCCAGCCGCTGGTGTTCCTACTCTCTTCTTTCTGCAGCAAGCAACTAAGTCTCAGCATCAGCAGGCAGCCCCGACTCCGTTCCCACATAGTGTCAGTGGCGGAGGACTGTGTCTGTGTTTACGACTCCCAAATGAATGGAAGCAAGCAAACATTCATTGATGGGCACTGGTAGGCTGCATTGAGGAGTGCTGGTAGACTGTATTTGATGGGCACTGGTGAGGCTGCATTTGATGGGCGCTGGTGAGGCTGCATTTGATTGGCGCTGGTGAGGCTGCATTTGATGGGCGCTGGTAAGGCTGCATTTGATGGGCACTTCATTAAAAAGCTGGGGTTTACATGGACAGGGGAAAGGGGGTGGAGTCAGGAGTGGAGCCAATGGGGCGGCAATATGAGGTTTCCCCTAGGGTGTCAAAAATCCTTGCACCAGCCCTGCCTGCCTCTCTGCTGTTCAGTTGTTAGTTTCACTTTCCAAGCAGATATTGGGCTTAGGAAAGTAATTGTCATTTGAGATAAAATTGCATTTTAATCAGTGTTCGTTTAATCTACTAAAATATTTTAGTTGGCAAAATTAACACTATTTTAGTTGACTAAAATGCAACTAAAATTAAAACAATTTGCATGACTAAAATACAACTAAAATGGCATTTAAGTCAAAAGACTACGACTAAAATTAAATTGAAATTTGATGTCAAAATTAACACTCGTTGGAATCAACTTCTGTTTTATTGGAGAGTTAAGCTACCTGTGGATTCTGTCAACTGGCCATACTATCTGCACAGACTGGGCCTAAGGATATATGTCATTACATATATTTCAATTTAAAACAGAACAATAGACGTGCCGTTTTTAACTTAACTATGTAACCCTGGGGTAATGACAAAGAGAACCCAACCAACTCTTCAGTGACTTTACAAATAATGATTAGATGAAGTTCAATCTCCAATCAAAACATTTTCTTTGTTTTAGATAGTTGGGAATCACCTGAAGGAAATATCAAAATCGTTCCACTAGAGTTGTATGGGGGTTTTGGTGCTGTCATTATTCCCATAGCTAGATTTCTCCTCACATGCTGTTCTGATGATACATGGCCATGGTGACAGGAATAAAGGGGAAAGCTCAACAGTGATTACAGCCATTAAAAAAAAAAGGTTCAAACTAAAAGGAATAAGGACGTTTTACACATAGATCCACTTGAAATGTGAAGATGGTTCCATCAGAATGACTTCAGATAAAGAAACCATGTTCTATGTGATGATAAATCAGATTTTTTTTAAAGATTTCATATTAAAAACACCCGTTTATAATGGCATTTAAAGTCTTAAGTTTAGCAGCTTATCAAATGTTTTATAGACCAGGTTGTAAAGTTTCAGCAGGCTGAACCTGGCCAAAAACTGCAGTTCTAAAGTTAATGTGCTTACCAGAAAAATCAAAGTATTCTTTGAAATTGAGTGTGAAATAGGAAAATATAAGCTCTGCACAATACAGAATACAGGGCAATGTATTTGGTAACGTGAGTAAGAGGAATGTACAAAAATATGAAGGAGAGCCACAGTATCAATTTTTAAGGCTGTTCTTAAAGGAGCTTTTTACTTTCAGAAAGAAAAGGCCCAGCTGGTCATCCATCGACGATTGCTACATACTATGAGGACTCTATACATGACTTAAAGTATAATTAAAGGCAAAGCTTTGTTGGAGACAGATTAGAACACCTCTCAGTTTATGTGTTTTAAATTGTTTTTATTAGTTTTTTAGGTAAAGACAAACATAATACATAACAATCAAAAGTCTCGACATACAAAAAAAAAATACAAAAACCTTCACATTACAAAAAAACATGGTACATGACAAAAGGTATATAAATCATACAGCATTGCCACCTCCTATTGATGAACATTATAATTCTAAGGTTCTCCCTTCCATATACTAAAATTTTTATGAGGGGGGATGGGAGTAAAGAAAAAAAAAACACACCCACACAGATCACCTACCATAATCCAATCTTTTTATCACTATAAACCTAAAAAGTTAATAATCAATTACATTTAAATTAAGGGGTGGATCTAGGGAGGAGGATTGCACAAAGGCCTCTCTCCTGTTCCACCCTAATTCTACTTATCCCCCATTTCTTTCCCTTCCTTTAAAATCCACTCCCCCAATGCCGTGAAAGAAAAACCACCCAAAACCCACTAACCCCAACCCTTCAAACCAGGTGAACCTAAATTGTTATTTAGTATTCAATTAAATTAGATTAAGGGGTGGGTCTAAAGATGGTCGCACAAAAGGCCCCATCCTAGTTCCACCCTGATTCCCTGCACTTTTACCCCACTCTCTCAGTTCCTCAATTCTATTTATACCCCCCTCCTTTTAACTTCCCTCCCTCCATGTGAAGAAACCCCCCTCCTCTAGCAGTACTTTAATCTCTTATATAGCTTAAGTAAGTCCCTGATTGTTTAAAATCAAGACATTCTCTCCAAGTTGCATAGAATCTCTGTCTGCAGTCATTTTCCCAAGATATTAGTTCTTCCATCAATCTAGTTTTATATACTTCCCTAAACCAATCCTTTATTGACGGGATTTCCTTTCGTTTCCATTGCCTCGGAATTAGGGCTTTCGCTGCATTCAACAAAAACGGTACCACTGCTGCTCTTTATTTTTTCCTTGACTCCCCACGTGGTGTGGAACAAACATTGCCAGGCATCTTGTCTGATCTCAATCCCACTAATCTTCTTAATCATTTTCAATATTTCTCTCCGAAATGGTTGAAACAGGGGGCAATGACACCATATATGGGCATGTGTGCCCTCCAACCCGCACTCCCTCCAGCACAGCAGTGATACCTCTGGGTTGATCTTATGAAGTTTTGCTGGGACATAATACCATTTGCTCTGATATAGCTCTGATATAGTTTGGTTTAGTTCAAGTTCCCAACTCTCCAGAAGGCATGGTGGCCCTGGTCCCGGGGGAGAAATCAACATGCCATATATGTTTGATATCCCATGACCATTTATCCCCCCTGGTCCATTAATTTTTCCCATGGGTTAAGCTCCCTGATAGAACGAAGGGGTTTTGGGAGGGCATCCACAAAATGCTGGAGTTGCCTATCTCCAAACATCCCAGGGTGAAACACCATATCTTTTTCGTAACCCAAATATTGAACAGAGGACATTCCCCTTCAGGACATCTTTTAATCTTAAATTGGCCAAAAATGTCCACCTCAGGTATAAATTATTCCCTTTTCCTGGTGGGAAGTAGCTCGTACCGGAAAAGGGCATCAACGGACTGTTATATTGCCATAGCCTGTTTTTAAACAGGCTATACCATGCTCTAAAGGTTTCCTTTGTTATTGGAACTGCGCCCCTGGGAAGGTCCCTATATTGCCTTGGTACCCAAATTATTTGACCCAGGCATATTCCGCTTAAGTTTTCTTCCAATGATACCCATTTTTTCTGAGAGGTACCATGAATCCAGTCAATTGTCCTCCGTAACACCGCTGCCTCATGATACCTCTCAAAATCTGGGAGATATAACCCCCCCTGGACCTCGGTCTAACCAGTCTCCCATTGGAAATACGAGGATTCCTGTTTTTCCATATAAATCTCCTTATCAATATTCTAATGCCCTGTACACATGATCGGACATTGATCGGACATTCCGACAACAAAATCCATGGATTTTTTCAGACGGATGTTGGCTCGAACTTGTCTTGCATACATACGGTCACACAAAGTTGTCGGAAAATCCGATCGTTCTGAACGTGGTCACGTAAAACACGTACATCAGGACTATAAACGGGGCAGTAGCCAATAGCTTTTGTTTCTTAATTTATTCTGATCATGGGTGGCACTTTGTGTGTCGGATTTGTGTACACACGATCGGAATTTCCGACAACGGATTTTGTTGTCGGAAAATTTTATAGCAAGCTCTCAAACTTTGTGTGTCGGAAATTCCTATGGAAAATGTGTGATGGAGCCTACACACGGTCGGAATTTCCGACAACAAGGTCCTATCACACATTTTCCATCGGAAAATCCTATCGTGTGTACAGGGCATTAGAGTTTTAAAGTCGGCTTTTGGGATGTTTATCGGGAGGGTTTGAAAGACAAACAGGGCTTTCGGAAGAGTCACCATCTTAATATCATTTATCCTGCCAAACCAAGACAGCTTATCCGCCGGATATCCCCTCAAGTCTTGATTAATTTTATCTAACAAAGGCAAATTATCTTGGTATAAATCCACTTCCGAAGTAGATAGAAAAACACCAAGATACTTTAAGCCCCTCTGCTTCCAATCAAAAGGATATAGAGATCTAAGATCTCTACATTCTGCTGAGGGAACAGAGACATTCAATATCTCCGTCTTCTCTTGGTTAATCTTTAAATTTGAAATTTCTCCATACTTTTCAAATTCTGCTAAAATATTAGGGATTGTTAGTCCCGAGTTGGAGACATATAACATCATATCGTTTGCAAATGTAGAAACCTTATGTTCTTGTCCGGCCACCTCCACACCCCTGATTTCCTTATTTGCCCGTATACTTGCTAGCAAGGGTTCCAAAGATAGGACAAAAAGTAAAGGCGAAAGTGGGCATCCCTGACGTGTACCATTATAAAGAGTAAAGGTACCTGAAAGGGTCCTATTAACTCGTACCTAAGCAGTTGGTCTGGAGTATAATGCCTCTATCCAATTCTACATACGTGAACCTATGCCAGCATGTCTCAATGTCGCAAGCATATACTCCCAGCCCAATCTGTCAAAGGCCTTTTCGGCGTCTACTGACAGAAATAATAATGGTTTCTTTCCCCTTTTGGCTCCATGGATTAAAAGTAATGCTCTTATTACATTGTCCCTTGTTTCCCTCCCAGGGACAAAACCCAGCTGATCTTTTTCTATCCATTTTGACATAAAAGGTTTCAGCCTCTCGGCCAATATCCTTGCGTAGATTTAATTGCCTGTTCTATTTCCTCTCTTGTGATCTCTAGATCCAACTTAATAGAACCTTCTTCTGGTATAGCCGGTAACTTTGCCTTTTCTAAATATTGCTCTATTTTGTTTCTTCTAAGTTGTATATCATCGGGATTTTGTATGTTATTTACTTTATACAGCATTTGGTAATATTCTTGAAAAATCTTTGTAACATCTTTTGTAGAGTACTTTAGTTTCCCCTTCCTATCTTTCATTTTTGCTATATAATTTAAATTACTTCTGGATTTAAATACCCCTGCCAACAATTTCCCGGGCTTATTCCCCATTTCATAATATTTCCTACTTGTCCTGTTAAATACCCATTTAGTATCTTGCTCCATCAGGTCCCTCAGAGTCTCTCGCTTTTCTGTTAATGTAGCCATAATTTGAACTTCCTCTAATCCTTTATGTAACTGTTCCAAAGCCTGTATTTCTTGTAGAAGGGATTGTTGCTGGGCTTGCCATATTTTTTTCCTCTTGGCCCTCTCTGCTATCAGTCTCCCCCTCATATAAACTTTATGCGTTTCCCAGAGTACAGTCGGAGCAATATTTTCTCTATTATTTTCTTTAAAAAATAAAATCATCACACAATATCCTGGAATCGTGCAAAAGAGATTCTTCTGTTTTCCAAGACCTCTGTCCAGTCGGGATGTCCTTTAACTCCAGGACTGCCTCCACTGGAGCATGGTCTGAGAGCGTTATTGATTTTATTTTTATCTTTCGTAACCCTTCTAATAACTGATGATCTAATAAGATATAGTCAGTTCTACAGTATGACGAGTGTATTAAAGAGTAATATGTAAAATCTTCATCTCTGGGATGTAAAATACTCCATGCCTCTACTAACTGCAGTTGATGAAGTTTGTGTTTAATTTAAATATTTTCCCTCTGACCTCAGAGAGAGAGGTTGAATATCTAGAGCTGGGTCAAAGACAAAGTTGAAATCTCCCGCCACTATCAATCTTCCCTGTCTGAAACCCTATAATTTATTTAAGACCTTTTTCAAAAAAGCAGAGGGACGTATATTAGGACAGTATACATTCATGGAGGTATAGTCGGTATTAAATAGGGACCCCTTGATGAATAGATACCGCCCTTCGGGATCTGACTCCATTGCTTTCAATGTAAATTGTCATTGTGTGTTCTTATCAATCCCTAATGCTGTCCCCCTAGATCTTTTATTGGGCGAATAACTGTGCATCCACGTGGGGACATTTTTAGATCCCAAACTAATTTTTGATGTCCATTTTAAATGGGTTTCTTGTAGAAAAACGATGTTAGCCGAAAATCCTTTCAACTAACCTCTCAGTTTATATTGCTGTCTGTGCCCCCGTTTAGGAGTTTCCCCCTCTCAATTTGTCCTGTTTAATATTATCATTGAAAGTGAAAGTAAAAGAAGATCCCAAATTTTGGTTTGTCCCCAGAAAAGTAATAGAGGGGAAATCTTGCAATGGGGACACTAGTTCTGCTGATCTGGGGGTCCCCAAGGAATTTCCTTCATTTGCAGGGATCTCCTCTAACTTCCTGTTTGGCTATGGAACAGGAAGTGAAGTGAAATCTCTGCAATGTGACACAGATGGCGAATAAAAATCTGATGGGTTATAACCCTCCCTTACTCTATCCAAAATGAAAAAAAAAGTTTGGCCTATAGTTCTACTTTAATTCATGTCATGTCATGTGCCTTCATTGGGAAAAATTACCATTACTTCCCGTTCCAGTGACAACATTATCACTAGACAGAAATTGACGCAAAATCTGCAAAGGGAACACGCAGAAAAAAACTGGCAGGGGTTCCAGTTCCATACTATACTAAACATGTTTTGTTATTTTTTTTTTCTTTTGCTGGATTTGTCCCTGTTTACAAGTTCCCTTCACTTTTTATATAACTTTATGTAGCATTCCAATAAAAATGTTTTTATTCTGGATAGCGTGGGGGTCACCAAGATAGGCAGTGAAGCAAAATCAGTTCTGGACAGCAGAGGTTTTAATTCTGACAATAGTTTAAACTATTCATTTCATGGGCTTTCTAACACAGAAAAAAGCTACATGCAGCATTTTCAGCAGCCCTGCACACAGCAATGCATGTCAGCTGTTGCTGTATAATAAGCACAGCGTGGAACTAAATCTTACCAGCATATGTGAGAGAGGGGAGGGGGAAGTTTTGGACTTTAAATGAAATAGATGGAACTATATGTCTCCATTCCTGGTTTGACATAGAAATACAGCAAGTTGGGATTGAAATACAATACAATAGATCGTCTATATGAAACGAGATGCATTCAGGTGTGCCTGACGTTTCGTGGATAAAACCACTTCCTCAGGGGTGAGTGCATCTAAAAATAATAGCGATGCCTGGACCCTGTGAGACCAAAACCCGGGGGCTGCCTGTGGTGTCTATACCGGGAGCTGTGGCAAAATGAACCCGCCAGGGGATTGAGCGCACACATCCCCATACAGAAGGAAAAAAGGGCGTTGTTTGTTGTTTAAAACAGAGTGGTAGTTTGTGTGGACTCCAATTCTTTTGGTCTAAGGATAAATCATGGTCCATTTTCAGATACATAGTGTATGAGAGAGGTAAATAATGTATGTTGTGATTTTGCGCTATTCCTTCATCTATACCTAAATTCCATATATAACAATTAGGGATGAGCCCGATGTTCGAGTCGAACGTAAGTTCAACCTGAACATCAGGTGTTCGCCTGTTTGCCGAATAGCGAACAATTTGGGGTGTTCGCGGCAAATTCGAAAGCCGCGGAACACCCTTTAAAAGTCTATAGGAGAAATCAAAAGTGCTAATTTTAAAGGCTTATATGAATGGTATTGTCATAAAAAGTGTTTGGGGACCTGGGTCCTGCCCCAGGGGACATGTATCAATGCAAAAAAAAGTTTTTAAAACGTCCGTTTTTTCAGGAGCAGTGATTTTAATAATGCTTAAAGTGAAACAATAAAAGTGAATTATTCCTTTAAATTTTGTACCTGGGGGTGTCTATAGTATGCCTGTAAAGTGGCGCATGTTTCCCTTGTTTACAACAGTCCCTACACAAAATAACTAAAGGAATCTAAAGGATATCAGCGTGAGGAGAAAAAAAACGACTGCCGAGCTTTTGTTTACACATGTGATCAGCTGTCATTGGCTGACGATTGATCACGTGTAAGGGGCCGGGATCGACCCTTACTTGGATCGGTGATCACCCGAGTCTCGGTGACTCAGTGATCGCAGCGCGCGCCGCGTTCGCCCTGCGGGGGCGCGCGGGGAGCGGGCAAAGTGGAGGATGTCCTATGACGGCCTCCCGGAAATTCAGGTCCGCACTGTAGCCGTCATTCAGCTATAGCACGGACGTCAAGTGGTTAAAATGAGCACTGTTGATTATTCATGTTCGTGTCCCATAGACTTTAACAGTGTTCGCGTGTTCAAACAAATTTTTTGCCTGTTTGCATGTTCTGCTGCGAACCGAATCGGGGGGTGTTCGGCTCATCCCTAATAACAATAATCATAACTAGAAAAGGTACAATTTCTGGGGAAATTGTGAAAAGTGTTCTTGCCTCTAAAATTGGAGTGGGCGGAATAACTGGATGGAGTGGCTTGAGTAACTGTGAAAAGTGTTAAAAAGCTTAATATTTTAAAAAGTATAAATAGTAGTAAAAAAGTTGAAGTCCCATCATTAGCTGAAAGAGCTGAACATTTTTTTCAAAAGTTTTTTTTTTCAAAAATGAATTATTTTTTTTCAAAAATGATTTTTTTTTTTAAATGAATTTTTTTTTTCAAAAATGAATTTTTTTTTTCAAAAATGAATTTTTTTTTTCAAAAATGATTTTTTTTTTCAAAAATAATTTTTTCTTTTAAAAAATGTATTTTTTTTTTCAAAAATGAATTTTTTTTTCAAAAATGAATTATTTTTTTTCAAAAATGAATTTTTTTTCAAAAATTATTTTTTTTTTCAAAAATATTTTTTTTTTCAAAAATATTTTTTTTTATGGGATGGTCATAATGTTTTGACTGATCATGGGGTTGTCAGCTTTTGTCACCTCCCACTCTAGTTTTGAACATTTCGCCATTCATTCCTATGGGACCAATTTTGTCGCAAAAACTACGATATTTTGTGAACCATTCAGCGAAACGTTCCAGAAAGTAATAGCACACCAATTAAATGACATTGATTCCGGATTCATACTGGTATATTTCAGCTTTTCACAAAGTTCCACAAGGTAATAGCACACCAATTAAATGACATTTCACATTTCACCATTCATTCCTATGGGACCAATATTGCCGCAAAAACGACGATATTTCGTGAACCATTCGGCAAAAAAAGTTCCACAAAATAATAGCACACCAATTAAATGACATTGAACATTTCGCCATTCATTCCTATGGGACCAATTTCGCCGCAAAAACTACGATATTTTGTGAACCATTTGGTGAAACGTTCCACAAAGTAATAGCACACCAATCCGCACGTTTCGGTATATTACTTGTCTCTGTAGTGTAAAAACTGTGGGAGGAATCTACAAGCATTATCAAGTCTAGCAGATGAAGTCACATGCATTTGGGGTGTCTCAGCATCTTGTGTTTACAACCACTGTTTCCTAGCAACGCTCATGCCCTGTTTATGCTTCACAAATACTGCTCCATACACAGTACACAGGACCATGATAGATGTAGTAACTATGCAGTAATTCAAATGGCCGTATTTTAAAAACTATAAATCCTACAGCGAAGATCTTTATATTGTGAGAATCACAAGACCCAGACCTAGATTTTGGTTCATAGTATGTCTCTGAAATATTAAAAATGGAGGCACGGTCGCAGTTTAGAAATTGACCTTCAAATTTGAAGGGGCTAGAGTGTAGTTTCAATGAATGTCAATGGACGGCATGAGTTGCAAACAAATGGTCATATTGTGAAAACTATCAGGACTATGGCTTAGCCGTGGACATGTTTAGTGGCAGCAGGGATAGCTGAACGTTTTGATATAAGATTTGTGTAGGTGGGCTTGAAAATGAAGGAGTGGTGGCAGTTTAGAAATCATGTTCTGATTTTTCAGCTTTTGTCACCTTCCACTCTAGCTTCCCCATTCATTCCTATGGGACAAATTTTGCCGCAAAAACTACGATATTTCGTGAACCATTCGGCGAAACGTTCCACAAAATAATAGCACACCATTCGGGAACATTACTTACATTATATTACTTGTCTATGTAGTGTAAAAACTGTGGGAGGAGTTAGGGTGGTAAATTTGGCTATAATAATAATAATAATAATATATATGTGAGATAACAGTAAGTGGTCTTGCTATGCAAGAACACTTAATAAATAATAATAATAATTATGATGAATGAAAAATATATATAACAGTCCAATAGTAGTAAAAAGAGAAGTGTTCTAGTACAATTGGTGTTTAATCCTTGAATAGATAGTTCCCTGAGAGTCTATACGCTGCCACCAACACCTCAGTGTTCACAGAACTCTCACCTCATAACCACAAAACATGAGCCTTGGGATCAAATCCAATAGGGTGTAAACTGATTCTTCCTCCCGGAGTCCCCTCCGCAACTTCTCAGACAAAGATCACGTTTCACATGTGGGGGTGAAGTAGACAAACAAGCCTCCAATAGTGTATTAACATACCACAAACCATTTATTAAAAAACAGCATCTGATTATATCAAAATTCACTAAAAAGCACTCAGATAGGTAAAAACATTGGCGTTTTTTTGCCTCTCACATAACTTCACTTCTGGTGTGCTCCAACCACGCGAGAGAGGTGCTGCCACACGCCCCTGAGGAAGTTGTTTTATCTACGAAATATGTCGGGCACATCTGGATGTTGTTTTATATAGACTAGGGTTGTCCCAAAACCAATACTAGTATTGGTATCAGGACCGATACAGAGCATTTGCGCGAGTACTTGTACTCGCGCAAATGCTCTCGATGCCTGATCCGATACCTAGGAGAGGTGGTGCAACCGGAAGTCAGCGGGTGGAACAACGGAAGTGACACTGTGTCGCCATCAGTGGTTGAACATCACCCATGTGTCGCCCCTCTTTATTCACCCTGCACTCGCCCACAGTAAGTCAGAATCAGACATCTTGTTACACCCAGCCCTTATAGTTCGGGCTGGGTGTAAAAGATGTCCACTGCTGCTTTTATGCGGCCGAGTGCAAGGAGTACCAAGATGGGCGTCGCAGGCAGCCTTTCCTCTCATGTCATTTAGGCTCTTTCTCCACTACTGCGAGTTGTTGTGCGACTTGACACATGTGAAGTCGCATGACAAGTCAAAACCCATGTATTTCAATGGCCCCCGTTCTAATTGGTGTGACTCAAGTCTCAGTGACTTCAAAAAAGGTTCTTGCACTACTTTATTCCTACTTCGGTGCGACTTGTTCTCACATGGCTTTCACCGGTCGCATGACATCGCAACACAAATCGCATAGCAAAGTCGCAGTGTAAAATTGCGCGACTTTGGGGACACAATAGTAGAAACATAGCCTTTTTGCTGGCATTTCAGTGCCTGCCCATCAGTGCCCATAAATGCCACCTATCAGTGTCCAATGCCCATAAGTGCCGCCTATCAGTGCCAGCCATCAGTGCCAGCCACCTGTCAGTGCCATCTATCAGTGCCATCTATCAGTGCCAGCCATCAGTCAGTGCCCATCAGTCAGTGCCATCTATCAGTGCCCATCAGTCAGTGTCCAGCCATCAGTGTCCAGCCATCAGTCAGTGCCACCTATCAGTGCCAGCCAGCAATCAGTGCTCATCAGTGCTGCATATCAGTGCCCATCATTGCCACCTAATCCTAATCAGTGCTGCTTAATCAGTACCACCTATCAGTGCTCATCAGTACTGCATATCAGAGCCACCTAATCTGTATTGTGGTTTGGACCATATGTGCATTTTCTGGCATGAAATGTAAAGGGAATTGGTGGGAATAACCACATGAAAGCTAAAATTGTCTGCTTAGCAGGAATTCTTTTGGTACTTTCAGTTATCAATACCGGCACCTTATTAAACAATAATGTGGGAGCTTGCTGACCTAATAACCTTAAGGGAACTGCTGATTCACTCAGGGGTCCACCGCATGAGGTGAGCGGCCATTTCTCTTGATAGTGGAGGTTGTCACAAAAGTCACCTTATATGATTGACTTATCATTCATCTCACTGGATATTCGCTGGTGTCTTTTCGATCAACATATTTTTTTATGAAGAAGATTATGGACTGTTTTTGTGTCAATTTTATCGATTTGTTTTTATCATAGTTTTGTTTGATTTATTTGTTCTATACTGCCTTTTCTATTGACAATTTGGGGATTTGATAATTTGACCTTCAGTATTTCCGCTGCTGTATTAGGTTTTTATGTTGCGCTGGTTGATTTCTCTTTATTTATCTTTATTATTGACTAATTTTTTAGACATACTGAACATGCCTTATTTAAAGTCCCAATTTGCTGTATTTCGAAATCTTAGCATCAGCCCTGGGCTATTTCTGCATCTCCATGTTCGGATAACTTTTCAAAGGTGTTTGACAGGTGGTGAGAAGGTAATATGATGCCTGTTTTAACCCCATAAATGCCACACCAACGTGTCTCAACTTTGTGCATTGCAAGTGGTTGTAGGGCATTTAAAACGTATTCCCATTTGCTTGAATGAGTTGCGTATGGCAGCGGTACTGCCTGCAGAGTGTGATGGCAGTGATTATATTTGCTCTGGGTACAAAGCAAAGCATCTCAACCGCGGCATGTATACACCTCCCTTTGATGCCTTTGTAGATTAGGGGGGATGGTTGGGGGGCTCAACAGCACGTTTTTTAAGGCCCCACCCCCAAACTGCAAGTCTAAAGGAGGCCCTTACAGTACTCCCGTAGACAAAGCCCAGCTGGAGCCCTATAACAAATCCTCTGTTTCATAGTATGAGTATAGGCATGCCCACCACTCTGAATCCAACTACTAAACAGCAGTGCTTTTAATTTAGTAAAGTTTTTTCAGTACAGGATCATTTTGATGGGAAGTCTGGGTGCAGATTCAATTGAAAGCTTCCAGGCTTCAACAGGCAGTTAGCAAGCCCTGAAAGAATATTGGTATTAGCTTAGGTGATCAGGTGCTTTCAAGATACTTACTAAATACCTGCTGAAGTTTGCTAAATGCCATTGAATATACGGTAATACTCTTCAGTCTTCAGACTGTTTTTTACAAGATAAAGAATTGTCCATGTGCACTTTGCTTACAGACAACACTCTGTAAACTGAAATGAAGATTTCTGCTCATGGTGCCTCTGTGATTAAAAACAGGCAGATGATAAGACTGAGGAAGTAACAAGAACCAATGCTTTCTAAACACAGATGTACACGTGTTAAGATACAGAACTTTTATTAAAAGAGAAACCGACAAACAGAAGGCATTGTTTCAAAAAACTTTTCTGTGACAAAATCATTTAGCATGCCATAGCAAATCCATTTCTTGCTGCAGACTGAAACAGTTAGTGTAACAAATTGTTAAAACTTCTTATGTTAAAACTGTCCCAAGACATAGTATGGTACATTAAAATGAAAATGTATCCTGAAAGTTATATACACCATATGCTATTTTTTCTTTTTCTTTATTTTTATTGCAAATGAACTGTAACTCATTTCATATTGTCTGTATAGTTTATGGTATGTATTTGCATGGATACAGTAATGGGATCCATGGAGAAAACTTAGGGATGTGTAGAACCTCCTTTACCCTTTTTGGCACTTCTAACCTACCACCGCCTTGTCAAGCTGTAAAAAAAAATAACCCAGAAATACACATTTTTGTAAAATGTAGACTGTGTAAGAAGTATGGATCCCCCGGTTACAAGGTCATACGTATCAGTCATAGTTGTTGCCCTTGTTGGTACTGCAAAGAGAAGAAACGAAAATGGTCCAGTGTCAGATGGCTTATAAGCCTGGTAGTTTGTAATGTCTTCTGGGAAGATGAACAAATCAGGCAATTGGCTATCTAAGAAGATAGTTTGAAGAAATGTTTTGTAGAAAATGTGTAAAAATTGTTGGAACAGCACCAACATGTTGCTAATGTGCTCATCATCTCTGCCAGCACTAGCTTCCTCCCATCCTGTCCATTTGTATTTTAGGACACCTAACATTTTTACAAATAAATATACAGTTGCACTCTTTGGTGCTAATATTCCTGAGTTTCTCTTCTCCCTAAGTTTCTCTCCCTCATTGTCTCCTTCATTTAGCCAACGTGACCCAGTGCAGACAGAGAAGGGTAGGGGAGGGGCAAACAAGGATATCCTCAGGCGCCCAATGTCCTCCTTATCAACCTAAAATGGCACTGGTTGTTAGGAAGCCAGCCACTGGCCCCCACGGTGCCCAAGGTTGTAATGCTGCACACTAAAACCTGTGGCTTTGTGTAACAAAAAATGCAGGCTTTACCCATCTTCCAGCATGTTGAAAATTTTTGGGGATTCGCCAAGGCACCCCTGAAGAACCCAGAAGGCACCCCAGGCTTCGGCACCCTGGTTAAAAAAGCTGGTCTAGACACCCAGTATTATATTTGTGAATATAACAGTCTATCAAAAAGTAAATAATTCAAAGAATACATGTCTTCCAGCATAAGGAATTTAAAGTACTTGTAATTAAATTGGACCACCAGGACTTCACTCCTTATGATTTAGCTTACTGAATGAAACTTCAGCTAGTGAGGTCCAGGTGGGGCCATGTACAATAAAGCCTTATACATCATAGAAGACAGAGTGATCCAGTCAGAGATCTTATTTGTACTGGCATTAAAAGAGGTATTATGAAGGATTAATCTCTAGGGGAAAAAAAAGAACAGCAGAATGCATAGTGATAAGTTAGAATACAGCTCTGAAAGAGTATGGCTGCTTAAGCACAGTGTGATATTATTTAACAGAAATATCCCAGTGCAAACCCAGTGCCAGTGCTGCAACAAAATCCAAAGGGTACTGTTAAAATGTGGCTTTTAAACTTTTTATAAAGTGTCACTTTTTATTAATTGCCGCATGATACAATCAACACTCCCCTTCTTCAAACCTGCTACTATAGATGAGGTTGCTAAACTTAACCACCTGTCCCCTGGACCCTGTTTTCTCTCAAATACTGTGGTCACTCTCTGACTCTATCCTATACTCTCTAACCCAAAACCTTTAATCTCTCCCTCTCTTCTGGCATCTTCTGGCATCTTCCCCAAATCTCTAAAACGTGCACTAGTCACCCCCAAATTTAAAAAGTCTTCCTTGGACCCTACCAATCTTAGCAACCAATGCCCCATATCCTTGCTCCCCTTTTCCTCCAAACTCCTTGAATGCCTGGTCTACAACCAACTGAGTGACCACCTCATTAAGAATAACTTACTCGATATCCTTCAGTTTGAATTTTGTCTTCAACACTCCACAGAAACTGCTCTCCTAAAACTCACAAACAATTTACTAACAGCAAAAACCAGTGGACACTATTCTGTACTCCTACTTCTGGACCTTTCGGTTGCCTTTGATATGGTTGACCACCCCCTCCTCAAAAAAAAACTTTACTCCTTTTGGTCTTCATGATTGTGCTCTTCAATGGCTCTCATCCTGCATATCCCACCGCACCATCAGTGTCACTTATTATTCTACTTCCTCCTCTCCTCTTCCTTTCTCTGTTGGGGTCCCCCAAGGTTTTTTTCTTGGACCTCCCCTATTCTCAAGCTACACCTCTTCCCTGTGTCAGCTGATAGCCTTCCATGGCTTTCAATAGCATTTCTACATTGACAACACCTAAATATATCTCTCTACCCCTCAGCTCACAACATCAGTCTCCTCACGCATCGCTTTACTGAACGACATATAAGTTTGGATGTCACACCACTTCCTCAAACTCAACCTGTCCAAAAGTGAGCTCACAATATTTCCTCCCACATGTGCCCCTTCCCCTGACTTCTCTGTCAAGATCAATGGCACAACCATTAACCCATCCCTGAATGTCAGATTCCTCCTGTATTGATTCCTCCTGTATTGACTTGTATTTTAACTGTACTGTCTGCCCTCACACTGTAAAGTGCTGTAAAAACTGCTGGCGTTATATACATCCTGTATAATAATAATAATGTCACAGCACTTAAAGTCAGCTTGCATTGCACCATTCTGCATAACGTTATAAGAACCATCTTCCCTGCGAGTGCTATATGGGAGCTGTCTACAATAGTTAAACACTGTTCTGTAATTACATTTAGCATACATTACTTATCTGTATCTTTGATATGTGAAAAAAACATCTTTACTAGTTAGCAGTGTCAAACAAAGCAAAGAGTTAAATAAAATATAAACAGTGAAACAGAACAAGAAATTAGATCGACTCAGATGATTTTAATATACATTTTTAAATTAGTGCCAGAATATTTATGTCTAAAGTTCTTTTTAGCTTCAGAAATATCTGTCTGGCCATATTTACTTTGGCTTCTTAACTGCATAAATTAATATATTTCATGTTTTGTTGGAAGCAGGGTTCCAGTAAGAGTTCACATCAAAAAGAACATTGCTTCCAGTAAGAGTGGACAGTAAAGGAATAAAACCTTCAAAGTTATTTGTTTTAATAATGCTCATGCTATATTAAACTTTTACTCATTCCTAAAACTTGAAGATGTCTTCTTTTGTTAATGTATGTGTAAGCGACCAAGAGAAGTAAATATCTTAAAATCAATTCTCTTGGTGATCAGGGACAAGTTTATGCTTGTTTCACTGTAGGCCAACTGTCTTACTGTGCCCCCTTTGTTACCCAAGCCACACAAGGTGGAGTGAGGTTGGGGGTGGAGAGAATAAGAGAAACCATTCTTTGCTGGTATACCTATACTCCAGCTGAATAGTAAAAGTTACAGATCCTTTTTACATTTTTATCAAAAGTGTGCCTGTTCTAGAACTGGTAATTATAGGGATTTTACAAACTATGCAAAAAAAAATGTTGTAGTGGGCAGTATGTGCAAGATGGGAATGCAAAGGAAATAACAGGGAAGTATGTACAGGAGAGAAGTCTGGAGACAATTATGGGCAGGGGAGGAGTGTAAATGTTAAAAAAGTGAGGAGTATGTACAAGAGAGGAGTGTATAGGGTATGAGAGCAGGCAGTATTGTTCAGATGAGAGTGAACAGAGTATGAAAGTGGACAGTATATGCAGGAGAGTAGCGTGAAGGGTATGACAGTGTATAGTATGTGTAGGAGAGCAGTGCAGAGGGTGTGAAAATGACCAGTAATGTGCAGATGAGGCATGCACATGCATTAATGGACAATGGCATACAATGTGATGTATGTTGATGTACAATGTAAAAACGTGCAGCAAAGCACAGATAGCAAAGTCATTTATTCAGTAACGGACTTTTTTAAGTGATGAACTGGTCTGCTGATGCTTTGATCTGACCATTTTTATAGAAGTGCAGAAACTTACCACCTTCCCTGTATTTTTTTATGATGATGTGAGGTGGCAGTAAAATATCACGTCTCACTGCCATGGCCAGTGCCATTCTACTTTTCAGATGACAAAGTAGGACATGTTACATTTTCTAAAATGCTAAATAAAGCAAAGGATAGGCAGCAATAAATGCAAATAAATACGGCAAAACAATGCATTTCATATTCTTCCAAACTGATCTAAAAAGCAGAAATTAGATGTATCTGTACACACAGCCTAAAATATATGAAATATGATATCATTGATTGTGCAACAGAAATCATTTTTTAAAATAATAAAGAATAATAGGTTGTGGTTTCTGCCCTGTGAGTGTTTCCTGTTGTACTCAGGGACAGGCCAAGGGGGATGGAGAGGCAGAATGAGTAGCTGCCCCTGTTAGTAAACTCATTCATGTGAGGGAGGGAGGGGCTGCATGGTGAGTTCCCCTACTACTCACTACAGGAATGGTGACAGTGAATCCCTACAGGGGTAGTGGCAGCAGCAGAGAGGAGGAGAGAGCTATAGGAGGTGCAGGCTGTGCTCCCCTCAAACTCTTTCCTCCTGTCAGAGCATAGCTTCTCAGTACAGTAGTTGATACAGGAATGCTGTCAGATCAGGACTGTACAGGGTTTGATTACCCGACCCCCATCTCCTCCCTAGCCTGCTCCTGTCCTGGCAGCAGGAAATGTGGGTAGGGGGCGGGTAATATTACCCTACACGGTCCCGAACTGACATCATTCCCGGGTCAACTCCTGCATACCGACAGGGGAGAGTACAGCCTGTAGCTCCTCCTCACTCCATCATCTTCTCTGCTGCTGTCACTACCCTTGTAGCAAGTTCCAGCCACTGCAACATCTAATGTCTGTAAGTTTCAGGGAGGGAGAAAGGTTGGGGGGAATTGTGCTGGAGATGCAGTGGGAGGATGGGGGGGGGTAGATTTGTGCTAGGAATGGTAATTTGAGGAGAAAGGTTTGTGCTAGGAGGGGAATTGGGGAAGAGGATTTGTGGTAGGGGGAGGGTTTAGGAGGTGAATTTCTGCTAGGAGGAGGGATGGGAGGTAGTGTTAGAAGGAGGAGTTTGGGGGAGGGGTTTATGCTGAGATTGTAGGGGGGCGCAAAGATTTGTGTTGAAAGGGGGATTGTAGGGGGGCGCAAAGCCCCGCCTTTCCTTTGCAAGCCAAAATTCTCCCTAAGCAAAGATGCAAATATTTACCCCTCCTCCCAGTACATTTGTACTGGGAGGAGGGGTAAATATTTGCATCTTTGCTTAGGGAGAATTTTGGCTTGCAAAGGAAAGGCGGGGCTTAGGGAGATGAGCGTGCAGATTAGCACTGGATGTTTTTTTGGAAAGGAGTAATTTTCACTAAGATGCTCATGTAGCATGGGGGGGGGGGGGTAGCACAGTTTTTAATATTTGCCCTAGGCGCTAGGCGACTTTGTTGCAGCACTGATTTTACTGCCATGCAATGTTTTCGTGACAAAAATTAAAGGGGACATTCATTGCTTGCCCTCTTCTGAAAATGATACATGCCTGGCTGTTTTGTTGGCCCACTGTCTTCAATACTTCCGAGCTACTGATTCAGGAAAGAAACAATGCAGGTCTAGAAAGTCAGACAACAGTCTAGGGTTTGTATGCTTGTTCTAAGTATATAAAATTTACTCTTGTCCTTTCAGGTATGGCATGACCTGCCTCATCCAGTTTGAAGATTTTGCCAATGCCAATGCATTTCGTCTACTGAACAAATATCGTAATCAGTACTGTACCTTCAATGATGATATTCAAGGTAGGCAAATCACCTTTTTACTAATGGGTGTCTTTACTATTATGCTCTGTTTTAGCATTGCACCTTTTAATCTTACTTATGCAGGAGAGTATGATTTCTTTAGAATAAAAATGACAAAACTGAGGTTATTGGAACTGGCACCAGAAACCGGAGAATTTCATAGCATACTGAATACTTTGCCCTGTTAAAATGGGTGGGATAGCAATTTGCCATACAGATATCTGGTTACATGATTTGTGGCTTAATCAAATTCAGGTTTTACAGTGTACCTGTAATCTTATACTGTAGTGGAAGCTATGTCAATGTAGATAGTCTCCAAAAAACAACCATGCAACAGAGTATAATAATCTGTGCAAAGATTATATAAAGTAAATTTAAAAAATGTGCAAAAATGCATATAACACCCTATATTCACGGCTGCCACCATATTGATGAATGAAAAGTTATCAACATATGAAATAAAGGTGCACAAACTAGGGGTACACGCCAACTTTACAGTAGTGCTGTTGTCCAAAATATCACAATTTATCAATAAAGTGCATAAACATCATAAAAAAATAAGAAGTCCTTAAATAGACCATAATAGAGCAAAGAAAAATGCTGTGTTTCTTCCCAAATTGTCCACCAAATTTGCTAGTGAAATCCCTCTCCTTTCAGGAAAAAACTTATCGGAAATATATGACTGGCATCTCATCTTCAGATCATTCTTCCTCCCGGCTCATTGGTCACCACAAATGATATGAAAAAGAAAGGAATAGCCTCCAATTGTACAGTAACCAAAACAACCATATTTTATTGATAAAAAGGCACTTGCAGCATAAAACAAAAATAAACGTATCAATAATGGATAATGGCATCTGTCAGGTTGGATGGTAAACGTTGGTGGACAGCCATTTTTAGGTCTTTCCAGAGATGCTCAATTGGGTTTAAGTCAGGGCTCTGGCTGGGCCATTCAAAAACAGTCACAGAGTTGTTGTGAAGCCACTCCTTCGTTATTTTAGCTGTGTGCTTAGGGTCATTGTCTTGCTGGAAGGTAAACCTTCGGCCCAGTCTGAGGTCCTGAGCACTCTGGAGAAGGTTTTCGTCCAGGATATCCCTGTACTTGGCCGCATTGATCTTTCCCTCATTTGCAACCAGTCATCCTGCCCCTGCAGCTGAAAAACACCCCCACAGCATGATGCTTCCACCACCATGCTTCACTGTTGGGACTGTATTGGACAGGTGATGAGCAGTGATTGGTTTTCTCCACACATACCGCTTAGAATTAAGGCCAAAAAGTTCTATCCTGGTCTCAACAGACCAGAGAATCTTATTTCTCACCATCTTGGAGTCCTTCAGGTGTTTTTAGCAAACTCCATGCAGGCTTTCATATGTCTTGCACTGAGGAGAGGCTTCCGTCTGGCCACTCTGCCATAAAGCCCCCGACTGGTGGAGGGCTGCAGTGATGGTTGACTTTCTACAACTTTCTCCCATCTCCCGACTGCATCTCTGGAGCTCAGCCACAGTGATCTTTGGGTTCTTCTTTACCTCTCTCACCAAGGCTCTTCTTCCCCCGATCGCTCAGTTTGGCCGGACGGCCAGCTCTAGGAAGGGTTCTGGTCATCCCAAACGTCTTCCATTTAAGGATTATGGAGGCCACTGTGCTCTTAGGAACCTTAAGTGCAGCAGAAATTTTTTTGTAACCTTGGCCAGATCTGTGCCTTGCCACAATTCTGTCTCTTAGTTCTTCAGGCGGTTCCTTTGACCTCATGATTCTCATTTGCTCTGACATGCACTGTGAGCTGTAAGGTCTTATATAGACAGGTGTGTGGCTTTCCTAATCAAGTCCAATCAGTATAATCAAATACAGCTGGACTCAAATGAAGGTGTAGAACCATCTCAAGGATGATCAGAAGAAATTAACGGCACCTGAGTTAAATATATAAGTGTCACAGCAAAGGGTCTGAATACTTAGGACCAAAACAAAAACACTTAGGAACAAATCTGTGTTTTTCTGCCAATATGGGGTGCTGTGTGTACATTAATAAAGGGAAAAAAATGAATTTAAATGATTTTAGCAAATGGCTGCAATATGACAAAGAGTGAAAAATTTAAGGGGGTCTGAATACTTTCCGTCCCCACTGTAATTGCTGTAATCAAAAATCGAGCAAACCAGTTATTATGGCTGCACTGAATACACTCAACGCACATTTTAAAAAGTAACTTTTTAATGAAACAAATCAAACAAAAATGAATACAGCAAATAAAAATGAACATAGTCAAGGTAAAACATACAGTAAATACAAAATGGCGGAATGAAATTTCAGCACAATTAAAATTAAAAATCAAATGAATGCAGGAGAAACTAAGCAAACTGGGTACTCTCGCCAAAGCACAAATGAGCTAAAGCAAACAGTTGGACAGAATGCTGAGATACCTGACTCGGAGAGGCAAGTGTATAAATCCTTTTCACAATCAGGGGCAGGTAGGAATTTCTGAATGGAGCTGCTGGGAGACACCTACTGGTTAACAGTGAAGTAAACCTATGAACAATAGCGCCATTGTCAGCTAGAGAACTGCAGCTTTTCATCATAACATGTAACTACCTCAGTGCAGGAATACTGTACTATAACCTTATAGAAGGTATTTTTGCTGGTTGCTCTTTATGTAAATTCTAGATGCCCAGCTTTTATGCTGATCTAACGGTTTTATTGTCTTGACTACACACCACAAGTATATTAATCAAGAGACCTGACACCACTCTAATGCCGCGTACACACGGTCTGACTTTTCGGCTACAAAAGTCCGACAGCCTGTCCGACAGACTTTCGACGGACTTTTGTCAGACTTTTGGCGGACTTTTGGCGGACTTGTGGCAGACTTTCTTACGAACGGACTTGCCTACATACGATCACACAAAAGTCCGACGGATTCGTACGAGATGACGTACACTGGACTAAAATAAGGAAGTTGATAGCCAGTAGCCAATAGCTGCCCTAGCGTGGGTTTTTGTCCGTCGGACTAGCACACAGACGAGCGGATTTCTGGGTCCGGCGTAGTTATGACGTAAAGATTTGAAGCATGTTTCAAATCTAAAGTCCGTCAGATTTGCGGCTGGAAAAGTCCGCTGAAAGTCCGCTAAAAGTCCGGGGAAGCCCACACACGATCGGATTGTCAGCCAGCTTTAGTCCGTCGGCGTCCGTCAGACTTTTGTAGACGAAAAGTCCGACCATGTGTACGCGGCATAAGGCCTGTTTCACAGGGGCTTCAGCTTGTATAAGAACAGCATGAACAACAAGCTTTGACAAAGCATTCGTAGAGCTTTCAGCAAGCTTTGTTGAAGGTTTTAAAGTACAAAATGTTGAACACAGATCCTAATGGGAGCTTCAAGAAGTGCTGAAGCCTGCTAGCAGCTTGTTTAAAGTAGCAATCAGCAGCCTCATTAGGGTTTGTGTTCAACGTTTACAAACTGGAGCTGAATGGTATTTTAAAAGCTTCAACAAAGCTTTCTGAAAGCTCTGCAAATTATTTATCAAAGCTTGTTGTTCACACTGTTCTTATACAAGCTGAAGCCCGTGTGAAACAGGCCTAAGTTTATAGTAAGCAAGCTTTTTACAGTTCAGTAAGCCTAGGTTCACACTTTGCTGATACATAGTCGTGGTTTATAAGTGCGTTTTAGTTCCACAATTTTACACACATTTTTGATGCATTTTCATGCTTCATGCTATTTTCGTAGGAGGAAAATGGTTGTTAAATACAAAACCCTGCTCATAAAGCACCAAAAACACGCGTACATATTTTTTTCATGCATTTTCCATGTGCTCTCATTGAAGTGTATGGGGCCAAAAATGCATTATGCTGCACCAAAAGAAGCACCTGCACCTTTTCAGAATTCAAAATGCACCATGTAACATTGATGTGAAAATAATAGAATAGAGGATAATTTAATTTCCATTGTCATACATTGCAGAGCAACAGCAGACAGAAATTCTGAGAAATTGCACTAGTGTGAAAGGGTCCAATCTCAGAAAGTACCGAGGCTAGATACAAAAATAGCTGTTATATTTCTGGCAGTATAGGTTTTCTGTAAAAAGTCACATACAAATATCAGTTGAGAATACGATATTCACATACATTATATTACAACACATGTATTTACAACACGTGTATTCTGTGATATCATGTGACGTTTGATGAAGACTGGTCCTCACTCTTCATGTGTTTGGTTTTATATTACTGTTATTATTCTTGTTCTATGAGCTGTTGCTATATACTGTACATAAAAGAAGAATAGTGAAGACACCGTATTTGTGCCATAAGACATTAATGGTTCCAACTCCTCTAAGTGATTTTAATCACTATCACAGCACTGTTCACTATCTCCCAGTGACTATAAAATTCTATAATAAACCTGATCTTTCTCACGGGTCTTCCTGTAAAACTCATGTTCGTTAAATTAAAACCAGAAACTGACCATGTTTCAGAACCCCACCTTCAATTTCAGGGAATGTTCTGATTAAATCACTTTTTCCAAGTCATGTTCATGTCAGCTACTTCACTTCTGAACCCCAGGAAAGTTTATAGATTTATTCATTTTTTTCACATGTTCTTATCAAATTCCTACAGTGTTTGCGATACAAAACCAGCAGGCTTCATTATATGTGAAAAAATGTACAAAAAACTATACAGTGGATATAAAAAGTCTACACACCCCTGTTAAAATGTCAGGTTTCTGTGATGTAAAAAAAATGAGACAAAGATAAATCATTTCAGAACTTTTTCCTCCTTTAATGTGACCTATAAACTGTACAACTCAATTGAACAACAAACTGAAATCTTTTAGGTGAAGGGAAGTAAAAATAAAAAACTAAAATAATATGGTTGCATAAGTGTGCACACCCTTAAACTAATACTTTGTTGTAGCACCTTTTGATCTTATTCCAGTAGTCGTTTTTGGTATGAGTCTATCAGCATGGCACATCTTGATTTGGCAATATTTGCCCACTATTCTTTGCAAAAACACTCCAAATCTGTCAGATTGCGAGGGCGTCTCCTGTGCACAGCCCTCTTCAGATCACCCCACACATTGTCAATGGGATTCAGGTCTGGGCCCTGGCTGGGCCATTCCAAAACTTTAATCTTCTTCTGGTGAAGAGATTCCTTTGTTGATTTGGATGTATGCTTTGGGTCATTGTCATGCTGAAAGATGAAGTTCCTCCTTATGTTCAGCTTTCTAGCAGAAGCCTGAAGGTTTTGTGCCAATATTGACTGGTATTTGGAACTGTTCATAATCCCCTCTGCCTTGACTAAGGCCCCTGTTTCAGCTGAAGAGAAACAGCCCCAAAGCATGTTGCTGTTACCACCATGTTTCACGGTGGGTATGGTATTCTTGTGGTGATGTGCAGTGTTGTTTTTGCAGCAAGTATATCTTTTGGAATTATGGCCAAAAAGTTCAACCTTGGTTTCATCAGGCCATAACACATTTTCCCACATGCTTTTGGGAGACTTCAGATGTGTTTTTGCAAAATTTAGCCAGGCTTGGATGTTTTTCTTCGTAAGAAAAGGCTTCCATCTTGCCACTCTACCCCATAGCCCAGACATATGAAGAATATGGGAGATTGTTGCCACGTGTACCTTACAGCCAGTACTTGCCAGATATTCCTGCAGCTCCTTTATTGTTGCTGTAGGCCTCTTGTCAGCCTCCCTGACCAGTTTTCTTCTTGTCTTTTCATCTATTTTGTAGGGACGTCCAGTTCTTGATAATGTCACTGTTGTGCCAAATTTTCTACCCCTTAATGATGACTGTCTTCACTGTGTCCCATGGTATATCTAATGCCTTGGAAATTCTTTTGTACCCTTCTCCTGACTGATACCTTTGAACAATGAGATCCTGCTAATGCTTTGAAAGCTTTCTGCGGACCATGGCTTTTGCTGTAGGATGCAACTAGGAAAATGTCAGGAAAGACCTACTAAAACAGCTGAACATTATTTGGGGTTAATCAGAGGCAGTTTAAAATTATGGCAGGTGTGTACGGACTCCTATTTAACATGAGTTTGAATGTGATTGCTTAATTCTGAACACAGCTACAGCCCCAGTTATAAGAGGATATGCACACTTTTGCAACCACATTATTTTAGTTTTTTATTTTTACCCCCCCCTAAAAGATTTCAATTTGTTTTTCAATTGAGTTGTACAGTTTAGGGGGGGTTGAGGGGAGTTGGAGACCGGTGTGGGTCCCCAAAAAGCCCCGGGTCCTGGGCTTTCAATTCTATTATTAGCCCCGAGCCGGAGCGGGGACCGATCTGACCCCGAGCACAGCTGAGTGACATAGCAGGTCCCGCCCTCTGGTGCCTGCAGCACCTATGATGGATGTCCGACTTGTCCAATGCCAGGACGTGTGACATCCATCATAGGTGCTGCAGGCTCCAGAAGGTGGGAAATGCGGCCGCCATGCCACGTCACTGTGAGAAGATCTCCCTCAGCGATCAGGCGAGCGGCTCTCCTCTCCTGTCATGGCTCTGGCTGCCTAGAGTGCCTGCTGATGTCTACTCTACTGTGATGGGCACGCTGCACACTATGGCTGAGCTGCAGGAGAAGGTCCTGTCACCTGAAGTCTGGTCAGGTAGGACAGTGTGTGTCAATGTGGGTCAGTGTATGTCAGATAGGTAGGTCAGTGTATGTCAAGTAGGTCAGTGTATGTCATGTAGGTCAGTGTATGTCAGCCAGGTAGGCCAGTGTATGTCAGCCAGGTAGGCCAGTGTATGTCAGCCAGATAGGTCAGTGTGGGTCAGGTAAGTCAGTGTGGGTCAGGTAGGTCAGTGCGGGTCAGGAAGGTCAGTGTATGTCATGTAGGTCAGTGTATGTCAGATATGTAGGTCAGTGTATGTCAGGTAGGCCAGTGGATATCAGGTAGGCCTGTGTATGTCAGCTAGGTAGGCCAGTGTATGTCAGCCAGGTAGGCCAGTGTATGTCAGCCAGGTAGGCCAGTGTTTGTCAGCCAGGTAGGTCAGTGTGTGTCAGGTAGGTCAGTGTATGTCATGTAGGTCAGTGTATATCAGATAGGTAGGTCAGTGTATGTCAGCCAGGTAGGTCAGTGTATGTCAGCCAGGTAGGTCAGTGCATGTCAGATAGGTCAGTGCGTGTCAGGTAGGTCAGTGTATGTCAGGTCAGTGTATGTCAGGTAGGTAACACCCCCCTCGACACAACCCCACTGCCCGCCTCCCCAGTGTATGTCAGATAGGTCAGTGTGTGTCAGGTAGGTCAGTGTATGTCAGATAGGTCAGTGTATGTCGGGTAGGTCGGTGCGTGTCAGGTAGGTCATTGTGTGTCAGGTAGGTCAGTGTATGTCAGATAGGTCAGTGTATGTTGGGTAGGTCAGTACGTGTCAGGTAGGCAACACCCCCCGACACAGAACCCCACCGCAATCCCCCCCCCCCCGGTGCCAGGCTTTGACTTCGGGCTGAAGCCCCTGGCCTTTTTGCCACCTAGCAACGCCTCTGGGTCACATTAAAGGTGGAAATTATCTCTTTGTCTAATTTTTTTACATCACAGAAACCTGACATTTTAACAGGGGTGTAGACTTTTTATATCCACTGTATATATGCCTACCTGTCATTGCCAGTTGAGTTGCACTGCCATTTTTAAAGCCCGGGTTATAAACTGAAAAGCAAGAGTTCCTTTTTTTTTCGACCAGACTGAAATTTAAAGTCTTATTCACATGGGGTGTACTAAATCGTTGCCCTTTCAGGACGCCGGACACATGGATTCCTATGGAGGGAGTGGTACACTTTGAAGCACCTGATTAGAGCCAGAGGCTCTAATAGGCTTCAAAACAGGGTGGGCTCGGGGCTCAGAGAGTGCGCCCTGATCCCACCCAATTGTGTGACGATAGCAAATTCATTTTCACTATTTTCACACTAACGTTTCTCAGTGTCCAATCAGGAGGCAGGGCGTCAGAACTTTTTACTGATTGGTCAAAGTGCCAGGCCACCCTATTGGATGCCTGGCACTTAGGAAGAGGAGCGGAGGACACACACGCTGGAGCAGAGATCGCCGCCGCTCTGATGCACTTGGAGAGGAGCTGCTGCCTGCTTGCGATAAGTGTGGGGGGGGTCTGTCAGAGCCACATGGGGGGTGGTGGATGGGGTGCTTCCAGAGCCGCGAGCCCCGCGAGTGGGGGGATCGGTGGGCACAGTGGCTGCACATGCTGGGCACAGTGACTGTATTTGTTGGGCACAGTGGCTGCATATGCTGGGCACATTGGCTGCATACGATGGGGACAGTGACTGTATTTGGTGGGCACAGTGGCTGCACATGATGGGCGCAGTGGCTGCACATGATAGGCACATTTGCTGTAATTGGTGGGCACACTGGCTGAATATGCTGGGCACAGTGGCTGCATATGCTGGGCACAGTGGCTGTATTTGATGGGCACAGTGGCTGCATATGATGGGCACAGTGGCTACATTTGATGGGCACAGTGGTTGCATTTGATGGGCACAGTGGCTGCATTTGATGGGCAGAGTGGCTGCATATTATGGGCACAGTGGCTGCATTTGCTGGGCAAAGTGGCTGCATATTATGGGCACGGTGGCTGCAATTGATGGCACAGTGGCTGCATTTGATGGGCAAAGTGGCAATTGATGTTTTTTTTAAAGTATTTTTCAGACTTTTTCAGTTTGTTTGCTCCCCCCAAAAAATTTTGAGCACCAGCCGCCACTGGAATACTATATGGTGGCACCCAGCAGCTGTCTCAGGGCTTTTAGTTGTCAACACAAGGGATGTGTTTACAAGTAAATATATACGTTGAATGGACATATCATTTTATTAAAATATATATGTATATAAACTGTTTGCAGAAGATTAATTTGATCTGTTTGACCATTTTTGCAATCAAAACCTGACTGGGCATCGTTGAAAGTGCTTGGAAAATGGCATTGGGAATGACCCAGCGTAATTCAACCAGATTGTGGAGAAGGCTCAGTAAGAAAAAGTCAACAGAATTGAAGCACGCACCCACCTGACCTCGAAGGCATGGTGGCGACCCCCAAAGACAGGGTAGGCTGACATTTCACCTCAGGGTGCAAATTGTTAGGCATAGTGGGATATTAACAGATGGGTGCCAGTCACTTTAGGTACAGGAAAAATTCTCGGGAAAGAGGGGTAAGGGACTCAGGACACCCAAAATTATGCAGGCAGGCAGATTGGCAGACTCCCCAAAAATAGCAGTACAGAAAAGATCCTTTAGGCTGTATCCAGCAATCTGTACCTTCTTAGCAACAGCTGTCTACAATAACAACCATGACTTACAGTAAACACAGAAATTGACTGGATGAGTCCATTTTGACCCTTCCCCAGGCTCTCTACGGTTCTCCCCTGTGGCAGAGTAACTTTTAGTACTTCATTTCAGGTCCTCATCAGTTCCCTCCAGCTGGCCCAAATGACAGAGCCTTGAGCACATGGTTAGGCCCCAGGCTTTAGGCCTAGTCACACAGCTGCTCCTCACACACCCAGACCAGACCAAGGTCTGAGTAGGAGGACCCCAATTACTTGGCCTCCCCCAAATATATATTTATACTTTCCCCCAACATCCACCAGCAACCAAAAAAATTCCTACTGGTTGGGTGGGAGATGTATGAATATTCATGAACCATTTTCACTGCAGCTGATAATACTAATACCAGAGGTACCAGTGGTACCTGCTGGCAAAAGGGAGATACTACAGCTACACTGAATTTAGGGGAAACCCAAGTGATCAAATAGACTACAACTCACCTGGATTACCTAATACAGGCAAAGCTAAATTTAAACAGTAGTTTCTGTTTAGGAAAGGGTGGCTACAGACTTTTTTTTTTATAGCTAGAAAGAATTTTTATGCCATCAATGACTGCTGTCTAGTCTGCTAAGCAAAGCAACACCAGTTTTTTTAGTGAAATAAAACAACAGAAGAAAATAAAACATAATTGACTGCAGAAGCCAGTCAGCTTCCAGCTTGTTTTTCTAGCATGGGTCACATAACAAAACTATCATTTGAATGTTTGCTATGGAAAAAAATGTCAGTGTTAATTTTACTTTGACTGCAACACATTTATCTTATGGTAAGCAAAACACTTTTAAAAACATCCACTGCTTCAAAAGTAGAGAACAAAGAGTCATTCAGGAGGTCAAATTCAAAAGTTGCCCATTATTTGGTCTTCCATATAGCTGGACATAATGTAGATGAATTATTTCTGGTGATGGCCATTCTGCTTGATTTATAAGCTCCCATATGTGTGATCACTCATTTTTTCTTAGCTTTCATCTTTCTCCATTTCCACATTGAGCAATCAGCATGAGTTAGGGTGGGGAACCACAATCTCATAATAGCTAACATGTACTTACAGTTGGAGATTTGAAATAAACATTACTGATGTTTATGATTTATGGAAAAATCTCATGACATTAAATTAAAGGGTTTATAAAAATATTACATTTAAAAATATGATGCGGTAACTTTGGGATGGATGCAGTCTTAATATCTGTGCTGGAATTACTCATATGAGTAGGAATAGTTAATCCCTTGTACCGGTGAAAACAAAGATTAGTATGGAACTTATTTATGTTCGGTCAGTCCTCCTGAAACCAATATTGTAGCTACAGGTGAAGCCTGGTGGGCTGAGCTTCTGATGTGTCTTGGATATTCCAACAGCAAGATCTCCTTTTCATATGTATTTAGTATGTCCCTGTTCACCTGGGAGTTTCCACATTTATTTGTTCTAGCTCCTCTAAAGTAACCTTTGTAATAAAAGCAGGTATGCTCACCCAACCCAATGGCAAAGATCTCATCAATGGAGTTTCCAAGAGATATAAGAAATTCTCAGAACGGTTTATTCTGCAGTATCTACCAAAAACAGAAAAAACTATTTTGGATTGGCAGCTCCTCTATTTTCAAGTATAACGGTATGCTGTATCCCATACCTATCGGTTTCCATTAATCTGCTTTCACCTACCTGCTAAACCTTTATTTTAGGCATCACTGTATTTGTGATTGTTTTATTTATTATACAAGAATACGTGTAAATTTGCTGGTGTGTTAAGGAGCGGTTAATATGCAGGCTCTAGTATAGTGCGCTGTTAACTAGCACCTAAATTCTGTCATTTTTTTTACTGTTGCCTTCCTCCCTGATCCTCTCTAGTATACAAACTAATATAAGTGCTTTGCAGTTTACAGTGATTGTAAAGGCTCTTGTTTTTTTTTTTTTTTGTTTTTTTTTTTTAAATAACAAACAGGTTTATAACTACCTACTCTGTGCAATTGTTTTGCACAGAGCAGCTCCAATCTCCCTTTCCTCTTTTCAGTGTGCCACCATAGGAAGCCACTTTCTATTGTGGCATACTTGCGGGCTTGACCCCGAGCTGCACTGCCTGTGTCTATAGACATAGACAGAGAGGCTTGGTCCCACCCCCCACGTTCTCCTCACTGGCTGTGATTAACAGCAGTGGGAGCCAATGGCTCCCGCTGCTGACACTGAGGCAGTGAGGAGAGAAAGAGAGACAGCAGCTTTACTGCTCTCGGGCATAGCGCTGGATTGAGATAAAGTATTTAGGGGGGGGGGACATGAACGATTTTTTACCTTATCGCAGAGAATGCATTAAGGTAAAAAAAACTTTAGCCTTTACAACCACTTTAAATGCAGTATATTTGTAATGCATTTATGTTCTGAAGAGTTCAACGGGGCCAGCTCTTCGATGTGGCAAGATAAGCATGGCAGCTCAAGTAGCAACCTAAAAGGAACAGCAAGGGATACTGGCTCCCTTGCATATATAATAATGTCTTCCTTCTGACATAGGGTAGATGCACAGGTATGATTAATAAGGAACTCTCCAGTGTGCACATTATACCTGACAATCTTCCACCTATGTTAGAGAGTAAGGCGAGGATATTTTCTTCTTGAGGGTTATTGATATTAACAGGGAAGAAGGAATTTATTGATGGAAGTTTTATTATCCATCTGAAGTAATGCCCCGTACACACGATCGGACTTTCCGACAACAAAACCGTTGAATTTTGTTCAAAGGTTGTTGGCTCCAACTTGTCTTGTATACACACGGTCACACAAATGTTGGCCAACATTTACGAACGTAGTGACGTACGGTGAGCCGATAAAAAGGAAGTTCTATAGTCATGTGATATCTCCATTACGAACGCTAGTTTTAGAAGACCAAGGGCTTCCGGCTCGTACTTGATTCCAAGCATGCGTGAACGTTTGTCTGACGGATTTGTGTACACACGATCGGAAAGTCCGACAACAAAGTTTTGTTGGTGGAAAATTTGAGAACCTGCTAGCCAACATTTGTTGACGGAAAGTCCACCAACAAACGTTCGATGGAGCATACACACGGTCGGACTTACCGCCAACAAGCTCACATCCAACATTTGTTGTCGGAAAGTCCGACCGTGTGTATGCAGCATAACTGTCACTTCATACACTCAGGTGAAAGTAAAATTTAATAACCCCCTTGGATTTTGATGCACATCCAGGTTTGGGTAAATTAACCCCTGAGCCCATAATACTCTAACATGAATATTTCAAATAAGATTTTGGCCAACATTTTCAAATTACTTTTTTATCTTTTATACTGTATACTGTACTTAGCCTTTCCCAGGTATTCATTGTTTATTGTTGGGTTTTTGTGTTAAACAGCTGTGTTACTTTTTTTACTTTTAACTTTAAATTCCTGTTTGGGTAAGCCAGGCCAATATTTATAACAGTTTCCATGAGTTTGACCTACTCATACTAACAAGATTAAAGAAGACATTCATGCCATTTTGCTGTGGAAAATAAATGCATGCAATGCACAGCAAAGTAAAAAAAAACAGTAAGGTAAAATATCAGACTATGGTTGCTATCAGCTTTCTCTTTAGCAATGCCATTCAGTTCAATAATGTCATGCTTATGATATTAGAGGGGTAGGGCTTTCCTCTAGCTGGCTTTCACATGTATGGTCACATTTGTGAACTGGCATTCCTTTCTTCTGTTGTTAGGTGAGCCAGTTAATTACCTTTTCCCAGATGTATGTTGTGGCTTGACAGCATCCTGCACCTGCCATAACACCTTGGCAAAAGAAGACAGAGCTTTGTCCCACATTTCATGTGCAGTTACACCTGTGCAGAAAGAGCGGATAAACATCGGATCACAGCAGTGTGAACCTAGCTTAAGATATATTCATATGCATATTCATTGTAACTAATATAACATACGGTAATCCTCCTTTTCATTACTAAGATTAAAATTGTTGTACTGTATGTCTTCCAAAATATAACAGACACCCCGTGAGAAAATATAAGGAAAATAATGCCTCGTTTCCACTGAGCGGATCGGTTCGGTACAGTACGCTATTTTGGGTGTTTCCATTATGAAAGCGGCCCATACAACCGAACCGAACCGTTCCATTCAGGGTCCTGCTTCAGATGTGGGGCCACAGAAAATGGAACGGTTCGGTTAGGGCGGAGCTACGATACTTTACACTGATTGGTGGACGTGTGACGCCATGACGGCATTTTTTCTAAACCCACGTATGGCCCCTGTCGGTCCCACTTGCAGTGGAAACGCTCGCCTGAATAGGCCGGACCATTCTAGGCCGTCCAAACCGATCCGACCCGAACCGATCCGCTCAGTGGAAACGAGGCATAAGACACCCATTCCATGTGCTGCTATATTAATGATTTTAGCAATAAAATACAATACAAAGCCTTATGTTACTGATGCTTCCCACTTTTTCAGCAAAGTGAAAGAGATTATACATTCATGCATATATAAACAGCCCAAATAGTATTAATTGTACAATAATTAAAAGAGAAGTATGGGCTTTGCAAAAAAAAAAAAAACACCTTTTACTCACCTGCTGGCACTGCAGTGAGAACTGTGCTATCAAACACCACTGATCGCTCAGTTCTCCCCCTCCGCTCTGAGAGTAGAGCCATGACTGTCACTCTCAGGTGATCCGCTCTACCTCTCCAGCGCTCACTGGAGTGTTGGGGTGGGGAGGGGGCAGGAAGGGCTGGCTAAGGCTCTCGCAGATCACTGAGAGGCTGAGCCAGGTGCCGCTCCAGGTTTCTGGGTGGATCCCGACCATAAGATCGGAATTTCTTCAGAGCCTGGGCCAGCTCTGTGACATCAGCCAACAGTGGGCTTTAGCCCATTGTTGGCTGAGAACATGTCACAGAAGTGCAGAATGAACTGCACTCCTGTGATCCATAGTAGAAGTATAGCCCAAAAAGCTTTGGCTGTACTTCTACTTTAAAATTCATTTTTTTGGAATTATTTGTATTACATACTATATATTGGTCCAGCTTGGCACAATGCAAGTATGCTTCTCTCTCTCTGAAAAAGCTCATTTTATCTGCAGCCCGCTTTGTAACTTCAGACAAGGAGTGGGGACAAAAACTGTAAGTTTTTACTGTCACAAGCCAGAAATTATTATTTTTATGCTGCAATGCACTAATGCATTCACTGGAGAGCAAAAGGCATCAGCTGTGAATTAAAATCCTCAAAAGCAGGGGAATTCAATAAAGCAGTAACGTCACTTTTCTTGTTGTATTGCACCTACAGTATAATATGACCTGAGCCTAAATCATAAAAGGCTTGTACCAGATTCAAGTAGTTTTTACTACTGCTTCTTTTAGAATCTGTCACTATGGCTGCGACTGATAAGCAAACTGGCAGTAATTAACCTCTTGGTGCCAGCCACACACAAATATGCGGCCTCTCGTGGGCAGGCCTTGGCACCGAATGGCCGCATATTTGTGTGGATTAGTGAAAAAACAGCTATGCCGAGAGCACACGCCCTGCGCGCTCCTGGCACAGTTACCGACGACTAACGATCATGTCAATCACCTCAGTCACATGATTATAAACTCCTCTTCCAGGCATCCTAAACCCCTTAAAGGGCCGGGAGGCACTGGCTCCAAGAGGTTAAGACCAATTCAAAGTTGGCATACAGGGGGGAGGGGGTGGGCAGTGGCGTCGGCAGGGGGGGCTCACCATGGCTGAAGCCCCGAGTGGGTCCCGAAAAGCCTCGAGTCACAAGTGGGCACCGTTCTATTTATAGCCCAGAGCGGGGACCGATCTTATCCCGAGTGCCGTCGAGCGCCGCCGAGTCACATAGCAGGTCCCTCCTTCTGGAGCCTGCAGTGCTGATGGACGTCCCACTGGTCCAATGGTGGGACCGCGGGATGTGTGACGTTCATCATAGGCGCTGCAGGCTCCAGAAGGTGGGAATTACAATTCAGCTGCTGCGTGAGATCCCTGCTCGGCGCTCGGCTCTCCTCCTCTCCTCCGGCTGCTTGCTGTGAAGATGGGCGTGCACCGCACACCATGGCTGAGCTGCTGCTGCAGGACACATAAAGTCTCCTGGTCAGGTAGGTCAGTGTGTGTCACTACAGTCAGTGTATGTAGGTCAGTGTATGTCAGATAGGTAGGTCAGTGTATGTCAGGTAGGTAGGTCAGTGTATGTATATCAGGTAGGTCAGTGCGTGTCAGGTAGGTAGATCAGTGCGTGTATGTCAGTGCGTGTCAGGTAGGTCAGTGCGTGTCAGGTAGGTCAGTGCGTGTCAGGTAGGTAGGTCAGTGTATGTATGTCAGGTAGGTCACTGCATGGCAGGTAGGTAGGTCAATGCGTGTATGTCAGGTAGGACAGTGCGTTTCAGGTAGGTAGGTCAGTGTATGTCAGGTAGGTAGGTCAGTGTATGTCAGGTAGGTGAGTTTAGTGGTCAGCATTGATTGGCACTGGTAAACCAAGCAGCAACCAGCAAGTGAGCTTACCCCCTGCCACACAACCACACAACGACACCGCCCAGCCAAAAAACACAGCACCGCCGCAGCCCCCCTCCCCATGCCGGCCTTGGACTTCGGGCTGAAGCCCCTGGTCTTTTTGCCACCTAGAAACGCTCCTGGAGGGGGGTGTTGTGTGTTCTTTACCTTTATTGATGCATTTTTCATTTACAGCATTGTTTGCTACGACAAAAACCACTGAGGCAAATCACACTGGACTGACAGTGGATGGAGATCTCTCAGACTACACACGACCAGACTTTTCGACCGGACTGGTGCGACAGAACGAATCCGTCGGACAATCCGACCATGTGTGAGCTTCGTCGGACCTTCAGCGGACTTTTTCTGTCGAAAATCAGACAGACTTTAGATTTGGAAGATGTTTCAAATCTTTCCGACGGACTCGAGTCCAGTCGAAAAATCCGTTCGTCTGTATGCTAGTCCGACGGACAAAAAAGGACGCAAGGGCAGCTATTGGCTACTGGCTATGAACTTCCTTATTCTAGTCCCTTCGTACATCATCAAGTTCAAACCAACGGACTTTCGTATGGACTTTAGTCCGTTCGTGTGTGTGCAAGTCTAGTCGTTCGAAAGTCCGTCGTAACTCAGTCGAAAAGACCGTCGGACCTTTGATGCTGAAAAGTCTGCCCGTGTGTACGTGGCATAATTCTCCATAAGGTCTGCTTTGCCTGTGATTGACAGCAGATGGCAGTGTGTGGAACCAAAGCCACTATTCAATCCAAGAGTGTCGTGCCCCAACGGTATTCAAAAGACACACTTTATGAATTCCTCAGAGTATATGTTTAAACCAAAATGTGGATGGTAAATCAGTTGTAAGTTTGATCAATAAAAAGAGTCTTAAACCAGCTGAGAAGCAATTATATTAGCAAATCAGATTTCCTGACCTAAAAATGTTTCAGTTTTTAATACGGGCATGTTAGGTAAGCATGTATAATATGGCCCCTTTAATATGGCTTGGGTTTAAAATATCAGAGTCTTTGTTAAAAAAGACCTGTGTGCCTCTAATATGAGAGGTACACAGTTTGAAAAAATATAACTCAAATAAGTAGTCTTTAATGTGCTTTGCAACAGTGCTTCTGCTAATCATACTCCAATACAAATGTCTTTGCCAGATCAGCTCTTTCACATTGTAACTAATAGACATAGTTGGCTGCTTCAGTTATACTGGATATCAGTGTATAAACAGATATGTCCAGATGTGTGAATGATATGCTAGCACACATAGCCTAATGTTTCCTGAAATTGCAATTTTCTTAGAAAAATTAAAGATTTATGAAACTCTAATTAAGATATGAGTATTTTTCTTTAATATTGTCAATTTTCTTATGCTCAGACAGATCTCCAGGTTGATGTCCCTCCCCCCCATCCCCCCACCCCCGTGTCTCTTGAGCTAGCTAGCTGCTAAGGAGACACCCATGCATGCACTTTCCTGGCCAGTGCTGTATGTGTCCATAGAAACACAGTGCCCAAGAAACCACATCCCTGCTCCCTCCCTCCTCCCAGCATTTTGAGTGACAGCGGCAGGAGCCTACTTGCTCCACTGCCCTAAGTACCCACTTCTAGAACCCAGAAGATCAGGGAAGCAGTACAGATCTTGGAGAACCTGGTAGCAATGACAAGGCACTGCAAGTACATTTTTGGGCAAAGAGGAACATGGAAAGATACTGGGGTGATTTAACCTTTAATGCAGAGAATATGTTAATGTAAAAAAACACCAAGCATTTAGAACTTTAACTGTGCTTGCTTGTAAATTACGTCAATTAGTGTATTGAAACATATGTAATACCTTCTCCATAAGAATATATTAAAATTCAGATTTCTTTTTTAAAATTGTGGTTTCTATAAACATGTTTGGCCTCCTATAAATTAGATTACGAAAAGTAATAACATAAGGACACCTGGTCCTTTTTTTATGGCAAACCAAATTAGACTGGTTGAACCTGCATTGTTTTACCAAGTACTACGCATACAATATTATTATTCCTGCATTCTTGGAATGCCTGATTTATTTATTTATTTATTTTATTGCCATAATTAATTACATTTATAAAAACAATATTTAAAGACTTAATAAATTCCACAAAATAAATCTATTACTACTATAGGCTTCAGTGACACTACGCATCACTGTATGTGAGAAAGTTGAATAAAAAATATGGGGTCAATGCATTAGGCTTGTCCTAGACGTACAAAAGGATTCAGCACATTAAAATGTAACTACAAGCAAAACATTTTTTTTTGTTTTTGATAGAGTGGAGAGGGATTAGAACACGTGTCAGTTTATATTGCTAACTGTGTCCCCATTAAGGAGATTCAACCTCTCTATTTATCCTGTTTACCGTTACATTTGAAAGTAAAAGTAATAAAGAGGAGATCTTCCAATGGGGACACTAGTTCTGGTGACACCCCAGGGTTCCCTCACTTTGGAGGGATTTTCCTATTTTGGAAGGGAAATCACTCATATGAGACACAGATGGCAAAAAAGGTTAACAGGAGTTATAGCCTTTCCTTACTCTATCCAAATGAATAAAAGTGGCCTTTAGTTACACTTTAAAGTGATTGTAAATGATCACCCAACTCATTCAGTTTAAAATAGAAATGAAAGGCAAAACATTTTTGTATAAATATAAAAAAAATCTAATGACTGCTCGGGTCATGATCAAGAGGTGGAAGAAGCACAGATTCACAGAATGAATGTAGCAGAAACAGGGAGTTTCATGCACTACAAGTATGCAGGTACAATTTTCTCTCCAGCAACATTCAGAAGAATAAGGAGCTGCACGGGAGTGACATTGCCAAATATGTGGTTTGTAGTGTGCAGCCACTAACAATCGAAGAACTTGGCCAGGTAGTAGAGTGGCTGGAGAATGTTGGGACTTTTCCCAGACAATGCTCCCCCCCAGGTACCAAGCCTCTTTACTGTACCAATCAGTTCCTCAAGCTCTCTCCTTCCAGTTCTTGCAGCTCTCCACGTATACATCTGTCAGCATACCTCAGTGAGGAGGCTGACAGGTTCAGAGTGACATGCTGACATTAAAGGTAGCACAGGCTGGACAGGGACAGCCAAAATGCTGGATGTAGCCCCAGGGCCGCAATTTGCCCAGGTCTGCCTTAAAGTGACACTAAACTCTGGTTTAAAAAAATTATATTCAAGTATGTATTCTTAAATCAGAAAGGTACTTTCTATTGCTCCCAACCACCTGCAAATTTAAATTTTTTATTTTTTTTACTGATGTGTTGTGACTTCCTGTTAGAGGGTTGCTACCATCATTATCCATGGTCCCATTAAATGAAGGATCATAGCCACTCTCTCTCGCTCATTCCCGAGATGTACTAGTGACTATAAACTATAGACTATGGGATGTGTAGTGCACATGATCGCAACTAAAGTGCGAAATAAGGGTGAAAGTACAAATACAGGAGCTCACGGAGGAGCTAAAAAAACAAAGAAAATAATTAATGAAATGGAAAGTAGACTACATGGCCATTTAATAGTGGATGTGTATGGATTATGTTTGGAGAATAAAGATGTTGATAAGTGGCAAATGATCTCACACATCAGACATGCAACTATGAGGCTGTAGGCACAGGAGTTCTCAGGCACGTCAATATGTCAGGGAGTGCAGTGCTATTTTTCAGGAGAAATTCAAGGGAAACTGTAGATGACAACCTTTGTTCATTATAAGATAGCAAATGTTCACATTTTAAGTATACCTCTACTTTAAGAATATGATTATGGAATCTATTAGTACAAACAGCATACATATACATATGCACCTGATAAGTTCATCCAAAAGTACACTGTTTTTGTTTGCTTTTCCTCTACAATGTCATATTTTATTTTATAAAGCATACATATGTGCCTCAGCAGTGTGGTCCTGTTTCGGCCTTGTGTATACAAGATTAAAGCAATTGGAAAATTACCAGCTAGAGATAAAATTCAGAAATCCAGATGAGGATATGGGATTTTAGGCCAGATTTCTAAGCCAGTGTCCACAGTGCAGCATATGGAAATTGCCAAAAAGAGCTGGAACCCTGATGGAAAGAGAGAAACTTCCCTTCAGTACTCAAGATGTTCCCAACATTTATACATCTTACAAAACAATTACTTTGATGGCAAACACAGAGCTGGCATTTAAACAATGGACAGGTCATACTGAAACCTTTAATGCAGACACAACTAAGTTTTAAGAAATACAGTACTTTAGAAAATAACCAAAACAGCATGTCACAGTTGCAGTAAAATTCAGAAATTCTACAAAAAGAATATTCATCCTTGGGGATTTGTAATAAATGAACAGCATACCAAATTTTAATCAGCAGTAATAAATCCTTATCTGAAACTGAAAATTGACCGTACCCCCTACAGTGTGTGTAGCATAGTAAAGAATAATTCAAAGTCTTTATACTGTGTATTTTTATTCATTAGCTGAATGTGTCAGTATGTCCGAGGTGAGAACATCTCTGGCATTGTGGGAAACATTAAAAGCGCATCCACTTGTTTTGCTAAAACAAATGTAACCAGTTTGTGCCATTGTTCAAACATATTACTAGTGATGAAGTTTGGGTGTACCGATACCCTCAGGTGATACCTGAGGGTTTAAAAATTAAGAGAATTTGTGTGCAGATATGCCCTGGAGAATTTTTTTAAAACCATAGTGTACTTCATAGTCTTTAACTATGGCCAGCAGGTTTAGAAGAGCCAATAAGGGGGCTTTTGCATAAGCCAGATCCCTCATTAAAAAAGAAGGGACTTAGGGCAGCTATAGTGTCAGTGTATTTGAAGCTGCTCTAGGGAGAAGATAGGTAAAGCTGGCAAGTTGCACAGGGAGAGATTAGGGACAGTTGGGAAATTGTACTTTTGCTAGTTCTTTGGCCAATCAATCCCTATTGCTACCCTTGTTTTTGTTCTTATCACTGGGTTCTCATTTGGTCTTTAATTTTAGTTTGTGAATGATTTAGGGCCAACAGTTAAAAATATGACAACAATTAAACCGTTTTTGTTTTTTTTTTGCAGCAAAACTCCCCTTTTTATAAAATACCAGGAATGGTATTTTAGGGTTTTCATTTCTTTTAGATTCTTTATTCATTTATGTTTTGTGTAGACAGGGTCTTCTTATGATCGGGGTACAAAAAGAGCAGCATTCAGTTGTTATTGATCATTTGAGTAAAAGGAAAAGCAACCACATGCACGGACAGTATGCACCTAAACCAGCTCACAGTATATAATTTACATTCAACTCACTCCCCTTATTCTCATAGTAAAAATAAAATTAGGCATACACTGGTTAGGCTTATTATCCCTGATTAAAAGAGAAGTATGTTTTTATTTAGATTCATACTTACCTAGGTGGATGCAGCATCGGTCCAATGCTGCATCTATCCCCCGGCGTCTCTAACACTGAGAACCGAGCGATCGAACACCGCCGATCACTCAGTTCTCACAGCTTCCCGAGCAGAGAGCTGGATACTGTCAGTCACAGCTCTCTGCTCTGCCCCCTGAGCTCGCTGAGCCAGGTGTCGGTTAAGGGATCTGTGCAGATCCCGACTCCGTGGTGGTGATGACGTCAGCAGAGAGCGGACTTCAGCCCGCTCTCTGCTGAAAACAGGTCACAGCAGTGCAAAATGAACTGCACTCCTGTGATCCACAGGAGAAGTACAGCCAAACGAGCTTTGGCTGTACTTCTCCATTAAACTGTACAACTACTGACCAATTTTACACTGTTCTATCGTCGACAGTATCTCAATTCTTGAAGTAAACCCTCTGCCTGTGCTCTTTGTCTCTAGCAGTGGCGGCCCCTCCATTAGGGGCGCACGGGTGCTGCCCCCCGATTGCAAGCATCCGGCCCCCTGATCTACATGCAGGTGTGTCGGACCATGGACTCCAATGATGGGGCGTGTATTTTTTTGAAGCATGTGATTAAAGCCAGAGGCTCTAATAGGCTTCAAAAAAGGGTGGGCTTGGGGCGCAGAGCATTAAATAAATATTCGCTATCGCCACACTGATCCTCCTCCCCGCCAATCAGGAAGCAGGTCTGAGACCCGTCACCGCATTGGCTAAAGGGACAGGCAATCCTATTGGATGCCTGAGAGGAGGATCACACTAGGGCACGCTGCCACCGCCCGTAGGACACGCTGCCTGCCGACCCGCCCGCTACCTAGATGGGGTAAGTGCCGGGCTTACCCCTTTTGTCTGACCGTCCTTCCAAGGGGGGGGTCTTGGGGTGTTTGTTTGTCGCCCCCCCAAAAGAAAAACACCAGCCGCCACTGCTCTCTAGTTAAGTTATAGTTTTTTAATTCTTAAGGAGAGTTTGATAGAAATCGACCAGCAGCAGAACAGTTTTACATCAAGAGAGAACAGGGTCAGCCTCAGTGAACTACTTGCCAATTTCTATCTGCTGGTCAAAGTGGGTCTATTACAGTTTGTTGAAAAAGCTTGTGGTTCTGCTATGCATACCTGAAAAAAAATTAAGCCAAAATTAATCAGATTGGGGTGCTGCTGCTGTATGTAATCTAAGCTAATTTTAAATGAAAAGCTCAATTCTAAAGTCAATTATATGCTGTCTCTGAAATTGTCTACAAAAACTGTACTGTTCTCTAAAACTATGCACACTGTAAGGAATTCCTGAAGCACCCCTCCCAACTTTTTGAGATGGGAATGAGGGACACCTATTAGCAAAAGTATGTAGGCATAGGACACGCCCCCTGACATGCCCCCCTTAAAGGAGATTATTACAAAAAAAATGAGCTAAACCTACAAGTGCTCTTTTTGTACCAAGACTATTCCTTTATATACTTTATATATGCAGCGATTTAGAAATTGGATGAAAGGTTTAGCACTGGGAAACACTTTTTGAAAGATAAATAGTGCATTTTATATATAACTGTATAGATCAGACCAAAATGAGGGACAAATGATGGGGAACGAGGGACAGAAGGACTTTGTTCCAAATCAGGGACAGTCCCTCGAAATCAGGGACAGTTGGAAAATATGCCTAAAGTACGTCATTTAATAGATTCGTATATTTTTAATGTTGCCCTTGAAAATACCCTCCTCTCCCATTTTATTTTTTGTGCATTGGTATACTTGTATGTCCCCTTGACAGTGCTAGCTTCCCATACCTTTGTTTACAGCAGCTTGTTTATTAGCCTTAACTTTTCACACAATTTACTGGCAGGATTTGCCCTCCAAAAACATCAATAGGATTTGATGCTAAGTTCAGATTTGCTGAATTTCAGGGCTGGTTCACACCAGATGCAGCCCAGCGTATCAAGAACGCATGCACTGTGTTTTCCATATGTTCCAATGGCCCTAGGTTATACCAGTGCAATCAAAAAAAGTAGAAACTGATGCATTTTTCTGTATGGAATCTGGAATGCAGCAAAATGCATGTAAATACACCAGAACGCACCAGAATGCATGTTGTCTTGAATTAAGATAAAGATTTTCCAAATGTCTAAATAAAAAGAGAGGGAAAAAACACACTGGAACGCACTAAAAATGCATTAAAAACACATGTGAACACATATGCAAAAATTGTGGTGTGAACCAGCCCTCTAACAGGATTCTTCTTACTCTCGCTGAATGAAACCCAGGCAGAATTAGTCACCCCTTCTCATTACAACCATTAGGGCCCGTTCACACTAGAATGCAGTGTGGCTTCCAACAACGCATTCCAATCGCACTGCCCTTGAGATCTGTTGCAGGGGTCAGTGCAAAGTTAACAACACCCCAAACGCAGGTCGCAAAAGCAGTGCATTTGCCCACACAGGCCCTCACTGGATCGCATGGTACAAAAGTACCATGCAATGCAGTTGCAGTGCATTTCAAAAAGTAGTGCATGCCCCGCTTTTGGTGTTGCGAGGAGCAGTGCGATTTCAGCCCATTCACCATGAATAGGGCTAAATGTACCAAGTAATTCTGCGCTGCCCTAAAAACACAAAATAAGCAGCTAACATGGTCAACAGGATATATGCCAAATAGAGAGGAAACAAAATAAGTGTAGCGCTAAGAAAGTTTAAGATGTCCAACATAAAGACAAAATGATCCAAAAGTTCTAGGTGCAAATTAGAGGAAGGTCCTCCATATATGTATGGCTCCTAGTGGTAGGTGGTCCTCAGAAGTTATGTGACTTCATACAAGGAGCAAATCTAGATCTCGTCACATAACTTCTGAGGACCACGTACCACTAGGAGCCATACATACATGGAGGACCTTCCTCTAATTTGCACCTACTTTTGGATCATATTGTCTTTATGTTGGACATCTTAAACTTTCTTAGCGCTACACTTATTTGTTTCCTCACCATGAATAGGGCTGAAATTGCACTGCATGAATCACACAGGAACCACATAGCATTCCTGTGCGACTCACATGCAGTTCTTAGTGTGAATGGACTCTTAGAGGGCTAAACACCCCACATAGGATGTTCTCTAGCGTCTATATTGTATGTTTTGTGCTACCCCCAGAGGAGCCGCTGAATTGTTTTGTGATTTCTCTACACATGGCACACCTTGCACACTCAGTACTTTCACAACTTGGGTATTTCAGAGAATGTATTCTGCCAAGGAACAGCAAGTGTACTTATACAAAAAATCTGACAATAACGGTACTCTGAGAGATATGGTTAAACACCTGCAATATTCTAACTAAAGCTGGCCATACACAGAGGCGGCTCTCTAATTAGGCAAATTAGGCGGTCGCCTTAGGCCTCGCCCCCACAGGGGCCTCGAAGGTGCCTAATTTGCCCATTTTGCACTGCCTTCTGCGAACCGCTGTGGGTGTCAATACATTGTTTATGACATTCTGATATATGAGGGAACGCTGTGCTGGCTGGGTTATATTAACCTGAACTTCATGTAAATGGAGAAATATGCGTATTTTATATATATATATATATATATATATATATATATATATATATATATATATATATATATATATATATATATATAATTAAAGAAGAATTGGTTAGAGAAAATTCTATAGACGGTGAATTCATAGTTCATAGAATTTAAAACTCTTAATATATGCAATTTATATAGTTAATTTTTATCGCTTGAATTATTTTTCCAATTATGGATGTGAATGGGGCCTCATGTCTCAGATTTGCTTAAGGCCTCACAAAGCCTAGAGCCGCCTCTGGCCATACACCTATAGATTATCTGCAGATTTTCTATGGTTAGATGGAAAAAGTGCAACAGATTTCTCAATATTCGCTAAGGTGTGTGGATGGAGGAATCTTCCACTTTTTCCATCTAACCATAGAAAATCTGCAGATAATCTATAGGTGTATGGCCATCTTTACAGTAATTAACAGAACTAAATTGCATTTACCTAGAAACAATATATAAAGACAGTCCTAACTTGTTATAACAGTCCCATTTTTTTCCCACTGGCCAACTATTGATAAAAAGAGAACATTGGCTGGCAAAGTTGTAGTCCTTAACCACATTTACTGAACGCCCGCTGTCATTATACGTTGGCTGTTTGAAGAGGAATACCATTGTTATGGCAGCAGCTAGATATCCCCCGTATCCTCTTCTTGAGTGGGCAGTCAGCTTTCAGATAAGAGTGGTCTCAGTGGTGGATTTGCTGCAAGATCACTTTTATCGGGGGTGGGAGAGGGGCCTCCTGCCGCGTTCTGGTGCCGTCGGTAGTGGCGGAGACGATCGGGTCCTCTTCCCTCACAGTCTGGATGCCGAGTGAGGGAAAGATGGCCCCCGCTCGGCTCCACACCATTGAATGGCGGAAGCGACATCAAACATCATTTCTGCCTAATGGTCTTAAAGGGATTTTTTTTTGTAAAAAAAAAAATGACATTTCATTTTTTTTAATTTTTTTTTTTTACAAACCCCAGATCTCACATTTAAGAGGTCCTGTTATGTTTTTTTTCCTTTTACAAGGCATGTTTACATTCCTTGTAATAGGAATAAAAGTGACCAGAAAAAAAGACAGTGTAAATATAAAAAATAAAAAGTTAAATAAGAAAAAAAAAATTTTAAGCGCCCGATCCCGCCAAGCTCCAGCGCAGAAGCGAACGCATTTGTAAGTCGCGCCCGCATATGAAAACGGTGTTCAAACCACACATGTGAGGTATCGCCACGATCGTTAGAGCGAGAACAATAATTCTAGCACTAGACCTCCTCTGTAACGCAAAACTGGTAACCTGTAGAAATTTTTAAACGTTGCCTATGGAGATTTTTAAGACTCAAAGTTTGTCGCCACTCCTCGAGCAGGCGCAATTTTGAAGCGTGACGTGTTGGGTATCAATTTACTCAGCATACAAATTATCTATCACAATATAAAAAAAAATTGGGCTAACTTTACTGTTGTCTTTTTAATTCAAAAAAGTGTATTTTTTCCAAAATAATTGCGCTTGTGAGACCGCTGCGCAAATATGGTGTGACATAAAGTATTGCAACGTATTGAACATTTTATTCTCCAGGGTGTCTGAAAAAAAAATATATGTTTGGGGGTTCTAAGTAATTTTGTAGCAAAAAAAAGATGATTTTAACTTGTAAACACCAAATCACAAAAAGAGGCTTGATCCTTAAGCGGTTAAAGAAAGCACAACAGTACGCAGCAGAGAAAAGATGAACTTGTACAATTTTTGTCTCTCAACGGACCCAGGGTGTCCTTTTCTTGTTCTCTGGACACGTGATCTTGTTCAGTTCAAGGCCACAGACAGGAATCCTGCTGAGACAGTCCCATTTTCCTTCCTTACAAGTGGTGAGAGTACTCTCTCTAGTACAGTCTGATCACACACCCTCCCAGGTAAAAGGATCCCAGTCTTTGGGACAGGGATCTGCACAATGAGCAGTCTCTTTGTTTCTCTTGGTTCGCTCTCGATTGTGGTCAGCTATGGAAGCCTACTGTTCAGCTAGCTAGCAGCAGTCCAATCTTTTCTAACATCCCTGCTAGCTTTAATATTGTCCTCACTTTTCCTTTCAGTAACCTGCAGACACAAGTCTCCTTGTTTTGTTATATCAGCCAATCACTGCCCTCAGGGATCAATTCAGACTTAGCCAAGATGGCTTCCCCCTGCACTGGAGGCATTGCAAAGTGATCTCTGTAAAAATGTCTGCTGTACTTCTGCATTCATGAGTATTCAGTTTATACCTGTCCACACTGCAGAAGGATAATACAGCAGCAACAAAGGAAGACATTCTGCAGCAATTATCAACTAGAGTCAAGGTTACATATGTATACATGTGTATAAATGTATTTAAATCGCATAACGTTCATTCATCCATATTATCAGAGAGCAGTCCTCCTGTTGCACAATATTTTACCTAAGAGTGATTTTGGACTTATCAATTTAAATATGACAGTACAAGAAGGCATATACTGTATAATGCAAAGACCATGTAAGCTAATATGCTGTATTTTCTCATATTTGCTGTTCAGTGGTTTTATTTTACAATTTTACCTTGAATTAATTTATTTAGCAAGCCCTTGGTGTTCCAGGTAGGGCAGTGATGTAATTACTGTTAATGTGTTATGCTACTATTCCCAAGAATGCAGTGGTAGAGCCAGTGTTTTTTTTCTTATGTTCACCATGCTATATAAGTAACTAATATAAAGAAAAGTTCTTCTATGTCATAGCTTTCTGTGTCTTCTTTCAGGCACTGCAGCTGTTGCGGTAGCTGGACTTCTTGCAACACTTCGTATTACAAAGAATAAACTATCCAATCACACAGTACTTTTCCAAGGAGCAGGAGAGGTAGGCTGTCTTTTTTGGGAATTGCGCTGTTTACCATTGCATTACAATGCCATTATTCATCAAGGTCTTTCTCAATAATTATAGAATTAAACCTTCAATACTACCAAATAGCTGAGACTTTTACCAAATACAAATGGAAATTCAGTTATGTTTATTTTTGACTGATCTAGACATCAGTTTAGCCACAATGTTCACCGAACTGTGCAATTCCTGATGAGAATATTGCACATGGTACTGATGTATGAACATCAAATATTCCTGGAATAAAAATGCAAGCATGGGCTGTATAGCCCTTGCGTGTACATAAGTAAAAATTATTCTAGCTTTTTTTAATCAAGGGAAGGTGGTGTGTAAATTTGTGTGTATATGCACATATTTGCCCATACATGCTTAAATATACTGAACTGCAATGCAGATTTTTGTATTTTAATTTATTTTTCATTTTTTTTACTGATCTACAGTACATGCAGTACACATTTTCGTGACTGTGTGTACAGGTCCAATAAAAACCATGGGCTGTATTTAGATCATTAACAAAAATCAACTGAATATCTAAAAACATGGCATTTTTAGGCATCCTGTGTGCAAGAGGCTTTAAAGAATATCTTACCTTAACATTTCATATTCATGATATGTGTCTGTTGTGCCATGTATTTGTGTTAAAACCTGTTCTCTTTGTATTGCTTCCTTTGTGTGAAATACCTGGTGATCCTGCCAGTCCCTCTGCTTTCCTATTTCAAACTGACCACACTTGGCATAGAAGCACATCCTTTTTATAATAAGACTATGGTGCTACTGTGACTCCCAAGTGACAAACAGGAAATGGGTAGGTAATGGGGATGGATAAAACAAAGTCAATGAGATTGATGGTGGTTTCTCCTCTATAATTTCGTATAGAAGCACATCCTTTCTTGCCTGGTCAGTTTTCTGGTTGTGCTGGGAGAAGAGCCTGTCTGTCCTCCAATAATCAGACTTGTGCTGATACACCCCCCTATACAACCATTCAATGGGAAGATAAGTGTGCTGCTGTTTCTCCACCCCTATGTTTTGTATACCATATACTGTATATATACAAATGTTTTACCTATCATTTGTAATTTTAAACTGAATGGGTTGTTTCACAAGTTAAAGGATAGGTTCACCGTTCATAACATGTTACCCTTATTCAGGGTGTAACATGTAACATGTTATAAATTGCACCAGTCCCTGCACCTCCCACTCCCCCACTGTGCCAGCTAGTGGGGGATCTTCTTCACCCGCTAGCTGTCAAAATGTAAAAAAAAAACGTGGCTGTGAAGGGCTCCGTCCACTTGTTCGCGTCACTTATTCACATCGCTCTGTGAATAGAAAACGACAAGGTCTGGCAGCCTTGTAGTTTTCAATGATCTACCATGGCTCTGTGGTAGTTCATTCATTCATTCTGTCAGCATGTATTGGCTTCCTCAAATCAAGAAAAAAAACGTGTTTAAAGAAAAGACAATCTTGTTCTGGGAACCAAATTGTGTGTACCTACAGGCCCAAGTGATGGGAATCTGGTCCTCTGAATAGATAACCCTTATAGGGAATAAAACAGTATACACACTATAAGAAAATCAGAAGAAAAATTCCATACAAGGCATGATCGTTCAAGTTTCATGTACACAACTTTCGACATCCGATTCAGACTTTCCAAACTAAAATTTCCTGGACAAAACCCCAACATTTTTCTCGTATGTGAACAGAACTAACAGTTTTCATTTAATGTGCACTGTTTTCGTACAGTTTTGGCACAAGAAAAATTAGATACAAAAAAATGTGCATGATCAGAAACAATAAACAAAACAAAAATAACCTTTGTCGCAGGAGAATTTTCATACATTAGTTCCATCCTCGGGTTTGACTTGCATCGAGGAAAACCGGACGATCATTTGCCGGATCTTCTTATAGTGTTTACCCACCCTAACATACATCGTAACGTGCATCTTCTAAAATTAGAATATCATCAAAAGTTAATTTATTTCAGTAATTCAATTCAAAGAGTGAAACTCATATATTTTATATAGATGCATTACACACAGTGATATATTTCAAGCATTTCTTTCTTTTGATTTTGATGATTATGGCTTACAGCTAGTGAAAACCCAAAATTCTCCGAAAATTAGAATATTACATAAGACCAATAAAAAAAAAATAATTTTGAATACAGAAATGTTGGCTTAGTGAAAAGCATGTCCATGTACAGTATGGTATGCACTCAACACTTGGTCGGGGCTCCTTTTGCATAAATTACTGCATCAATGTGGCATGGCAGCATGGAGGCAATCAGCCCGTAGCATTGCTGAGGTGTTATGGAAGCCCAGGTTGCTTTGATAGCCTTCAGCTCGTCGGCATTGTTGGGTCTGGTGTCTCTCATCTTCCTCTTGACAATACCCCACAGATTCTCTTTGGAATTTAGGTCAGGTGAGTTTGCTGGCCAATCAAGCACAGTGATACCATGATCATTAAACAAGGTATGGGTACTTTTGGCAGTGTGGGCAGTTGCCAAGTCCTGCTGGAAAATGAAATCAGCATCTCCATAAAGCTGGTCAGTAGAGGGAACCATGAAGTGCTCTAGAATTTCCTGGTAGAGGGCTGCGCTGACTTTGGACCTGATCAAACACAGTGGACTAACACCAGGAGATGACATAGCTCCCCAAATCATCACAGACTGTGGAAAATGTTGCATTTCATTTGGAAATCAAGGTCCCAGAGTCTGGAGGAAGGGTGGAGAGGCACAGAATCCAAGTTGCATGAGGTCCAGTGTGAAGTTTCCACAGTCAGTGATGATTTGGTGGGCCATGTCATCTGCTGGTGTTGGTCCACTGTGTTTTATAAAGTCTAAAGTCAGCACAGTACTCTACTAGGAAATTCTAGAGCACTTCATGCTCCCCTCTGCTGACCAGTTTTATGGAGATGCTGATTTCATTTTCCAGCAGGACTTGGTACCTGCCCACACTGCCAAAACTACCAATACCTGGTTTAATTATCAAAGTATCACTGTGCTTGATTAGCCAGCAAACTCGCCTGACCTAAACCCCATAGAGAATCTGTGGGGTATTGTCAAGAGGAAGATGAGGGACACCAGACCCAACAATGCAGACAAGCTGAAGGCCGCTATCAAAGCATAACATAAAACCTCAGCAGTGCCACAGGCTGATCGCCGCCATGCCACGCTGCATTGATGCAGTAATTTATGCAAAAGGAGCCCCGATCAAGTATTAGGCACATACTATACTGTACATGGACATACTTTTCACTAAGCCAACATTTCTGTATTAAAAATTATTTTCTTATTGGTCCTATGTAATATTCAAATTTTCTGAGATATTGAACTTTGGGCTTTCACTAGCTGTAAGCCATAATCATCAAAATAAAAGAAAGAAATGCTTGAAATATATCACTCTGTGTATAACACATCTATATAAAATATATGAGTTTTTCTTTTTGAATTGAATTAGTGAAATAAATTAACTTTTAGATGATATTCTTATTTTTTCTAGGATGCACCTGTAAATACCTAATTGCATAGTATGTTTATGTTTGGATATAACATACAGAATAATTGTCAGTGAAAGAGAGCAGGGTTGATTTACTAAAACAGAGCAAGAGGCTTGCTATTGGGGGCACTCGGCAGGGGGGAGGAGCCAGGGCTGCCGACAGGGTACACAAAAAGAAGAGGATCAGTGCTGCTTTCTGCAAAACCATTGCTCAGAGCAGGTAAGTATAACATATTTGTTATTTTTTGCTGTTTTTTCTTTTTTAATTACCTTTAGCACCACTTTAAGATATTGTCAAAAGAATTCCCCAATCAACCCATCTGCAGTAACCTTTACCCAGACGAACATTGGAGTTACACTTTCCTGATTAACTTCTTCATGACAAAGGGTAAAACAAATCCTAACACTTGAACACAGATTTGCAACTTTGACATGCGTTAGTAAGGCTGTACATATTATCACAATTACTTAGTGTATCCAGGTGAATTATATCTTGTGTTTGTTTAGGACAAATTGGGCTTTTGTTTGGTCAAAAATAGTAATGGATATCTCCTGATTTTTTTTTTATTATCAAAGAAAAACTGGCACAAAACAGTTACAAAAATTTTTTTTGATCTAGGAAAAATGTAGCAGCACTAAACTAAATGGACATAAATAAATTAATGATTGATAAATTAGTGAAAAAATAACAAAATTAATTAATTTTAAACAAACACAATCCTAGTATTTTGAAAAATCAGAATTGAAAATGTCCTTGGTAGGAAACAAAACGTGCTCAAAGTCCATAAACCAAGTGTAGATATAAATTGAGTGAAGAAAATAAATAAATCATCCACCGAAACCAAAAGTGAAGCACCACACAGAATGCGCGCTTACCACAAGGCAAGCTATATGAGCTTCCTATGCGCTTCAACCTTTAAATTCAGTACATAGTAACCAAATAATATAGTCCTTGTAATATATATATATATATTTATATATATATATATATATATATATATATATATATATATATATATATACATACATATATACCGCTATATACATATATATATACACATACATATATATATATATATATATATATATACATTTATATACACATACATATATACATATCTCTCTCTCTATCTCTATCACACACACAGTCCTTCAATATATGAAATAAAAAATTAATTTCCCAAAAAGTGACAGGTGCTCTTCAAAAAGTGACTCTGGTGCTCTTCAGTCTTTTGTGCTGGTGCTCTTTACAGTGCCCCTATAGGAAATGCACTCACCAGAGATCCTCACCCCCACACAGGGGTATTGCGCATTCACAGTAGCTGCCAGGGACAATCAACAGGAGCTTTCTTCTTCTACATATGTGGGAGGCATGAAGGATTGTATATAGGAATAAAGCAAACCGTGGATATCAGAGTGCTACTGTGAATGCGCAATACCCCTGTGTGGGGGTGTATATATGTATGTGTGTATATATATATATATGTGTATATATATGTATATATATATATATATATATATATATATATATATATATATAACGCTTACCCCCGAAGGAGCGGCTGATTAATTGTTATATCCGTAATTCACGCTTAACACCTGACCCATCGCAGTCCGTACAACCAAACACAGTCCAAAATTGCTTTTTCTCTTGCTTTTATTGAAGTAACATGAACTGGGATAGGAGAGGGGTTCTTTTGATATGCTCTTTTGTTGCTTTATCATCTTTTCACTGCCTCTCATACAAGGACCTAGAATCATTGCGGATAATAGGAAATCACTTTATGCGATTTCTTCAATCAGTGAAGATGGAAGTAGATTTGATAGAGAATAATCGATGAAGAGTCACTCTGAATAACTTCTTCATCTGCAGAACTTTTCAAGAACAGTCTGTATCTCTATATGTGTGCTTGCAGCTTTACCGCTACCTTTTTACCACTACTTCCCATCTGCATGGTACTTCCAAGTTGAGCTAAAGAAAAGTCACTCTGAATAACTCCTCCCGCTTGACTGATTGGAATCCCGGGGCATTGCTGAACCCAAAGTCACAGGCCATCACCGCCTGTCTCACTGACTTGCGTACCAACATCCCTCAGCCTCTGGCAGTAACCTTCCCTTGGGCTTTCACTCACGTGATCAATAGTCCATGTGCTACTCATAAACGATCGATCGCCCAGTTTCCTTCCGCTTTGTTGCTACTTCTTCCGCAATGACTCTTTGTTCCTTTTTCTCCTTTATGGCACGCTCCCTTCCCCGCAGGGGCGGCCAACGACACCAGCGACTACATGCTGTACGGTGTCATCTACTCCTCTACGGATGCCGGTTCCCCACTCTCCTCGCAGGGGGGGCTCCGTTGGCTCCCCGGAGGGGGAACCTCTGCCCTCCGGGAACCAGGCTGAGCTTCTCCAAGCTCAAACAGGAAAACTCTCCTCTGGACCATGTGACCAGGCTTTTATATGAGAGTCCCGGGGCATTGCCAAACAAATTAATGATTGGCCAGGACTCGCATACAAACTACCTGCCAATCAAATCCCAAATGAACAAACAGGCCTGTTATGATGGCACAAGCCTGCCTAAATTTACCTGAAACTATAACCTAGCAAAAAGGTCACATACTTAAAAGTAGGTGCCCGCTACATACACCCCCCAATTGAATCACAACTGTCCCCAGTTGTGGGGAATGAATTTAGAGTACCTCCTTAATTTTAAGGAGGAAAGAGCATCTCATTACATCAATTGGAAATGGGAAAAAGGAAAATGAACTTGAAACACAATAACGTCAATATCACTGTACACAATAGCAACATAACATATTTTCTTATACAATTTACATGGCCTGACTGTAGATCCCTACAGCTAACATTCCATACAAGCGGAACCAAAGCATTGCTCCCGCGGGAGGATTACTCTGCTTACCACAGGTCTTCATCTGTAAGATAGACAGCCATCACATCTTCAATATTCCTAAAAGAAGACACAAAACATTTCTAACTACTACTAACTACTACACACACATTACCAAACAAAGGGGGTTATCATCCTCTATTGGGTAATCAATCAAATATACAATTTTTTTTATGGCATGTACGTTTCTGTTAGGATCATCGCTCCCTCAAAAGGAGTCCAGCAGTCCTCCTGCAGAGCGTACCCTAAACAGACATGCTCAGCAATTCAATTTGTCTGCCTGTTGGCAAATAAACTTTCTATTTGGCTCTTAAACAAGAGTCCTTGTAGAAGTACTTGTATAGCAAAGGGACTTGGCAGAGACAGCACACCCCAGTGTCCACAACCTTGTCCTTGTTAGGCACCATGAATGTGAGTCTCCTGCTGGGCAAAGTATTTGGGGAAAACCCACCCTAACCCATCTGCCATCCTGCAGTCAATCTGGGTAGTAAAATACATTTGTGAGTGCACTTTCAACAATCCTGCTCACAAATAGTACCTCGGGTCAGGCAACCTTTTCCGACTGTCCCCTGGTCCTCTCACCGAGATAGAGTAGCTACGGGTATTTTGTCCGGCCTTTACCACCAATACTCTATATTTGTAAGTCGCTCTTCCAAGTCTCCATTCACGGTGAATGTCTTTAAATCGGACCCAAACCTCACTGTCAGGTGTCCTTTTTGGTTTAAGAACATGAAGATAGTCCCAAACAAGATCATCCTCCCATGCTTCCCGGGAACTTTCAACAGCTTCCATAAGGTGTTCCGGAACATAGAGATAATCCAGGCCCCACTCCTGAGCCACTTTTCTTTAAACCTCTCTCTGAAACCTTGAAAGTCTGGGCAAATCTTTGGCCTTTCCTCTGCCAGGCAAAACACATGCATCAGTAGCTCTGCTGACCCATTGTTGAAACGTGGCTACCCTGGTAGTAAGGGTAGTACTTGAAACATTAAACGGAGGTACTGGAGTTTTAGATGTACCAGATAACTTTTCTGACACTGTGGAAGCCTCCACTGAAGTAGAACTTTCTAAGAAACATTCCTCCTCATCACTTGACTCAAACTCTTCAGGGGATGACCACTCAAATAAATTGTCCATAGATCCATATTTTTGCAAAATCTGCGGTGATCCCCAATCTACAGCCCGGCCTCCATCTACCCTGTCCGGCTCACCCGAGGGATCCCCCTCCTGTAACTTAGGCTCCTTCAGGACGGGCAAATCAAAGGGCTTACTGCTAGCCGGCTCCTCAGGGGTTTCTTCTAAAGACTGGTCAACAACTTCAACAGTTACTATGTACTGAATTTAAAGGTTGAAGCACATAGGAAGCTCATATAGCTTGCCTTGTGGTAAGCGCGCATTCTGTGTGGTGCTTCACTTTTGGTTTCGGTGGATGATTTATTTATTTTCTTCACTCAATTTATATCTACACTTGGTTTATGGACTTTGAGCATGTTTTGTTTCCTACCAAGGACATTTTCAATTCTGATTTTTCATAATACTGGGATTGTGTTTGTTTAAAATTAATTATATCTGTTATTTTTTCACTGATTTATCAATCATTAATTTATTTATGTCCATTTAGTTTAGCGCTGCTACATTTTTCCTATTACAATTCTGTGCCTGTATCCCACCCTAGCAGCTGCTCCAGTTTGATGTATATGTTCCACTAGCGCGGTATTTTTCCTATTTATTTATTTTTATCTGTATTTCTTACTATCACCATAACCTACCACCAAAGAACAACCCAAAATAAATTCTCCTGTTCCAGCTGATCACAGAGATACCACATATCTGCATAACATTTATAGTTTGCACTCAACACGGCTTAGAAACAATAAAGCGCATTTAGTATCTTTTTGTCCTATGTCCACACTGACACTAATTTAAAAAAATACCCCCCCCTCCCCTTCCTCCTTTCCTCTCCTCCTCCCCTCCTCCCTCCTTCCATCCTTCCCCCCCCCCCCCCCCCCCCCGCTTGCATTCCTGTACAATTCCTGTGCGTTTTGAGTGTAGTGTATTTTAAGCCCATTCATTTGAATGGGCTGAAGTCACACTGCGTCACACCAAAAGTAGAGCATGCACTACTTTTAAAAATACACTGCAAATGGATCACATGGTATTTTGGTACTATGAGATCAGGTTCAGACAGAAGTACTGTGTTTGCTATCGGAATTCGCGTTGTCATTAACTTTACGCTGACACCTGCTACAGATCACAGACACAGTGTGTTTAAAATGCAGTGTGGAAAATGTGCATGGAATGTGGGTTTCCCACACTGCATTCCAGTGTGAATCAGCACACACTATCTTTTTCTCCATTAGTACCGGACCCGGGGCTCTTAATGAAATCCCAGTCTCTGGGCTGGGAGTGTATTGTGCAGTGTGCTACCAGCTTCCGTGGGAGCGCATACAGTATATGTGTACAGTCGTCAGAAATGGCTAAGTTTGATAATGCCAAAATAATGGGGAATCACAAAAACTTTCTGTATTTAAGTACAACACCCACACTAAAAATAGTGATCCACACACTAAGGCTAGGTTAAAATGTGTGCATCTGCATTTACATGTGTTTTTGGGTGCATTTTTACAAGTACTAATGTGCATTGTAATAATAACAATAGCAATATCATTAAAAATTTGGTAATGCTGAAAATATATATTACATGTTATTCTTTTTTTTTTTCATTTGAAGGCTGCCATGGGAATTGCAGACTTAATAATTATGGCCATGGAGAAAGAAGGGACAACTAGAGAGGATGCAATTAGGAAAATCTGGATGGTGGATTCTAAAGGGCTGATAGTCAAGGTAAGAATGCCAAAATTACATTCTTTCACATTAAAGCAGTAGTAAACTCCAATCATTGCACCACAAATTATAGATAATGAATGACATTCAGTTGTTTATAATCGATACACCGCATAGAAGGTAAAAATAATGCTTCTTACTTGATATATTTAACATTTTTGTAAAGCCCCTGCTTGTTTGCAGCCGCCGCCATTCTTACTCCTGTCTTCCGTGTCTATAGAGTAATTAATTTCCGCCCTCACTCGCTCTTCGTGGCCATAATCTCACGTGTGCGCGGTAGTTCCCAAGCCAAGTCTCGTTTTCATTCTTGTTTTTGCCATAGCAACATAGTTCAGAGAATAGGAACCAATCCTGTTCTCCGTTCGCCGTCTCCACAACCCCTGTGACGTAGCAAGTCACATGTGGTTGAAGCTCATCTTCTGAATGAGGAAGTAGTAATGCGAGATCAGGCGCGGAGGAAATTACATAGCCCCAGCATGCACGAAGAGCTTGCCGGAAAAATGGTACTAACAGAGCATGCGCTGGTGACGTCATTGCACACAAAACACAGGATTACTACGAAAGCAAGCAGGTAGGAAGTCATGCAAACAAAGCAGACATTTCATTTGATTTCAATGAGTGATTTAACTGAAAGGTAAATGTATGAGTTTACTACCGCTTTAAATAAACCCTACAATATTGCAAAAGGGGTATAGCAGAACGGCAGACCGCTTATTATTTAGTTAAAAATGTGATTTAAATATTTTATCATTTAAGATTCCTTCCTGTTTTATGATCACTCTCCTTTGTGACTTAAATTTAAAATGTTAAAATAAGAGCAGTGTCATTCAGGGAATAAACTTGTGGTATATTGGTTTGAAACAAGAGAACCATATTTCAGTTTAAAACAGTAGGAGAGTACCAGAACAGTAATTAGTGGTTTCCTCTGGTTCTACATCAATGTAAATCTGAAAATACACCACCTATATATGCCACTTCATGTGTACTGTTAAAGTAGCCTGTGTTTAGTTGGTTTCTTTAAACCACAATAGTTGTTTTGCCCATTCTTGCATCATGTTATATCAAAAATCAATATGTCATGTACTGTTTATGGCTCTATTCGGAATATAGGATATTTCTCTAGGTTTTTATAGTTGTTGAACATTGCTGTAGAGTGAGCATCAAGCAAAAAAGGGACACTTTCACATACAACTGTTTACTCTACAATGTTTAAGAAGAACTCTGGTCTATGTAAAAACCTTTACATAAGATCCAATTACAGAGCTGTTCTTATGTCAATAAATTAGTATACAAATTAGCTGATCTCCCAAACCAAACACCCACAATAATTTACAAAATGTGCTAAAAGATCATCAGAAATCAGTGAAATACCCATTGAGTCTGTCATTATCCTTACAAGTGACAGGTTATGTGCACTAAAGAGGAGGAGTGACAAACACATTTTGCTTTCAATTCTCTTATGCCCCGTACACACGGTCGGATTTTCCGATGGACAATGTCCGATCCGAGCGTGTTGTCGGAAATTCCGACCGTGTGTGGGCGCCATCGGATTTTCCGACACACAAAGTTGGACAGCAGGATATAAAATTTTCTGACAACAAAATCCGTTGTCGGAAATTCCGATCGTGTGTACACTAATCCGACGGACAAAGTGCCAAGCATGCTCAGAATAAATAAAGAGATGAAAGCTATTGGCCACTGCCCCGTTTATAGTCCCGACGTACGTGTTTTACGTCACCGCGTTCAGAATGATCGGATTTTCCGACAACTTTGTATGACCGTGTGTATGCAAGACAAGTTTGAGCCAACATCCGTCGGAAAAAATCCTAGGATTTTGTTGTCGGAATGTCCGAACAAAGTCCGACCGTGTGTACGGGGCATTATTTCTATGACTGTTAGATGCATAGGCACCTCAAAAGCATGTATTCCTTTTTTTCACAGAGAGGGGCACTGCTCCACCAAAATAAATTGGTTATTTGTTATTTTACCAGGTTAAACACAAAAAGTGTATTTATGGGATCAAATCTTTGAAATATACCATCACCAAGTCACAGGCTACAAACCTCTTCTTCCTCACAAACATTGCTCTCTATCCTCCTCTCTATCCTCTATATCCTCCCAGGGTTACACACCCGTATCTGCACAGATCTTCTGTGTTTTTTCATAACAGCAACAAAAATTGTTATTCCTGGACACTGGAAAAACAAATGGTCCAGATACATGACAAACAGGCCTATGCACCTAGACTACTCTATTTAGACATTAAAGTCCTCAAATAACTCAAAATTGCCTGATGCCAACAAATGCTTCCTACTATGTTGCAGGCTTCAGTATAGCCCGAAGCAACAAAAACAAAAAATGAGCCCAGGGCTTACATGATAAGGAACACAGGGTAAGCCAGGAAAGTCAAGGGTAAAATCTTTAGGTCAGTTAACTTAGCTTTATGGCTATTGCGCAGCCAGTTTGGGGGAGGGACTGTAAGGGTAGTATTTGGGTATGTGAAGTGGAGCCGGACATCCGGGGGAGGACATGAGGAGGAGAAACATGCCCGCCTGCCCTACATTGGATTGGTTCATCCTATGTTTGTTTTTTGTTTTGTTTTTTGCATGCTAAGTGGGGTTGGGGTCTTTGGAGGCATTTTAAAACAACCTGCTGTGATTATATTATTAGTGACCCATCTAAGGTATAGAGTTCCCGGTGGAATGCCAGTTATGGTGGATTAACTGGTAATTACAATGGTGGTATCTGCAGAATGTGGTTTGTCCCCGAGCCGGTGCAGTGCGGATGGGGACTGTGGAAATAGTTACGCAGATACAAAGTGGATAATTTGATACTTGGTGCCTCCAAGGATCGGCAACCTTAAATTTTATGTTTTTTTGTACTTTTTGGTTACATAATTTGTTATTGTTTTAATAAAGAGGTCGAAATGGCCAATTTTACTCCAACCTTTGTGTCATGGTATTTTTGGTAAGTTTAGTTCGGGTAAAAAGGATGGTGGTGTGGCATTTAGTAATACAAAAGGGTTAGGATGACATCTGGGGTACCTTTGTCATGAGTATACCCTGCACTACATATATACACCTCATAGGCGTGTGCACAGGGTGTGCCGGGTGTGCCCAGGCACACCCTAATCACCCCATGCACATTAGTGTTATCGCTCTGTGTAGCAGCAGAAACAGGGGAAAGATCTCCCTCTTACCGGCTCTGCCATAAGAGGAGTGTTTATGCTCTTCTCTTTCACTGTGCCGGCAGGGAGATCAATGTGCTGGGGTCATATATATGTAGACACCCGCATGCGCATGTGAGTTTGAGCTTAAGGGTGCACACCCTAATGCAATAGGCTGCGCACACCTATGATACACCTCTATATTTACCACTACTTCAAATGCTTGAGATTAAAATCAGGTGCACCAAATTAGGTGCCAATAATTAGGACCTTGTTAGAGGGTATGGAGGTGGAACCTCAGATATCTCAGGTCTGGTGTTCTCTTAGCAATTGACATATGTTGTGGTATCATGCTAAGAGCTTTAAAGTGGTTGTAAACCCTTAGACCCCTTTCACACTGGGGCAGTTTTCAGGCACTTTAGCGCTGGAAATAGCCTCTGCTAAGCGCCTGAAAATCGCCTCCTATTCATTCCATTGTGACTTTTCACACTCGGGCGGTGCGCTTGCGAGATGTTCCGAAAAGTCCTGCAAGCAGCATCTATGGGGTGGGTTCGGAGCGCTGTATTTAGCGCTCCCAAAACGCCCTGCTCATTGGAATGAATGAAAGCACCGCAAAATGGGAGTTTTTAACCCCTTTTTTTAATGAACGGCACTTTAGCACTAACAGCCGGCGCTTTCAGGGTGAAAGCAGTCTTAAATATACCTAGTGAAATGATTAGCCTCGGCTGATACACAGAGATTAGATCCTATATAAGCTGTACTCGTTTATCTGCAGCCCTCTCTTTTATACAGCGTTTCAAAGTAAAGAATTTGTACAGTATTTCTTAGCTTCTAGAGGCAGGAAGGAAGGATCTGATGTTACACCCTGCACAGCATAGAGCAGGGAGCTGAGTTTAATCTGAGTGAAGGGAATGGACACACCCTCTTCTATATAGTCTCATAGAGAAACTTGCACAGCTGTGGATGTCAATCACAGGCTGTGCGCTGGAGCTTACCTCCCCTGTTCCTCTCCATTGCTTGGAGTCAGTAGAGGAATGGAGTCATGCAGATAGCAGAGGAATGTAGATAGCAGATAGCAGTCATGCAGATAGCAGAGAAATGGGACTGCAGACAGAAATCACAGTCACCGCCATTTGTCATGGTCGGAGGATCACAACCTTTTAAAAGTTCTCTAAGGCCCTCAGAAATACAGTTATGGATACCTATGGGTTGAGGAAAAGAGTTTATAAAGATTACCAAGTTATTTGAAATCAATTATCTATTGTAACTGCTAGTCTGTCAAAGACAGGCCGGCCCAGTAAATGCAGCCTAAGAGCTAACACTTTGATGCTAAAAGAAGTTTCCAAGAACCCCAAAAATTCATAAAGGGATTTAGAGGTAACTTTTGCAGCAGTTGGTGTCAAAGCCCTGCATCTCCCATCAGATTGGGAGGAGTGCCAGGAAAAAGCTTTTGCTGTCCAAGATGAACATGTCAGGAACGATGAAACAGACGGAGACAGAAAATGCTGTAAAAATTACACCTTTTAAAAAAATGGTAAAAATGGTACAACTGGTAAATGTAGTCAAAACATAGCAAGGGTTCAGTAGCCAAATGGGTAGTCAGAACAAGCCATAAAATCAGGAAGCCAGAGATCAGCATAGTCAAAGGCAGCAGACAGGATCAGGAACCAGAAGGGATGTCAGCCAGGCAAGTCTTCAACAGGAACAGAGCAGAGAGTCTCTAGATATGTTGACCAAGACGAAGGCATTGAAGAAATGAACCAGGCAGTTTAAATAGCCACAAGGGTCTGGCTGTGGGCTTGACTGACGAGCAGGAGATGATCAACAGGTGAGCCACTGTGGAACGATGAGTACTGGAAATTGACCAACAGCTGAGAAACCTGAGCACCGAGAAGGAAGGGCTGAGAGCCCAGCCCTGACAGTACTCCCTCCTCAAAGACCCCTCCCCCTCGGAGGACCACCAGGTTTGAGGGGAAAATGTATATGGAAAGCACGGAAGAGGACAGGAGCATGTACATCCGAGGATGAGACCCAATAGCGATCCTTCAGACCATACCTTTTCCAATTAACCAGGTACTATATGTGCCCACGGAGACTACGGGAGTCAATGATCCATTGTATCTCCTACTGCTCATGGTTCTCAACCTGTACCAGGCGAGGACGTGTTACCGAGGTAGTGAAGCGGTTGCACACCAAAGATTTTAATAAGGAGACATGAAAGACATTCAAAATATGCATGTTAGAAGGAAGGTCTAATGAGTAAGCCACTGGGTTGATCCTACGGAAAGGGCCAATAAATCATGGTGCCAGTTTCAGTGAGGGAACATGGAGTCGGAGGTTATGAAATGACAGCCAGACCCTCTCCCCAACCTGGTAGGAAGGCACAGGTAGGCATCGGCGGTCAGCATGGAGTCTGTACCTCTCACTGGCACGTTGCAAGGACTCTTGGACCTGCATCCAAGTGGAACGAAGATCACGGAGATACTCCACTAACACAGGAATTCTTTGAGGAACAAATCAGTCAGGCAACAGGGATGGCTTGAAACCATAATTCGCCATAAACGGAGACAATCGGGAAGCGGTATTGATGCTACTAATGTGAGCAAACTCCGCCCAAGTTAGGAGGTCTGACTAGTTGCTATGGTGGTCAGAAATATAGCAGTGTAGAAACTGCTCCAAGGCTTTGTTGGCTCGTTCTGCTGCCCCATTGGACTGTGGGTGATATGCAGTGGAGAAGGAAAGCTGAAATCCTAACTGTCAAAGTAAGAAAAGTTGCGCTACATTAAATATTTCTTAAGCAAGAAATAGTGTGAATCAATACCATACAGAAAACCAGGACACACCCGAATCAAGAGTGCATCCTGAGCCTCCTAAACTCCTTCAGGTGATGTATACATAAATGAATTGTGAAATAAACAAAATAGCGACAGCTGAAAAAAAATCATGTGCACATCAATAAATATAAAAACAATGCCCATAAGACCATTAGCGTCCATATACAAATAAAATAAAATGAGCAGCGTTTTCTTTAGATGTAATAGAAAAAATATGTGAGTTATAATCCACAGCAGGTATCAAGGTCCGAATATTGAGCCTTAAAATGTCCACAAATGAAAGACAGCTCGATGTAAAGTCTGTATGTGATAACCCTTACCGGAACCAGTGGACCCCCTAAAGAGCGGGGTCATACGAGCAGACAGATATAGCCCTCTGCAGGGACACTTGAATCCTTTGGTATCTCAAGTCCTTTGGTTGCCTTGAGCGGTCCGCGAGGATTTCGCCAGATAGCAGTAAATGCTTAGCAGCTGGATGTCCCCAATCTGAAAAGAGAAGCACACTCGGGCTCCCAGCCACGAGTGAGCAGACAGAAAGGGAATCCAGTCATGTAGTAAGTTAAAATTCAAAATTTTAATGTTAACTAGATAAGCAAAAGCTCATAAGACAACATGTACAGATGTAATGTACAGGGATACTGCACAGAAAAATTGTATAAAGGTGCATGAATAGATAAAAAGCTGGCTAGCTAAAACAAACAATAAAAAGCACCCATGTACCGGGTCACATGTGGCGTGATTGCGTCAGCACAATCCTAACTGTGCACAAAAGGCTCGCCATAACCTGGAGACAAACTGGCTACCCCTCTCAGAGATGATAACCTTGGGTATCCTATGTAACCAAAAGATCTCCAGAGAAAAATGGATGCCAGTTCTTTGGATGTGGGCAACTTCTTTAGTGGAATACAATGTGACATTTTCGAGAACCGGTCAACCACCATAAGAATAACTGTGTTGCCCTGGGAGTTGGGTAGCGCTACAATAAAATCCATAGACAGGGGGGTCCAAGGAATCTCTCTGTTGGGTATGGGTTGTAGGAGACCCACTGAAAGGTGTTGTGGTGTCTTACTCTGTGCACACACAGAACAAGCAGCTACAAAGGTGGTTACATCAGCGCAGAGGCTAGGCTACCAGAATTGTTGAGAAATAGCCCAAATGAGTTGATTCTTCCCTGGGTGGCCAGCTGCCTTGGGAGAATGGTAAGTCTGGAGAAAAGCAGTGCGGAGATTCTCGGGGACAAAGCAGCGGTCACCATGTTTCTCGCGAGGAGACTGGATCTCAGCGGCACAAATTCTGTCACCCAAAGGTGAGGTGAGACTGGTGCGTACAGTAGCCAGAATGCAATCAGGAGGTATTACAGGAACAGGCACCAACTCAATCTTGGAAGCGGAGGAAAACTGTTGTGACAACGCGTCAGCCCTTACATTCTTAGTACCGGGTAAAAATGAGACTATGTAATTGAAGCTTGACAGAAAAAAGAGCCCACTGTGCTCTCCTGGGAGATAAGCATTTTGCCTCAGACATAAATGTGAGATTCTTATGGTCAGTCCAAATGAGGTCCGTCACAGTGGTAGCTTCGAGGAGATGCCTCCATTCTTTAAGAGCTAAAATTATAGCTAACAATTCTCTGTCCTAAATCTCGTAATTGCATTCTGCAGGAGATAATTTCTTTGAAAAGTAGCCACAAGGATGCATAGCGCTCTCAGAGGTAGGATGTTGAGACAGAAGGGCGCCCACTCCAGTCTCGGGTGCATCAACCTCAAGAATGAAGGGTAACGTAGGATCAGGAAGTGCCAGCACAGGAACTGAAACAAAGGCAGTCTTGAGCGCCCTTAAAGGCTTTAATGGAATGCGGAGACCAATTACCGTCCTTTCTGGTCATATCAGTCAGGGGTTTGACCAGAGAGAGAAGTTCCAAATACATTTTCGAAAATAATTGGCAAAGCCAAGAAAACGTTGTAACGGACGTAGACCTATGGGTCGATAACACTATAGAACTGCAGATAATTTCTCTGGGTCCATCGAAAAACTGGCAGTAGAAATGCCATAACCCAGAAATGTATCCTGTTCACAATGGAACTCGTGCTTCTCCAACTTACAATACAAGTTATTATCTCTCAGCCTCTGTAGCACACAGGAGACATCTGTGTAGTGGCTCTCTAGGGATTTAGAATATATGAGGATATCGTCAAGATAAACCACCACGCATTGCTGCAACATATCTCGGAGGACATCGTTGATGAACTCCTGAAGAACTGCAGGAGCGTTGCAAAGACAAAACGGCATCAGGAGATATTCGGAATGTCCTGTCCTGCTGTTAAACACAGTTTTTCATTCGTCGCCCCCTTGATCTTCACATGATTGTATGCCCCACCCAGATCGAGCTTCGTGAAAACCATTGCTCTCTTGAGGCGGTCAAATAATTCCATAATCCATGGAATCGTGATGCAATTGAGACCCCCCTATAATCGATACAAAGTCTCAGTTAACCACTCTTCTTTTTCACAAAGGATGAGGACTTGCGGATGAACCCTCGAGAAAGTGCATCAGCAACATAGTCCTCCATAGCTTTATCCTCCGAGACAGACAAAGGGTAAACCCAGCCACGGGGAAGCATAGCACCAGGTTGAAGGTCAATTGTACAATCATACGACCGGCATGGAGGCAAACTACTGGCTTGACCCTTGTCAAAGATATCACTAAATTTGGGGTACTCCTCTGGCAAGAAAGAGAGGGAAGAGGTGCACAAGAGCTTAGCCACTTTCTGAAAACATGTTTTCCTGCATTGTGGCGACCAGGAAAGAACCTCAGCACAAAGCCAATCAAAAGAGGGGTTGTGCCTCTGTAACCAAGGATAACCAATAACCACCGGATAATGAGGAGAGGAAATGACTTGAAATTGGATTATACCATGGTGAAGAGCCCCTACGTCCATGGTCAATGGAGCAGTCTCATGAATCACATGGGCAGGCTGTAGAGGTCTCCCATCAATAGCCTTAATGGCAAGTGGAGTGGCATGAAGCTGCAGCAGAATCGAGTGCTTAGACACAAAGGCATTGCCTGCAGCCCCAGAGTCGATTAGAGCCTGTGTATCAATGAACGACTCAGTCCACGAAAGGGTAACCGGAACTAGAGGCTTATCCTTCAAGGTAACTGGAGATGTAACAATGCCACCTAAGGTCTGTCCCCTACAGGACCTCAAGTGCAAGCATTTCCAGGATGGGTAGGACAAGACTTCAAGAAGTGACCTGCCTGGCCATAATAAAGGCACAATGTCTCCCTTCTCCTAAAGACCCTCTCACCCGCAGAGAGACGTGTGAAGCCCAACTGCATGGATTCTACTTCACTGGCAGACTCGGTACCAGGAGGCATTAGAAGTGAGGGAGGCAAGTGTGGGACTGCAAAGCTCGGAACCAAACGTACAGGAGGCTTCCGCAAGCGCTCCCTAAAGGAAGGTCTCTCTCGGAGCCTGGAGTCAATGAGAATGGCAAACATGATCAACTTCTCCAGATCTGTAGGTATGTCTCGGGCTGCTATCTCATCACGAGAAAAAGCACCCACGAGGGCCTCCTTGTTCCAAGCTACCTCGGCTGCCAGAGTACTAAATTCAATGACATAATCAGCAACAGTTCTCGTACTCTGTTTGATTGACATGAGGCTCTTGGCAGCAGAAGTGGAGCATATGGGAATGTCAAATACCCTTTTAAAGGAAGCCACAAATTCTGGGTAACTCAGGACAATGGGTTTTTGCATTTCCCATAGAGGGTTTGCCCAGGCCAAGGCTCTATCAGAAAGCGAAGAAATAATGACGCCTACTTTGCTTCTGTCTGTGAGGAGCGCCTGGGGCAGCATCCCAAAGTATATCCCAACCTGGTTGAGAAACCCTCTGCATTGAATTGGATCGCCCCCTAATCGCTGGGGAAGTGGAGCTGAACCAGACATACCTCTTACAGAGATAATATTCAAAGGCGAGTGCCTGCACAGAGACTGGAGCAGGGACGGCCTGCAACACAGGTTGTACCGGAACAGCCACAGTGGGAGGATCCAGGTGAGCAGTGTGTCAGAAACCATGAATCAGACCGAGACAGAAGTACAGTTAAATCACACTTGTTTAATAATAAAAGTAAATAGAACAAACGTAGTCAAAACATAGCCAAAGTTCGGTAACCGGAACGGATAGTCAGACAAGCCAGAAAGTCAGGAAGCCAGGAATCAGCGTAGTGGAACAGCAAGCAGGATCTGGAGCCAGAAGGAACGTCAGCCAAGCAAGTCTTTACGCAGGAGAGAATCTCTGTGATGTTGACCAGGCGAAGGCAGAGATCATCTGGGCTGGACGGCTTAAGTAAGCAGGACTGACGAGCAGGATATCATCAACAGGTGATTCACTGTGGAGAGATAGGGTCTGGCAAGTAACCAACAGCTGAGCGGCCAGCCCAGAGAAGGAAGGGCTGAGCCCAGCCCTGACACAGTGTGAATCAGGAGCTTCTGTAATGCTTTGGCAAACTGATCCATGTGGTGATCCTGCTCATTCAACCTGAAAAAAAATATTACTACTAGGTGGATTGCCTGCATCTTCTGAATTCATGGCCTTCGCCTACTGTCAGGAACCTTGAAACAGATGGAGACAGACAATGCTGTAAAAATGACCCTTTTAATAGAATGGTAAAAATGGTACAACTAGTAAACGTAGTCAAAACATAGCAAGGGTTCGTTAGCCAAATCGGGTAGTCAGAACAAGCCAGGAAATCAGGATGCCAGAGATCAGCGTAGTCCGAGGCAGCAGACAGGATCAGGAACCAGAAGGGACGTCCGCCAGGCAAGTCTTCAACAGGAACACAGCAGAGAGTCTCTAGATATTTTGACCAAGACGAAGGCATTGAAGAAATGGCTGTGGGCTTGACTGACGAGCAGGAGATGATCAACAGGTGAGCCACTGTAGAACAATGAGTACTGGCAATTAACTGACAGCTAGGCAACCTGAGCACAGAGAAGAAAAGGCTGAGAGCTCAGCCCTGACAGAACATTACAGAAAGCCTACAGTTAGCCATTGAACATACAGTGGGGACAGAAAGTATTCAGACCCCTTTAAATATTGCAGCCATTTGCTAAAATCATTTAAGTTCATTTTTTTTCCTCATTAATGTACACACAGCACCCCATATTGAAAAAACAGAAAAACACACAATTGTTGACATTTTTGCAGATTTATTAAAAAAGTAAAACTGAAATATCAAAAGGTCCTAAGTATTCAGATCCTTTGCTCGGTATTTAGTAGAAGCACACTTGTGAACTAATACAGCCATGAGTCTTTTTGGGAAAGATGTAACAATTTTTTCATACCTGGATTTGGGGATCCTCTGCCATTCCTCTTTGCAGATCCTCTCCAGTTCTGTCAGGTTGGATGGTAAACGTTGGTGGACAGCCAATTTTAGGTCTCTCCAGAGATGCTCAATTTGGTTTAAGTCAGGGCTCTGGCTGGGCCATTCAAGAACAGTCATGGAGTTGTTGTGAAGCCACTCCTTTGTTATTTTAGCTGTGTGCTTAGGGTCATTGTCTTGTTAGAAGGTAAACCTTCGGCCCAGTCTGAGGTCCTGAGCACTCTGGAGAAGGTTTACGTCCAGGATATCCCTGTACTTGGCCGCATTCATCTTTACCTCAATTGCAACCAGTCGTCCTGTCCCTGCAGCTGAAAAACACCCCAACAGCATGATGCTGCCACCACCATGCTTCACTGTTGGGACTGTATTGGACAGGTGATGAGCAGTGCCTGGTTTTCTCCACACATACCGCTTAGAATTAAGACCAAAAAATTCTATCTTGGTCTCATCAGACAAGAGAATCTTATTTCTCACCATCTTGGAGACCTTCAGGTGTTTTTTTAGCAAACTCCATGCAAGCTTTCATGTGTCTTGCACTGAGGAGAGGTTTCCGTTGGGCCACTCTGCCATAAAGCCCTGACTGGTGGAGGGCTACAGTGATGATTGACTTTCTACAACTTTCTCCCATCTCCCGACTCCATCTCTGGAGCTCAGCCACAGTGATCTTTGGGTTCTTCTTTACCTCTCTCACCAAGGCTCTTCTCCCCCGATAGCTCAGTTTGGCCAGACGGCCAGCTCTAGGAATGGTTCTGGTCATCCTAAACGTCTTCCATTTAAGGATTATGGAGGCCACTGTGCTCTTAGGAACCTTAAGTGCAGATTGGTTATTAGCAGAGACTCTAAAACTTCAGTATATTTCATAAGTTCTGAAATAATGACAGCACAGCCAGAGTAAAAACATATTTACTTCCATCAGTTAATTAGTAACGTTTTTAACTCCAGATACCCCTATTTTTGTAACCTTGGCCAGATCTGTGCCTTGCCACAATTCTGTCTCTGAGCTCTTCAGGCAGTTCCTTTGACCTCATGATTCTCATTTGCTCTGACATGCACTGTAAGCTGTAAGGTCTTATATAGACAGGTGTGTGGCTTTCCTAATCAAGTCCAATCAGTATAATCAAACACAGCTGGACTCAAATGAAGGTGTAGAACCATCTCAAGGATGATCAGAAGAAATGAACAGCACCTGAGTTAAATATATGAGTGTCACAGGAAAGGGTCTGAATACTTAGGACCATGTGATATTTCAGTTTTTCTTTTTTAATAAATCTGCAAAAATGTCAACAATTCTGTGTTTTTCTGTCAATATGGGGTGCTGTGTGTACATTAATGAGGAAAAAAAATGAACTTAAATGATTTTAGCATTTGGCTGCAATATAACAAAGAATGAAACATTTAAGGGGGTCTGAATACTTTCCGTCCTCACTGTATAGGCAAAGACCTTGAGGGCCTGGGCAGCTTGCAGTCATCAAGTCAACCATGAATTCTGCATTATGTTAAAGCGGTTGTATAGTCAAAATTTTAACTTTTACCTACAGGTAAGCCTATAATAAGGCTTACCTGTAGGTAAAAAAAATATCTCCTAAACCTGTACGGTTTAGGAGATATTTCCCTTGCAATGAGCCGCTGACTGCAGCGGCGCATGCGCACAGGGGATTCTCGGCTGAAAGGCCGTCAGCTGCCGGACCTCGCAGGAAAGAAGTCTCCCGCGCGCATGCGCGGGAGTTCCGACATCGCGGCTCCAGCCACTCACAGAGCTGGAGCCGCGATACCCAGAAGACTCGCTGAGGCAACATGTCAGCTACCTCTGCGTTGACCAGGTAACATACCGATGCCTCGTTCTAAGGTAAGTATTTCATAATGAGCTAGTATGCGGTGCATACTAGCTCATTATGCCTTTTACCTTACAGGTGTATATAAAAAAAAAAGTGTCAGCGGGTTTACTACCGCTTTAAAGTGTTGTAGATGAGAGAATTTGAGGCCATCTGATCTAAACTGAAATTGAACCAGAAATTAATCTTTCAACTTGATGACTTGAAGCATGCTATCAAATCAAGTAATGGCTAAAATAAATATATATATAGGTTTATGGACTTGTCTATTCAAAGCCCTGGTGGGCAGGGATGGGGGGGTACTCTTACCTAAAATGGTGGACCCAACTCACCGTACAGTGGTGGATCAATCAGGAATATAACTGGAAACTAGGTATCCTGCTCCAAGAGCGAAGCTGTCGGTCCCCTCCTCTGTAGGTTAATGGAGAATCCAGAACAGCAATTACCAAAAAAATGGATAAACCTCCTGGGGTGAGGTACTCCGTCTTCTCATGTGCTGACCACTAAGAGATCAAGGGCACAGCTCACCGACTATGTTACCTCCAGATAGTGATGATAATTTCAAGGCATAAGAGGGAGAAAAAACCTCAACATAGCGTAAATCCAAATGATGGAAGTAAAAAGCGTCCAACATCCAAACAAATTAATATTATCTGAAAACGGTTCAATTGAACAAGTTAAATGTGCAGTAAAAGGTTGCTTGGGCCAGCGTATTAACCCTATGCGTTTCATCCGCAAAGACTTCAACTGGGGTATGGGCTATCAGCCATTTAACAGTCATAAATAGCTCAACTGATGATATGGCAAATACACATTCCTGATTGGTTATTAGCAGAGACTCTAAAACTTCAGTATATTTCATAAGTTCTGAAATAATGACAGTACAGCCAGAGTAAAAACATATTTACTCCCATCAGTTAATTAGTAACGTTTTAACTCCAGATACCCCTATATTGGACAGTATGCAGAGCCAACGAGATACATTAACCCTGCTATGTAAAGTACACATCCGAAACCTGTCATATTTATATCAATTTCAAAGTTAATTCCATGTTGGACAATATTATGCACATTAGCAGATTGTAACCTGTAGGTATTAAGAGATATTAATACCTATAGAAAACTGGATCTTTGGCATGATCATAAACACGGCCACCCCTCAGCCTCTTGGATGGTCAGATCGTTTCTGACAACACCCCTCTCCCGGACAAGAAAAGCAGCCTGCCCTACAAGTTGGGAGCTCTCATTTAACATTAACTCAAGAAACACCTGTCAAGTATGAGAACCAATGTACCATACGACTATTGGGAAATAACTGGAGAAACCCCCAGTATCCTACAATAACGGACTATATCGTCCACAGAGAGGGGATATTTTAAATAAATCTAAAATGTCTCCTCTCTGTGGCCGATATAGTCTGTTATTGTAGGATACGGGGGGTTTCCCGGTTATTTCCTAATAGTTGTATATGTATGTTTGGATGAGGCCAACTCATCCAAAGTCCGCCTTCTCTTCTTCAACCAATGTACCATCTTACTTGACTGATTGCTCTCAGGACATTGTTAAGTAATCTCACCTTAATTTCTTTTTTTCTTTTTTTTCTCTATTGCATTATTGTCTCTTTGTTTCTTTGTAATATCTTTTTTTTGTAAATATTTTATTTGCAACATTTTGACCTTTTCATTATTAAACTATATTTTCAAAAGTGTTAAAAATGTATATAATGCCTTAATGCAAACTCAAAGAATCCCTGTCTCTTGAAGAGCACTGCTGTAGTGTAAATCTCTGCATATACCTGTGTGTTACAGATGATTACAGTGTGTTTTACAGATGTTTATTCTAAAATCATAAATTGCTATTGCTAATCGTTAATCAAAAGTTTACTACTTCTCTATAAATGTAGTTGGTGGTGGCAGTTTAAAGAGTTTATTGCTTTGTTAACCAAACCCAGTGACAATCACTCTGCCTGTTGGTCCTTAGATTTTGGTCCTGCAAGTTGGAAAATCTTTGTGCATGGTGGGGCTGAGAGTGCCATTGTTACGAATTAGTGACAGCATGGTGTGAGGTTGACCAGTCATTAGTCACAAGTTTGTGGAAAGGGCAGTGGTCTGACCTGCGTTTGTCACACCACTATCCACACACTCTATGTGGATGGAGGAATCCTCCCCACTGAGCAATTGTATTCTGACAGCACGGAGATTTGGCCACCATCAGAACACACTGAATAAGCGGAAGAAATCCAACAGGATGATTGTACAGATGTCAATCAGTAGATCAACTTCTGTACAACGTCCCTGCCCATACACAAAGCAAAATTGGGCCGGGTCCCTGCTAAACCGGGTGAATTTTTATCCATGTATGGCCGCTTTCAGTGTTGAACTGTAACTGTGAATAGTGCTATGTGCTATGTTTATCTTAGACAATAACAAATAAAGTTGGTAAAAGAATCATTTAATATTGATAAAACTAAATAGCATTAAACTAAATATTTTATCTAAAGAAACTACGGTATATATTCAGTAGTATAGATCAGCCTTTTTCAACTAGGGTGCGGTGGGGTGTCTTATGAGTTCTTTAGGGGTGCCTTGGAAACATGCCTAAAAATTTCCAAAAATTGCCCAAAAACTGTCAAAAACTGTCAACAAGCCAGCGAGGGGCACAAAGCCACAGGTTTTTATTGTGCAGCATTACAAACTTAAGCACTGTGCTGGCAAGCCACTGGCATCTTAACACCCAATTATGTCATCAGTTGATAAAGAGGACATTAGAATCTTGGAGATTTTAATTATAGAGATCCTAAACTGTTAAATATTGATTTAATTACAGTTTTTTTTGTAATATAAATTTAAGAAATATGATAACACTTGCTGCAGCACAATTGTAATATTTATCTGTATATTGACCTGAACATAGTTAAGTGACATGTAATTGCCAAACCTTAGTGAAATGTAATACTCATTTTCTTTTGCTAAAGACGTGCTATATTGAATTAGCACTTTTAGATGTAGGCCTCTCTAGGTCACTTGCTTTAGTCTTTAAATGTCACAATGTTTAAATTGTACAATGCTGGAGCCTGATAAAAAAAAACCCATCTTGTGTTCTATCCTTTTTTTTTTTTTTATAATCTCTTCTCTGTTGTGAATTCTTCAGTAATTTCTTTACAAAGAATATATGAGGGATCATTTACTAAAGGTGTATAGAGTGTTTGATAAATAAACGTAATGTTCTTGTTTATTTTGCAAAGGGAACGTTTTTATTCTTAAGCAATATCTACTCCTTAAATATATTGACCTTAGTGTATCAGAAAATAGCATGGTAATCTGCAACACATTAACACGGTGTCAAAGGTAGCTAAACTGAGCAATCAATAACCCAAGAAGACTAATCTGTAATCTGTACTATAATTGGATAAAAGTAGACACTTTCAAAACTGACACGAAAGGGGCTAATATATTGCAGAGGCTAAATCTGCTTAATAATCTGCCTATTGTTAATACTACTACAGTGCAAAGCTGGCCATAGATGGTTCAAATCTTGGCCGGTTTAGCAGGGACCAGCCGAGATTTGAACCACCTATGGGCAGGCTGATGGCATCCAAGTCAATCCATTGATCAACTTGGGTACAACCAGCATGTTGAATTTGTAAATGCGATTATTGCCTGTGCCTAAAGCCACTAGCAATAACCATTGTGTTCCCCCAGCAGGGGCAGATCCCCGCGCCCTGCCCCCTACCCCAACGGGAGAACACATTGGCTCCGCGAGAGAAATTCCCCCATCAGTACTGATTGTGTTGATGGGGGAATCAAGCAATTTTCTTTCCTGTGTAGCACACTGATGTTTAGGCAGGGTTGCTATTAAATTTATTTGCCAAGTGATAGTTGCCTTGGCCAATTGTTAGGAGGTCAATTGATTTCACCCTAATTCTGGAATTGCTGCACTTCTCTCTTCTGTCACTAGATGGCCAGGTATCTGGTGACATTGAATAAGACAAGGGCATTGGAAGGACAGATTAGGAATGAATTGGGTGTCTCAGCCAATGGGCAGGGATTTTCTTGGGTCCCTTGGCCTGCTAGGAGAACCTATTTATTTGGGTGGAGTCAGGTGATGGGGGTTCTGTGCCATCTTGATGGCTGTCTGGGTGGATGTGTGTTGTGTTTCCCCCCGGGCTGCTAGGCCAGAAACCTAAGGCCTCTATCCCAAGGACATCTGGCTGCTAGGCTATCTGAGGGCCTATCCAGAAGTAGTGCAGGGTTGGGACTGCTGTCTTGTAGTTCAACCAGAAGTAACGGTTCCGCCAGCCGTGTAACCGGTCGTGGTCAGAGGTAGAGGGGAAGCTGTCACCACCAAGGGACCATCCACCTCGTTACCGGATACCACTGTGAGTAAAGCTGAGGCCAGTACCAGAGCAGACTTCTTGCCAACCGGGGACAGTGAAAAAGTGGGAAAACATCAGCAAGTGCCAAGTCAGGGACCCAGCGGGACAGCAGAGGTGACGCTTGTGGAGTGCCAAGCCAGGGACCTAACGTGTCAGCAATGGTGAAGTTTGAGGAGTATCTGTGAATGCCAAGCCAGGGACCCAGCAGAGAAGCGGGGGTGATGTTTGAGGAAGATACTGAGTGCTAGATTGGAAGAGCTCAGGGGATCCAGTGGCAGTGGATCAGGAAGTCTAGTGAAAGACTGAGAGTTCGGCGAAGTCAAGCTCTACAACAGGATATTGTAGAAGAAGTTAAAGAGTTCATTGCAACCTTTGTTAGAAACTGTTACAAGACTGTTGCCATAGGAGACAGCGTTCCTACTCATGATGTGGTGTCTGGCTGGATACCTTTTCCTGCATGGCTGTCTGCCTATAGAAGTCTCGGAGTCTGCCAAATAACATTGCATCTACTTAAGGGTGTCCTGGCCCCAACCCTCTCTCCCCTAGTTCTGTTTGAGGCAATAAATCTCTTTGCATTCAAGAAGTGTCTGGCACCCATCAATCCACCTTGCATTACACCCACCATGCCTCGTAACCCACTATACACAGAAGGATGTCGGCTGTCCCTGACTCTGGAGGTCACCATTGGGCAGAGAGAGGGCCGGGACTTCGCTACACCTGCAACACATGGTTGCAGGAAAGAAAATAGCTTTTTCTATGGCCTGCCTTAAGTCCTGTTCACACCTGTGGATTTGATATGTGTTTTAGATGTAGTGCATTAAAAAAAATCCTGCTTGTTCTATCTTTGATGCACTTTCATGAAAACTCACATTCATATAGAATTCAATACTAACGTACCTAAAATTCACCGCACAAATGTGAACCAGCGCTTGGTGTTATGTGGTACTACCACTAAAGGATGCCGAAGGCTGCAAGTGACAGTGAATAACCAGAACTGTTCTTTATTATACATGAGCATTCAGCAATTTTCTTTGGAAGAAATTAGCACAGAACTGCATCTCTTACAAAAGATGGATAAAGAGAGTTGTCTGGAAAAAAAAAAATTGTATTTTTATTATAATATTGCAGTCTACAAAACCAAAAAAACACAGACTGTTAAAAACAATTACTAGCTAGGAACAGATTTGCAACATTCTCTTAAGAAAAATGGGAACTATCATGACTGTCCTTCTAAAAATGCTAGTTGAGTTTTGTCCAGATCTTCATAAACCATAGACTACATTATGGAAAAGAGCCATTTCGATTTAAATATCTAGACAGCTCTAGTATGTTTACGCAGTTTACTCGGTGTCTCTCTGGGTGACTCTGCCCTAAAATGTACTCCAAGTCTCTCAACAAGCCAGTAATCTACAATAGAATACTGTACATGCTGTAAGAACACAACATGGAGATTTGCGCAACACAACTGAAGGGCATCTAGGGCTACTAAGAAATTAGAAAAGGTAGTGGCCATGTCTCCTTTCTCCTCAGTCTTATAATGCAAGACAAGGAAAGCTGTGTATATTAATCAAATTGCAACCTTAGAAAACATAATTTAGTTATATATCTCAGGATTATTTTCACATATGGTAGCTGGTGATAATTTGGGGTGGAATATTAAAAGGGCACGTAGTTCATGGGTCCCTAGGACCACAGGAATGTAAAATACAGCCAGACTCTGTGGAATGCTAAACTTTTATTTGTATTTGCATAAATAGTCCACTATAATTTCCAGGGCACTTAGCTATAGTTTATTAGTTAATAAACATTATTTTTTTTAAATTCACTTGCATTGCATTCTAAAAATAATATAAATTATTTTTTTTCTTCATAACTAGGGAGATAAAGGCATATTTAGACAGACAGTCTATTTTTTCCCATGTGACAGCGGGATTTAAAATGAAAGTCTGCATATACCACAACCATTTTCAAAAGCAAAAGGCTGTAATTCCAGGCTGTGGTAGCATAGCTGTAACATGTAATATATGTAAGAAAAGCTGAATTATAGAGTAATCTAAGAATCAGATGTAAAAAAAAAAAGCTGTATTGTTGCATAAAGGTGTAGAGTAGTTCCTGTTTCTGTTCATCAGTATCGGCAACCTTTCCCAATAGGAAAAAAATACTTCCACATCATTTATGTAAATAGCAATGACAGTGACTGAAGCTGCAGGCTGTAACCGCAAATTTAATACCATGGAGGCACTATTTTTACTGGTTACTGGATCAACATCTCTTTCTTTCTGTTGATCAATTTTGTATATACATATTGCGCAACCAAAGAGCCACACTATTATTTAATGGCAAGTGGGTGTCCGACAGGGGGCTGAGTTTGCCTTGATTAATGGTAACCCTTATTTTATTATTTTTTGTGGATGTAACTGCAAATGGGCTGGGCTTTGTGAGAAAGATTATGATTTCTTATTTTTTTCTTCTACTCTTGCCAATATACCTTTTTGTTATGTAGGTTTTGAAGGTTTTATTTTTTTGTGAATGGGGCAAACCTCTTTTTATTTATTTCACAGATGATACAGGATAGGAATGAATGTTTCTGTTTATTCTGTGGCTGCGGTACTATTTAGACCCAAACAACCATTTTAAAATTCCCACCTTCTCCCTCTTCTTTTTAGGCCTTATGTTGCAGATCAAAGGAGGAGAGCGACTGAGGGCGCGTGCTCAGGCAGTCACTGACTCACAAATAGGCACCATAAATAGACTTAGCTGTGAAAGTAACATCCTTTATTTTGCAGCAGTGCATGAACCTGTAAGCTCAGGTGGACCTGTAAAGGCAGAGAATGGCTTTTAAGTGGCAAGCAGGGTAAATGTTTATTTTGACATAATATCTGCTCTCTTGTTTCTGCAGTACATTATTCACTCTGCCTTTCACCAATGTGTTCTGTAACCTCTCATGACAGCAGATACAGTCTTTGTGCACACTATTACACAAAGACTGCTTGTTTTCATGTAGTTTTCTCCTAACTAGAGCTCAGGTTTTGTAGTTCTTCAGTTGCACATCAGCTGGCCTGTTTTAAAGATCACAGTTTTGGTGCAGCATGTGCACTTGGCGCACCACTTGCTGTGACAGTGGTCACATTTCTATAGCCTTGGTTTTCCTCCTAATACTCCTGTGCTCAGCTGGTCCATGAATATTCCTGCGGGAGTTGAGTATCTTTTTTGCCTTAAAGATATAGCTTTCTTCTGTTACCAACACATCTGGTGTTGCACAGTAAGGCAGTTACCCTGCAAATGCAGGTTACCCACCTAATCAGGGCCTAATTTGCACATTACTGTCCCACCCCACCTTTAAATACTCAAGGGCTCATTTCCTTTCCCCAACACACTGTCTGGGCTCAGTTTTCATAAACCTAGATTTTCTACCAAGATTTCCTCATCCTTCTTTATTCTATTATCTAAAAAGATTGGAAACAACTGGGCAAACAATTCCTTACACCTAAAGTGTTTGCTGGCACTCTATCCTATTGAGATTCTCCTTTCTTCATGGGCCTTATTAAAAAAGAAATTGTAAGCAATTTCTCATTCTCCCCCCAACGCATGCCTTTGATCACATTTTCCAAGCTCTGGTTGACTGGTCAAAATGCTTAGGCAGGGATCTGTCCACTGCTGCTGTTAACACTCAACGTACTAACTGAGTTGACCAGATGATTGTTGTATTGCATTGTCTGCATGATGCAACACTGGAAGTCAGCTGGGTTATCTCTGTTAACCCTTCCTTCCATCCAAACCTGCCTCTGTGCTGGTTGGCAGAGCAACAGTGTAGGAAGGGTTTTCTATGCCTACCCATTGTAGACCATTGTAGCACTTACCCCAGCTACGCTAAACTAAAGATCCATGATACAAGTTGACACCTTACTATTCTGCATCAAAGTATCAATTTCATTCCACTAAGCCAGGTTCCAGTTTTCAGGTCCATGTGACCTCTTCTACTCCCTCTAGCTCAGGGGGTTTTAAACACCCCTGACAAACCAAGGTATTCAAGCCTATGTATACATCTGCTACTGCATCCATGTTTTCCCTCTTTACTTTCATTAGAGGTGGCAGATGTTTCACGGCTTCTTAGGCCATTTGGGAAACTCTTATAGTCAACACTTGAGTTTGGGAAGTAGTTTAAAAAGATCACAAAAATAGAGTTTTACCTTCAATCTCCACTCAATTCTTTGCGTCATGTCTTCTCACGTCTTAGCAAAATCAGATGGACCACCTTTCTGCCATTCGAGGGCTGTTGTCCCAGAGGGTTATTGTTTCTGTTGCCCTAGCTAAAAGGTTTCAAGGTTTATTTTAGATTCCCAGTCACAAAATCCAAAGGAAGTATTTGTTCTATTCGGGACTTGCTCAACCCCAAAAGCTTGGGTGGAATCTATTTACACTTCCCCATCTTTTTAGGTCATCAGTGACTGTTCACTTTGCCGTGAATAACAACTTCTATCTGTTTGTGGCCCTTCCCTTCGGCCAAGCCTAGATTCTGAGAGCATTCACAAAGGTCCCTGGAGGACACTGGAGGACTTTGTATCGATCCTGAACTTTAAAAAATCACCTCTGATTCTGTCACCGTAGGAAGTACTTGGGCCTTCCCCTGAATACCTTTCAGGTCAAGGTCTTTATGCCTTAGGATAAATTGAAAAAACTGCCTTAGACACAGCCTTGTTTGCCTAATTCCACTATAGAAACTTTCAGCAGAACACTGTCACAGAATGGGTCCAAACCATTTTTTTTTCTGGACAAGAAGATGTGCTTGCATACTTGAACCAAAAAGCCTCTGTCATGGTGTCTTCTGTCCCCAGCATTGTTGAATGACAGCTTGTTTTGTTAAACTGGAAGATTTTCACAATGGATAACAGTTTTCTAGATATATATATATAAATAAGCATTTTCTCTATTCATCTGTACTTTGCCGGACCTGGTCATCTGGTTAGGGCTCAATTGTAAAATGCCACAACTGTGGCTTACATCAACCATTAAGGGGGCAGCAGGAGTGTTACAGCAGTGACAGAATTAGTGCCTATCCTGCCCTTGGAAAAGTTTTACATGTCATCGTTTTCCATGGTACACATTCAGGCAGAGCTGCTGTTAGAAATAATGGGGCCCCGTACAGCCTACCTAACAGGGCCCCTTCTGAAAATGTTAAATGATTTATTTTGCTAAAATTAAGAAATTATATCCCACATCAAACAAGATCCATTCAGGTGAAGAGCACTGCTCTGCAAGCGTCCCACAATTGAGTGCAAAGTGGGGTTAAAGCATGCAGTGAGGAGGCAATATGCCTCCTTAACGCTTGTCAAATGCTCAATGAAGACCAATCCAAATGTTGACTTCTCTTCAAAGGACAAAGCACATTCATAGTCTTAAAAGAGGGGGGGAAAGGAAGATACCCAGGAGAACGAAACAAATGGACTTTGTAGGCACCAATCATAAAAATCAATGTAAACTTTTATTTATACAAAAATTTAAAAAGAATCACATAGACATAAACAGTTTTAAAAAAACGCAATACATTGCGGACAATGGTAATGTATGTCACCACATAAATATGTGAGAACGAATCGGGGAATAGCCCCTACACCAAAGGAAGGGATACACCCATCCGTTCCCACTAAATAACCTCAAACTGATATAGCTCAGTATGGCTCTACATGTTTCGCAAATTTGAATGCTTCTTCAGGAGCTTGTTTGGGTTACCTGTAATGGGGAATAATAAAGAAGGACACACACCAAAAAACATAGAGTAGCATATTAATATAATTTTTACATAAGGACTTTTTCAATAATGCGTCTCAATCAAAACCACTGAGTACCGTGAGGAAGCAATCCCAAAGGCCCAAGATTCAACACGCATATGGTGACATGTGATCACATGAGGGGACGTGTCTGGTAGAAAGAATCATACCACCGATAGACTCAAGAGAAGTAGTGAACTAGAGAGTCCCAGCTGTCCGAAAAAGGATAATGACCACTGTATATATGTGGTAAAACTGGGACTGTACATTCATATGTAGGAAAGAGCACAGGGCACAGTTAGATGGGGGGTGGGGGTCAGGGGGGGAAAAAAGGCAAGGGGGGGAAAGGAAGGGGGAGGGGGGGGAAGGGGGGGCGGGGGGGCGGGGAAAAGGGGGGGACCGGGGGGGAAGGAAAAAGAAGGGGGGGAGGAGGAAAAGGGAAAAATGGGGGGAGGGGGGAAGGGGAAGGGGGGGGAAACACATGAAGGGAGGGGACTGGGGAGGTGTAGACAAATAGGGAAATGAGAGGGGGGAAGAGGGAAAGGGGGGAGAAAACAAAAAAGGGGGTTAAAAGAAAAACTAGGATATAGGGAATAATGTACCAGCCAGAGTAGTTGGATCCGTCTTCAGATCAGGTAGAGGTTATGGATAATTGAAAAGCCATACACTCGGAGACAAAGCCTCCAATGACCAGGGTGCATAAGGGAATCCAGAGACTCTAATCTGGAGAATGTAAGTAATGTCCAATTAGCCAATATTGAGACCAGCTCCTTATAAGTGTGCCGTCATACCGATAAATCAAATGGCATAAACAGATCCTAATATAAATACTATGTACATGTATGCCTGTAGGGCTAAATAATTGCACATAAAAGGCTGCTCCTACCTTGTAGGGTAATACAGGTTGAGCAGGTCTTGTAAACAGCATAGATCAGCTAATTACTTGTAAACCTGGCACCAAATAGATCTTCACTGACATGGCTGCAATAGAGCTCTGATCCTATACCAACAGAGAGCTATCTAATAAGATCCCAGAATCGCCATCTATATAGGGAGTGAGAGAGGCATCAAAGATTCCATCTACTTGCACAGACAGAGTACAACTACAAAGCGTCTAGTTTGTGTGAACCCAGCATAATCTTACCAGACAGCTTGTGGTGTTCAGAGGTGACGCCCAGGCATCAGAGCGCCATGGAAGGTAGTGGCGTGGTATAAGGCTGTTGCTGACAGCCTTAAGTACACGCCCCAATCAGGTGTGAAAGCCGCGCATCACCTGATTCGGCCGAACGGAGCTGCGCGCGCACTCACATCCCATCGCACATGCGCAGTGGTCAATAAGGCCTCTGTCATGAAAAACGATGTGAGGAGGGAGAGCAGTCCTATAGGTAGCAAATCTATGAGCTCCCCCCAGTGGTTCCTCCTAGGTACAGCGTGTATAGCGCTGTAAAGGCCGGGACCAACAGATGGAGTGAGTCTGGAGATATCAATGCACATATTATTCCCCATTACAGGTAACCCAAACAAGCTTCTGAAGAAGCATTCAAATTTGCGAAACATGTAGAGCCATACTGAGCTATATCAGTTTGAGGTTATTTAGTGGGAAAGGAAGGGGTGTATCCCTTCCTTTGGTGTAGGGGCTATTCCCCGATCCGTTCTCACATATTTATGTGGTGACATACATTACCATTGTCCGCAATGTATTGCGTTTTTTTAAAACTTTATATCTATGTGATTCTTTTTAAATTTTTGTATAAATAAAAGTTTACATTGATTTTTATGATTGGTGCCTACAAAGTCCATTTGTTTCGTTCTCCTGGGTATCTTCCTCCCCCCCCCCTCTTTTAAGACTTGTAAATTAGGACGTTGGCACTGCTCTACCTATGAGACCTCCACAGCCCATCCTGTGATGAGATCTAACAATCCTCCAATCTTAAAGCACATTCATACACGTTCTTAATTTTTTTTCAAATTATTTTTTAGAATTTTACATTTTTAAATCTTTTATTAGAATTGTATTTATTTTTTTTTTTTTTTTTTCATTTTTTAACTGCCCTGTTAGGGGGGTTGGGTGAAATATCAGGGGTCCAAACAGACCTCTGATGTCTTACATTTGAGATAGAGAAAGGGACTGAGTACAGAGATTCATCAGTCCCTTTCTCTGCAGCCTTCGCTGCACTGGACAGTGAATGAACGGAAGGCTTCCTGTTCATTCACAAACTGAAGCATAGTAAACACAGATTACTATGTATGCTTCATTGATGAATGGACACAGGAGCGTTCAGAACCAATCGTTCACTGTGTTCATTTAGGAAAGGAAGGGACCGGTAAATAGAACATATTTTCTGCCCCCTCCCCCCCCCCCCCTGTTCTCCATCCCGAAATGTCCCTCTGTGTGCCCACAGCAGCTGCCGGCGGGAGAGGAGAGATGGCAAGCCGGAAGTATGCTGTACAGCTGGCCTTCCTGCTCTGCAAGTGTCCAGGCCCCCTTTTGAACTGATGGGGCCCAGGCCCAGTATAGGAGGGGCAGCTGCACTGCCTTATCAGCAGCTCTCTACTCAGGAATAAAAAACAGTGAGGCAGATTTTCTCAGTAAACAAATTCTGAACCTGAGGGAATCGCCTATCCTGCTGGAGGTGAACCAGACATATAGTATGTCTGTGTTTTAAATCTAGTGATGTCTGTGTTATCAAGACCTAATTTCAGTCCTCCTGTAGGGAGTCTCAATCTGATCTTACACAAAGTGGTTTCCACTTTTCACCCTAATGAGGATATTGTGTTGACTTTCCTAGACTGGAAAGATCTCCTCTCACTTCTTATTGAGTTTAGAGGATGGACGTGGCTTCCTTCAATCATCAAGAGGGCACCAAGAATTTTGTGTCAATGACGGAGGTACAGCCTATCTTGAATAACAAAGATGGTTAAAAAAAAGAAGCCCTGGCAACATTTATAACCCTATCCCTTTCTATTTTTTTTTTCAAAAAAGTTTGAGATTTAGATTTTAACGCATGAACTGTAAATGTATATGTTATAAAAGAAGTCTGTTTCTGATATGTGGATTATGACTTTCACTGCACTTTCCTGTATACTGTACTAGCTAGTTCAAGCTGTATAAAATGTCTTTAGTATAAAAAATTATGGTAATTCAGCATTAAATTCTAAGACTCTTACGCTGAAATCTTGATACCCTGCATTTGACTTTGTACTAAACCGTTTTCATAATCCATAATGGCAGCTATAAAGTTATGCAAATTGGAAGCCCAAAAGACCACGGTCCTGTTTTTTGGAGTCCGTATAGTTTATGTCCAAAGGCATAAAAGTCTTTGGTTGTGAATAAAATATATAGTGGGTGTTATTAGTCTTATTAGCGTGGTTCTTATTATTTTAATATATTTTTTACACACTAACTTATTCTTTTACACTGAGTTTAAATATTTTCCTTTTCCATATTAAGAATTTAATGCATCATATCTTGCAGCAGTTGGAGACTGGAAACTTCTTAATTAGATCCTGAAGGCCATCAATGCTGGGTATAAGCAGAAATACTGAGAAGCCACCCACTTGCTGCTAGTCATGTGGAGAATCAATTCACTTTTCCATTGGCTAGCATAATTCCAGGCTGTGCAATGCTCTTTTAACTGTGATTACTTTATAATCTGTTTAGTTTTGTATTTGGCATTTGGTATTTCAAAGTGTAAGTTTATTAAATTTCAGTTAAGTGCTTGTATTACAGCCTGATATGAATGTAACTGTAAGGCCTTGAAAACAAAGAAATTACTTGTTTGCAGTGTACAAATCCCACATCCCAGATAATAAAACAAGAACCATAGATTTGTTTTTCTTTTAGCATTTAAAACGGTAGTAAACTTTAAAAAAAGAATTAAAAATTGTCACCCTGCAGATTTATGCCATAATGTGCTGTTATACTAGCATATTATGACAGACTTATCTGTCAAACAGAGCCCTTGCTGTCACCGCTCCCGCTGATCCCAGGCGCTATAACAATAAAATATGTGCTTGTTGGGGGCCTTACTGTTTTTTAGGACAATACATAACTACATTCTTTGTATTTGAAGTGAACCTCTGTTCACCTTAAGTTTCCTAAACTGCTGGCAAACCTGTAAAAAAGTATTCATACCCCTTGAAGTTTTCAACATTTTGTCATGTTACAACCAAAAACTTAAACGTATTTTATTGGGATTTTATGTGATAGACCAGCCCAATTGGCACATAATTATGCAGTGGAAGGAAAATGATACATGGTTTTCAAAATGTTTTACAAATAAATATGTGAAAAGTGTGGCGTGTATTTGTATTCAGCACCTTGAGTCAATACTTTGTAGCAAATACAGCTGCAAGTCTTTTTGTGTATGTCTCTACCAGCTTTGCACATCTAGAGACATTTTTGCCCATTCTTCTTTGTAAAATAGCTCAAGCTCTGTCAGATTGGATAGAGAGCATCTGTGAACACCAATTTTCAAGGCTTGCCATAGATTCTCAATTGGATTTAGGTCTGAACTTTGACTGGGCCATTCTAACACATGAATATGCTTTGATCTAAACCATTCCATTGTAGCTCTGGCTGTATGTTTAGGGTCGTTGTCCTGTGAACCTCTGCCCCAGTCTCACGTCTTTTGCAGACTCTAACAGGTTTTCTTCTAAGATTGCCCTGTATTTGGCTCCATCCATCTTCACATCAACTCTGAGCAGCTTCCCTGTCCCTGAAGAAAAGCATCCCGTAACATAATGCTGCAACCACCATGTTTCACGGTGTGTTCAGAGTGATGTGCAGTGTTCAGCCACACATAGTGTTTAGCTTTTAGATCAAAAAGTAAAAGTTTGGTCTTATCTGACCAGAGCACCTTCTTCCACATGTTTGCTGTGTCCCCCACATGGCTTCTCGCAAACTGCAAACAGGACTTATTATAACTTTCTTTCAACAATGGCTTTCTTCTTGCTACTCTTCCATAATGGCAATATTTGTGGAGTACACAACTAATCGTTGTCCTGTGGACAGATTCTCCCACCTGAGCTGTTGATCTCTGCAGCTCCGCCAGAGTTACCATGGGCCTCTTGGCTGCTTCTCTGATTAATGCTCTGCTTGCCTGGCCTGTCAATTTAGGTGGATGGCCATGTCTTGGTAGGTTTGCAATGTGCCATACTCTTTCCATTTTTGGATGATGGATTAAACAGTGCTCTGTGAGATGTTCAAAGTTTGGATATTTTTTTATAGCCTAACCCTGCTTTAAACTTCTCCACAACTTTATCCCTGACCTGTCTGGTGTGTTCCTTGGCCCTTATGATGCTGTTTGTTCACTAAGGGTCTCTAACAAACCACTAAGGACTTCACAGAACAGCTGTATTTATACTGAGATTAAATTACACACAGATGGGCTCTATTTACTAATTAGGTGACTTCTGAAGGCATTTGGTTCCACTAGATTTTCAGATATTTATTTGTAAAAAAAAAATTGAAAACCATTTATCATTTTCCTTCCTCTTCACAATTATGTGCCACTTTGTGCTGGCCTATCACATAAAATGCCAATAAAATACATTTACATTTTTGGTTGAAACATGATAAAATGTGGAAAATTTCAAGGGGTGTGAATACTTTTTCAAGGCATTGTAGCAGACCTACCACCATGCAAGCAAGTTAAAATACCCCAAATAACTACTTAGAGTTCTATTATACAAACTGCACATTCAGTTCCTGGAATTTTGTCTCTGTCCCATTCTTATTCCCATGGTTTACAGTTGACCCATCCTTTTTATGAAAAGTCTCCATGACCAGGTGATGGGGCCAAGAGTGAAGAACTGAAGTTGTCATTATTGTATCAGAGAGCCTTTAGAGAAAGTAATTAATCCAAATGCTTAATTGCAGATTTCATGCCTGTGCCCACCAACTCTGTATCCTGGCTTAGGCTGACAAGGCCCAGGCCTAGGGCAGCACTTTGCAGGGAGGCAGCATGGATAGAGACCCCGCCGGCTTGCGCTACACTGTTAGTGTAGCGCCAGTCTTATGGGCCGGACTGGGCTGCGAGGAAAATTAGTCTAGCGGCCGCACTGCTTCCAGTGTGCGGGGGGCCGGCATTCCGCAACTGTGGGGGGGGGGGGTGCGCCGCTTCTAATTCTGACTGTCCTATCATCCTGGACCACAAACCTTCCTCACTGTGCTATGTTTTCGGTTGCACCATTGGCATGGTTATATCTTCTTAGTCCTCTCCATAAAATTATCAGAAATTTGTGCGTAAAGTAGAACTATAGGCAACACTTTTTTTTAAAATCCTGGATAGAGTATGGGAGGGTTATAGTCCCTGTCAGTTTATTTTCTACCATCCCTGTCCCATTGCAGAGATTTCCCTTTACTTCCTGCAAGGGGTGTGGCCTTGACAGGAAGGGGTGGGTCATATTTAAATTAGGGGTACACGAGTTTAGTCAGGCCTAGGGCAGCACAAAACCTAAATACTCTACTGGTGCCCACTCAGGTTATGTTTGCTTATGCATTTCACGCAGAGATGAGATTAATTGTAGATTTTATGATTAAGCTCATTGCTAAGTGAAATGCATTGAAAGGCACAGGTTCAGGTGATTTTGCATTTTGAATCAAAAGGATTAATAGACGTGTTTATCAGCTTTCATCTTGGAGTGCAGCTTCTCTTTTTTTTTTTTTTTACCATGTTTGCAAAAAATATATTAGTTGGGACAAAGAAGCTAATGTGGATGTAGATGGAAAATGCTGATAGAACCAAACATTAGCTGCACAGAGAAAAAATGATTTTAGGCAGAGGCTCTTATAAGTTAAAATCAAGTTTTTATTTTTCATTGACACCCCTAAATAACAATTCGCACATCCTAATGTATTACACACATGGTTAGTAAAAGTGGAACTTCAGTCCCCTTAATCATAGCTCCACCCCACCCCACCCTACACGGGTGGCCATTTTTAATTGTCTGGCGCTTTCACAGATGTGGCAAAAGGCTCTGCCTGGCTTTAGGACCTGGCAGAGCCCTGTGGCACATGTAAGCTCCACATGTCAGAAGTCCTGGACCTCCTGGACCATGGTGTCAATCAAATATAAAGCAGACCCAATAGGGAACTAGTCTCTCAGTTCCCACAGTGCCAATGAAGTAAGTGCAGTGAGGAGGAGTGTCAAGTGTGGACACTGACTTTAGTGCACACACAGACAGATTTATGTACAGTACGAGTGACAGTTACATGAATCAGGTACTAGCATCTACACTTCTGGTGCAGTCTTCGACACCCTCTATGATTTCCCATGAGTGTCTTTTGTGGTGAAGGTCAGCTTTAAAGATCAGTTGGCCATATATTAACATTTTGTGTGGGTAGATTTTATTGTATTGTTATAACTGAGTGTTTCTCAACCTTTTTTTCAGTCAGGACACCCTTTAAAATTATGCACAACCTCAAGGCACCCATTCTAAAATGTAAAAAAAACCTAAACGAATAGGGTTACATAATGCCTCTATACACAATAGGACACCTAAGATTAGAGATGATTTTTACAAAAAAAAAAAGACAGGCTTGACTCACCCACCAGCATGTTGACAATTTTTGAGCAAATTTTAGGGATTTGCCAAGGCACCCCTGAAGACGCTAGAAGGCACCCTGGTTGAAAAAGGCTGTTATATTCTATTTAAATATCTGAGGGCAGGCTAACTATTGCATCTTCTAGCAAGATGGCATATCTTGTGGTTTAACATTGACTGACCAAAAGTTTATATGGCATTTTTGAGAGATCACTGATTGTAATATGAATATATCAATGCTATATTAACAGTAGAGATAAAGTTCCAGAAAACTGGAAAAAATAGCTATTGTGGGTTTTACGTGTTTCAGGTCTTTTAAATTAGGTGAGGGTGTTCCTGACTTTGTATGTAAATAACTAACAGGTTTACTCCTGTACTGCAGTCACTAAATGGGCACATGGGTAAAATTATTGTGTATATAGTGCAGGTATGAGTTAGTCATATGCACAGAAGAATAAATGGTAAACATTAATGTCATGTTTTTTTTCTATAATTAAGATCATATAGCCTCATATACTATATATATATATATATTCACATTTTCTGGGTTCTAGAGCTGTACCTTAACATGTACCCGATGGTAATTAGGATTATAAACCTGAAAATATTTACATTTGAATCACATTGAATTCTGTACTGTTGGCTAGGATTGTACCTCTGATAAAATTTCCAAGCCACAACATAAATAATGAAAGTTATGTTTATTATTGAAAATGTTGTAACTGTTGGCATAATGTATATTTGCATATAGCTGTAACCACCTCTCAGACTGTAGTGCCATCTGCTGGAATGTTTAAAGTATGACAGTTTAGCTTGTACTTGAATTTCAGTCTCACAGTATGCCTAAAGCAATATGCATTTCAAGTGTAAATACGAATACATAAAATGTATATTATAAACATGAATAATTTAGCTGTTCAGTTAAAACACACACTAAATTATAATGATTTATCCTATTTATTTAATAATACAGTTTCCATTATACATGAATAAATAAGGTTACACAATCTATTTATGAATTCCCTATTACAGGCTTTGGATCCGCTATTTGCTTTCTTTTTTTTTTAATTACAATTGTATTAACACATGACATCTTCCTATAAAGATACCAGCACACCTATGAATCAATGAAACAGATCACAGAGCATTTGAAAATTCTCAGAATGCCTTTCCCTGAGCTATAATACATTTCTGTAAGATTCATCAGTTCTGCTGCAACCTGCAGAATAAAGATGTGGGAGATTGTTTCACTTCAGAATGTAACTAAAGACAGGTTTTAGAATCCAAGGAAGACCCAGCGCAATCATAACTCTTAAAGAAAAAATGTTAAAAGGCAGGGGAGGATGATTTTTCAACACACGTCTCCTTTGTGCTGTAAAGAACTAGCAAGGGGTGCCAGAAAGCTGATCAGTCCTGGAGGTGCCCAACAGCACAGGGCTGATGTTTTTTTGCAGCACAGGGCTGATGTTTTTTTGCAGCACAGGGCTGATGTTTTTTTGCAGCACAGGGCTGATGTTTTTTTGCAGCACAGTTCAATCACCACTTGACAAAGGCCAAAAAGGGCCAGTAACATAGCAGGCAACTCTTTTCTTGTGGCTCTCTTGCTGTAGAGATATCAGACTGTATTCTAGGTGTTTTATGCTGCTATGGTTTAAAGTAGAACTATAGGCAAAACTTTTTTTTTATTTTGGATAAAGCAAGGATGGGTCATAACACCTGTTGGATTTTTTTTTTGCCATCTGTGTCCAATTGGGGAGACGTACCTTCACTTCCTGTCCCATAGCCAAACAGGAAATGAGAGGAAATCTCTGCAAATTAAGGGAATTCCTTGGGGATCCCCAGGTCACCAGAACTAGTGTCCCCATTGGAAGACTTCCCCTTTATCACTTTTCTGAGGACAAACCAAAATTTGGGATTTTCTTTTACTTTCATTTTAAATAACAATGGTAAACAGGACAAATCGAGACGGTGAATTTCCTTAACGGGTGCACAACTAGGGCACAACAAGCAATAAAACCTGACAAGCGTTCTAATCCCTCTGTACTGTATAAAACGAAAATATATATTTACCAGTCAGATTTTGAACCATCAGTTGACACATCTCCAACATATGGATCACTTATGAGGCACACAGAGCTGTTATACATGAGTCTGTTTAATAGAAGTGTGAGAGTAACCTTTTTTGATTTTCAATACAAAACAAGCACATGGATGAACTGTGGGGATGTGATTAGAACAGATGCTCCCCAGCTGCAGCCTCCACCTCTGATGGGCTCATAATGGATGTGTTTCACACCTTTGCCTCTTCTTCAGTGTCATTAACTTTACCTTGCATCATTCTTTCTTGCATACTACATAACAGAGTAAAGGTATTCTCCAAATGATGACAGAAATTGTAAGAACTGTGACCATGTTGAGATTTAGACCTGGGGGGGGGGGGGTGCTGGGGCACTCCAAGTTCATTGGGTCCATCGTACACATGAAATAGGGCTCATTCACAGGGCGCAGAGGGCCTTACACTTGCAGAATTCAGCATGTTTCTGCACCCAGGAGTGACAGGTGTTTATGTACAGCTATGGCAGCAGCTTGTGTAGATGAATGACAGGCTAAAAACTGCCATGGCTGCACACACATCTCATTTCATGCATAAAGGGACAGATTAATGTCCCAGAATGCAGACAGTTTGTATGGAAGTTTTAACAGCATGAAATAACTTGGATGTGCGTACAGCTGGGGTATCTGCCAGCCTGTTGATTTGTACAGGCTGCTGGCCACAGCTATACGTAAACATCCACGACTCATGGGTGCAGAAATGTACAGAATGCTGTCTTTGTATAGCCCTCTGCACCTGTGTAAATTAGCCTTTAAAATGCAGCAAAAGTGAGTACACCCCAATTCACCATTTTCCCTCCCTGGTGTCATGTGACTCATTAGTGTTACAAGGCCTCAGGTGTGAATGAGCAGCAGGTGTGTTAAATTTGGGGTTATCACTCTCTCTCTCATACTGGTCAGTGGAAGTTCAACATGGCATCTCATGGCAAAGAACTCCCTGAGGATCTAAAAAAAGAATTGTTGCCCTTCAAAAGATGGCCTAGGCTATAAGAAGATTGCCAAGACCCTGAAACTGAACTGCAGCATGGTGGCCAGGACCACACAGCAGTTTAACAGGACAGGTTCCACTCAGAACAGGCCTCGCCATGGTTGACCAAAGAGGTTGAGTGCACATGCTCAGTGTCATATCCAGAGGTTGTCTCTGGGAAATAGACGTATGAGTGCTGCCAGCATTGCTGCAGGAGGTTGAAGGGGTGGGGGGGTCAGCTTGTCAGTGCTCAGACCATACGCCGCACACTGCATCAAATTGGTCTGCATAGCTGTCGTCCCAGAAGGAAGCCTCTTCTAAAGATGATGCACAAGAAAGCAAACAGTTTGTTGAAGACAAGCAGACTAAGGACATGCATTACTGGAACCATGTACTTTGGTTTGATGAGACCAAGATAAACTTATTTGGTTCAGATGGTGTCAAGCGTGTGTGGCGATAACCAGGTGAGGAGTACAAAGACAGGTGTGTCTTGCCTACAGTCAAGTATGGTGGTGGGAGTGTCATGGGAAAACAAAATAAGTGTAGCGCTAAAAGGTATTAAAATGTCCAATGTCAAAGATAGAAATGTGAACCAACGGTTCCAAATGTAAAATGTGGGGGGAAACCATCCATATATGTATTAATCCAAATGATAAGAAGTCCTCAGGAGCTGTATGACTTCAAACCAAGAGCACATCAACAGGTGTATGACATCTCAAGTGATGACAGACACACCACCACCGACAATGAAGAGGCTTACCAGATTAAATGGACCCAAAAGGGCATACGCCGAGTTGGGTCAGACAAGGCTTGGTTGGTCAGTGGCTGTAGATGGCCCGGAGGGGTGATGTATATGGGATGAACCATAGGTTGTTGTATCACTCAGAACGATGTTGGGAACCAGGTAATTGTGATGACAATTAGGGAGAAAGGAGGAAAGGCCACAAAGTGTAAATCCGTAAACAAATGGGAGTGTCATGGTCTGGGGCTGCATGAGTACTGCCAGCATAGGGGAGCTACAGCTCATTGAGGGAACCATGAATGCCAACATGTACTGTGACATAACGAAGCAGAGCATGATCCCCTCCCTTCGGAGACTGGGCCGCAGGGCAGTATTTCAACATAATAACGACCCCACAAACACCTCCAGGACGACCACTGCCTTGCTAAAGAAGCTGGAGGTAAGGGCGATGGACTGGTCAAGCATGTCTCCAGATCTAAACCCTATTGAGCATCTGTGGGGCATCCTCAAACAGAAGGTGGAGGAGTACAAGGTCTCTAACATCCACCAGCTCTGTGATGTCCTCATGAAGGAGTGGAAGAGGACTCCAGTAGCACCTTGTGAAGCTCTGGTGAGCTCCATGCCCAAGAGGGTTAGGGCAGCGCTGGAAAATAATGGTGGCCACACACTATATTGACACTTTGGGCCCAATTTGGACATTTTAACTTAGGAGTGTTATCACTTTTGTTGGCAGCGGTTTAGAGATAAATGGCTGCGTGTTGAGTTATTTTGATGGGACAGCAAATTTACAGCTTTACAAGCTGTACATTCATTACATTACATTGTGGCAAAGTGTCATTTCTTCAGTGTTGTCACATGAAAAATATAATAAAGTATTTACAAAAATGTGAGGGGTGTACTCACTTTTGTGAGATACTGTATATCTGATTGCAAGCAAAAATTTGCTTCCCAGGATAAATTTTAATAACAGAACTATTATAAATTAGTATAGAAGGGGACTCCTTCTGGCAGGAGGCCTAGGGTAATTGCCCCTTTATAAATCCAGCACTGTCTGTGACAGGGTCTTTCCTTATGTAACCTGTACTGGCAGTCCACTGGCTGAATGATAAAAAAACAAATCATCTATGTCCAGCTATACAGGTTAGGAAGGATAGGTAGGAGGAAGGGGAGGGAACTTTTTTAGCTATAGTTAGGCTTTTCCTCCACTTGAAAGTTTATGCATAGCCATTGCTTTGGGTTTTTTTTTTTGTATTTGTAGACAGACCTCTAAATCATAGGAGGTCTTACATGGCTCTGATCTTTCTCCCAGTGTGGTTTCACATAAATCTTAATTTTCTTCCAAGTATCTCATATCTAGGACCAGATTTCATAAATGTTACCCTCAATAAACAAGCAAAGAAACATAGTGCTCTTGGTTTTGACTTTATTAAAAAAAAGCTCAGATTAAAAACACTTACATGAGTTAAACAATGCAAGTGCTTGTAAATCCTCTGCTCATTAATCAGTGCTATCCGCAAAGCCAAAACTACACTCACCTGCTCGCTTCTCGGCACTCCTCTACCTTTCAGTGGTGACGGTGTATCAGCTCCAGCGCAATGATGTCACCTCTGACATCCTCTGACAGGGTCTAGTAGAGACGTAACGTATAAGGCAGAGCAATCCCTGGTGACATCATCGCGCTGGAGCGGATACACAGACACTGCTGAAAGAGAGAGGAGTGCCGAGAAGTGAGTAGGTGAGTGTAGTTTAATTAATGAGAAGAAGATTTACAAGCACTTCTATTGTTTAATTCATTTAAGTGTTTTTAATCTGAGTTATTTTTTTTAATAACGTCAAAACCAAGAGCACTATGTTTCTTTGCTTGTTTATTGAGGGCTAAGATCTGCGGCTGTGGCTGCACCCTAGGCGGCAGTGTGCCCTAAGCGGCTGCCTAGTTCGCCTGGTGGTAGAACCGGCCCTGATTATACCTAGAGCACAAGCATCAAGAACACAGTCACAACTTTCTGAAGTTTGGGTCACAGAGGAACTTGTGAAGTTTCATCATTACAGTTAGGTTTATTTGTGCATATCTTTCTTACAGGGCAGGTCTTCTCTCACCCATGAAAAGGAGCGCTTTGCCCATCCACACAAGGAAATGAAGAGTTTGGAAGATGTTGTTAAAGATATCAAACCAACAGCTTTAATAGGTGATATGTTAACTGTAGTTATAGGTGCTTCCTTGGTTTTGTTTTGTGGTCATGTTTATTACAGCATTGTACATTTTATAGGTGTTGCAGCAATAGGTGGAGCATTTACTGAGCAGATTTTGAAAGACATGGCTGTACTGAACGAGCGACCGATTATATTCGCCCTCAGCAATCCAACAAGTAAAGCAGAGTGCACTGCAGAACAGTGTTATGCCCTGACTGAGGTAAGAACAGCTGTCCCTGTTATAGTTCCTGAGTTCCTGCAGCTTTCCACTAAGCAGTGAATGGAATCTATAGATATTAGTCTAGGATTTCCTTTTATAGGTCACAAAATGAACTGAATTTTACTGGAACTCTCAAAAAAAAAAAAAAAAAAAAACACAAAAAACATGCATGTGAGTTTTACAAGAGCAGTCAAAGCAAATACTTCTCTTTAGGAAACACCTGCATTTGTGTGATTTACCGTACATGGTATTGCACTCTGCTGTACAATCCTCAGAATAAATTATTGAAACAATGAATAATAAGAGCATCATGTCTACCATGGGGCAAGGTGCATCTTCTTTTTAGTATTCTCACTGTATATTTTGGTCCTTCAGCCCCTACTTTTTCTTCTAACTTTAAGAAAATACATGTAATTCCTGTAATGCTGCGTACACACGGTCGGAATTTCGGCCCGCAAAAGACCGATGAGAGTTTTTCGTCGGAAAATGCGACCGTGTGTATGCTCCATCTGTCTTTTGCTGGCGGAATTCCAGCCAGCAAAATATTGCGAGCATGCTCTCAATTTTTCGGTCGGGAAAAGTTCCTATCCGAAAATGCGATCGTCTGTGGCAATTCCGACGCGCAAAATCCCTACGCATGCTCGGAAACAATTTGACGCATGCTCGGAAGCATTGAACATCATTTTCTCGGCTCGTTGTAGTGTTGTACGTCACCGCGTTCTTCACGGTCGTAATTTCAGCAAACTTTTGCATGACCGTGTGTATGCAAGGCAAACTTGAGCGGAATCCTGTCGGAAAAGCCGTCATATCTTTTTTCGACGAGAAAACCGATCGTGTGTACGCGGCATAAGTGAACATCATCTTATAATTAACAGCATGTTACCTTGCTACTATGAGTAACAGTGGACTGCAAATTCTATGCTATCATGCTGTCCGCCCTAAACAGCCTATTAGAAATAGTTCAGCAATATGGATTATTTCTTCTCTCATTTTATCGTATAGTAAAAGAGGTGAATTCTAATAACCCTCATAGTGTAAACATATAATAAAATTAATCTTACATTTAGAGGGATACAGTATCAGTTAAAGTGGTATTAAACCCCCAAAGCAAACATTTATCTAACAATTCTTAGATGTAATGACTGCGTTACTTTTCAGGCTTTATTTCCTTTATTTTCACCCAGTGATCATGACAGTAGGTCTGTCGATTTTCAACAGAACAAGCTGTCTTGGAGCTGTAGTAGTTTGAGGGTTGAGACAAACCATTTACCACTGAGAGTCAGTTTATTTATTTTTTACAATGGTCAGCTTTTGATTATTTATTTATGTAAAGCCGTTATCTCAAAAAGGAATAAAAAAACGATATACTGTGCTCCCCTTCTCCCAGACTGACAATGTTGCTGTCCAAGTGTGTCTCTGTTGCTCCTTCATCCAGAGTGGGGACACTCTAATACAGGATGTGTGTTACTGGCCAAATCAGGTGAAAATAGAGGGGGGAAAAACTAAAACAGACATCTGATGTAGCCACCACATCTAATGTTGGTAGGCTGCAATGTATTACATTTTTGGCTTTGGGTTTAATACCGCTTTAACGAGGTCCTGTCACTAGATCATTTATTTCAACACACGCTTCCATAAGATTATATGTGCATTTAACATATTTATGCATGTTATTTACCTGTAATCACACCCAATACATGTCCAAAAAAGTCCTGCGATTGCTGCTGGGCACTGCCATCTGAGATGTGATGTTAGCAGCCCCAGCAGACTCACAGCTATCTCAGCTGACATTTTATAGCAGTAATGGTGAACCTTGGCACCCCAGATGTTTTGGAAGTACATTTCCCATGATACTCAACTACACTACAGAGTGCATGAGCATCATGGAAAATGTAGTTCCAAAACATCTGGAGTGCCAAAGTTTGCCATCACTGCTCTATAGTATCCCCTAGCTGCTACATAAATTGTTATATAGACATGAGAGATAGGCCAGCACAGACAGTAATTAACCCCTTAGCATCGGCGCCTCCTGACCCTTCAAGAGGTTTCTGTTGCTGGGAGGCAGGGTTTCAGATCACGTGACCGCCGTGATTGGTTGTCACATGATCGAAAAGCTCCAGACCGCAAGTAGAGATCGGGAGCTTTCAGTTAGCCACTGGTAATTGTGCTGGGAGCGTGCAGGGCATGTGCTCTTGGCACAGCTCTGTTTACATTCTGGTATGCACATATGCAGTCACTTGGCATTAAGGCCCACCCGCTGAGATGCTGCATAAATGTGTATGGCTGTGGTGAAGAGGTTAAACACACCCAGAAGAGGAAAGGGCTATGACGTGTATGGGAGGGGGTGGTCCTAAGGAACTTGGCTATTCCCAAAGTCGTCAACCTTTTTAGCATGTTCAAAGGCACATTGTAATTGAATAAAATATGGTCTATGGAAAATAACAATTCTGCAAGTAAGCATTTAACATATGGGTAATATAACAATAAAAGAAACCGCGCTAAATAGAATCAAAAGGAAGTAAATGTACATCAAGTTAATGAGTCCATCAGAAACATCAAAACGGTGTCAATTGTCATCCGGCAGGAGATCCCCATAGGACACAAATCTTCATCCCCAGCGAAAGTGACATCACACTCAAAATCACCGCAGAAAATAGTGTTGGAGATAGGACAGTCCTTCACCTTCAAAGCAACTGCCTCTTACCAGCTCCCTTGATCTCTGGTCAGGAGATCAAATACGCCTTTTGGCTTATAACCCAGCCACAGTCTCAGGATGAGATGGATGAAACACCAGATCAGGTCCTCTTATTTTTCTAAAATGACCCCCAAGCAGCTGAACCAACACAGAGTGCGATGAAGACCAGTAGACGTTTGGTGGACACCATTGTGAATCAGAGGTGAGTGTCACACTCACCTCTGATTTACAATGGTGTCCACCAAAGGTCTACTGGTCTTCATCGCACTCTGTGTTGGTTCAGCTGCTTGGGGGTCATTTAAGAAAAATAAGAGGACCTGATCTGGTGTTTCATCCATCTCATCCTGAGACTGTGGCTGGGTTATAAGCCAAAAGGCGTATTTGATCTCCTGACCAGAGATCAAGGGAGCTGGTAAGAGGCATTTGATTTGAAGGTGAAGGACTGTTCTATCTCCAACACTATTTTCTGCGGTGATTTTGAGTGTGATGTCACTTTTGCTGGGGATGAAGATTTGTGTCCTATGGGGATCTCCTGCCAGATGACAATTGACACCGTTTTGATGTTTCTGATGGACTCATTAACTTGATGTACATTTACTTCCTTTTGATTCTATTTAGCGCGGTTTCTTTTATTGTTATATTATCTTGTAGTGTGGGTATCTCAAATTTTGCAACCGCAGCTCATTTATTCCACTCATGATATAGACAGCAGATCATTGTTTGCATGTCTTATTGTTTTTGCTGACAGCGCTGTATTTTTCTTATATTTTGCATATTTAACATATGGGATTTCTTTGTGATATATCTGCAATTTTTAGGTTGCTGCAAACTCCACCACTTGCTATTCACAGAACAAAACAGTTAATTAAAATGATTTTCCTCTTTACAGTAAATAAATAAAGCAGGGCTGAGGCATCTACTTTAAATCTCTATTATACAGTTGGTTTTCCTTGATATGACTTCCTCCAATCAGCAACCCCTCACTGCCAACTAGTAATTTTGTAGTGAAAGCTAGGAATGTAAAGCCTACTGTTTAACTGGAACTCTGCAATGGATGACAAGGAATAGTGCACATGACAGTGACACAATAAGATTTAATCAACCCTAGCAGTATGTGGTATAAATGAGGGATGCACAGTACACATAGGCTAATTTTGCCTGAATGCTTACAGAATACTGTATATATTTACAACTAGACCAAAGGAGACTTTACATATAATGGCACCACATCCCTAATAATATTTTTATAACAATAGCCAAAAAGCAGGAACTTAAAGCGGAGTTCCACCCAAAAGTGGAACTTCCGCTCATCTGATTTCTTCCCCCCCCCTCCGGTGCCACATTTGGCACCTTTCAGGGGGGAGGGAGGGAGGATACCTGTCTTTCACAACTATTCTGTCCCCACTTCCGGGAGCCTGCGCCGCGGCCCTTGATGTCACCGCTCGGCTCCCTTCTCCTTCCCTTGCCGCCGGGCCAATAGGAGAGAGAAGCAGAGCCTCGCGCATGCACAGTAGGGTTCCCGGCGTGAAGCCGTAAGGCTACACTGCCAGGTTCCCTTACCCACAATGGCGGTGGCAGCACCTGACAGCTGATGGAAACACCAGCTGCGGGTGCCAACATCGCTGGACTCCAGGACAGGTAAGTGTCCTATTATTAAAAGTCAGCAACTGCAGTATGCGCAGCTGCTGGCTTTTAATTTTTGAAGCGGTAGGTGGACCTCCGCTTTAAGGGTGCAAAGTAACACAATATATTTAAAAAATTTATGACAACTTTTATTCACATCAAGTTAAAATCACATTTGAAATATTTTGATAGCATCCATGTTACAGCAATGAGTTTGGTATCTCTCCATAAGAACTACACTGATGTCTCCCTCAACATATTTCATCAACAATGGCTTTATCAAGAGGAGTGTTGTTGGTAATTACTAATTACTAAACTGCATACAAAATAATAAATATAATATAATATATGTATTATATGTATATGTAACATATATTTATTATTTTGTATTCAGCTTATTAGTTACCAGCAACACTCCTCTTGATGAAGCTAGCAATCATTGATATCAGTGTATCTGTTATGGAGAGATACCAAGCTCATTGCTGTAATTTGGATTCAGACAAAATATTTTAAATGCGGTTTTAACTTGATGTGAATAAAAATTGTTATAAACTTTTTAAATATATTGTGTTACTGAATGCCTACAAAGTTCACACTAGCTCTTTAATACTCTCCAACATGCCTGTCCATTTGAAAAACAGAATCAGAATTTCCAAAGCCCAGCAAAATGGGTTACTATGAATTACACAAAAAGATGTTCCACATTCAGCTGTTTTGGTTGTACAAAATTTACAGTTAAAATAAAATACATAACCACCTCATGTGTAAGACTCCCCAGGTATGCTGAAAATAAAGAAATCAAAATAAATGCAAGTTTTCTCTATTTCTGTTTATTTTCCACTGTGGTTAACAATTACCGGTAAGTAGTTTTGTGTACACAATCATTTTTTGCCAGTTATTAAACGTGACTCTCTTTAATTTTGTAACAGTTCTTTTCAGTCAGAAGAACAAGTTAACCAAGCACTCTATCTTCTATTGGTATTTGCATTAAACACAGGGCCGGGGGATTTTTGCAAGTGGAAGTCCCTTTGATCCCGTGACGCTACCAGACGGGCGAACACTGTATCCAGGGCAGGGCAACAATTCCTATGTGTTCCCGGGTGTGGCCCTTGGTATTGTTGCATGTGGAATGAGGCACATAAGTGATGATGTTTTCCTGACCACTGCTGAGGTAAGAAGCACCAGAGGAGTGAAATGAGAGGTCACTATACACTTCTAATAATGTTTTACATCCATAAAACATCGGATACATATTTCTCCTGCAGAGACTTCATGTGGTATTTTCCATTTTAGCAGCAAGTAATTCCATTACAGTTGTGGATATAAGCTCCCAAAGCTTCGAGCATTAGGTCTGTCTGCAGCTGACTAATATAAATGCTGAAAGAGGTTTACTATCATATTAGCAGACATCAATGGACACATTAACGTGGAATATCTAAAAAAAAACTATCACAGACTTAAATGTTTCTTTTTATTTTAGTTCTATTTTAGACATTGTATAACAGTTTAGCAGGAGTTCAGTCCATTTGAAAACAGTATGAAGCTTTTTTTGAATTGTTGTCTATGTGTAATACTCAGTTTATGGGTCGTTCAATGAAAGCTATTGTTTCAGTTTTTGGTTAATGCTGAATAATTAAATCACCTATTTTCTTCTATCTGTGAGGGACTCCTGCAGTGAGATCTCTGTGCTTCAACTGAACAATTGCCAGGGCAATTCCACATGGGTTCCACGCTCTCTGTGTAATTTCTTTATGCTTTGGAAACAAAAAAAAAATCAGTTGAAAAGGGAACACTTAGACCCCTTTCACACTGGGGCGCTTTGCAGGCGCTACCGCGCTAAAAATAGCGTCTGCAAAGCGCCCTGAAAGAGCCGCTCCTCACACCCAAGGGCTTTCACACTGGAGCGGTGTCTGGCAGGACGGTAAAAAAAGTCCTGCTAGCAGCATCTTTGGAGCGGTGAAGGAGCGGTGTATATACCACTCCTTCACCGCTCCTGCCTATTGAAATGAATGGGGCAGTGCGGCTATACCGCCGGCAAAGCGCTGCTGTGGTTTTAACCCTTTCCCGGGCCGAATAGTGGCCGAATACCACCGCTAAAATGACGGTAAAGCGGCGATAAAAATAGTGCTGTTTTACCGCTGGCGCCCGCAACCGCCCCAGTGAGAAAGGGGCCTTAGAGGTGGCCAATAACACCAAAAAAGGCAGGAAGAGATCTAGGAACTGTGAAAGGGAGTCTGCACTGGTGGAGTACCCAAGATACAATATATACAAGATTAGCAGATGAATCAGCCTACTACCCAGATAGTAAGCAATTGTGCTGCAAGTTTGAAAATGACTTGCTAAGCGATTGCTAGACTTGCCAGGCTTTACACCATTGTTGCACAATTGCAGCAAATCTGCATTGCAGGACTCCAAACCAACTTTCTTTACAAACATTCTGAAAGTCTGCTGCAAGTTCTGTTCCAGTTATGTTGTACAATAGTCATCCCACCACAGGGGTCACTGTGGCTGAGTTTTCAACAGATTAGTTAACAGAAATACAAGTCAACATTGCCACAAATTTGTGGCAATTTATCCTTGCTATCTGGGTAAACATAACCTATATTTGAAATTACATTTTCGTCTGTGCTAAATCTTTCATTTTACACTGAAGTTAATATAAGGCATTAAGTCAATTAAGTCAAGTACTTAGACCAGAGACAATGGAGTAGCACTAAAACCAACCTTTTAAAAGCTAACTCCACCTTTAGCAACATGTTACTGTACATGTTGCACCTGTATTTAACACCCCACCCCCACCCCAAAAGCAGCCCCCGTTGTGATAGCCTGCAGGGGTTCTTCTCCACCCATACAGCTGAGTCTTTCATTCACCAAGATCTGTGAATGACTCAACTACACGTCCCCTCTTCCTCTACAGCAGACAGACTTGTACTTTTCAATCAGATACAAATGTGGTAATTAGTGCCCTCATAGTCCTTTAACACTCGCAGTCCATCTTCCAGCTCTCCAACTAAAAAAGCCCATACAGAGGTCTGGACAGAAAGCTGGAAGAAGAGATTGCATGAGCCTGAGGTTGCATCCACGATCCAATGCTTTGCCAGGCTCATGTGACAAAAAATGTATCCTGCAAAAATATGTGCATTTATTATTATTTTTAAAAGGTGAACTTAGCCTTTAAAGTTGAACTTTAGGTATGGATATTTTTACTAGACATATGCACTGCCAAAAAATTTGTTAGTTTTCGTTTCATTTGTTTTTGTTTTGTTTTTTCCTTTTTCGGGTCATTCGTTATGATCAAAATTCATACATTTGAAATTTCGGAATTTTCAAATTTACAAATTTCCAGAATTTCGAATTTCCGAATTTTAAAATTTCCGTATTTTGGAATTTCCAATGTGCGAATTTTCAAATTTACGAATTTTCGAATATTCAAATTCACGAATTTTCGAATATTCAAATTTACAAATATTCAGAAAAATTTGTTAAACGGGTTAATTTAGATATTTCCGAATTTGGATAATTTGTTGAAATTCATTAAAACAATGAATTCGGAACAAAACGAATTGCACATGTTTAATTTTTTCATAGTTCCATTGTTCCAGCTTGGACCAATGTAATGCTGGCCATACACTATACGAAAAATCGGCCGAAAAATCGTTCATATAGACACTTTGTTCGTTTTTCGGCAAGTTAATGGGCACAGATCGATAATCATTTGTGATGTTTTTGTGGAAAAAAAACGAACGGCAAGTTTGGAAAATTTCTGCCAAACGTACGGTAAATTGCAAGGTTAATCTGTTTCCCGTCCGAACTGTCTGCACTAGGTATGTGTAAGAAAACGAACAAAAAATTATTTATTTATGTCCACTGAACGATTCATTGGCCATTACATGATGGCACGATCGTTTGCGGTCACGGTCGAACGTTCGTTTTTCGAAAATGTGTTTGGCAAATTTTTCGTATAGTGTATGGCCAGCATAAGTATGTACACTCTATACCTGGGTGTGCTCAATAAAAGCTGGAATTTGTTCTAGTAGTCACTAGTACTACAGTGATTGCCGTTAGTTTCAGAGTCCCTAGCCAAGCCACTATCCCACTGCTTAGGATACAGGAGATCATTCGCACGTCACAGGTGCCATTCAGTAAACACTTTAAAAGGAATCTATCAAAACTGGTGCAGCTCTGGCTCTGCATGGGCACAATTACCTTCTATTTTCAGCTTGTTCAGTTAAGCTTGGATAATGAGAGCTAGAAGCTGCTCCAGATTCTGGCAGCTCCACTTTTGAAAAATTCTCCTCCTTGCATTTTTTCAATGGCATTCAATGGCATTCTCTGATTGAATGAGATGGAAATTGTGGCGCCGCCGTGCCACTTCTTCATCTTGTCTAATCAGAGCATGCTTTTGCATTCACTGAGAAAATGCAAAGTGTTCTCTGAATGGCACCTGTTCTGAATGACTGACCTCCTGTGTTCACTAAGCAGCAGGGAAGCCGCTCTGCACTGAACCCCAGAAGTTAGCGGCGATCAATGTAGTAGCAGTGTCAGCAAAAGGCAAGGAGGCTCATGCCATCAAAGGACTTTCTTTGCAAGGGAAGTTGCATTTTGCATGACACTTTTCCACAGAGCTTAGTAAATGTGGCAAAACGGTCATTTTACAAAGGATACCAAATCATGTGTAAAGAAAATGAAAATTTAAATTTTTGATTGCACATGGTTGAATGATGGAAGTTGGCAGAACTTCAGCTCATTCACTAAGCCCTGTAGAAAATTTTCATGCAAAGTGCACCTTTCCTTGTCAATTTGCTTTTACTAAATCAACCCCAATGTGCTCCAAGTAGTTTTTCCATCCTTTTACATGCATAACATGTAATAACAAAACAAATGAATTAATAAGAATGTGTCATGATGACTGTTACCTGTCTTAGCTGGAACTGTTATCCAGCTCTGGATATAGCTCTTGTGTGACTCCCAGAATCAGTGCTAGTTCAGGAACAGAGTACACCTCTGCATTTACAATGATGTTCTTGGCCTGGATCTAACACCAGGCAGGCAATGGCAGCCTCCAGAGCTGGATTAGAGCCATGACAAGTAACTGTTGTCCTGCCAGGTTCTCTAAACCAAATATTTTCCTAAAGAAAAGATTTTGTAGAATCAAGATAGTATCTATTAGTTCTATGTCATACATTTCTCCTGTAAATGCTTTTCAAAACTGTTTTAATCATAACTTTCTTGTTCACTTACTGTGTGTGAGATCCAAAAATAACAATATTTGGAAGGTTTGTTTTCACAAAATCTATTATTGTGCGCTACCAATTAGAGCCCACTTTAACAATGACTTCAAAGAGCACCAAAACCTCTGCCCAAACTTTTTTTTCATACTTTTATTGTTCTTCCCCTCCCTTTCCTCAATTTGTAATTTCTCACCAATTCTTGTCCCTCTGACACACAGGGGTTAATTTACTAAAACTGGAGAGTGCAAAATCTGGTGCAGCTCTGCATAGAAACCAATCAGCTTCCAGGTTTTTTTTTTGTCAAAGCTTAACCAGTTCCCGCCCAGCCTATTACAGAATGGAGGCCGGGCAGGCCTCTCGTTGATCCGGGTGGACATCATATGACGCCATCCCAAATCGCAATGCTGCTCCATCTGTCACAGGCTGTGTCTCTCTGCTGGTACCAAGTGACTGCTGTGGCCAATCACAGCAGGTCACATGACAATTTAAAACAATAGATGGCTTCCTTTCATGCCATCCAATGTGTACAATTATGTTGGTAGCTGTGATTGTTCAGTCTGATCACATGGTACAGACAGGGCCAATCACAGCCCATCTGTACCATGTGATTAGCTCTGGCCAATCACAGCTAATCAAGACAAAACAAACTGAATTAATCAGTTTCATTCAGTAAAATGCATACCTATAGCAATGAAATACACTGCTATAAGCAATCATAACATGTAAAAAAAAATCCTGATCACTTCCCCAGAGTAGTACAATGTTACTATGGTAACATTATAATGCTCTGGTCACAGTGTGTTAAAAAAAAAATGTAAGAAAAGAAAAAAAATGTAATAAAAAATAAGAATTATTACATTTTTTTTTTTGTCAAACAATTACAACTTCAAAAAACTCGCCATGCCTCTTACTAAATACATTGGACTGTCTATTTTCCAAAAAAGGGGTCATTTGGGGGATATTTGTACTGTCCTGGTGTTTTCAAGAAATGAGGTACGTCAGGATTAATCAATTTTCATATATATATATATATATATATATATATATACCATCGTTTGTGGACTCTATAACTTTCACAGACTAAATAATGTACACTGATTTGGTTTATTTTCACCAAAGAAATGTAGCAGAATGCACTTTGCCTTAAATTTATGAAGAACAATTATTTATTTGCTAATTTTTATATCAGAAACAAAGAAAAACATGTTTTTTTTTTCAAAATTGTATGTTTTTTTTCATTTATTTAGCAAAAAATAAAAAACCCAGTGGTGATTAAATACCACCAAAAGAAAGCCATATGGGTACAGTGTTGAATTACCATGCAATTGTCATTCAAAGTACAACAGCACTGAAAATTGGCCTGGGCAGGAAGGGGGTAAAAGTGCCCTGTATTGAAGTGGTTAACTGAACAAGCTTATGGTAGAAGCTGATTGGCTACCATGCACAGCTGCACCAGTTTTTGCACTCTCCAGTTTTAGTAAATTAAACCCTTTGTTACCAGGACAGAAGGTGAAGGGAAATCTTTCAAATTTGAAAACATTGCACTGTAAAAATGGACCCCCTCTGTCCAAAACAAAAAAAAACATTTGCTGGAGTTGGGAAACAAAAACTAGAGAAGAAGGCTGAGCATATTGCCTAAGCTATGCCTGATCCCATTGACACAGATTTGGGGGTTTCCAGATTTGGCTTAGGGGTTTCTGTTATGGGTTTACATTATGTCTCTCTTGATTGGCATGAAGATATCCAGGCACTGGTTGCTCATGGCTGGACTGTGATGAACCCCCTGGCATTGAATTGTCTGTCTCTCCTTATTTCGTTGGTATCTAGTAAGGTGACATCTCTCTTTCATTTACAGTGATATATGTGACCATGTCTCTTTGACACCAATGGCTATATACCAGTGATGGTATCACTACTTTACCAGTCTCACCAAAACTGCAATTGGTTTGCAGGAAACAAGCTAAATAGAATCAAAGTCTTTGGAATTACCTTTTTTATTGTTATGCTTTGTAACCCGTATCATTAGAGCTAATCATCCCAAAATAATCCAATTTATAACACACACTTGATGGACTTTTTGGAATTGATTTACTAAACAAACTGAGACTGCTTAAGGCCCCTTTCACACTGGCGGACTGATCGGGAGGACCTGATCAAGCCTTCCAGTCTCCTCTATGGAGCAGTGGGTGTCAACAGACATGTCTCCGTTAAAACTTGCCGACATCCGATCCTCCCTGCTAAAAACAGATAAATGGGGAACCCTTATCCATTCGTCTGGCAAATCAGATTGGCAGTCAGGTGTAAACAGATAGACAGACAGACAGTCCATTTACATACGACCGCCCATACAGGAGGGCAGATTGTGTCTGTGTCTGTGTCTGCATAAGCAGAGCAGACACGGACCAGCCATCTGCCCTGCTCAGTGGGTATCAATGGACAGATTCCCCGCTAAGCAGGCAGATGCCAGTGGAGCCCACCCCATGTGGAAGGAAATGTTCACTGAGCTTATATGATGAAGGTATCCATGTTTTGTCATAAATGCCCTTATTATTTTTCCTATAACACAGTGGTCAGCAACCCTGTCCTCAGGGTCCAATAACAGGCCAGGTTTTATGTATTACCTTGGGGAGATGCGGACTAGAATACTGCAATCACTGAGCAGCAAATGATATCACCTGTGATGTATTTCAGTTATCTTGCAAACCTGGCCTGTTAGTGGGTCCTGAGGACAGGGTTGATGACCACTGCTATAACATGATTGGGTATTCTAAGTAAACACAGGTTTACCTTATATGCAATTCTTAACTGTGCATACAGTGAATAAACGTCAATGTATCGTTCTGATTCAGATATGAATTTTCTGTACATTTTTCATTGTTCTGCGGCATTTCAGCTAATGACATGCAGCACGTGCATATCTTGGCATCTTTACAGCATAGATTACATTTTTAAATGGGATTATCTATGAAGTTAGCCGGGCATCCAGGTAACAGTGCCAAAACTATTTTATTAGTTCATAAATTCCTTGACATTTTTGTTCTTGGTAAAACTCATAAAAACAGGCAACATAGCTTGTCATCACCGTGAAATTGTCTGCAATTAGAAGGTATTACAGCTTGAAATACCTTGCATTTATCAACTGAAATCAAAGTTACTCTCTGTTTTATTTGGCTTTAGAAAGTGAACACCTGAGTACTAGTCTGTCTTGCTGACAATAAATGCTTTAACCACAAAAGCCAGAGAGGTGACAAAGCATGATCTAATACAACCTCATGGCTTCTTAATAACAGTCATTCATAATCAGTTATATGATACAAGAGAGAAACGAGGAATTTAAAGGACAAAGCTACTTTCAGTTACATTGCTCTCACATTCATGCATCCAATCCTCACTTCTGTAGCTAGTAGTTGGGATTATTAGTTATTTAAAAAAGGATTCCTTTAGGTCTCTCTAAGTTCATTATATACAATTTTCAATATTTTGAGTGTCCACCCATTTGAGCACTGTTTACATGGGAGACAGGGCCGGTACAAGGGGTGGGCGGAAGGGGCGGATGCCCTGGGCGGATCAATTAATTGTAGGAGGGGGGCGCAGTGCTGGCAGGCAGTGTGTTCTTAAACTTCGTGGGCAACAAGTGACTATCACACTGCAGAGCTGCGCCTGCTTGCGAAGCTGTGCAGAGGCATACTAAGTAGGGGGCGGGCCACCCGGGTACCACACACTGGGGGGGGGGGTCAGGCCGCCCCCCCCCTCCGGGACTGAAGCGGTGGCAGTGCTGCGGATTTAGGCAGCGGCGCAGTGACAGGCACAGGCAGGGAGAGGCGATCTACATTGTAATGCAAGGGAGAAGGGGTGTGCGGGGGGTGCAGGGTGACACCGCTGCACCTACCTTCCCCTCCTCTCGCGGCCGCGGGCTGTCTGTCTGTGCGATCCCGGATGTCACACAGGCACAGCCGACCAGAGTGAAGCCGCCTCCTCCTCCTCTCTGTTTATGTGCAAAAAGGGGGAGGAGATCTGCTGAGCATGTGCTGCCGCGCTGATTTGAGGTACTGAATGGGGGGAGCTGAACGAGGGCTACACTGAAGGGAGTGTCTGCACTGAACAGGGGAGGTGTCTGCACTGAAGGGGGGGGTGTCTGCACTGTACAGGGGGGTGTCTGCACTGAAGGGGGGGGTGTCTGCACTGAAGGGGGGGGTGTCTGCATTGAAGGGGGGGGGTGTCTGCACTGAAGGGGGGGGGGTGTCTGCACTGAACAGGGGGGGTGTCTGCACTGAAGGGGGGGGGGTGTCTGCACTGAACAGGGGGGTGTGTCTGCACTGAAGGGGGGGGGGTGTCTGCACTGAACAGGGGGGGTGTCTGCACTGAACAGGGGGGTGTGTCTGCACTGAAGGGGGGGGTGTCTGCACTGAAGGGGGGGGTGTCTGCACTGAAGGGGGGGGTGTCTGCACTGAACAGGGGGGGTGTCTGCACTGAAGGGGGGGTGTCTGCACTGAACAGGGGGGGTGTCTGCACTGAAGGGGGGGGTGTCTGCACTGAAGGGGGGGGGGTGTCTGCACTGAAGGGGGGGTGTGTCTGCACTGAACAGGGGGGTGTCTGCACTGAAGGGGGGGGGGTGTCTGCACTGAACAGGGGGGGTGTCTGCACTGAACAGGGGGGGTGTCTGCACTGAAGGGGGGGGGGGTGTCTGCACTGAAGGGGGGGGGTGTCTGCACTGAACAGGGGGGGTGTGTCTGCACTGAACAGTGGGGGGGGGTCTGCACTGAAAGGGGGGGTGTCTGCACTGAAGGGGGGCTACACTGAATGGGGGGGCTACACTGAAGGAGTCCAGAGGTCCAGGGTGCTGTGTAATGTAAAGGGGTGCAGGGGGCTGTGTAATGTAAAGGGGTCCAGAGGTGCAGGGTGTTTTGTAATGTAAAGGGGTGCAGGGGGCTGTATAATGTAAAGGGGTCCAGAGGCACAGGGTGCTGTGTAATGCAAAGGGGCCCAGAGGTGCTGTGTAATGTAAAGGGGTTCAGAGGTGCAGGGTGCTGTGTAATGTAAAGGGCTGCAGGTGGCTGTGTAATGTAAAGGGGCCCAGAGGCACAGGTGGCTGTGTAATGTAAAGAGGCCCAGAGATGCAGGGGGCTGTGTAATGTAAAGGGGCCCAGTGGTGCAGGGGGCTGTGTAATGTAAAGGGGCCCAGTGGTGCAGGGGGCTGTGTAATGTAAAGGGGCCCAGAGGCGCAGGTGGCAGTGTAATGTAAAGGGGCCCAGAGGCGCAGGTGGCTGTGTAATGTAAAGGGGCCCAGAGGCGCAGGTGGCTGTGTAATGTAAAGGGGCCCAGAGGCGCAGGTGGCTGTGTAATGTAAAGGGGCCCAGAGATGCAGGTGGCTGTGTAATGTAAAGGGGCCCAGAGATGCAGGTGGCTGTGTAATGTAAAGGGGCCCAGAGATGCAGGTGGCTGTGTAATGTAAAGGGGCCCAGAGATGCAGGGTGCTGTGTAATGTAAAGGGGCCCAGAGATGCAGGGTGTTGTGTAATGTAAAGGGGCCCAGTGGTGCAGGGGGCTGTGTAATGTAAAGGGCTGCAGGTGGCTGTGTAAGGTAAAGGGGCCCAGTGGTGCAGGGGGCTGTGTAATGTAAAGGGGTCCAGAGGTGCAGGGTGTTGTGTAATGTAAAGGGGTCCAGAGGTGCAGGGTGTTGTGTAATGTAAAGGGGTTCAGAGGTGCAGGGTGCTGTGTAATGTAAAGGGGCCCAGAGGCGCAGGTGGCTGTGTAATGTAAAGGGGCCCAGAGATGCAGGTGGCTGTGTAATGTAAAGGGGCCCAGAGATGCAGGGTGCTGTGTAATGTAAAGGGGCCAAGAGATGCAGGGTGTTGTGTAATGTAAAGGGGCCCAGTGGTGCAGGGGGCTGTGTAATGTAAAGGGGCCCAGAGGTGCAGGGTGTTGTGTAATGTAAAGGGGTTCAGAGGTGCAGGGTGCTGTGTAATGTAAAGGGCTGCAGGTGGCTGTGTAATGTAAAGGGGTCAGTGCGGGGGATCGCTGGACTCCAGGTTAGCAGGACTGGGGGGGATGGGGTCCAATGTAAGTTCACCTTACAATTTAACCATTTGCTGAACCGCCGCAGTACATATACTGCGACGGGGCTGCAGCTACAGTATTGTATTCTTGTATTATTTTGAGTGTTTTCTGGTTTTGAAAGGACACTGACTCTTTCTTTATACGGGGGGGGGGGGGGGGGGGGGCGCAGTTTGCCATCTTCGCCCTGGGCACCAGATGGCCTTGTACCAGCACTGATGGGAGATACTGTATTTCTACTTCCTTCCTGTTGTGTTTCCAGAACACAACGGGATGGGGAATCTCTCCAATTAAACACAAATGACAAAAACAAAAAAAGGCCCAAAATTCGATAAGTCTTTTAATCTACCTACACTATCCAAAACTGAAAAAAAAAAGAAAAAATACACAATGTTTTGACTTCAGATATACTGTACTTTTACCTGGCAAGAAGAACTTTCCCTCCTCCCTTAGTTCCTGATACTGGAATGTTCCTATTAAAGTGTGCTACAGGAAATACAACACTAAGATATTTAAGGTAACTATGTCAATTATAATACATTAACTGCGCTTTGTGACTATTAACTTTTTCATATAAAATTATTATTCCAAAAAAACAAGTCCTAATATGAAGAAATAAAATAACTTTGTCCTCTGGTAATTATTTGCAAACATCTTTTGATCTTTTATTCAAACTGATCTTTTATTCAAACTGAATCAACTGTTAAATGCTGTAAAACTTGAAATATTTTGGCAAATGTTTGGAGATGATTATACGTAGTATAGATTTTAATAGTCATGGTAGTTCTACAGTATATGCTTATGAAACTAAAAGAAACAGATCTTGTTTTCATAAGTTTCACATGTTAACAACGAGAAAGACAAGAACTGCATAATGGTTTGTAAATGAGGTTCATTTCCAAACTCAGGATTGTGATGTTGTACAATTTCAAAGTTTTGCATGCACCATTATTATGTATGTTAGGGCCCTTTCACACTGGGGCGGTTTGCAGGCGCTATTGTGCTAATAATAGCGCCTGCAAACCAACCCGAAAGTGCCGCTGCTTTGTCTCCAGTGTGCAAGCCCCGAGAGCTTCCACACTGGAGCGGTGCACTAGCAGGACGGTAAAAAAAGTCCTGCTAGCAGCATCTTCGGAGCGGTGAAGAAGCGGAGTATATACCGCTATTGCCCATTGAAATCAATGGGACAGCGTGGCTGGAGGCGCTTTGCGGTGGTTTTTAACCCTTTCTCAGCCGCTAGCGGGGGTAAAACCGCCCCGCTAGTGGCCGAATACCAACGGTAAAGCGCCGCCCCTGCCCCAGTGTGAAAGGGCCTTTACTGTTATGTTCTGTTAGATTTGTTTGGCTCCACATACTGTATGTTTAAAGCAGATTGCCAATAACTCTTTTTTTAGTTTACTTTTTTTTTTCTAATTCCTAGATCATAGCTGATCAAGTTTCTGATGAAAATTTGGAAGAAGGACGTTTGTATCCACCTTTGCAAACAATAAAGGACGTCTCACTTAAAATAGCTGTCAAGGTTAGCTTGCTATATTAATATTATCATTATAATGATTATACGAGGGGTCTTCAAAAAGTTTCTGCACTTTTTTATATTTAAAAGAGTTTTAAAAAAGCGCAGAATCTTCTTGAAGAACCCCTCAACGTGTATGTATTATAAGGATGTGTTAAATAACAGAGTGGTCTTTGAAATGTTGATATAGAAACCCTATGTGCACCTTCAAAGTAGGGCTGGGAGATTTTCCCCCCCAAAAAAATCTGCGATTTTTTTATAAAAAACTCGATTCACGATTCGAATCCGATTTTTTTTATTTTTTATTATATTAAAGTGCATCAACAAACAAAATTTAAAAAAAAATTTAAGTGCATTTTAAACATTCTTTGCAAGGAAAAAGTACCTATCAACAACAGCAGGTTGAGGCAAGCTTGGTGGTGACAGGTGACAATATGATATCCCCACAAAACAAAAAATCCTGAGGTAACTGACTCTAAGTCAAGACTGGCCATACTTAGTTACCTATAGATTTTCTGCAGATTTCTATGGTCAGGTCAGATGGAAAAAGCGGAACAGATTCCTCCATCTATGCTGAACTGTGTGGATGGAAGAATCTCCCACTGGCCCAAGCTTCCATATCTTGCGCTCGTCGGCCCCGCTGGCTCTCACAATACCTGAACATTCCGATTGGGTGCAGGCATTGTTTAGGTAGAGAATCCAACGGGGCTGACTACTACTGACACACTACATCACCGTATACTGACACACACTACATCACCGTATATACTGACACACACTACATCACCGTATATACTGACACACACTACATCACCGTATATACTGACACACACTACATCACCGTATATACTGACACACACTACATCACCGTATACTGACACACACTACATCACCGTATACTGACACACACTACATCACTGTATATACTGACACACACTACATCACCGTATATACTGACACACACTACATCACCGTATATACTGACACACACTACATCACCGTATATACTGACACACACTACATCACCGTATATACTGACACACACTACATCACCGTATACTGACACACACTACATCACCGTATACTGACACACACTACATCACCGTATACTGACACACACTACATCACCGTATACTGACACACACTACATCACCGTATAGTGACACACACTACATCACCGTATACTGACACACACTACATCACCGTATACTGACACACACTACATCACCGTATACTGACACACACTACATCACCGTATATACTGACACACACTACATCACCGTATATACTGACACACACTACATCACCGTATATACTGACACACACTACATCGCCGTATACTGACACTACATCACCGTATATACTGACTGACACTACATCACCGTATATACTGACTGACACTACATCACCGTATATACTGACACACACTACATCATCGTATATACTGACACACACTACATCATCGTATATACTGACACACACTACATCACCGTATATACTGACACACACTACATCATCGTATATACTGACACACACTACATCATCGTATATACTGACACACACTACATCACCGTATATACTGACACACTACATCACCGTATATACTGACACACTACATCACCGTATACTGACACACACTACATCACCGTATATACTGACACACTACATCACCGTATATACTGACACACTACATCACCGTATACTGACACACACTACATCACCGTATATACTGACACACTACATCACCGTATATACTGACACACTACATCACCGTATACTGACACACACTACATCACCGTATATACTGACACACACTACATCACCGTATATACTGACACACACTACATCATCGTATATACTGACACACACTACATCATCGTATATACTGACACACACTACATCACCGTATATACTGACACACTACATCACCGTATACTGACACACTACATCACTCAGTGATGTAGTGTGTCAGTATTCAGTGATGTAGTATGTCAGTATACAGTGATGAGCACATTGCTGTGTGATGTCATATGGGGGTATTGTCATATATTGAGCACAGTGCTGTGTAATGAAATTTAAGAAGGGTGAATATATGGAATGGGATGGGATGTGATGTGACTTCTCTCCTCTGAGGTATTATTCTTTCTGGCAGTGATCACATGGCTATCAGTATCTCATAAAATACACCATACAGGCAGCTCTGACTCACCCTCCCTTCTCGCTCTCTCTCTGCAGCCCGGGAATGTCCCTGTGATCCCCCCCACCCCCTCCTCCTCCTGATATCACAGCCCTCCAATACACAGCGGCGTTCCCCAAACAGCCTCGCCCACTACCCCGCCTACACACCCACCCACCCATGCACAGCGTCAGGCCTCGCGGACTAGGCCGAAGCCGCGGCCTCGCCTGAAAAATCGTGCCCGCAGCTCCTCAGGCCCAGCGCGGTGCTGTTAAAAAAAAAAAAAAATCTAAAAAAAACGATTTGAAGAAGATTTGAATCGATTTGACCTCTCAACTCGATTCAAGATTCAAATCGATTTTTTTCCCAGCCCTACTTCAAAGTATCTCTGGGTAAAACTGTACTAAGGTTATTTTGGTGCTCTCCCTTCTTAGTGATACCTGGAAACAGACAACAGTTGTAAAATTGAGGTAGAGAGCTCAGTACCTAATGACAAAATGGTATGTTAGAGACAAATTAATCATATTCAGATTATATATATTATACATTTAAAGCTTAAATTTAGACCATTTTATTTTAAATCAGCACAAGGGATGGTACTTTCTAATCATGAGAAGTGTCCCTTGTGCTGCTGCCAGCTGTTCTAGTCCAAAGACAGGCTGGTAGGCTAATTGACTCCTGTCTAAATTGACCCTAGTATGTGCATGTATGAATGTCAGTTAGGGACCTTAGATTGTAAGCTCCTTGAGAGCAGGGACTGATGTGAATGTACAATATATATGTAAAGTGCTGCATACTTTGACAGTGCTATATAAGTACCTGTAGTAAAAAATTAAATCTGAAGTTCATTGCCCTCACACCCACACAGCTATACACTTCCAGTGCTATGGGGGGATGGACCTGTCATATGCACTCCTCAAGAGTGCTGACTATTTTCCATTCTTTCCACCCCTTCCTCCTTTTATTGAAGCCCCACTATAAATTCCATGAATGAAAAGTACACTATGAATAGAAGAATTAATTATGTGTACAGCCCATTCATCTGCCTATCCTCTATTCATAGAACACTTTTCATTGATTGAAGTTATAGTACAGCTTTTATGAATAGAGGAGGGGGCAGAATGGGCATGCATTGTTGGCACTGTTGACAATTGCCTATGCCAGCTCCAGCGCTTGTAGTAACCCCTGCAGCACAGGAACATTATGGCTTCAAGAGTATGGGAGAGGCAGTGGACTTCATCTAGGACAGCTGGCACCAGCACAAGGGACACTTCTCATTAATAGTAAGTACCATCCGTTGTATTGATTTAAAAAAATACCTAAACTTAAGCTTTAAAGTAGTCTTATTTAGTCGATAGTATATTTCCAATTATTCAATATATATCAAAGCTAAAATAATGTATCACTGGGATTGTGAATTGCCACACAAGCAAATAGGTGCCACATCAAGCACCCATTGTACAACATATTTTCCGCACAAAATACAGTATATATGTACCACCATCAAAACTAAAGGGGTGTAGGTGATTTGTACTCATTTACCATTATCATTGTCAATTTTACATTTTACATAATAAAGGTATTGTATCGATAGGATATGTATGTACAGAGCATATAGTGATTAAAACGTGTGGGTTGTATGTCAAAGGGTTCAATATTGTAAAAAGCCATAACTCCTGCATATAGAAGAAGAATTATGAGAAGAACCCCAACATAAGTACATGACCCCTTCAGAATTAAAAATATCTGAAAATTTGACATGGGGCAGAGCCCGAGGGTGCCCAATAAATACTGGGATTTTGTCTTCATTGTCTCCTTGTTAATGCAGCTGTATACCTACATTCACTCATGAGGAATTAAAGAAAATATAAACATGAAACATCTACAGTATTTTCAATTGTCAGAAATATAGACAACGAACTATGATTATGGAATGGTTTCTTGAGCTGAAGCTCCATCACATTTTTCCGCATGACATTCAGGTGTAAATAAACCCCTCAACATATGTACCAGAACACTGGATCATTTTCAAATAAACCATTTGATAAATGTACCTGTACCACCGTTGGCTGCTTTCCCAGTGTCTATATGATTGATTAATCCATGCCAAATATCATAGATCATTCTTGGATATGACAGATTTTCTGTTAAATATTATTATGCTGTCTTCTTACAGGTTGTAGAGAATGCGTACAAAGATAACACAGCGTCTGTCTTTCCGGAACCTTCAGATAAGGAGGCATTTGTCCGCGCTCGGATGTACAGTACGGATTATGAGCAGTTTGTGGTGGATTCCTACTCCTGGCCAGACGAGGCTATGAAAGTTCAGACTGTCACACTGTAAACACTGGTGGAAGGAGACCTTTATTGGTTATTTGTGTGGAAGTGTTTTTTATTGATTTTTACATTGAAATGTTTCTTTTATAAATCACCCTTATAATAAAGATACAGTGCAGTGATTATTTTGTCATTTAATATTAAAAAAAATGTATCTAATTGCTGAATATACCGTACTCACCTTCATCAACTCAAAAACAGGGAACAAGAAAGAACTCTAGTTCTTCTGTTTAATTTATGGGTGCAAACTACAGACCCCAAGGTACTTTTAAACTACAGGTGAAAGGTGGAATTCATCAATAAGGGATTATTAAATTGCCAGTTTGAGTGTCCAATATCACAACTGGAGGAGACATCCAATCTTCTACATGTATATGATACAGAAAAGGTAAGTGCATACAGATCAAAGGATATGTGGAAAATGAAAGCTATATATCAAGAGCTTTTTGCAGCAGCATTCCACTAAGACACTGTATAGTCTATACTGAACAAACATATGGAAGTGCTCAATAATAAATGGTCCATCTATAAAATGAGAGAGAAAGTTACATATGGTCAGAAGGCATCCATGACTCTCATAACAAGAAAGAGTATGTATAATGTACATAGTAGCAAAGCTAATGACCATCTACATCTTTTACACTTACATCTATTATGGAGACATTAGGGGTCATCTATTAGACCCCCATGTCTCCCCTGCCCTCCAATGCATTTAATCAAGCACAGATTGCACAGCCTTTCTCACTACGGTAAAAGTGATTGGGAAGCTGTAGACTCTCCCAGATTACTTGTACAGCCAATCACTAGCTGTAAAAATATTATACTAAGCTCATGGCCACGGCTGCAGTCATGACCTTGTTATAACTACTTGAATGCAGGCCATTTTTATACCTTTAGTGGACAGCAAGTGGTTAATTACATAAATCTGTAGATGAATGAAAATATGAAAATGATGTATGTAAATAAAAAAAAAAAAAAAAAAAAAAAGCTTAAGCACGGTCAACTAAGTGTGCGAAAGACAAATATATAAATTAACTTTGGAAAATCCCCAGGGACAGATGAAAAGAACCTACACAAGTCAAACAATGCTGAGGAACTTTTAAGGAACACCCAAGTTTCAGATATGTACCCTAATTATCCAAAAGGTCCTGCTCGGGAAAGCCCTCATGCTTCTCGGAGAAGCCCTCCCCCTACCATTTACAGAATCTCTATGACACAGGAGATCACTCTGGCCATTCATGTGAAACCCACGATCAGCTAAAAGGATGCATTACTGTAAAGTCAAGATTAATATCACCTGCCCAAGGAAGGCGCCAACCAGGAATTAGGGCAGAAGGATTAACATAAGACAAATAATTTCTTTGTGCCTAAAGCCTTACACACACACTAGTAGTTTTCTTTCCGTTCAACCCTGAAGGGTTGAACGGAAAAACCTCACAGCTTAGGAGGAGCATATGTACTAACTATTCGATGTTAGTACAGCGATATCCCCTGCTGTTCTATTGTGTTCTGGGACCTACTCCAGTACACACGGGCTGAATGCCACCCGACATTCGGCTTTTAGCGTAGTGCACACAGTTCAATAGAAACCGGACGACATTTGGCCCTTGTGTACTGGAGTTGGCCCAACTGTCGAAGAGGCATGAACGAAAAAGTTCTGACGATCGGCTCCTGTTGCTATCAAGCAAAGTCTGTGACACCAGTAAAAAGGTGAGAAAAGACTTGCAGCAGAGCACAGTGCTGGATCGATAAAGGACTTAGGTTAAAGTGATTGAAATGTCTTCTTTTTTTTTTCTATAAAAATAACAAACATGTTATACTTACCTGCCCTGTGCAGTGGATTTGCACAGAGAAGCCCAGATCCCCCTCTTCTCTGGTCCCTCTTCGCTGCTCCTGGCCCCGCCCTCCTGTTAAGTGCCCCCACAGCCAGCAGCTTGCTATGGGGGTACCCGAGCCAAGTCACAACTCTCTGTGTTCATTCAGACATGGAGCTGCGGCCCGGCCCCCTCTCTTTCCTGATTGGCTGACTGACTTTGATTGACAGCAGTGGGAGCCAATGGCACTGCTACTGTGTCTCAGCCAATTATGAAAGAGAGTGTAGGACAGCCGAGAAACTCGTGGACATCACTGGATAGAGATGGGGCTCAGGTAAGTATTGGGGAGGCTGCTACACACAGAAGGCTTTTTATCTTAATGCATAGAATGCATTTAGATTAAAAAAAAACCTTCTGCCCTTACAACCACTTTAAGCCTGGGTTCACACTGTAGCGATGCAGGAACCAGCACGATTCCAGCGCCGGGTCCCGCATTGTATCTCTCCCGCAGGCAGTTCACACTGCATTCTGCGAACCACTGCGGGTGTCAATACAATGTTAATGACACCCCAGATTGGTTCACAGATTGCAGTGCGAAATATGGATTAGGACAGGAATCGGATCGCCTGGGTGAGAACACCCAGGCGATCCGATTCCAGTGCGGGAAAAAAAGTCCCTACACCTTTTTTGTGTGAATCCAATGAGAGTTCAGCCATACAGCTGTATGGCTGAACTCGCATTGCACAGACATCACATGTGATCAGCCCCAAAGTGCAGGTGCGAATCACATGCGATGTCTGTGTTCGCTACAGTGTGAACCCAGGCTTTGTGTTGGGGGGGGGGGTAACAGGCAGTGAAAAGTTTTTTTTACCCTAATGCAGTGAATGCATTAAGGTAAAAAAAAAACACTTTGGTGTTTAGAACCACTTCTTCAAAAGCACAAAGCTATTGTTTTTTAGAGGTAGATAAAAGGCCACCTACCTGTCAGAGGGACTTGAACCAGATAGCCTGCCTCACTTCATTTGCTTAAGAAAGCCTAGCATCATCTAGCTCTTTCCTTTCTATCCTGACTGTCCCTGACCCATTCTTTTCATTGGCTGGATTTCTGTTTGTCAATTACAGATGCTTAGCATCACATGTGGGCATTGTTAAGAAACGACCACTCCTCCAGACCAACACTGTCCATGCGCTTTTATATTTGCATAACTTCTCTCCAGATAGAGCCCACTGCTTGCATCAGGGCTGAGGGCTCTACTGAAGCAGGGTGCTGGGATGTTCTCAGGGAGCTATGTACAGCACTCTGATAGCACCTCCCATCAGCCATAATCTGCCTGCATTGCACAGAGACGCACATAGATCCAGTAATGGTGTTACTGGGTCTTAGGGTATGAAATTAAAACAGAAAAAGGTTTTATTGAAAAAGGCATTAGCATGTTGACAAGTTCGGGCGGGCGCGCATCAGGGAAAATCTGTGTTGGCCGTGTCCCTTGGACATGGCCGATCACAGATCGTGCTAAATGGCCAATCACAGCGGCCATTTAGCACTCGATCGGCGTGTCCAATGGGTGACGATCTCAAATGTAAACCTATCAGTGCAATCTGTCCCCAGTGCCACCTGTCAGTGCCATCTGTCCCCAGTGCCACCTGTCAGTGCCATCTGTCATCAGTGCCACCTGTCAGTGTCACGTGTCATCAGTGCCACGTATCAGTGCCATCTGTCAACAGTGCCACATCAATGTCACGTGTCATCAGTGCCACGTATTAGTGCCATCTGTCATCAGTGCCACATCAGTGTAAGGTGCCATCAGTGCCATGTATTAGTGCCATCTGTCATCAGTGCCACATGCCACCAGTGCCACGCATTAGTGCCATCTGTCATCAGTGCCACATCAGTGTCACATGTCATCAGTGCCACGTATTAGTGCCATCTGTCATCAGTGCCCCATCAGTGTCACATGCCATCAGTGCCACATATTAGTGCCATCTGTCATCAGTGCCACATCAGTGTCACGTGTCATCAGTGCCATGTATCAGTGCCATCTGTCATCAGTGTCACGTGTCATTGTCCTGGTGCTCCAGGGCCTTCAATAGTGTAATAGGTAGTCAACAAGTTAGATGTGTAATTTATGCTCCTAGAACACCTGATGGTGCTCCCTGCATGTTGGGCCTCTCTATGTGGCCAGGCTGTGAAAAAGTCCCACACATGTGGTATCGCTATACTTATAAGGAGTAGCAGAATGTATTTTGGGGCGTCATTTGTGATATACACATGTCATGTGAGAGAAATAACCTATTACAATGACAATTTTGTGGAAAAAAAATCTTCATTTTGCAAAGAAATGTGGGACAAAATTACAATTTAAAAAACCTCACCATGCCTCTTACTAAATACCTTGGAATGTCTACTTTCAAAAAAGGGGTCATTTGGGGGGTGTTTGTACTTTCCTGGCTTGTTTGGGTTGCAAGAAATGAGATTGGCCGTCAGTACATCAGGTGTGATCAATTTTTTTATGATTTGCACCATAACTTGTAGACTCTCTAACTTTCACACGGACAAAATAATATCCACTAATTTGGGTTATTTTTACCAAAGATATGTAGCAGTATAAATTGTGGCCAAAATTTATGAAGAAAAATTAATAATTTCCAAAATGTTATCACAATTTTTCAAAATGTTCGGTCTTTTTTCTTTTTTAGCGCAAAAAAATAAAAAAACCCAGAGGTGATCAAATACCACCAAAAGAAAGCTCTATTTGTATGAAAAAAGGACAAAAAATTCATTTGGGTACAAAGTGTGAGAGCACCGAAAGCTGAAAATTGGTTTGGGCAGGAGGGGGTTTAAGTGCCCAGTAGGCAAGTGGTTAAGAGACACTGAATTAAAGGGAATATAGTAGCGTTTGTTTTGTTTTTTTATAATTTTATATTGGTTTTCTGAATATAGTAGTGTTTGAACATGTGGCAATTACATGAAGTAACAACATATAAATTGTTATATTTAACAATTTCATTGAGATCCAACAGTGAATTCTATTCACATCTGTTTAAGAGGCTGTTTGGGTTGTATCATTAAATTCCATCCAAATAAAGTTTTTTTTTTTTCTGTAAACATTTTTCATGCTTTCTGAATGCAGGGTGTGCTCTGCATTCCAAACACTACAGAAAACTCAATAAACTAACTTTATATTGTGCAGCCCACCCACCAAGATATCTGTTAAGGGGTGAATTTAAGATTACTAACTATGTAAGTATACATTAGATATTCAACTTATTTTTGAGCAAATAATATCACTAGTCATCATGATTAGATTCCCAACAGCTGTTTAGATACATATGAAATACTGCAATCACATTTAACAGAACTATACACAGATACAGGGAATTATTCAATTTATTTTTGCAAACTTAAACCATTCAAGTCAATATATTGCAATAATTGTTCAGTACCATCTGTTAGGTACCTGGTAGGAGAGCCTGACTGTAGGAGAAGACCTCTCATACAACGCTGGTTCAGGAGCCACTGGAGTGGGGACAGTGGTCTCCTAAGCGCAGTGGGGTAGGAGTGCCTGTATAGTCTCTGATGTGGAGGCAGAGATCCCTCCTGGGATGGCCGGGCTGCAGGTGAGTGGAGACTGGAACAGCAGCAGACTTGACACACTGGATGGCTGGGTTGCAGGTGAGAGGAGACTGGAACGGCAGCAGGCTTGACACACTGGAGGGAGAGATCACTGAAGCTGAAGCTGAAGGTGCAACAGCAAGTGAATGGTAGGCACAAGCAGAGTCAGACAGTCCGGGTCGGCAGGTAGCTGGCACAGGTAATAACAGCAGGCAAGGCAGAGTCGGTGAACAGGCAAAGGTCGGCAACGGTGGTAGATTCAGACAGAAGAGTAGTCAGACAGGCCGGATCGGGGTTGGAGCAGTGTTGCCAACCGCCCGTAGATTTACGGGCAGCCCGTAAAAACGACCCGTTTTTCGGGGCACCCGTGAATGCCCGTTACGGGCACCGGTGCCCGTAAAAATGATGGCCGCGAGCCGGCCACGCAACTGCGCATGCGCCGTTCCGAAGCCGGCCGGGCTCGGGAAAGCTCGTACGCGCTCGGCCGGGCGGCGCATGCGCAGTAACGTAATACCGCCGCCCGGCGCCATTTTCGAAATGATCGAGCGCGGCCGCGGCGGCAAGGCAAGCTGAGCTGAGCCAGGCGACTCTGTCCACTCCTGTCATGCAGTGCATGACTTGGCTGGCTGCACACACAAGAGGTACGGAGAGCGAAGCTGTGGGGGGGATGGGATTGGGATCTAAAGGAGGACATTACTGGGACGACTGGTGCCGGGAGAAGTAATATGATGGTGAATAGAGCATATCAGTCTCTGTCCCTGGGCCCTGGCTGCATGGCATATGCAGGGGACAGAGACTGATGTGCTCTATTCACCATCATATTACTTCTCCAGTCCACATCAGATTCATCAGTGTGCTGTGTCCTCCTCCTGTACCCCTTTCACCTCTCCACAGGTCAGGGCAGAGGTGAAAGGGGTACAGGAGGAGGACACAGCACACTGATGAATCTGATGTGGACTGGAGAAGTAATATGATGGTGGACAGGGGAGGAGGCTGCTGTGAGGATGTGTCCTGTCCGCAGTCTTTGTCCACCTCTTGTAGTATGTCCGCAGCCTCTGTCCCCCTCCTGTAGTATGTCCGCAGCCTCTGTCCCCCTCCTGTAGTATGTCCGCAGCCTCTGTCCCCCTCCTGTAGTATGTCCGCAGCCTCTGTCCGCCTCCTGTAGTATGTCCGCAACCTCTGTCCCCCTCCTGTAGTATGTCCGCAGCCTCTGTCCCCCTCCTGTAGTATGTCCGCAGCCTCTGTCCCCCTCCTGTAGTATGTCCGCAGCCTCTGTCCCCCTCCTGTAGTATGTCCGCAGCCTCTGTCCCCCTCCTGTGGTATGTCCGCAGCCTCTGTCCCCCTCCTGTAGTATGTCCGCAGCCTCTGTCCCCCTCCTGTAGTATGTCCGCAGCCTCTGTCCCCCTCCTGTAGTATGTCCGCAGCCTCTGTCCCCCTCCTGTGGTATGCCCGCAACCTCTGTCCACCTCTTGTAGTATGCCCGCAACCTCTGTCCACCTCTTGTAGTATGCCCGCAACCTCTGTCCACCTCTTGTAGTATGCCCGCAACCTCTGTCCACCTCTTGTAGTATGTCCGCAGCCTCTGTCCACCTCTTGTAGTATGTCCGCAGCCTCTGTCCACCTCTTGTAGTATGTCCGCAGCCTCTGTCCACCTCTTGTAGTATGCCCGCAGCCTCTGTCCACCTCCTGTAGTATGTCCGCAACCTCTGTCCACCTCTTATAGTATGTCCGCAGCCTCTGTCCACCTCTTGTAGTATGTCCGCAGCCTCTGTCCACCTCTTGTAGTATGTCCGCAGCCTCTGTCCACCTCCTGTAGTATGTCCGCAACCTCTGTCCACCTCTTGTAGTATGTCCGCAACCTCTGTCCACCTCTTGTAGTATGTCCGCAGCCTCTGTCCACCTCTTGTAGTATGTCCGCAGCCTCTGTCCACCTCTTGTAGTATGTCCGCAGCCTCTGTCCACCTTCTGTAGTATGTCCGCAGCCTCTGTCCTTCTCCTGTAGTATGTCCGCAGTCTCTGACCATCTCTTGTCTCTTATCATGTCTGCAGTCTTTGAGGGGATCCTAGAAAGTATTCAAGAGTGGGAGCGCTGCCGGGATGGGGGTTCGGAAGAGACAGACACGTGTGGACTGTGAAGAGGAGGCTATAGAATAGCCACCAAGCTGGACCCATCTGACTGAGCCCTGCTGGGTGCACCTGAGAGGAGGTCAGTGACAGTGCCGCCAGGCCAGTCTGGGGGGGTCACTGATGTAAGGCAGAAGTAAATACAATAATGTAAGGGGGCACTGATATAAAGGTTCCCCCCCTATATTAGTAATCCCCCCCTTACCTTAGTGTATTCACACTGCGGAAGGTGGTCTCTGGTCACCATCCTGCAGACTCTGATGTAAGGGGGAACTCTCTGCTGGCCGGGTTATAGTAACCTGACCTTCATGTAAATTGAGAAATATGTTTTTTGACTTTTGTTTAACTTAAACACATTGCTAATAGCACTAGCTATGTGTTTATAGTTCAAATATTAATATTTGCAATGTTTAGCACTAAAAACAGTAATTTTAGGTACTTTTTTCGCAGTGTCAGTAAAAAATGTGGATCTGCCAGTAAATGTCATGGGTTTTTTTTGCCAGTAAAAAATGGGCACCGTTTGTAAATTTTGACGTTCTGCCAGTAAATTTCACTTCGGGGGGTTGGCAACACTGGGTTGGAGCAGGTCGGATGGTCAAACAAGCCGGGTCAAATCAGGTAGCAGACAATCAGGATACGGGTTCAAACAGATTCACAGAGCTGAGACGAAGCAGCGATGTTCTCATGGAACAGGGGAACTTTTAAGTGCTAAATGGCGCCAAACCGGCGCTAGCGCGCACCCGCGCGCGCCCGAGCGCCGCGCTGATGCACAGCAACAGCAGCAGCTTGATGCCGTGTCTGAACAGAAGCGCGCGGCGCATAGGCGAATGCAAGGGGCAGCCTCCGGATGCCCAACAACCTCTTCTTCTCAGGATGAGTAGAAAAATAAGCGCGCACTAACCGCCTAGCATGCACATTACAGTCCGGTTCCCATGAGTTACTTTCTGGGCCGTAGCCTTTCCACTTGATCAAGAATTGGTTTTGCCCTTGCCTTCTTCTACAATCAAGGATAGCCTCAACCTCAAATTCCTCACTGCCATTAATTACAACAGGTTCAGGAGGTCTTGTGCCCCTAGCAGGAAAGGGATCAGGTACAGCAGGTTTGAGCAGAGATACATGGAATACTGGATGAATTTTAAATGAATCAGGTAAAGTCAATTCATAAGATACTTCATTGATTTTTCTTCTGACTGGAAAGGGTCCCATGAACCTAGGTGCCAACTTCTTAGAAGGACATGCTAATTTGATATTAACGGTAGAAAGCCATACCTGATCGCCAATTTGCAAGTTCAGCTCCCCCCTTCTTTTCCGGTCGAAGATTCTCTTACCATCTGCCTGAGCCTTGGACACCGTTTCCTGCAACAACCGGCTGTTGTGACTGAGGAACTCCACTGTACTTTGTACTGCTGGGACCGAAGACTCTGAAAGGAAATCAGGTAGAAAGGTTAGGTGAAAGCCATAATTGGCGAAAAAGGGAGATTGACCGGTGGCAGAATGTTTGGCATTATTGTAGGCAAATTCTGCTAAGGGTACTAGAGATACCCAATCATCTTGTGTAAATGATGTGAAGCATCTGATGTATTGTTCCAGGGTCTGATTAGTCCTTTCTGTCTGACCGTTCGTTTGAGGATGATAGGCCGAGGACAAGGCCAATTCAATCTTTAGGGTTTCACACAGGGATCTCCAGAAACGAGAAGTGAATTGAACCCCTCTATCAGAAACTATGTTTACAGGTACTCCATGAAGTCTGATGATCTCCTTGATAAATATGCGAGCAGTCTCGGTGGCAGACGGGGTTCCCCTTAAAGGTAGAAAATGAGCCATTTTGGCTAGACGGTTCACAACTACAAAGATAGCTGAGCATCCTTCAGAAGATGGAAGTTCCACAATAAAGTCCATAGAAATCATTTTCCATGGTCTGTCGGGTACAGGCAATGGTTTCAATAGGCCCCAAGCTCGATTCCTGGATGACTTATTCTGGATGCAGATGGGACAGGAACTAACATACTTTTCACAAAAGTCCTTCAGATTGGGCCACCAGAATGTACGCTGCACTAGTTCCAGGGTCTTGCGGACTCCAAAGTGGCCTGCCAAAGGATGGTCGTGGAGAAGTGTTAAAACCTTGACCCGAATGTCTTCAGGAACAAAAATTTGGCTTCCCTTCCAGAACAGGCCATCTCTACTTACTAAAGAAATTCCAGTAGGTCTGGCTGATTCAGAGGATGCTTCCTTAATCAGGGAAAGTAAATCTGTTTGCAGCAGTAAAAAACTGTTTGCGGGTAAGATGGTGTCAGGAGTAGATAAGTCCTTAGGATTGTCATGCATACGTGATAATGCATCCGGTTTAATATTTTTAGAGCCTGGGCGGTATGTGATATGGAAGGAGAAACGTGAGAAAAACAGAGCCCAGCGGGCTTGTCGAGGCTTCAGTCGTTTGGCAGATCGCAAGTACTCTAGGTTTTTATGGTCAGTATAGATTAGTACTGGATGCATAGCCCCCTCCAACAGGTACCTCCATTCTTCTAGAGCAGTTTTAATATCGGTCACCAACGTCATAATTCTTCTCCGCAGGGGAGAGTTTACGGGAGAAGAACCCTACAGGATGCATTATCTCTTTACTACCTTTGCGCTGTGAAAGAATCGCACCTACCGCAATCTCGGAGGCATCAACCTCTAAAATAAACGGTAAGGATGGTTCAGGGTGGCTGAGGATAGGTGCTGAAGTAAACAGTCTTTTGAGATTTTCGAAAGCGTCTTGGGCAAGTTGGTTCCAGGAGAAACGGATATTTTGTTTGGTTAACTGTGTGATGGGTGCAATTATGGCTGAGAACCCCCTGATGAACTTTCTGTAGAAGTTTGCAAACCCCACAAACTGCTGAACACCCTTCTTGTCGAAGGGTACCGGCCAGTCCAGAACAGCGGAAACTTTTTGTGGGTCCATCTTGATGCCTGTTGCAGAGATGATTAACCCCAGGAATTGGATGCTCTGTTGTTCGAACTCACATTTTTCCGCTTTTGCGTACAGACTGTGTAAGCGGAGACGACCCAACACCCTGCGGACATGTTCCTGATGCAATTCACGGGATTCTGAAAAAATCAATATATCGTCCAAGTATGCAATTACAAATACATCTAAAAAGTCCCTGAGGACGTCGTTAATCAGGTGTTGGAAGGTTGCAGGGGCATTGCAGAGTCCAAAGGGCATGACCAGGTATTCATAATGCCCGAATCGGGTTCGGAATGCTGTCTTCCACTCATGTCCAGCCCGGATACGGATTAAATTATAAGCCCCTCTCAGGTCAAGTTTGGTGAAAATGACGGCAGTCCTTAATTTTTGAAAAAGTTCAGGTATCAAAGGTAAAGGATACCGATTTTTGACCGTGATCTTGTTTAGTTCACGATAGTCGATGCACGGCCGGAGAGACTTGTCCTTTTTGGTGACGAAGAATATTCCGACGCCAGCTAGAGAGGTAGAATGGCGTATAAAACCTTTGGCCAGGTTCTCATCTATATATGTTTTTAGTACTTCCTGTTCTTTTTCAGATAATGGGAAAATGCGTCCGAATGGTATTTCGGATCCTGGCAGCAATTCGATGGGGCAATCGTATGGGCCAGTGGTTCTCAACTCCAGTCCTCGGGACCCACCAACAGGCCAGATTTTAAGTATTACCTTGGGGAGTTGCAGACTAGAATACTGCAATCACTGAGCAGCAAGTGATATCACCTGTGATCTATTTCAGCTATCTTTCAAACCTGGCCTGTTGGTGGGTCCTAAGGACTGGAGTTGAGAACCACTGGTATGGGCGATGAGGTGGGAGAGAGTCTGCCCCTTTTTTACTAAAAACATCAATGAATTCATGATATTGTTTGGGTATGACCTGGCAAAGTTTCTGGTCGGTGTCTAAACAAAGTAGGGTGGAAGAGGAATCCGAATCCTTCTTAAAACAATGTTCAAGACAGTAAGAGGATGAGAATTTCACTTCTCCAGATGTCCAATGAATGTATGGGTTGTGGGCCTGCAGCCAAGGAATGCCCAGGATGATGGGAAACATAGGGGAGGAGATGGCATCAAGAACCAGCAGTTCCTTGTGTTGGGAGGAAGTAGAAGCAGGCAGAGGCAAGGTTTCCTGGGTTACTCGTCCCGATCTGATGCGGGAACCATCAGCTAGAAATACAGCGAGTCCATGGGCCTTGGTTCGTAATGGGATGTTATGCTGGCTGGCAAAGTTTAAGTCAATAAAGCAACTGCATGCTCCGGAATCAATGATGGCGTTGATCATTATAGTCCCTTCTTGCAGCTGTAAAGACAGAGGAATGGCAATGTGGGTAGAGTTCGCAGACAGAGCGGAAAGACTGGTATACACAGAAGATGGGCACTTACTTAACTTGACTGGACAGTTCAGGACATAGTGCCCAGTCCCACTGCAGTAGAGGCACAGATTGAGTTGCCGGCGTCGGGCCTGTTCTTCCGGCGATAAGGCAGGTCGCATCAGTCCTAATTGCATAGGCTCTGCAGAGTCAGGCATGGCATTAGCTGGATTTGAACTGGATGGAGGTAAGTAGCGTGCTGCCGGGAGTGGTGCTCTGGCTGTCATCCACATCGGGCGGGATTGTAGAGCGGATCGTTCAGAACGACGTTCCCGGATTCGCCGGTTGATTTGAATAGTCAGATTGATTAATGCTTCAAGAGTGTTTGGTACACCCACACGGGCAAGTTCGTCCTTTAAACCTTCAGATAGACCCAAGCGGAACTGATGACGCAGGGCCGCATCATTCCACTGAGTGTCCGCACTCCAACGTCTAAAGTCCATGATATAGTCTTCCGCAGGTCTGCGACCTTGTTGGAGCGTGAACAGTGCTGATTCAGCTGTTGCAGTCTGTTGAGGGTCCTCGTAAATTTGCGCCATGGCTTCAAAGAAAGATGATAACGACTGGGTTAGTGCTGAGTCCCCCTCAAGTAGACGATGAGCCCAGGTCTGAGGTTCCCCTTGTAAGAGGGAGATCACGAACCCCACCTTGGTGGCCTCCAGTGAAAAAGTTTGTGGCTGTAACGCGAAGAAGAGCTTGCAGGCGTTGCGAAAGGCCCGGAACTTGGACCGGTCTCCAGAGAATCTATCAGGAGTGGGAACCTTGGGTTCAGGTGGAAGCATTACAACCGAAGGACCAGGAGCCATCTGTGCCGGGGTTGCGGCTGAGGAGGAGGCCAGGGGGTTAGGCCCGGCTAGGTTCTGGACTTGTCCCTCCAATCTGTTGTAGTTATCCTGGAGGGATTGTACGGCTTGAGTGAGGGCCGCAAGGTGGGTGCATATTTCTTTCAAAGGAGAGGTATCTCCTGCAGGCTCAGTCATGGCTGCTTTGTACTGTTAGGTACCTGGTAGGAGAGCCTGACTGTAGGAGAAGACCTCTCATACAACGCTGGTTCAGGAGCCACTGGAGTGGGGACATTGGTCTCCTGAGCGCAGTGGGGTAGGAGTGCCTGTATAGTCTCTGATGTGGAGGCAGAGATCCCTCCTGGGATGGCCGGGCTGCAGGTGAGTGGAGGCTGGAACAGCAGCAGACTTGACACACTGGATGGCTGGGTTGCAGGTGAGAGGAGACTGGAACGGCAGCAAGCTTGACACACTGGAGGGAGAGATCACTGAAGCTGAAGCTGAAGGTGCAACAGCAAGTGAATGGTAGGCACAAGCAGAGTCAGACAGTCCGGGTCGGCAGGTAGCTGGCACAGGTAATAACAGCAGGCAAGGCAGAGTCGGTGAACAGGCAAAGGTCGGCAACGGTGGTAGATTCAGACAGAAGAGTAGTCAGACAGGCCGGATCGGGGTTGGAGCAGGTCGGATGGTCAAACAAGCCGGGTCAAATCAGGTAGCAGACAATCAGGATACGGGTTCAAACAGATTCACAGAGCTGAGACAAAGCAGCGATGTTCTCATGGAACAGGGGAACTTTTAAGTGCTAAATGGCGCCAAACCGGCGCTAGCGCGAACGCGCGCGTAACCCGTGCGCGCGCACGCACCCGCGCGCGCCCGAGCGCCGCACTGATGCACAGCAACAGCAGCAGCTTGATGCCGTGTCTGAACAGAAGCGCGCCGGCGCATAGGCGAATGCAAGTGCCCCGGTCTGGTGCTGGTAGATCCCTGACACCATCATTTGTAAGCTACATCTGTTGAATTTAATGCACTGGGGCATAATTGTGTTGAAAAATTAGACATCAGGTCAAATAAATCATTTAAGGTTCCCCCAGAATCAGTTGCAGTATCCAGGCTGTTGAGTTTGGTATCAGTTTTGCCCCTTATAAAAGCTTAATATACTGTAGCTCAAGACCAGAGTGACCTTATTTTCAGATCGTAAAAAAGGCAATGCAACATTTTAAAATGGCACTGCAAAAAAAAAAAAAAATCTTTAAACTATATATTGATTGTGCAGAGCAAAGCAACATGTTTGCTTTAATTCTCATTCCATACTAGAAATCTGTGTGAAGAATAGCTAGTTGTTAAAGAGCAGGACGGGAAGCCGGCCGCCATGTCCTTGACAACCGAAGACACATCAGCTGTCAGCGGGCTTCCGCACTGAGAGCTGAAATGTAAACAAAAGAATGCCAGCAATAGAAAATTCAGAAAAAAAACGGTGTGGGGGCCCCCCAATCTATACCAGGCTCTTAGGGTCTGGTATTTATTTTCAGGGGAACCCCATGCCAAAACTTAAAAAAAGCAGTGTAGGGTCCCCTCCCAAAATCCCTATCAAACCCCTTATTTGAGCAGGCAACCCGGCAGGCCAGAAAAGGGGGCGAGCAATTGAGCGCCCCCCTCCTGAACCATACCAGTCCACATGCCCTCAACATGGGGGGGCGCTTTGTGGTAGGGGGGCTTTGCACCCCGCACCAAAGCACCTTGTCCCCATGTTGCATGCTATTGCTGAGCCTGTAATCTACTAGGACCGCCAGATCTTTTTACATCCTGGATTCCTCCAAAGGTCCTTGCCCTAGTGAGTAATTCGCGTTCATATTTTTTAGCCCTCAATTTCATTACCTTACATTTTTCAACTTTTGCGATGTAGTTGCCCATCCCTTTATTTTATTGAGCTCTGCTTGTAAAGCTTCTACATCCTGTTAGTTTTGTATCATCAGCAAACACTGAAATTGAACTATTTATACCCACCTCTATAATATTTATGAATGAATTAAATAGACTTGGTCCCAAAACAGAGCCTTGTGATACCACACTTGCAACTCCAGTATATTCTGAGTACATTCTATTTATTATCACCCTTTGGACACGCCCCTCCAACCAGTTTTCTATCCAGGTACATACACAATCGTCAATGCTAACTGACCTCAGTTTGTAAATTAAGCACTTATAAGGAACTATATCAAATGCTTTGGCAAAATCCAAATACACCATGTGTGCAGCCCTTCTTTTATCTAGATGACAGCTCACTGCCTCATAGAATGTTAACAGATTGGTCTGGCACGAACGATTTTTCATAAATCCCTCCTGATTACTACTAAAAATACTGTTTTCATAAACAAATTCTTGGATATTGTTCCTTACCATTCTCTCCAAAAATTTACATACTATTGATGTTAGACTGATGGGCCTGTATTTCCCAAGTATATATATTAAATATTGGTACCACATTGGCTTTTTGCCAATCGTCTGGTACCATTCCTGTCAGTAAGCTGTCCTTAAAAATGAGGAATAATGGTTTGGTTATAACCTGGCTAAGTTCTTTGGGGACTCTCAGGTGTAAGCCATCTGGTCCTGGTGATTTATTTAGATTATGTTTTTCAATTATTTTCTGGACACTGTGTTCTCCTAGCCACAAGGCTACATTCCCTGTTGTGTTACTAACAATACTGTGTTGTCTATTATATCCCTCCATTTCCTTTGCAAAAAGTGAGAAGAATGCATTTTGTACAGTTGCCTTCTCCTTGCCATTTGTAACCAACTTCCCTTGATCATCCTTTATTGGGCCAATATGCTCTGACCTTGCTTTCTTCTTATTAATATATTTAATACATTTTTGGGATTTTTTTTCTTTTACTCTCCTCTGCTATGTATCTCTTGTGGTCTTTTTAAGCTGGCCTGATTGCACCCTTACATTTCTTATTGCATTCCTTGTAGTGTTGGAATGCAGACGATAACCCCTCAGCATTATATTGCCATGAAAAGGTTCACCCGTTGGTGGCGCTGTCGGTCTCTTGGATCGCAGTACCAGTGTCCACCAGCGGTTGTCTTCCAACATCCAGGACCTGTAATAAGAGGACTCACCTGCTGGTGGCACTGTTGCATCCTTGGGCCGTAGTACCGGTGTCCACCAGCGGGTTTATTCCGGCAGTGTGGAGCAGGCAACACCTTCTGCGCTCAGGTGTAACATGAGGTCAAATCACTGCAGTCTGATAAATACCCGGCAAGCCCTCACATCCTTGCCTTGGTGTCTCTCTCCCTGTGCCCCGATCTTGCTGCCTGTTATCTTGACCTTGAGCCTGCATCTGTCCTGACCTGACCTGATCCGATCCTATCCCTATCCCAGCCCATCCTGGACTTGTCCCTCCTGTTTCCTGATTTCCCTGGATCCTTGCCCTATCCATCCATCCTCTCCCTGTCCTGTTGGTTTCCCGTCTTTACCCATCTGCTGACCTCCCTGTGTATGACCTCGGCCTGGCTTTGTTTACGATTCCGGTATCTCCATTTGTCTGTATATACTATTTGTTTTTTGTGGGTCTGTGGTTGGTTTTTGCACTGTTTATATTTCACTTACTTGCCACCTATTTAACCACTTCAGCCCTGGAAGAATTTACCCCCTTCCTGACCAGAGCACTTTTTGCGATTCGGCACTGCGTCGCTTTAACTGACATTTGCGCGGTCGTGCGACATGGCTCCCAAACAAAATTGACGTCCTTTTTTTCCCATAAATAGAGCTTTCTTTTGGTGGTATTTGAACACCCCTGCGCTTTTTATTTTTTGCGCTATAAACAAAAAAGAGCGACAATTTTGAAAAAAACGCATTATTTTTTACTTTTTGCTATAATAAATATCCCCCAAAAATATATAAAAAAACTATTTTTTCCTCAGTTTAGGCTGATACGTATTCTTCTACATATTTTTGGTAATAAAAATTGCAATAAGCGATTATTGATCGGTTTTATGGCATTTTTATTAATAATTTTTTTTTAAATGGCGGCGATCAGCGATTTTTATGGTGACTGCGACATTATGACGGACACATCGGACATTTTTGACACATTTTTGGGACCATTGTCATTTATACAGCAATCACTGCTATACAAATGCACTGATTCCTGTGTAAATGACACTGGCAGTGAAGGGGTTAACCACTAGGTGGCAGTGTAGGGGTTAAGTGTGTCCTAGGGGCGTGTTTCTAACTGTGAGGGGCATGGCTGTGTGTGACATGTGACTGATCTCTGCTCCGATGACAGGGAGCAGAGATCCAGTGACACTGTCACTAGGCAGAATGGGGAGATGCTGTTTACATTAGCATCTCCCTGGTCTTCCTCCCCGTGAGGCGATCGCGGGTATCCTCACGGCGATCGAGTCCACGGGACCCGCGACCCGACTAACGGAGCTTGCGCGCGCACGCGCGCGCGTCCGCTGGATGCCTCTTAAAGGGGAACGTACAGGTACGTGGTTTTGCCTGTACGAGCCCTTCTGCCGCAGTATATCTGCGTGAGGCGGTCGGCAAGCGGTTAATAAACACCAATATTCTTTCACTGACATACGTTTCTGGTTTCCTCTGTGCAGTCCACACAGTCTGGTCTACTAAATTCCTTGACATATATTTTTTAAGGGCCTTTTTTCTCTTTTATATGCCTTTTTATGCTAAAGGTGAGCTCACTCAGGTTTAACCTTGGCTATTTTATATTTGTTACCCATTGAAATACACTGGCTAATGCAATTATTTAATATGTTCTTAAAGCACTTCTATTTTTCCTCAGTGTTTAGTATTTCTATAATTTGATCCCATGTAATATCTTGTAGTATGGAGAGCAGTTTAGAAATGTTAGCTCTTTCAAAAGTTAGTGTTATTGCACTACCCTCATGATTCTTTTTTTCTATGTTTTACGATGAATGTAATTACTCTGTGATTGCTGTTTCCACTATTTCCACATCTGCAATCAGATCTGTGCTGTTTGTAATTAGTAGATCTAGCAGAGCTCTATTTCCATGGGGGGCATCCAGCAATTGAAACATGAAGTTGTCCTTTTATATATTTAAGTGGTGAGCCTTAAATGAATGAGCTGTTCTGTCTGCCAAATTGATATCTGGATATTTGAAGTCCCCCCATTATAAAATTGCCCTGGTAACTTTAACAGGAGGTCAGACTCCCCCTCATCCTTCAGTTTAGGGAGCCTGTAGCATATCATCACTATTAATTTCCCATTTTTTCCTTCCTTTTTAACACTTTCGCTGCCAGGCCCTGAGCTCCATTTTGTACATTCAGGTGGCCAGACCATTTTTGCAATTTTTCCGTTGCTTTTTTATTTTTCACTTATAGCTTTCAAAGTTTGTAAAAGACCCCCCAAACCATATATTTTCTGAAAGCACATGATCAGTAGAATAAAAAGAAGGTGCTACTGATCTCCAAGGTCCCACGATATTTGCACAAATGTTTATCAAACAATATTTTTGCTAAAAATCCACTAAAATCATGATTAGCAGATGAATACATAGCAAATTTTACAAAATTCCTACTAAATATAAAAGCTTAACATGTATTGAGTTAATAAATAACAAATATTTCTAACTTTTAAATTGCGCATTTTTGCGAAATGGTGAAAATTGAACAGACGCAAATGTTTAAATATCCAAATTTCTCAAAAAATCTGAAGGTTTTCATTTTTCCCTTACAGCTTTCAGGATTTGTGAAAGACCCCCAAAACCATATATTTTCTGAAAGCATATAACCTCTGGAATAAAAAGAAGGTGCTATTGATTTTTACGCCCCGTGGTATTGGCGCAAATGTTTATCAAAACAATATTTTTGCTAAAAATACACTAAAACCATTATTAGCAGATAAAAACACAGCAAATTTTACAAAATTCCTGCTAAATTCCTAGTAATTATTAAAGCTTTACCTGTATGGAGTTAATAAATAACAAATATTTGTACATTTTAAATTGTGCCTTTTTGCAAAATGGTGAAAATCGAACGTACCCAAAAACGTCTCAAAAAATCTGGAGGTTTTCATTTTTCACCTACACCTTTCAGAGTTTGTAAAAGACCCCCAAAACCATATATTTTCTGAAAGAATATGACCTTTGTAATAAAAAGAAGGTACTATTGATTTTTTTATACCCCGCGGTATTGGTGCGAAAGTTTATCAAAACAATATTTTTGCTAAAAATACACTAATGCCGCGTACACACGGTCGTACTTTTCGTCTACAAAAGTCGGACAGCCTGTCCGACAGACTTCCGGCAGACTTTCGGTGGACTTGCGGCGGACTTGCGGCCTACTTTCTAACGAACGGACTTGCCTACACACGACCACACAAAAGTCGGTCGGATTCGTACGTGATGACGTACACCGGACTAAAATAAGGAAGTTCATAGCCAGTAGCCAATAGGTGCCCTAGCGTGGCTTTTTGTCCGTCGGACTAGCACACAGACGAGCGGATTTCGGGGTCCGTCGTAGTTACGAAGTAAAGTTTTAAAACATGTTTCAAATCTAAAGTACGTCGGATTTGAGGCTAAAAAAGTCAGTTGAAAGTCCGGAGAAGCCCACACACGATCGGATTACCAGCCAGCTTTAGTCCATCAGCGTCCGTTGGACTTTTGTAGACGAAAAGTAGGACCGTGTGTACGCGGCATAAAACCATTATTAGCAGATAAAAACACAGCTAATTTTACAAAATGTCTGCTAAATTCCAACTAAATATAAAAGCTTAACCTGTATGGAGTTAATATATAACAAATATTTGTAATTTTTACATTGCGCCTTTTTGCAAAATGGTTAAAATTGAACGTACGCAAAAATGTAGATATACAAATTTCTCTAAAAATCTGGAGGTGTTAATTTTTCCCATACAGTATCCAGAATTTGTGAAAGACCCCCCAAGTCATATATTTTCTGAAAGCATAGGACCAGTAGAATAAAAAGAAGGTGCTACTGATTTTTTAAGGCAGCGGGACATTTGCGCAAATGTTTATCAAAACAATATTTTCGCTAAAAATACACTAAAACATAACTTACAAAATTCCTGCTAAATTGCTACTAAAGAATCGTTCACATGTGGCATACTAAAGTGTACGCCCATGGGGGGCCATGTTTACCCGCACAGGAATGCACAGGTGTTCCATGTATTCCCGTACAGGCAGTCCCATTTGTGTCAATTGGGATGCAACGGCTGCACAGGCATAGCTGCTGTTCCCAATCTGGCATCCGTGTGGGTGTGTGTAAACCACTCCCAATGCAGACAGTGTGAGCTCGGGGACATGCATGCGGATCTACATGGATGTAAAATTTGGAGCAACGGCTCTGTTTGTGCAGTTGCTACATCCCAAATGACATCAATGGGACTGCCTGCACAGAGATGCATGGAACACCTGTGCATCCCTGTAAACGTATGCTGTGTATGCCCTGTGTAAACAAGGCCTTAGGCCCCTTTCACACAAGCACACCAAACGGATATGCCTGTCCATTTTTCTGGTGGGCCCAATTGGACCACACATTGTTCTCTATGGAGAGGCTGATGTAAATGGACGTGTCCGTTTAAAAACATCTGCATCCGATCAAGTCCAGTCCGCTAAAAACAGAGGAATGGGGATCCATTCCCCATCCATCTAGCAGATCTGATGGAACTGGACAGGCAGGCCGTTTGACCACCCCATAGAGAACAGCGGGCTGTGTCCGTGTCCTCTCTACATAAGAGGAGCGGAGACGGACCTGTCATCCACCTGCTCAGTGGGGATCAGCAGACAGATCCTCCACTGAGCAGGCGGATCTGCTTGACAGAGTCCGCTCCATGTGAAAGGGGTCTTACCAGGAGCAGCTGGTCCTTTAGGGGCCCCCTGCAGGGCGCCGGACTCATCTTTTTTTTTATTCAAGCCACATGATTAGAACCTGAGGCTCTAATTGGCTTGAAAAAGGTTGGGCTCAGGGTGAAAAGCATTGCACTCCGAACCCACCCACTTGTTACAATAGGGAATTAATTATACTATTGTCTTCCGTCCTCTCCTCCTGGCCAATCAGGACAGATCAGGTTGGCCGGGAGGAGACGCTGAGGGAGCTGTAGAGGGGTGAGTGCGGGGGGCGGGGCGCTGTCATTGTGGAGAAGCTGAGTGCGGGTGGACTTGGAAGGGTCTTGCTATGTTTGTGTATTTTTATATATTTTTTTACAGTTTTTTTTTTGTTTTATTTATTTTTTTGGGAGGGGGGTCTTTGGTGAGATATCAGAGGTCTAAACAGACCACCATATCTCTTTTTTTATAGACAGAGAAAGAACTGAAGATAGTCCCTTTTCTCTGCAGCACTTTACTTGAATGAGGAATCTGTACAGAGATTTCTCATTCATTCATAAAATGAAAGTCTGGTACACAGTAACTCTCGCGGTTTACTATGTATTAGCTGTATAGGAGCGATTTCTGCCTATATTCACTGTACTACGGGGGGGGGCTTGGTAAACACATGTTTACCAAGACCCCCCCCCCCCCGCTGTGCTCCCCAGCCTAACAGATCATGAAGATCAGTGCAGATTCACAAACTTCTAGAATGTCAACCAGCATCTGGTGGTCACACTCAGTCCTGCCCACTGCTTTCTGGATTGAAAGCTTGCAGAAAACCTCCCACTGTAAGCTGCACTGTCTGGGGCACGGAAGGTAAAGGTTTTTTTTGTTTACTTTAAGAGGATTGTGCATTATATAGTAACTGCATTTGAGACTTGTTTAGACCAGGGTGCCTTCAGGTGTCTTCAGGGGTGCCCTGACAAAATACCTAGAATTTGCCCAAAAACTATATACAAGCCAGTGGGTGGATCGTGCCTGCCTATTAGTTACACAAAGCCACAGGTTTTCATTGTGCACCATTACAACCTTCTAGACACCAATCTCCTAACAACCAATGATGTCATCGGTTAATAAGGAGGACGTCAAGCACCTGTCCCTTCCCTTTAGCACCAGGGTCACAATACCTGAGTGAGGGAGAGAAACTGAGGGAGAAAAGAAACATTGGAATACTAATCAGTACCAGTGTGCAAAGGTGTATTTGCTTTGGAAAAATAAATTACCGCTTTTGTTGGGTGTCCTATGCATGTGGCTGTTGCTACGTTATACAAAACTATTGGTTTAATTTTTTAAATTTTAGAATGAGGTGCCTCAAGATTGTTCGAAATGACTAAAAAAATGTTGAGAAACACTGGTTTTGACTGACATACAGGAGCATTTTGGTCCTGGTTCATCCTAGTGTGATTTCAGATTTTCAGATGTGACTTGAGTCAAACAGAATTGCATGACAATGGAAATCAAATTGTTTTCAATAAAAGGGTCAGAATCTCAACACAACTTTTAAATCACATATTAGTGATTTATCACTTTAGTTTATGACACAATGTAAAATGTTCAGAATCAACATATAAAATAAAAAAGGCACATACTGCGCAAACTGGAATGTAGCAGAATCTGAATATTAACTTTGAAATCGATCCAACATTCGGAAGGTCCATCGAAGAAACAAAATAAATGCTTTTCAAGTCATTATGGGCAAGTGGCTAATAAAATCCCCATCTCACAAAATTGTTTTGTATATTGCAGTTGGCCCTTCAGGACTGCCACGTTTCCCAGAATACTGCAGCAGACCTGGCAAGTGACAATGTGTCAATTAGAACCATAGCTATATTGTTACATCCACTTTTGGTCAGGGCAGATGTTTGGTTCTTCTAACTCACTGTAATTACTAAGTTGTAATGCCAAGTGTTGCAGAACCTATCATTTTTGCTAAATGTTCAATCTGCTCAGAATAATGATGTAGGAAATGTGACAGCTGCACTCTCTTTTGTATACTTTACCTTTGGTTACAAGCACATTTAGATAAATTATGTGGATCAATGTGCAAGTTTGGCCAAAATGTTTAAAGCCATGATGCTTAGTTGTGACAATACCAGACGGCCTCTTTACCCAATGGAAAAACTCCAGTAGAATGAACAAGTTAAATAACTTTTTGGAACTGTCAAAAACCCAAGCAGCCAACAATAATGATGGCTGAGTTTAAAAAAGAAATGTTTATATTACTAAAAGTACATTAATCATGGTAAGGGAATATTTTGCTATAACAGGCACTCAATTTTGTAGATGAGAAGTGTTACATGTTGGAAAAGTATGCTGACTTCTTTTTTTTTTAACCCAACATTCAGCATACCAAAATGCTCCAAGTCATTTATTTAAAACAAATATAAATATACTAAAATATGTCTTAACCACTTCAGCCCCGGAAGAATTTACCCCCTTCCTGACCAGAGCACTTTTTGCGATTCGGCACTGCGTCGTTTTAACTGACAATTGCGCGGTCGTGCCACGTGGCTCCCAAACAAAATTGGCGTCCTTTTTTTTCCCACAAATAGAGCTTTCTTTTGGTGGTATTTGATCGCCTCTGCCGTTTTTATTTTTTGCGCTATAAACAAAAATAGAGCGACAATTTAAAAAAAAAAGGCATTATTTTTTTACTTTTTGCTATAATAAATATCCCCCAAAAATATATAAAAAAAACAATTTTTTCCTCAGTTTAGGCTGATACGTATTCTTCTACATATTTTTGGTAAAAAAAAAATCGCAATAAGCGATTATTGATCGGTTTGCGCAAAAGTTATAGCGTTTACAAAATAGGGGATAGTTTTATGGCATTTTTATAAATAATTTTTTTTTTTACGTGACGGCGATCAGCGATTTTTATTGTGACTGCGACATTATGGCGGACACATCGAACATTTTTGGCACATTTTTGGGACCATTGTCATTTATACAGCAATCAATGCTATAAAAATGCACTGATTCCTGTGTAAATGACACTGGCAGTGAAGAGGTTAACCACTAGGTGGCAGTGCAGGGGTTAAGTGTGTCCTAGGGGCGTGTTTCTAACTGTGGGGGGGGTGGCTACATGTTACATGTCGATGACAGGAAGCAGAGATCGAGTGACACTGTCACTAGGCAGAACGAGGAGATGCTGTTTACATCAGCATCTCCCCGTTCTTCCTCCCCGTGAGGCGATCGCGGGTATCCCCGCGGCGATCGAGTCCGCGGGACCCGCGACCTGACTCACGGAGCTTGCTGTGCGCCCGCTGGCCGCCTTTTAAAGGGCAATGTACAGGTACTGGTTTTGCCTGTACCACCCCTTCTGCCGCAGTATATCTGCGTGAGGCGGTCGGCAAGCGGTTAAAATATGCAACAAATAAAAAAGCAGCATAGATTGGCTTGGAATGGTGACTTGAAAAAATGTGTTTAGCAAATGCGGACTGTTTTCACTGTTTTCACCGCGGATTAATTAACACATTATAAAAGTCCATTATTTTCCTATCCCACGTGTCCAGAGGATTCTCTCTTCCACCTTGCCCTTTTTCCTGTACACCACTTTTTGAATGTTTTGTCTTGATTTGGTTCTTCTAGTATTTATACATAAAATGCATTCAGTATCCTATCTAAGAAAGCTTTCTTTTTTTTGCTAATGAGCATTAATGCTGGTTACATTTAATTTGCGACAGGTAGTGGAGTCATCCTACTCAATAAATCCTTGAAGATTACTTGCCCCGGTTTGATGGCCCTTGCTCCTATTACTGCAGATATAGGGAGTATTATATGTGTATGTATGATTCCTTTGTACATAATCTTATTTCATCTGTCAATTACTTCAACTGTTACTTGCTCTTATCCTGTATACGTGTTGTTCAAAGGTTCTGATTACACTAAGCCCCCGTTCCCACCTGCGATTCGGAAAGTCCTTTTTGGACACCAAGCTTAGCATGATTTTTAAACGTGTTTTGCCAGAATTGCCCGACAATTCTAAATTGCTTAATATGAATGAGTCCTAAATAACGAATTTACAAAAAATTTTAGAAAACATTGAAAAAGTGTTTACTGAAGCCCAGAAGTAGTGGTAACATGGTCACATGACTCATTTGCATAAATGATTTCATGCAGTAAAAAAAAGTCAAAAGTCACCCATAAAAATTAATGATTATGCAGTATTTATGGCAAAATGAAAAATATGCCAGTAAATATTGCCAAAAAAACATGCGGTAAGCTCTTAAGTCCAATTCACAAATGGAACGGAGAGTAAAAAAAAACATGCAATATTAATCACCAGGGTTTTGCTGGCGGTATCACTTTCGGTATTTGTCAGAAACAGTGTAGGGGCCCCCCACACTGGGGGGGGGGGGGGCAGTAAGCCTGTCGCCGCATCCTTAACATTGGATGACTCATCAGCAGTCAGCGGGTTCCCACAGCTGGCTGCTGCTCCCACATTCACAGCCGAATGTAAAGAAAATATGCCGGCAATTAAAAATAATAAATAAAAAAAAAAGTGTGGGGGTCCCCCCCAATCCATACCAGACCCTTATTCAAGCATGCAGCCTGGCAGGTCAGGAAGGGGAGGGGCAAGCGAGCGCCTTCCCTCCTGAACCATACCATGTTGATGGGGGCAAGGGTCTCTTCCCCACAACCCTGGGCTAAGGTTGTGGGGGGCTGCGGGTGGAGGGCTTATCATAATCTATCATAATAAGTCCCCTCTAACAAGGGGGACCCCAGATCCCGCCCCCCCATGTAAATGAGTATAGGATACATTTGTATCCCTACTCATTCTTTAAAAAAGTGTCAAAAAGAAATAAAAACACACACACAGTTTTTGACAATTCCCCCCGAAGTAGATCCAACATCAATCTCGATGCCTGCCGCACTGCTGGACCCGACTGCCTGCTTCACCATCTGACAGTTATTGAATAGCTAAGGGGAGGAGTCACCCGGTGACGTTGATGGGTGGCCCCGTCCCCTTGTGACGTCATTGGCCAGGAGCATGCATGATGTCACAAGGGGGTGGGGCCACCATGCTGTTTTTTTTCATAACTTTTAATTGCCAGCATGTTTTCTTTACATTCAGCCATCAGCAGGAACCTGTTGGGGAGCTAATGAGTCATTTGTTGTTAAGGATGTGGTGGCCAGCTTCCCTAGAAAGCAAGATTGTGTAGTAATATGCTAAGGGATATCTGTATTATTTTATTGCTACAGGTACACCTTTCTTGCCCCATAGGGCCACAAAAAACCCCGCTCTTGAAATGGATAATGTACTCATACATCAAGCCATGTGAAAACACTTGGTTCATGTGATTCTGGCTCTTTATCTATTTTTATTCTTCTTGACCTCAGTTCTCCATTTGGCACTGTAGACCACAAGCTTTTACGTTACAATACTTGGAGTTTTAGAAATTGTTCTGAAATGGTTCAAGTCTCTATCTGATGATGGTACTGTACTTTAACTTTAGTCTAAATAGTGAAACTGAAATCAGGGATGACTTTAGTGATAGCTTAACATGTGCAGAGACAATATCGTCCACTTGAGAAAAATTGCTTTACTGTGTCCTATGTTATCATACACTATGGCTGGAAAGCTGATCATTACATTTGTGTAATCCCTACTTGAATACTGTAATGCTCTACTTGCTGAGGTACCTTTTATTACAGTATGTACAAAATTTGGCTGCCAGAAGCCTCACTAGGTCTAGTGCAAGTGATCATATTGCTTGTTCAGTCCTTGCACTGGCCACCTCTCAGGAACTGCATTGATTTCAAAATCCTCATGCTCTATAAGGCTCTGCATGGCTTGGCACCCCTTTATCTGTCTGAACTTTTATCACCCTACTGCCCCCCCCCCCCTTGTAACCTTCGCTTCTCTGCGCTTCTTCTGGTCTTTTGTGTGTCCCTCAAACCCATCTATACTCTATGAGGGACATGGCCTTAACCTGGTATCCCCAAAACTCTGGAATTTTCTTCCTAGGAACATCAGAGATTCACCTTTTAACTACTTACAGACCGGGCAGTTTCACGACGGCTGTTTGAAGGAGGATATCGCTGTTATGGCAGCAGCTAGCTGCCATAACCCCGGTATCTTCCTTTTCAGCGGGCCGTCAGCTACAAGATAAAAGTGGTCTCTATGGCGGATTCGCTGCAAGATCACTTTTATCGGTGGCGGGAAAGGGCCCCCCTCCTGCCGCGATCTGGTGCTCTCTGCCGCTTACCGCAGCCGTTTGCAGCAGCGGAGGCGATCGCGTCCTCTTGCTGGCTCATTATGGAGACGAGTGAGGGGAAGATGGCCCACCCATTTCCATACAATTGCTGGGCGAAAGCGACGTCAAAACGTCACTTCCGCCCACAGCTCTTAAAGGGCCTTTTTAAAAAAAAAAATTTAAAATAACGTTTTGTTTTTTTTTCTATTGCATTTTAGTCTAAATATGAGATCTGAGGTCTTTTTGTCTTTTTGACCCCAGATCTCGTATTTAAGAGGTCCTGTAATGCTTCCTTGTAATAGGAATAAAAGTGACTTTAAAAAAAAAAAAAAAAAAACTGTGTGAAAATAAAAAATAAAAGGTAAAATAAATAAGAAAATTTTTTTTTTTTTTAATACACCCCGCCCCGACGAGCTCGCGTGCAGAAGCGAACCACACATGTGAGGTATTGCTGCGATTGGTAGAGCGAGAGCAATAATTTTAGCTCTAGACCTCCTCTAACTCAAAACATGCAACCTGTAGAATTTTTTAAACGTCGCCTATGGAAATTTTTAAGGGTAAAAGTTTGTCGCCATTCCACGAGCGGGCGCAATTTTGAAGCGTGACATGTTAAGTATCAATTTACTCGGCGTAACATTATCTTTCACAATATAAAAAAAATTGGGCTAACTTTACTGTTGTCTTATTTTTTAATTCAAAAAAGTGTATTTTTTCCCAAAAAAGTGCGCTTGTAAGACTGCTGCTCAAATACGGTGTGACAGAAAGTTTTGCAACGACCGCCATTTTATTCTCTAGGGTGTTAGAAAAAAAAAATGTATCATTTTTGGGGGTTCTAAGTAATTTTCTAGCAAAAAAAACTGTTTTTAACTTGTAAACAACAAATCTCAGAAAGAGGCTCTGTCCTCAAGTAGTTAAACACTTTCAATACGGCACTGCAATACTTTAACTTACAATTGCAGTCGTGCAGCACAATACCCAAATAAAATTAATGTCCTTTTTTCCCACAAATACAGCTTTCTTTTGGTGGTATTTGATCACCTCTACGGTTTTTGTTTTTTGCGCTATAAACAAAAAAGACAGACAATTTTTTTTTTTTTAATTTTTTTTACTTTCTGCTATAAAACACATCCAAAAAAATGTCTTCATCAATTTAGGCCGATATGTATTCTTATATTTTTAGTAAAAAAAATCCCAATAAGCGTATATTGATTGGTTTGCGCAAAACTTATAGCATCTACAAACTATGCGATAGCTTTATGGACTAATTTTTTTAAATTGTTTTTACTGGTAATGGCGGCAGACAAATCTGACACTAAGTGACACTTTTTGGGGACTACTGACACCAATACAGTAGTCAGTGCTAAATTGCACTGTTACTGTATAAATGACACTGGCAGAAAAGGGGTTAACATCAGGGGCGATCAAAGGGTTAAGTGTGTTCCCTGGGCATGTTTTATAACTGTGTGGGGGATGGACTGACAGGAAGAACACAGAGATCCGTGTTCCTGCTTACAAGGTACAGAAGATCTGTGTGTACTTCCCTGTCAGAACAGAGATCTGCTTTGTTTACATAGGCAGATCCCCGTACATCCTCCCTGTGGAGCAATCGCAGGTGCCCGCTGGACCCGCTAGACCCGCTGATTGGCTTCCACTCCGTGCAGCGGGCACGCGCCCACAGTATCTATTGCACAAAATGATGTACAGGTACGTTGTTTTGTGCAATAGAGCCGCCCTGCTGCAGTAAATATGCAGTGGGCGGTCTTTAAGTGGTTAAGGTGAAAAACTTCTTTGCTGCAGCAGCCCCCAGAGCCCCCCCCCCCCATTTTTCTTACCTGAGCCCATCTGTTCCAACGATGTGCACGAGCCCAGCGACTCCAGCCACTGTCTCCGTCCCCATTTGATAGACTGATAGGAGCAGGAGCCATTGGCTCCCGCTGCTGTCAATAAACCAGTGACATGGGGGGGGGGGCGAGTCCTGCTGTCTGTGTCAATGGACGCAGCAGTGGGACTCATGAGCGCGCCCGCACGGGTGCCCCCATGGAAAGTGGCTCTCCGCGGGGGCACACAATGAAGAGGAGGAGCCAGGAGCGCCACCAGGGGAACCTCAGAACAGGAGGATCAGGGCTGCTCTGTGCAAAACCCTTGCATAGAGCAGGTAAATATAACATGTTTATTATTTAAAAAATAAATAAAATAAACCCCTTACAATCAGATTAAAGGAAGAGGTCATTCAGTTTCCACCTACTACTACACCTGCACACCATCTGAGACATAAGCATTTCATCTTTCCATGATTTATTTAGGGATCTGGAAAACGTGACTTGTTTAGTGGTTCCCGCATTGTACTACTGTTGAAGAATTTGTTATAACAATAGACATACAGTCATTTGGGTGATAACCAATCTTTATTCTGGAAACACCCATAAATATGTTTGGGTTCGTCAGGCTCTCCCCTCAATGCCAAACAGTATCTGAAAAATGTGCTCACTTTGATGCTGTTTGAGATAGTCAAAGAACTGCCCAAGGTCCATGTGATAATCATTCCTGAGTCCATAGTCTCCATGAGCAGCAAATATCAGTTCGTCAAAGGAAGAGAACAGGCGCAAGTTATCTATGGTGCTGGTTACTTCCATGGTCTCAGCATGTTTACAGGAGATATGCTTCCAATTAGGATAGCGGATGTCTCGCCAGAACTCTTCACATTGATCCTTCTCCCCTTCTACACATATAATGCCTGGCTTTCCTGTCAAACAGAAACCGGTCAGATTCAAGCACTTAGCAAAGTCCATGATCTTCTTCTTTAATTCCTGGCGATATATATGGTGGCTGTAAATCCACATTCGATGGAAAGTGCTAACTCTTTTCAGGTCTGATTCAGGCTCAGTACTGTGCTTGGTGCTCTGTATGAAAGAGGGAAGGTTGTCTTTCAGCCACTGTATGGCGTTCATGATGCACAGGTCCCCACGGTCTAAAGAAGTGATGAAGGATGACAAGCATTTGTTGAGATCATTATGCTGCTGCTTTTCTAAAAAATCTGACCGGACAAATAACTGTGGCTCTTTTGTAGGGTAACTGTGAGGAAGCATCACATGCATTTCTGCCTTCACCTACGGGTACAAAACTGGTTGTTATGTCTGTCATAATGACACACTAATATCAGTCAGAAGCATGAAAAAGCCAGTGTGAATTTTCACTTCAGTTATCCGACCATGTACAAATGAAATAATAAAAACAGAGAATTTATTTTCTTCTGGCTATATTAAAGTGATAGTAAACACACACTGTTTAATTTACATTTTCCCTTCTATTTCTGTATGTGAATGATGGTACTATAATTATTTTAATAAAAAAAACATCTAAGTACCTTTTTCCTAATTGATATACAGCTGTCACATGACCCAGATCTTCCCCAACCTGTCTGCAGGGAAACATAAGCAGGAGGAGCTTCTAGTCCTCTGCTGCTGGTCACCTGTTCAAAATAAAAAAATAGCCTTTAGAATACAGAGTAAACATAATTAATATCAATAAACAGTTTTAAATTGGCGTACAAATATATATTTGAAATGAAATATTTAATATTTTGTGGAAATAATATGGTGTGGGCGGAATTCTGCCAGTCACAGGCTGTGTCATGCCCCCCCAGCCTATGTCTTAGAATAACAGGGAGGTGAAGACTCCATTAATCTACATGTAATATTCCATCCCCATTGTGTTTAGCTGGTTAGGGGGAGGAGGGTGGGAGTGGGCTGTTATTTACCATGGAAAGGAAATGCTCAACATATAAACTCACTGAAAACTGAGCATGTGCAGAGTTGCCACCACAGCTGAAAAATCCCTAGCTGAATGTGTGACTTGGACAGACGGGGGTGATAGAGAACAGCAGGATCAACCAGGTTTTTTGCAGAATACAGAAAAGGAATCTCATAGTATGAACAGAATGTAATATACCATTTATTGAGAGTTTTTTTATGATGTGGGTTTATTGACACTTTAAGTGAACTTTCACAAATCAATTAGTAAACCACCCTCTGTATTTTCTCTCCAGAATGTTATTGTGTATAATTTTTTATTCAATAACCACTATTTTAATATAAAAATTACAAAATGTGATAAAAGACATGCATATCAAAAGACTGATATCATAGGGTGTTGACACTTCAAATATATAAGAAGCAAAAACACGATAAATATTGTTATACATTATTTGTAGTTATACACTGAAAATTACAGGGTACGTTTATGTCTTACAGAAGACGATCCATCCATACACCGGGCATTCACCAGCAGCCCCAGGACTGCAAAGTCATCACAAACAATAGATTTATTTCATCCAATCTAAATGAGCAACATAACTCAAATCAGGACACAAACTTCAAGGAAAAGAACCAAAACAGATGAGGAACACGGTGGCACTGATAAAAAAAAAAAGAATGGTGGAGGGTGTCTCTTCTCAACTTCCTAACACTGGTGGTGTGGTATCTGCACATTCTTTATCTCCATCTGTATCTTTACCACAGATTACCGTAGTTACCACAAAAAAGTTACTCAGGACACAGGTAATATGTATGATGCTAGAAGCACTAGAGGAAATTTCACACAAGATTCTCAGGTTACTCCTACATTTACTCAACTTCACACACTTGTTCATTTAGCTATGATTTCACCTGCAAAGGCGGGTGCAGTCCCAAAAACTAATACGAAGCACACGGGCATCACTGACTCACAATCCTTATCCAGAGGGAATAAGGAAGACAGATTAATGGGTAGTAGATCAGATATACCAACTCACTGTGAAAATTCCCAATTTGAAATAAATAATTTGTCATCACATACCCTCACCACACAAGTGGCTGAAATTCTGCGGTTGGGACTTTTTGTCCCAACAAAAACACCACTTATTTTTGATATAATTAGGGCTTAAAGAGGTTGTAAACCTCCATTTTCAAATTGTACCTATAGGTAAGCCTATAATAAGGCTTACCTATAGGTACATAAATATCTCCTAAACGTTTGCTGTTTATGAGATATTTACTTTGTACTGTGCCGATGATGTCATCGGTGCATTCGCTGTGAAGAAATGGCCCTTCGTGCCGTTTCTTCTCTAGCGAGTGACGTGACTGGCGGCTCCTGTGACTCCGGAGTCCGCAGCCCTGGAAGGAAGAGGGGCGAACATGGATGTGGCCTCCAGTGGGGACAGCGCAAGCTCCGTTTGCAGGTAAGTGTCACATAATGTGCTAGTATGCGATGCATACTAGCACATTATTCTTTTACTTTGCAGGAAACAACCCTGGATGTGAGGACGACGATGACCAACCATCCTCGCCGCTCTCTCCCCCAGACCCGCCTGTTCAGGCCTCCATCCCACAGTTACCTCTCCCAGCCCCCGCTCTAAAAAAGAAGTCTAATATATTCCCCCCACTTCAATCCAATCCGAATGTAAGGGCTTTTCTTACTTAAACCAGTTCTGACATCAAAAAAATTTAAGATTCCGAAAGGACCCCTGGCTAGGGATGACTTTAGCCCTCAACAAAGACAGGTACTAACATCTTTGAGCAACAACTCTCAAATAATCATCAAACCGTCTGATAAAGGCGAGAATGTGGTGATCGTGAACACTTTACAATATAGAAACATGTGCTGGGATATATTGTAAAACCAGCAGTGGTATAGACCTATAACTGAAGATAAAATGTTGGGCTTTCAGAATAAGTTTTTAACCCTGATCAACGAGGCATATATAAATGGGGTAATTGATAAGGACACATACGAACATATTAAAGTACAACACCCATGGAGGGATCATCCTTCAGATTACAAAATGGCAAAACCCGATTTGTCAAACAGCACGTAACATGCCAGACACGGGGAGTAGTGTATATTATGCTTTGCCCTTGTCGAGCTTTTTATGTGGGGAAAACAATTAGGCCCTTCTGGAAAAGGATCTCGGACCATATCGCATACATTAGGAATGGCCTAGTTAACACCCTAATTGGGGGGCATGTCGGAGTACGACATAAATTTGATGAATCTCTTATTAGCAGTTCTTGAAGTGATCCCGTAGGACCCTAGAGGGGGTAATCTAGATCAAAGAGTCCTATGTAAAGAATCAAGATGGATATATAACCTCAGATCTACTACCCCCTCCGGGGTTAAATGATATGCTGAGCTATAAACCCTTCCTGTAGGCTATGATACATATGTAGCCAATAATCCTGCTTGTTATGACATCCACTACTATGTACATTATGACCTAATAAGGTGGGGATAGATATAATATCCAGGAGCCATACAATATGTAACATATAGATATCTGAATATATAACAATATGTTTCTTTCATGTAAATTGTCCTATAGACATACATCCATTGATATACTGATAATTGTTATATACGCCTCGTTTTCTTCTCTCTTTCTTTTATGCTTTTGTACGGATTTTGCTTTATTATACATGCCAACAGCCTTCACTATGTGAGTGCATCCCTATGGGTGGCCGCATACACATGGGGCATCTCATGTTGCAGGCATTCGGTCCAATGCTATCTTATTGAGTCCAGGGGGAGTTATTACTCCCCCTAGATATAGCTTCCCCACTACTATCGACCTCCCCGGGATATGGAGGCAGCTAGGACCTGGACATTGGGCCATGCCTGGGGCCCCGCCCCACCAGCCGATCACCTGATCAGTGGTGTGGGCGGTGCCATGGGCTAACCTGGCCGACTATGTCCAGTAGAGTTGACCGCTCTGCCTGGGGCCTGTGCACACTATGCGACTGCATCAACGCACAGGACCCTGTGCATATAACGCAGCCACGTCGGCGCACAGGGATGATGTGATGGGGGAGTGTCCCCGATCGGGGACACCGCCACATGAAGCGCCCAGGAGGGCGCTAGTTAATGGGTAGAGGGGGAATTGGCGTGCAGTCGCTAGCTCAGCTGGAGAGAGTGAGGAGCTCACATTAGGATGATTCAGATCTCAGGTAGGTGACCTATCGAGGTCAACATGCTGATGGGGTGTTGGCAACTCTGCTGGGAATGTATGGTCATTCTTATCATGTTTGTCATTAGATCATCTATACCATCACTTCCTGACTTGCATATCTATGCAATGGTATGCTAGGGAGGACTGAATGGAGCGTGGTTTGGTCTCAGCCACTTATGGGTGAGGTATAATCTATATCAATATGTAGATATGGGACTACTAGATGGAACAAATATTGTGACACACATATATATCTATTTTAGGATATCTAAGTACCTAGTAGCTGTATATGGGGACATGGCTATATCTCTTGCATACGTTTGAACAACGAGCTAAAGATAATCATAATCCAATAATAATATGTAATATGATATAATAAAAAATACAAATGCAATATATGATATATAGCCATGTTTCTTCACCTTTAAGATTTCCCAAGTGGTCTCTACATGTTGATCTACACCCAATACCCATCTGCTTTTTGTAGACTTAGGAGTATTAAATTGGTATCAAGCCCTGTTGGACCTCCATAGACCCTAGATTTTCCTGTCAGGATATTTGTCCTACAGTAAGTGATCTACACTACATAGCCTTCATGTGTAGTTATAAGGCTAATACACTGACCATTATTATACATACTGTTGTTGTTTTTTAAATACTTTAGATCCTATCTCTCGCCAGTTGATATCTTCCTTTTGCCCCAGCACCCACACAGGGAGCAGTTACGTGCGTGTGGCTCATCATTGAGGTGGGTCTCGCACTCTCACATACGGCTGTAATAGATTGTGATGTACAGATCATGTAGTGTATGATATACATATCCAAATATGATTATAAATGGTATTGTTTGGTATTGTTCTCCTTCATAGATGAGTACTGTGTGGTCTTCATAGGCCCTGTTGAAGCAGTGGCAAAATGCGTCGGCATGTGTAGACCTACTTACCAGTGCTCACTCTCTCGTTATATAACCCTATGCAGGAAAATGCTCAATATGGCTTTTGTATTCTACTTCTTTTACTAGATGTTTATGTTGACATCAATATTCTTTTAAATATTTTGATACTGAAATAAATATACAATGTTTTAACATATCTTGAAGAGTTGCTCCTCTTTTGGGCATGCGATTCTCTTTACAATTTTTTCCTATTGTATACATTACGGGTGATGGCCATGAATGTCACTTTAATTATTTAATAACTCAAATCATATCTATACCCAAGAACTAAATATATTATACATAACTAATATATATATTGTAACTTACCAAACCTTAGATGCGGTGGCTGCATTATATTTTTCTTGTTTTAGTTTTTTTTACCTGATGATCCTGAAAGTAACACATTTCCTGTCGTAGGGTGACAACACTGTCTTATGCTGGCCTTACACCTGAAGAATCTCGCTAGAATGGGACACTATGAAAATCACGAATTCAACCATTCAATGGTGCCTTCACGTACTCAACTAATTTCAAATTACTTTTGTTTTTTTTATACTCAGCCTGGTTTAAACTGATTGTTCAATTGTCCCCCTTAATTCTTAGATAATTGAATGAATATTTTGAAAACAAAAAGTGCATTTTTAAAATTCTACTGGTGTAAGGCCAGCTTTACCGTACTGTATTTTGCATAGAACAGCGTTATCACCCTTGAAAGGGACACTTCTGAAAAACACTTCTCCCTCTCCCCTTCTCAAAGGACAAGAGTTGTTGCATAGACCATAAAGATAGCTACCAATAATGTTAACTGATAGCAGTTAGCAGAGGCAGAAAGCACAGGAAGCCATTAGCTTACAAGATTTCTGACACAATCAAAAGGTATTTTATGCACATATGGAACAGACATAACAAAATGCGTTTTGATGGTAAAATTATCACACCAAAGAGGAGAAAATATTTAAAACTCATTGTTAGGATTTACATGCATGTTAAGAGAGTCCATGAACCAAAAGCTCCACCCGTTCTATATATATATATATATATTATGTCAGTAATAAAACAGGTTCATGTAAATTCTGAATTTACCAATTCCCATAAAACTTTCAAGTGTTTAAAGCTGAGCTCCAGGATTTTAGACACTTTCTAAAATATGCTGGCTTACTATGGGTTAATTCCAACAAGGTGCATGCCACCTAAGGGCCTCATCTCGTTAATTCACATTTTAACTGAGCGCCAGGAGCAAAGCTATAGCTATTTTCCGGTTCTCCAATGTTGAACCTTCTGGTCTTAGCTTCAACAGCTGCAGAGTTGTATTATGTGAGCCTATTCACAAAATACAAAGCCATCTGTAAATGGACAGCGGAGGAAAGGGATAAGCAGAGCTGCTGCTTTATAACAAGCAGTGTCTCTCCTGTCAGAGTGCCGGGAATATAGCGATAGCTATACTCCCAGCACTCAGTAAAAGTGTCAATTGTTGGTATACACCTCATTGGACCTAACCCAGTGGTGTATTTAGGTTTTGTGCTGCCCTAGGCCTGACTAAACTCCCTAATTTAAATATGACGCACGCCTTCCAGTCAATGCCATGCCCCTTCCTGTTTAAGACCCGCCCTCTCATCTGAAAACCACACCCCTTTCTCTTTAGGCTCCACCTCTTCCTCTCTGTACATTAAATGTTGGTACCAAGTGCAGCCTCATCAGTGCCCATCAATGCAGCCTCATCAGTGCCCATCAATGCAGCCTCACCAGTGTCCGTAAATGCAGCCTTACCAGTGTCCGTAAATGCAGCCTCACCAGTGCCCATCAGCACAGCCTCATCAGTGCCTATCAATGCAGCTTCACCAGTGCCCATCAATGCAGACTCACCAGTGCCCCTCAACACAGCCTCACCAGTGTCCTGCAGCGCATCCTCATTAGTGCCCATCAATGCAGCCTCATCAGTGACCATCTATGCAGCCTGATCAGTGTCCATCAAAGCAGCCTCACCTGTTCCCAATAAGGGTCTCCAATTTCATTCTAATCATACCTGGCCTGGGGGAAAGTTGTGATATGAAAGAATGCCGCAGAGGAGGGTAGGCGGAGCATTAGGCAGATGCACAGCACAGGTTTACACACAGTTATGCCTCTCAGCTTTTGCCCAATAAACTTCTTAGGCACATAGTGGATGGATAGGAAGGCATCAGCTATTGGCAGCTTTCTTCTTCTGGCTGCTGGGCTTTAAACTTCCCGCCCACACATCCAGGGCCATCTTATTATATATTATCAAGGGACACTGGGCAAAGTAATGCACTGGGGCCCCTACAAGCCTGCCATAATTTACGCACCTACTCTCAAGAATTAAAACCCACTACTACTAAATGCAACCCATTAAAAAAAAGGGTCTGTGCTGCAGCAATTAGGAGTTTAATACAGGTGGTGAGGAGGCAGCATATCGCCTCCTCACTACCTGTCAATTGCCTCTTAAAAAAAATCTGTGTGTGGATTGCTTTTCAGAGGAGTGGCAGTCATTTGCAATCTGAGCAGTAGAGGGGGGCATTGGTGCAATTGTCTAGGGGGAAGGTGGTGTTTAAACGTACTCACCAATTTTCCAGCCTCTAGTGTACATGTACTCCATTTTGCCACCTGTCCCGCACACCTTAACACACACACAGAAAGCACACACGTGTGTGGGTGTGTCTGTGTGCGCATCGGGGGGTGGAGTATGGACGCAGCTGAGAGGGCAGGCACAACAGGAGGAAGAGGATGGACATGGTATTGGAGGGCAGAGCTTGCATGCGTCACCAGACGGGCAGGTTACCTGAACCTGTAAGAGACAGCCAGGCTCCCAATGATGTCAGAAAGAATAGGGTTAAGCAGGTCATAGTAGGACAATGCTAGATTCCCTGAGCAGGTTAGTTGGTTTACGTAGATACCAGCAGTGACAGAAGAAAAAGGAAGGGGAAAAAAAACACACACACACAAACACAACACAGGGACTGAAAATTTTCTTTAAGTTTGCCACACATGGCTCAATTTTTGGCACCACCTGGCTCAACAAACTTTGATTAACAAAAATCAAAGGAGCCACATTAGAAATTGTTGTCTGAACAGTGACTGCATCACTATTTGTCTCAGATGCTCTGCAGCTGTCTGAACACTATAAATTTGTCTATTCACTCTGTAGAAAACTATTCGATTTCCCTCATTCAGTCCAAAAGTGTGTATGGCTAGCATTCGTGTTTAGAGAACTATTAAGCACTTTTAATGGATAACAGATCTCAATAATATATCTCAGGCAGACCCCAACCACCCTAAAAAGAATGTGAAATAATTAAAATTCACCAAGCTTTATACCATTAAAATGTCCTCCATATATGATCTGCATTGCATAATAACATTGGTCCAGCTTCCCACAATAAAAGGAAGCATTACCTGATGGGCCGCTGGGGAAGCTGAAAATCACTGTAGCGTTAGCCACTACTACAGTTATAGCCGCAATCTTCTGGGTACTAATAGGGTTCTATGTGAGCAACTTCCCCTCTGCACACTAATCACAGGGGGTTGCTCGATCAGCACTGCCACCATTCACAAAACACCTTGCATTGTTTTCAAATAATACAAGGCATGGTCTGATTGGATGCCAACTACTACAGTAATTTTCAACTTTCCCACTGGCTCATCAGGTGTGAGATATGTGTACTTTTAATGTGCCAAGTTGAATCAATGTACTGCAAGTAGGCCATACAGATCATTCCTGGAGTTCAACTTTAAAACTACAGCAGCATCCTTGGAGGCAAAAAAAAATTATAATTTTGAATAATCTTCACAAATTCTGCCAGTGAAACCTAATGGGGAATAAGTTTATTTTCACTCCTCACTAGTAAGCCATATGCACAGACAGGTATCTGATCTGGCTATTTGGTCTTTCACCCATGCACAACTGCATGTTGCACAGAAGTGCTGGGAAAAGAGAAAATGTCACATGGTCTGCAGAGTAATATTATAAGGTAAGATATATATCTAGGCACCACTTCCACTGAATTGAACTACTGCCAATACAAAGCTAATCCACAATATATATACGATCAGACATCTCTTACTTAGCACAACATTAGCCTATTAAAATGATACAAAACAAAGTAATAAAAGGCCCTTCTCCCCTTGCACAGTGCGCCTAAATAAATAAATTATAAAATTATAATTTATCAAAAAATAGGAGATCAGCTTTAAAGGGTAACTACCCTTTCGTTGGGGGGGGGGGGGATAGCAAAAAAAGGGAAAAAAAAATTATTGTGTATACAATTGCAACACAAGTCATTTTGTATTCGAATGTTAAATAAAAATGACCTTTCCTTTTCAATCTGCAGCCCTGTAATTTTCTGTAAAGTGCAAAGCAATATGGCTACCTGGCGGTGTTCTATACACAGAATGTGTACTGAATGCCCCCCCAGAAACATAATTTTCTGCTTGTGTGATTGGCCCACCAATTTTCCCAGAAGTCTGCACTAAGGTAACAAGTCAGATTTCAGGCATCCCCTGTCATTTTTGGTAAGATACTTTTAAATAGGAAATCACGGGAGGGATGCAGGCCCAGCAGCTTTCCTCATTAGAGGTGCAGCAGCTGATTTATAATTATGAAACCACTTCCATTAGACTCACTCAGCACAGGGGCACAGAAGAACAAACAGTGATTTCTTCAGAATAACAAAAGGTGGGTACCTGCAATAAAGTTTGTTAAAATCCTTGCAATGTACATAGATCACCCAGAGGGGAATGTTTTTTTCTCAACAAAAGTGGAGTTACGCTTTAAATATTCAGCCCAATATTTATTACAGGCAATTATTTAGCACCAATAATTTACACAACAACAATTCACATACTGTACATTCATATCAGCCACTGCCCTCAAGGGTTTTATGATCTAAAGTCCCATCTCACATGCATACCGTACATATACATGTGCACACATACACAAACACACACTAGGCCCAATTTAGAAAGGAGATAATTAACCTACCAGCATGTTTTGAAGGGTTGAGGGTTTGGGAGAAAACTGGAGCACCCAGAGCAGCCTTGTTCAACCATTTCAGCACAGAGGAAAACTAGAAATTACTCTCTGCTAAAAATAACCATATCTACAACTTATGGCACATTAGTGTGATGGTCAGAGGGAAGAATGCTCATTACACTTGTGGTCATTGGAAAGAAATGTCCCCTTACAGATAGCTACAAAAGATCACTGGTGTCAGTGGGAACTTATCTGAGATGCAGAAATTGCTCAAGGAACCCCTAGCAACTTCTGGAGAAACCCTAGGTTTCCATGGAAGCCTGGTTGAGAAACCCTGACGCAGAGTAAACAAATGCAAGCACAGGGAAAACATGCAAACTCCATGCAGATAGTGCTCTGGCCATTAACCAAACCAAGGAACCCAGTATTGCTAGACAAAAGTGCTAATCACTGCACTGCTCCCCCATAGGGAAGTGTCACAGACATACATGCAGGTGCATTCTTTCTGAAAAATAATAGTGTCAGTGTTCCCTCTCAATGGAATAGTACTTACCAAATTATGTCTTTACATTTTAACTTATATGACAATAGGTGGAGTCAAACTTTTCATGGACTTGATTATAACTAACACGAAAACTGAAATTTGGGGTTTTTATTGTTGCACATTTGCATTACAAAACTGGTGTTCTGGAGGACCTACATTTTATCAATGGCAATATAATTGTAGATGGAGGGGAGAAGGGTTCAATTAAGGCATGGTAAATAATTTTCTAAATAATGTAATTCAACTATTGACCATCAATCAGTGTTATATTACAAAGTGGTGCCATTTCTTAAAGATAACCTGTTACAAACGGGTAATATAATCTAGGGTATGTATTTTCAGTGACCACATAATTTAATTTATTTTATTTTTTACCTTTACATTTTTGCTATGACATTCACATATTTACATGCAGCAGCTTTCACATTTTTGTTATTGTACAACTTACAACTTACGTACAATAATAAATATTGTACAACTTACGTACAATAATAAATATTGTACAACTTACAAAATATAGAGATATGTAGATTAGCCACTAGAGGGAACTTTTAATATATAATTATATCAACTGTTGATTTAAGCTATTATCCCCATAAGGAATGCACTGATTTCAATGAGCTGGCTGACTTTTAGGGTGCATTCACACTAGTGAATGCACCCACACGGTGATTAGCTGCGAGAACTGCAGCAGGGTCCCTGCGATTAGCAGTGAGTAGACAGCCCCATTGAAAGCAATGGGAGGCTGCCCACTCGCATGTAATCACTCATGCAATGATCACGTGTGAGTGATCGGTCCTTGATGCAGTCCCTGGGAGATATGCTGTAAAAACCCAGCGGTGACTCATATTATCAGCACCTATCCAGAATTAAAATGTAGATGGAAAATTTAGAACTTTAAAGGCTTCTTTAAGTTGCAAGGACTTGAAATGATCCTAAAATAAAATAATATGGATTGAGAGAAACTATTGTAAAATGAAAAATTCTTACCTTCTCATCCTCTGTCCTAACAAACACTGTGTATCCAACAGATGGTGGCAGGGACTGATAAATTCCTTCAACATACTTTCTTATTAGGGGAACAGATTTAGCATCATTCAGTATAATGTCTTCTTTGTTAGGAAACATAGAGAAGAGCATTTCCATCTCTAGTAGCTGAAGTTCAAGGCATTCCTTAAAGTCGGCACTCATAGTAAGAAGAGAGCTTCTTACAACCTTACCTATGATAACATACATAAGATAAATCATATAAATTACAAAATGCATCTTCTTATTCTTGACAGTAGAAAAAAAACATGTTAAAAGATGGGTAGGTCCAGAGATTTACCAGCTAAAGGCTTCTCCTCTTTGAGTTGAGCTTTTATTCGCCCTTCCTGCCTTCCTATTTTAATGTAATAGCCTTCTTTATGAACAGATATTCTCAGGAGGTAGGTAGGGTGAGTCCTATTTATTTTTTTCAAGAAATGTCAAGATTTAAATATAATTTCAGCTGTTTGTCATTTAGATATTTTCACACAAACAGTTTTCATAGAATGTTATGTACTGTATGTTTCATCCTATGATCAGTTACCACTATCCTGGTTTACTGGTTTACTTTAGGCACATTAGCTCCTGATCTCACAATTTCTAGCTATGATCTGTACTCCAGGCAATGGCCCAATGTGGTATATGAAACCAGGAAAGAAGATCAGTGAAAATATAATTGATTTCAAGATATCATCTGTACTCCAGATAATAGCCCAGCATGGTAGGTAAAACCAGGAAAGAAGGTCCCAGAAACAAATGATTGATTTCTAGGTATTATCTGCACTACAGATAATGACCCAGTATGGTAGGTGAAACCAAGAAAGAAAGCCAGAGGTAACAAAACTGATTTCTAGTTATTATATGCATTTCAGATAATGGCCCAGTATAGCAGGTGAAACCAGGAAAGGTCAATGGTAATATAACAGATTTTTAGCTATGATCTGTACTCCAGATAATGACTCTGTATGGTAGGTGAAAATAGAAAAGAAGGTCAGAAGTAACATAATTGATTTCTAGGTATGACCTGTACACCAGATAATGGCCCAGTATAGTAGGTGAAACCAGGAAAGGTCAGAGGTAATATAATTTATTTATAGGTATGATCTGTACTCTAGATAATGGACCAGTATTGTAGGTAAAACCAGGAAAGGTCAGAGGTAATATAATTGACTTCTAGGTATAATCTGTAGTCTAGATAATGGACCAGTATAGTAGGTGAAACCAGGAAAGGTCAGAGGTAATATAATTTATTTATAGGTATGATCTGTACTCTAGATAATGGACCAGTATAGTAGGTGAAACCAGGAAAGGTCAGAGGTAATATAATTGACTTCTAGGTATAATCTGTAGTCTAGATAATGGACCAGTATGGTAGGTGAAACCAGGAAAGGTCAGAGGTAATATAATTTATTTATAGGTATGATCTGTACTCTAGATAATGGACCAGTATGGTAGGTGAAACCAGGAAAGGTCAAAGGTAATATAATTGATTTCTTGGTACGATCTGTACTCTAGATAATGGGCCAGTATGGTAGGTAAAACCAAGAAAGGTCAGAGGTAATATAATTGACTTCTAGGTATGATCAGTACTCTAGATCAGGGGTCCTCAAACTACGGCCCGCGGGCCGAATCCGGCCCTCCAGCATTTTTTAATCCGGCCCGCGGACTGCCCCTTTAACATCGCAGCACTCCCCCTTCCCTCTGCTACTTTTATCACACAGGATGGGAAACATGACAGGTCTGGACAAAGGACCTTTTGTGTTAAGAAGCAGGTGATTGGTTACTAGGCATTGGGGCGGTCCAAGGAATCAATCACCTGTCTTTCACTTGCAAAGTCCCGCCCTTTGTCCGGACCTACCATGCTTCGTGTCTTGTGTGATACAGGTAACAGAGGGGAGTGGGAGTGCTGTGATATTATACAAGGGGCGGCAGTAAAGTTGCCACCTCATCCCTTTAAACCCGAACACATATTAATTACACAGGCTCTGAGGCTAACTGAATGCAAGTAAGACACTAAGTGAGTTTAGCTTCCACCTTAATCAGCCACAGAACCTGTGTAATTAATATGTGTTCGGGTTTAAAGGGATGAGGTGGCAACCCTAGGCGGCAGTGTAATATCGATGAGGGGAGTCTGTGATATGGGGGGATCTGTGATATGGGGGAGTCTGTGATGGGGGATCTGTGATATGGGGGGATCTGTGATATGGGGGGATCTGTGATATGGGGGATCTGTGATGGGGGATCTGTGATATGGGGGGATCTGTGATATGGGGGGAGTCTGTGATATGGGGGATCTCTGTTATGGGAGAGTCTGTTATGGGGGAGTCTGTGATATGGGGGATCTGTGATGGGGAGATCTGTGATATGGGGGGGATCTGTGATGGGGAGTCTGTTATGGGGGGATCTGTGATGGCGGAATCTGTTATGGGGGATCTGTGATATGGGGGGATCTGTGATATGGGGGATCTGTGATGGGGGAGTCTGTGATATGGGGGATCTGTGATGGGGGAGTCTGTGATATGGGGGGATCTGTGATGGGGAGTCTGTTATGGGGGGATCTGTGATGGCGGAGTCTGTTATGGGGAATCTGTGATATGGAGGATCTGTGATATGGGGATCTGTGATGGGGGAGTCTGTTATGGGGGAGTCTGTTATGGGGGAGTCTGTGATATGGGGGATCTGTGATGGGGAGATCTGTGATATGGGGGGGTCTGTTAGGGGGGATCTGTGATGGCGGAGTCTATTATGGGGGATCTGTGATGGGGGAGTCTGTTATGGGGGGATCTGTGATGGGGGAGTCTGTTATGGGGGGATCTGTGATGGCGGAGTCTGTTATGGGGGGATCTGTGATGGGAGAGTCTGTTATGGGGGGATCTGTGATGACGGAGTCTGTTATGGGGGGATCTGTGATAGCGGAGTCTGTTATGGGGGAATCTGTGATGGGGGAGTCTGTTATGGGGGGGGGGGGTCTGTGCTATGGGGGGACTGATATGGGGGGATCTGTGATGGGGGAGTCTGTTATGGGGGGGATCTGTGATATGGGGGGACTGTGATATGGGGGGATCTGTGATGGCGGAGTCTGTTATGGGGAAAGTCTGTGATGGGGCGTCTGTTATGGGGGTATCTGTGATGGGGGAAGTATGTGACATGGGGGAGTCTGTTGTGGGGGGAATCTGTTATGTGGGGCTTTGTGATGGAGAGGAGTTTGTGTTAGGGGCTTTGTGATGGGGGGATCTGTCATGGTGGGGCTTTGTTATGGGGTGAGTCTGTGATGGGGAGGGGGGGTCTGTGATTGGGAGTGGTTCTGTAATGAGGGGAGTCTGTGAAATACTGATAAGTTCATATTGATTACAATTGTTCTTTATTTTAAATATTGTACTGTTTTTGTTTTTTTTTTTGCACTACAAATAAGATGTGTGCATAGGAATTAGTTAATATTTTTTTAAACTATAGTGCGGCCCCCCAACAGTCTGAGGGACCGTGAACTGGCCCCCTGTCTAAAAAGTTTGAGGACCTCTGCTCTAGATAATGGACCAGTATGGTAGGTGAAATCAGGAAAGAAGGTCAGAGGCAATATAATTGATTTCTAGGTATGATCTGTTCTCCAAATAATGGACCAGTATGATAGGTAAAAGTAGGAAAGATCAGAGGTAATATAATTGATTTCTAGGTATGATCTCTAGATAATGGCCCAGTATGGTTGGTAAAAGCAGAAAAGGGCAGAGGTAATATAAATGATTTTTAGGTATTATCTGTACTCCAAATAATGGACCAGTATGATAGATAAAAGTAGGAAAGATCAGAGGTAATATAATTGATTCCTAGGTATGATCTCTAGATAATGGCCCAGTATGGTTGGTAAAAGTAGGAAAGGGCAGAGATAATAAAATTGATTTCTAGATATTATCTGTACTCCAGATAATGGCCCAGTATAGTAGGTAAAAGTAGGAAAGGTCAGAGGTAATATAATTGATTTCTAGGTATGATCTGCACTTTAGATAATGGCCCAGTATGGTAGGTAAAAGCAGGAAAGGGCAGAGGTAACATGATTGATTTTTAAGTATGATCTGTACTCCAGATAATGGCCCAGTATGGTAGGTGAAATCAGGAAAGAAGGTCAGAGGTTATATAATTGATATACTGCCTCTGTTGGTCACCATGTTTGTGAGTTTCCCCTGGTGACAAAAGAAGGTACAATGCTCCACAGCAGAATATCAGAGTCTACAACAAGCAAGAACATTTAGAAGAAAAGAGGTTTAACCTTAAACTACGTAGAGGGTTCTTTACTGTAAGAGTGGCAAGGATGTGGAATTCCCATCTACAGGCGGTGGTCTCAGTGGGGGGCATCGATAGTTTCAAGAAACCATTAGATAAGCACCTGAACGACCGCAACATACAGGGATATACAATGTAATACTGACATATAATCACACACATGGGTTGGACTTGATGGACTTGTGTCTTTTTTCGACCTCACCTACTATGTAACTATGTAACATGAAAACCACATACAGTACACGTGGAACTATTTTGTTATTTAATAAGCATCCTGCAAAAGAAGTGCAAATAATTTTAAAATCATTAGACTGCTCAGAAAGTCAAGAAGACTGCAGATTATTCATGGAAATGAGATTAAAACAGAGGCCCTGGTTATAGTAGCACGCAGTTTCCCGAAAGAATTGATTCCAACCAAATTATATGTCATTATCTTAAGACCAAGTCTCAGCAGGAGCAGTGCATAGCATCCCATTTTTCCTTTCTTCCCTCCTACAAATACTGTACTTCACAAGACACTAGCAGCAAAGTGGACATCCTGTTTTCTTTTTAAACTCTGTGTACTTTCTCATCACATGGCATGACCTGCTATACAAAATAAACCCTTCATGTTCCCTTATCTGGATGCCACATGTACAAGCTATGCAAACTGTGGCAGACGAAAGGCATACTGTATCGCTGTCTATCATAACAACATAAAGCAGCAGTAAAAGGGCCATGTCGGTATATAAATTTGGGAGCTGCTATTGCTAACTTGCCTTAAAAAGGTGGAAGTTCTGGGGCTGATTTACTAAAGGAGTTGAGATTCCTCACAAAAAATAAAATGCAATTATCTAATCATGTATAAATCCAATTACTGTTTACTTATTTCGTCTGCATGATTAGATAACTGGGGGATATATTCAAACAAATACATTGGGGTCTAGTTTTAAAAAAAGTCGCTGAGCAAATATCTTATGTGGGATACACACTATAAGAAAATCGGGCGAATGATCGTTCGATTTTCCTCGTTGTTTCACAGCAAAACCGAGCCGATAAATGAAAATTTGTACGAAAATTCTCATAGGATAAAGGTTTTTTTTTTTGTTGTTTATTGTTTCTGATCATGCACAGTCTTCCTTTTCTGATTTCTCTTGTATGAAAATCATACAAAAATGGAACACATTAAACTAAAATCGTTCGTTCTGTTCCCGTACAAGAAAATTTTTGGAGTTTGTCCCTTCGGGAATTTTCGTACGAACATTCAGAATCGGTTGTCGAAAGTTGTGTACACACTGTACAAAAATCGTAATTCTTGCTTGATTTTTTTATAGTGTGTACGGGCCTTTAAGCCTTCACACAACTGTCACGAATAATGTAATATATGTTTATTTTCTATGATCAGCAGTTCTATCTAGTCGCCATTAATATAACTGCCAGTTCCATATAGTTGTAGTATTTTCTTGAAATACCCTATTATTGGCACTAGATAACATATTACACAAAATATGGCGATTATTCGTGACAGCAATGTGAATATTTGAGACATTCACTCAGCAAATTTTTTTATATAGAGACCCCCATTATATCAAGATGTCAACTCCTTTAGCACACACACCTCTATGTGGCTATTATTTTTATCCTGACTTAAATACATAGTGAGTCACTGGGGGATATTTATGAACTTGAAATTGCACTGAAAGTTCACTTGGAAGTGCAGTCGCTGTAGAGGGGAAGATCTTAAATAAGGGGAAGCTCTGCTGATTTTATCATCCCAGCATGTGCAAGCTAAAATGCTGTTTTTTATCTTCCTTGCATGTCTCCCTCGGATCTACAGCAAATGCACTTCCAAGTGCACTTGCAGTGCACTTGTAGTGCAGAGTGGATTTGCCTTTAGTAAATCAACCCCTCTGACTTGAAATAAGCACTAAGCGGTCTTACAAGCGTGCTTTTTTTTTTTTTAAAAAATACACTTTTTTTAATTAAAAAAATAAGACAACAGTAAAGTTAGCCCAATTTTTTTTGTAAATTGTGAAAGATAATGTTACGCCGAGTAAATTGATACCCAACATGTCACACTTCAAATTGCGCCCGCTCGTGGAAACTTTTACCCTTAAAAATCTCCATAGGCGATGTGTAAAAAATTCTACAGGATGCACATTTTAAGTTACAGAGGAGGTCCGGGGCTAGAATTATCGCTCTCACTCTAACGATCGCGGTGATACCTCACATGTGTGGTTTCAACACCATTTACATATGCGGGCGCTACTCAAATATGCATTCGCTTCTGCACACGAGCTCGGCGGGACGGGGCACGTTAAAACATTTTTTTTTTTCTTATTTATTTTGCTTTTTATTCTTTATTTTTACACTGTTCTTTTAAAAAAAAAAAAATTGTGTCACTTTTATTCCTATTACAAGGAATGTAAACATTCCTTGTAATAGAAAAAAAGCATGACAGGACCTCCTTAAATATGAGATCTGGGGTTAAAAAGACCTCAGAACTCATATTTACACTAAAATGCAATAATAAATAAAAAAATAAAAATAAAAAAATGTCGTTGACGTTGCTTCTGCCCTGCAATGGTATGGAGACGGGTGGGGGGCCATCTTCCCCTCACTCAGCTCCATACCACACAGGGAGAAGAATCTGATCTCGTCCACCGCTGCGGCAGAGGGCACCGGAGCGCGGCGGGAGGGGGCCCTCTCCCGCCACCGATAAAAGTGATCTCGTGGCAGAGACTACATCTTCGCCGCAGAGACCACTTTTATCTGAAAGCCAGCCACCTGCTGAAGAAGTGGATACCGGGGTTATGGCAGCTAGCTGCTGCCATAACAACGATATTCCCATAGCTCCCAGCTGTCCCTGATTTTGAGGGACTGTCCCTGATTTGGAGAAATGTCCCTCTTCCCCCCTCATTTTAGGCTGATCTATATAGTATAACCTTTTTTTTGTTAATTCTCCTTTAGGAGGTGTGGCAGGGGGCGTGTCCTATGCCTACATTTGTTTGTTAGTTGGTGTCCCTCATTCCCATCTCAAAATGTTGGGAGGTATGTATTCCACTTCAGCCGAGGTATAACAATGGCGGGCGGTCGGCAAGTGGTTAAAGAGTAACTCCACTTTTGTTGAGGAAAAAAAACAAATTCCCTCCGGGTGATCAGTGTACAGTACATTGCAGGGATATTAAAGCAGAACTTTAGTCATTTTTTCATCTTTCCATCTATTAAATCTTCTCCCCTTGTTGTTTTAACAAGTAAAACATTTTTTTTTTTGCTGCCAGTAAATAGCTTATACAGCCCACTTCCTGTTTCTTGTCTGGTAAAAAGCCTAGGCTTATGACATCATGCACAGCTCTCTCTCACTCTCATGAGAGTTTGCCAGGAAGGGAGGGGGATGAGTCATAAAAGGGCCAATGAAAGCTGCAGGGCTGCAGAGCTGGAGGTGTGTGTCTGTGTAAATCCAGGAAGTGAACAGGCAGCAGCTTCAGCTGCCCACAGTTAAAATGGATGCAGCCAGGCTTAGTGGAGGGAGATTCTGCAGCATATTTGGCAAGTACAGAATCACAGTATATATAAAATAATATACAAAGCGGTTGGAGGGAAGCTTCTGAATGACAAAGATGTTTTTATTATAAATTATGTGAGCAGACTGCAGTTCCTCTTTAACAAACCTTGTTGCAGATTCCTACCTGTTTCTGATCTGAAGAAATAGCTGTTTGTTCTGAATTGTGAATCTGAATGGGAGTGACTTTCTTATTTATATTCAGCTAATGTACTTGCAGTGTTCTAATGAGGGAAGTTGCAGGCTCTGCATCCATTTGGAAGTGATTATCCATTTTGGAGTATCTCACAAAAAATAACATTTTTGTTGCCAAGGAAGTGCAGACTTCTGGGAAAATCGGTGAACCAATCCCACAAGCAGGAAATAACATTTCTGGGGAAGTTCTGTACACTATTTGTGTACAGAACGCCTCTAGGTTGCCACAGTACATTGAATTTTACAGAAAATTACAGTTTGAAAAGGAAAGGTGATTTTTAACAACATTAAATTCTAACATCACTGTAGCAATTGTATAGCTATATTTTTTTATTTGCTATTTTTTCTCCCCCCATAAAAGTGGAATCACGCTTTAAATCAGTCCAGTGGTTCACTAAGTAATAAAGCGAGGTTAAAGATAACAGGCCCAAAGCGTACATGTTTATTAGCAAGAAGCTTCTATAGGTGAGCTAAAAATGTAATCACATTCATAGAAAACTGTTAAATGTAGAAAATGATTAGAAAAATATAGTAGACCTTTAACATAGAGCTATAAATTTGAATGGCTTGGGTATTTCCAGATAAAAAGTGTGCAGAAAGTGTATGCCTTGGGATCGCTCTATGGTGCTTTGAATCACCGGTGTTCACAATACAGAAGCATTATTGTAATCAAATCATTCCTTCCCATACTGAAACAACAGTCAGCACTGAGTATACTCAGACAATGACTTCACTATAATATGTCTTCTAATGGTACATACTTATTTCATTAACAGCATCACATACAATGAATTAACTAGTCTACTACTAATGTGACACTTTTATGTGTTTGTCTAAACATTTTTTTATTCTACCTGTGGTGGTATATAGAAGAATCTCTCATTAGGAGCCAATACTTTAGAAAATGACTGAAGCAGATGGGGCACATGGGTTGATTTACAAAAGGAATAGGGATGGTTTTACCAAGAAAAGTGAGTGTTAGCAATTAAGGTGAACTTGTGTATTCTTTGAACACCCACTTATTTTAGAGGAAAATTTAAAAAAAAAAAGATTTTTGCTAGTATGCGACTGCATATTAAGTGAACTGGCTCTACCCATTTAGTAAATCAACCACATGGTCTATTAGAGATGTACTCGTCACAGCATTTTATTACCAAAAACCATATATGCTTATTTACACATCATTGGAATAGTCTAAAAGCCAGCTCAGATCCAGTAGAGCACCAAAGGTGGTATTCCTGCAGGCACCAATAATGGAAATCTGGCTCTGCAGATATGTGACACTACTATTTCCAAGTTCCGATTTGCAGTTTCCGCTGTTACCACTCCATCACTTCAGTCTCTGTTAATGATAATTTAATTTCCTGGTGCCTTCATGGCAGCATATGCATGGTTGGTTACTCCTGCCCCGGCCAACCCATAGGGCCATTATAACTCTATAAAAGAAAGCGACGCCCCCCAGAGTCAATTAAAAATTCTGTTTACTTCAGCATTCCCCCCCCCCCCCCCCCCCGTTAGCGAGGAATTTACCATGTGTATGCTGCCATGAAGGCACCAGGAAAATGGAATATTTACCTTTCTGTAATTTTCCTTTCCTGGTGCCTATCCATGGCAGCATATTCCCCTCCTTTGTTCTCATTCTTGTGGCTAAATTGAGTCTAGTTACGAGAATGGGGGCGGCGGGGGGCGTCACTCTCTTTTATAGAGTTATAATGGTCCTGTGGGTTGGGTTGACCACCCAACCATGCCTATGCTGCCATGGATAGGCACCAGGAAAGGAAAATTACGGAAAGGCAAGTGTTCAATTATCTATTATCACACTGCTCATAGTCTAAACTGCAGGCAGGCGACATAGGAAAGAGGTCTCACAGAGTAGGGAAGGGTTATAGGTAGTGGTGAACTGAAATAAAAATTCTGGACCTAAACCCAAAGTTCAGGAAGCACTTGGCAGAAAACCGAAACCAAAATGGACAGTATTTTACTTTTTAATTAGGATCATGCATTTAAATAAATATGAATTCATTTTCGGCCACTATCGGTTTCTTTTCGGTAGATAGGCTGCTTTCACACTGAGCAAGTCTTAAAGAAAGCAGAAGAAAAGCTCAAGTAAAATGCATCCTGTTAAATTCTATGTATGTTTTCACACTGGTCTGTTGCATTTCGGCTGCAGTGTTAAAAATCCTGTTTGCCACACTTTTGGTGCATATTTGGTCAGTTAAAAAAAAAAAAAAAAACGCACTCAAAACGCACTTCCTTATTGAAATGCATAAAAAAAGCCATGTTGTGTTTTTGATACAGTTTTTGAGTTACATGACCTATAAAAAACCCAGCATAAACGCAGTAAAATCGCTGTAAAATCATGGCAAATTGCACGCGTTTTTTGGCAGCCATTGTCAGCACCTTTTTTTTCTACCGGTAAAACGCTGATAACCCTATTTTCGGTGCATCCCTAGTTTTAGGGGGTTGCCCAGGGAGGCCTATCCAATCACCTGAAGGTAGCAGCATAAAACCTGTGGTCTATGACTATCCAGCCTGTGTCCTATAAGGTGCGATTAAGATAAAAGAAGTTGCAAAATCAACTGCTTGATTGTCCAGTTTAGCAAGGACATGTGAAGTACAAGACTGGCTTTACAAATCCAATCTAACTGAATTGTAAATCATTTTACAAATAAAAACTCTCTCTCTCTATATATATATATATATATATATATATATATATATATATATATATATATATATATATATATATATACACACACACAGCATCTTACAAAAGTGAGTACACCCCTCACATTTTTGTAAATATTTTATTATATCTTTTCATGCGACAACACTGAAGAAATGACACTTCGCTACAATGTAAAGTAGTGAGTTTACAGCTTGTATAACAGTGTAAATTTGCCCTCAAAATAACTCAAAACAAAAGTAAGTACACCCCTAAGTGAAAATGTCCAAAATCGGCCCGAATTAGCCATGTTCTCTCCCCGGTGTCATGTGACTCGTTAGTGTTACAAGGTCTCAGGTGTGAATGGGGAGCAGGTGTGTTAAATTTGGTGTTATCGCTCTCACTCTCTTATACTGGTCACTAGAAGTTCAACATGGCACCTCATGGCAAAGAACTCTCTGAGGATCTGAAAAAAAGAATTGTTGCTCTACATAAAGATGGCCTAGGCTATAAGAAGAACCTGAAACTGAGCTGCAGCACAGTGGCAAAGACCATACAGGAGAGATTCCACTCATAGTAGGGGAGGTTGAAAAAAGACACAAGTCCATCAAGTCCAACCTATGTGTGTTATTTTATGTCAGTATTACATTGTATATCCCTGTATGTTGTGGTCGTTCAGGTGCTTATCTAATAGTTTTTTGAAACCATCGATGCTCCCCGCTGAGACCATCGTCTGTGGAAGGGAATTCCACATCCTTGCCGCTCTTATGCCCTGTACACACGGTCGGACATTGATCGGACATAAATACAAATACTGTATGTACATATGTCATAAAAACGACATTTGGCAATAAAATGAATATCAATCTTGACCATGATTAATTGTAGCTATAATACAAGATATTTCCTATTAACAGCCATTGGTACACCATATGCAACTGAGCTGCTGTACAAACAAAAAAAGATACACATTAATAGTTACATAGTACTCAATGAATTTTGAAGGTATATATGGGCCAGTAAATAGGTCATGAGCCAGACTTGACTGAGCACCCCATGGAAACTCGACGCGTTTCATGGCTATATGCCATTCATCAGGAGTTGGGTACAGAAATAAAAGGTCGCTAAAGCACTATGCTTGGCTAGCATTGAGGAAGAGGGGACCCCAAAACGGTTGTCTGTTCCGAAGCTGAGGCAAGGAACCCCGCCCCTGCCAAGAAAACATCCACATAGCATACTCGATCGCCACAACACATTCCACATGTGTGGGGATGATTGGAAATATAGTGTTGTGTGTGTATCCAGTGAATGAGCTGTGTGTGCTACCTCCCTGTTGTAAAACACATAGTGAAAACATTGCCCCTTACTTGTTTGGAGAGTCCCTTGGTCTTCATGGCAGTGTTTGGTTAATGGTGCCTCTTACTTAGGTGTTGCAGCCTCTGGGGTCTTTCCAAAAGGTGTGTATATGTAATGACAGATCATGTTACACTTAGATTGCACACAGGTGGACATAATTTCACTAATTAGGTGACTTCTGAAGGTAATTGGTTGCACCAGAGTTTTTTTATGGGCTTCATAACAAAGGGGGTGAATACATACACACATGCCAATTATCAGTTTTTTATTTCTGAAAAATAGTTTTATGTATATATTTTTCTAATTTTACTTCACCAACTTTGACTATTGTGTTCTGATCCATCACATATAATTCAGATTAAAAAAAACATTGAACTAAAGGCTGTAATGTAACAAAATTGGTAAAAATCCAGGGGGGGTGAATACTTTTGCAAGGCACTGTACTAACCCATGCAAATGACTCATTGTAATAACGCACATGTTAATCGCAAGTTCCTGCAACACAAGTAGTGTGTGGACCCTCACTTTCCTCAGAAATGAATGGGAGTGTGGAGAATATGCATGCATGGACCCAGCTAAGATCCTGACAAGTTGTCTGATCTTATCAATGTGAGAGGATACCAGGCACAACAGATCATGATATATAGCCAATTATAGAACTTTTTCATAGCCATTTTTACAGGAACATGTGTGTTTGGAATAATGTGCAGCAGAGGGAAAAGATCTGCAAAGTTCTCAATCAACCCGCCGGCTGCCCGCGGTTGATGGGTAGATCGCGATTGACGAGTTGCCGACTCTCAATTTACTGGTTTAAAAAACAGTTACATTTAAGGCATGCTGTGAATGCTTACTGTCACATTTGCTTGTGCTGTCAACCAACCTGTGAAACCATCAAATGTCTGGTGTCATAACTGATCACGTGCAGCACCAAGGCAGTTGTGGATCAAACAGAAGCTAGGATGGCTTAGTTACACTTTAACCACTTCAGCTCTGAAAGTTTTTACCCCCTTCATAACCAGGCCATTTTTTGCTATGCAGGACTGTGCTACTTTAACTCATTGTTTCTCAACTCCAGTCCTCAAGGCGCCCCAACAGGTCATGTTTTCAGGCTTCCCATTATTTTGCACAGGCGATTTGATTAGTTTAACTGCCTTAGTAATTACCACAGCCTTTTCATCTGAGGGAAATCCTGAAAACATGACCTGTTGGGGCGCCTTGAGGACTGGGGTTGAGAAACACCGCTTTAACTGACAATTGCACCACTGCAACACTGTACCCAAATTAAATGTATATATTTTTTACACAAATAGAGCTCTCTTTTGGTGGTATTTGATCACCTCTGTGTTTTTTTTTAAATTTTCTTTATATATATATATATATATATATATTTTTTTTTTTTTTTTTTTTTACTTTCTGCTATAAAACATATCCCATAAAAAAAAAAATCAAAAATCAAATCTCTTAATACATTTTGACCAAAATGTATTCTGCTACATGTCTGGTATAAAGAAATCCCTATCAGTGTATATTGATTGGTTTGCATAAAAGTTATAGTGTCTACAAACTGGCATATACAGTATACTGGAATTGTTTTTTATTTGTGGCAGTGATCAGTGACTTATAGCAGGATGGTTGGCAATTTGACACTAACTGACACTTTGTGGGAACTAACTAACTGCCACTAACTTCACCAGTGACATTATTACAGTGATCAGTGCTAATAATACGCACTGTCACTGTACTAATGATACTGAGCTGGAAGGGGTTACTATATAGGGTCATCAAGGGGTTAAATATGCGCCTAACAAGTGTTTATGTGTTTACTGTGTGCTGCTTTTACTGGGGATCTAGTTGTTTTCCAGGAATAAAAAACAACTAGATCCACTGATTAGATCCACTGTCACTGAACACAGCTCTGTGCTGTTACAAAGCTGTGTTTGGTTACGCTCCGAGACGGTTGCCGGGCCGGGACCCGGTGATCGGCACATGCTGTGACGATTCACAGCAGAGCTAGGCACCCGCCCCTACAAGAAAATGTGAAATCACACACACATATATATATATATATATATATATATATATATATATATATATATATATATATATATATATATATATTTATATACACACATGATTCTGCGCAGCCGGCCTGCACTGTTGCAGTAAATGTACAGTGCACCTTTAGCAAATAGTTAACTCCGTCAGCTCCCACTACCGCCCTCTGTCCAGTACTGTGCTGTCTTCGGCTCTGCTGTACACACACTGTCAGGTAGGAGAGTGCTACCTACACAGTCAGTGGTGGCTAGTGCTCAATATTTTGGGGGCGGTGGTAAACAAACCTGCCCCCCTCACTTGCACCGCCGCCATCCACTAAGACTCCCTGGCCAATCAGGTCTAAGGACCTGTTTTCTTAATGGCCAGGAGGAGAATCAGGAAGACAATAGCGAATATTAATTTGCTATTGTCACACAACTGAGTGAGTTTGTGGCACAGTGCTCTGCGCCCAGAGCCCACCTTTTTTTTAAGCCAATTAGAACCTCCGACTCTAATCGTGTGCTTAAAAAAAAAAAAAAAACCCATTGAAATCCATGTGTCCGGCGCCCTGCATGTAGATTAGGGGCCGGGCTGCCACTGTACACAGTGCTGTGTGTTTGTGAAGGGGACAGAGTGCACTATTGTCATTGCGGGGGAAGGAGAGGACACTACTTTGACACACTATGTGTTCTTCATGCCGCTTAACAGTTTTTTTTTTTTTTTTTCCAACATTATAGAGTTTAGAATCGTATATTATAGCGCAGTGATTGGGGGCACAGTAAAAAAAAAAAAAAGAGCCTCAAACATGCGTTCAAAGAGAAGCATATGCTGTACATACACATGCTAGTGGTCAGAACAAATCAATATTCTAGAAAGAAATGTAGGTGTGTATCTGTAAAGAGCATGCACACAAAACGTCCATGAAAGCAATCAATATCCCTGGCAGATAAATCCACGGCAAGGGCCCATTCACACCAGAACCTGCGCACCTACTGCATGTTTTGTCATGCACATTTGCACACCTCCCAACATTTTAAGATGGGAATGAGGGACACCTACTAGCAAGTGTATGTAGGCATAGGACACGCCCCCTGCCACACCCCCCTTAAAGGAGAATTAACCAAAAAAAAAAAAAAGGTTACTTAAATCCACAAGGGACTTTTTTTTACCACTACTATTCCTTTATATTGGATTTTAAAATTTACAAATGCAGCAATTTAGAAATTGGATGTGAGGTTTAGCTCTGGGAAACACTTTTTGAAAGATAAAAAGTGCATGTTATATATAACTCTATAGATCAGACCAAAATGAGGGACAAATGAGGAGGAATGAGGGACTGAGGAACATTGCTCCAAATCAGGGACAGTCTCTCCAAATCAGGGACAGTTGGGAGCTGTGCATTTGCATGCATGTGATGTGCGTTTTCCTCTTGAGGTCACCTCCTTCGTTTTTTGGTGGGTGGCTTTTATGTTTACACTTGTGTGATGTGACACTGCATGTGATTTGCACAGGAATCGCACCACATTCCTGCACAAATCACATGTAATGTCTGTGCAGTACGATTTCGGCCATACATTTTTTTACGTCTCATATCGCATCCACACCAGAATGGTGCAGGACCCCCCCCCACACACACACACATGAAAGGGTGGGAACACCTATGTGGTGCGATTCTGGCAATCGCACTGTTTTACAATCTGGTAAGATAACATTGACACCTGCAACAGATTGCAATGCGATGCGGGAAACGCACAGGATTCGCTGTTTCCCGCATCGCATAAGTGTGAACCAGGGATGCGTCGTGTTTACGGAGAAATGCAGCTGCTGTACTTTTTTGCACTGCAATAGTGTGACCTATACCCATAGGATAAGCTGGATTTTGGACTGTCTATACAGTTGCAACTGTATGTGAGGTGACTGGCCCCTACATTGGCATATATTAATATGCCAGCGTGCATGCAGCCAATGGCCGGCCCTGTCTGCAATGACACGTGTCATCTGGGTGCCTGACCATCTCACGTTCTATCTCCATGAAAGAAAACAACTACTGTATCCGCCATCAGCACAGACACCGATCATCATCACCAATCACATGACCTGCTTCTAATTGACACACCGCGACCACAGCGTGCCTATCACTACAACAGCTGACCTGACCGCATCCAGCGTCTTCCTACTTCCCGGCTCTGATTGGCTGCGCGGAAAATTACCTCTTCCTATCCAGCATAGGCGAGGGGCGGGACCAGGAAATGGTGAGTGCTGATTAGACACGTCACGAGGGTCGGCGTCACCTTCCTGGCTTGGAGAAGAGAGCAGGTAACACATAGACTGGGTTGGTGCTAGGAGGGTCTGTGCTGTGTGAGTGGGGGGAGGGCGCTCCATCGCTGGAGGTATCATTGTATCAGTGTGCAGCTCACATTTCAACTGTGTCTACTACACATACTTGTACTGCTTTACTACTCCCTCTGTCACTGTCTATATGCCATTTCCAGGGACATTCCCTGCACAGCTCATTCATCCTCACTCACTAGAAATACTCTACAGCTCATTGTTATTAATATACATTTCTTCACACTAACCACTTCAATACTGGGCACTTTTACCCCCCTTCCTGCCAATTTTCAGCTTTCAGCGCTGTCACACTTTGAATGACAATTGCGCGGTCATACAACACTGTACCCAAATGACAGTTTTATCCTTTTTTTTTTTTTTCCTTTTTTTTTTTTTTTGAGACAGCACATTCTTTTGATTCACTACTGTGTTTTTTTTTTTTTTTTTAATTAAAAAAAAAAAAATATATATAAATAAATATATATTCTTTGATAAACAAATGAAAAAAAGACTGAAAATTTTGAAAACAACTTTTTTTTTTTTTTTTCCTTATCTTATGTCTTAAAATTTTGTGCATTTTTTGTCCTTCGCTGTTGTATGCTGATGAGGCTGCAGTGCTGGGCACCGATAGTCAGGCTGGATGGGCACTGATAGTCAGGGTAGCTGTCCCCTATCACGCTTGCCCGGGTACCAGCTCTCCTCACATTGTGATAGCACATGAGGAAAGTAATGCCAGTAACTGGCAAGTTTGTTTATGTGTGATCAGCTGTGACTGGACACAGCTGATCACATGGTAAATGCCCACTGTTATTGGCTCTTTACCGCAATCTGTGATTTAGCTGCCATCACAGAGCGTGCCCCAGGGGACGCATGGGGGGGGGGGGGGTGCAGTTTCTCCAAGAACTAGAGAGCTGTGCTGTAGCAGTCTTTTAGCTATAGCATTGACATCATTTTTTTTTTTTGGGGGGGGGGGGGGAATAGTAAAAATAAAATAATGTGGTTGCATTAGTGTGCCCACCCGCTTATAACTGGGGATGTAGCAAGGTTCAGAATTAAGCAATCACATTTTAACTCCTGTTAAATAGGAGTCAGTACACACCTGTCATCATTTAAAGTGCCTCTGATTAACCCCAAATAAAGTTCAGCTGTTCTAGTAGGTATTTACATTTTCTTAGTCGCATCCTACAGCAAAAGCCATGGTCCATAGAGAGCTCCCAAAGCATCAGAGGGATCTCATTGTTAAAAGGTATCAGTCAGGAGAAGGGTACAAAAGAATTTCCAAGGCATTAGATATACCATGGAACACAGTGGAGAAAATATGGCACAACAGTGACATTACCAAGAACTGGCCGTCCCTCCAAAATAGATGAAAAGACGAGAAGAAAACTGGTCAGGGAGGCTGCCAAGAGGCCTACAGCAACATTAAAGGAGCTGCAGGAATATCTGGTAAGTACTGGCTGTGAGGTACATGTGAAAATAATCGCCTGTATTCTTCATATGTCTGGACTATGGGGTAGAGTGGCAAGACGGAAGCCTTTTCTTACGAAGAAAAACATCCAAGTTCAGCTATATTTTGCAAAAACACATCTAAAGTCTCCTAAAAGCATGTCGGAAAATGTGTTCTGGTCTGATGAAACCAAGGATGAACTTTTTGGCCATAATTCCAAAAGATATGTTTGTCGCAAAAAAACACTGCACATCACCAAAAGGACACCATACCCACAGTGAAGCATGGTGGTGGCAGCATCATGCTTTGGGGCTGTTTTTCTTCAGCAGGAACAGGGGCCTTAGTCAAGGTAGAGGGAATTATGAACCGTTCCAAATACCAGTCAATATTGGCATGAAACCTTCAGGCTTCTACTAGAAAGCTGAATATGAAGAGGAACTTCATCTTTCAGCATAACAAAAACCCAAAGCATACATCCAAATCAACAAAGGAATGGCATCACCAGAAAAAGATTAAAGTTTTGGAATGGCCCAGACCTGAATCCGATTGGAAATCTGTGGGGTGATCTGAAGAGGGCTGTGCACAGGAGATGCCCTCGGAATCTGACAGATTTGGAGTGTTTTTGCAAAAAAGTGGGCAAATATTGCCAAGTCACGATGTGCCATGCTGATAGACTCATATCCAAAAAGACTGAGTGCTGTCATAATAATCAAAAGGAGCTTCAAAGTATTAGTTTAGGGGTGTGCACACTTATGCAACCAGATTTTTACTTCCCTCCACCTAAAAGATTTGTTTGCTCAATTGAGTTGTACAGTTTATAGGTCACATTAAGGCTCCTTTCACACTTATACGACTTCAAAGTCGCACGATTTTACCGCGATTTCGCGGCCGCGATTTTGCCGCGATTTTACCGCGATCTGCCGCGATTTTACCGCGATTTGGGAGCAGTACTACTTTGCCACGTTTTTGGCATTAACAAATGAAAACATACAGTAGTTGGTATGAATCATAAGGGGGAACTCCACGCCAAGTTTTAAATAAAAAAAACTGGCGTGGGTTCCCCCCCAGGGGCATACCAGGCCCTTAGGTCTGGTATGGATTGTAAGGGGAACCCCCTACGCCGAAAAATCGGCGTGGGGGTCCCCCCAAAATCCATACCAGACCCTTATCCGAGCACGCAGCCCGGCCGGTCAGGAATGGGGGTGGGGACGAGCTGGCGCCCCCCCCCTCCTGGACCGTACCAGGCCGCATACCCTCAACATGGGGGGTGGGTGCTTTGGGGCATGGGGGGCGCCCTGCGGCCCCCCCCACCCCAAAGCACCTTGTCCCCATGTTGATGAGGACAAGGGCCTCTTCCCGACAACCCTGGCCGTTGGTTGTCGGGGTCTGCGGGCGGGGGGCTTATCGGAATCTGGGAGCCCCCTTTAATAAGCGGGCCCCCAGATCCCGGCCCCCCACCCTATGTGAATAAGTATGGGGTACATGGTACCCCTACACATTCACCTAGGGAAAAAAGCGTCAATAAAAAACACAGTACTTTAAAGTATTTAAAATAATTTATTAGGCAGCTCCGGCATCTTCTTCCGACTTCGGGGGTCCTCTTCCGACTTCGGGGGTCTCTCCGGCGTCTTCTCCCGGTGTCCGCATCTTCTGCCGGCTCCACCGCTATCTTCTGGCGCTCTTTTGCCAGCGGTGGTCCGGACCTCTGGATCGTCTTCTTCCCTCTTCTCTTCCAGAGATGTTGACACGACGCTCTCTCCAGCCAGAATGGTCTCTGTGCGCTCCGCACCGGACTTATGTAGGCGGTGACCCCGCCCCCTTATGCCGTCACAGTCCCTGGGCATGCTGGGACTGTGATGTTTTAGGAGGCGTGGTCACCGGGTGATGACCACGCCCCCTTATGACGGCACAGTCCCAGCATGCCCCGGGACAGTGACCTCATAGGGGGGCGGGGTCACCGCCTATATAAGTCTGTTGCGGAGCGTTCAGAGACCATTCCAGCTGGAGAGAGCGTCGTGTCAACATCTCTGGAAGAAAAGAAGAAGGCAGAAGACAGAAGTCCGGACCACCGCTAGCAATTGAGCTGCAGAAGAAAGCGGAGGAGCCGGCAGAAGATCAGGACACCGGAGAGACCCCCGAAGTCGGAAGAGGACCCCCGAAGTCGGAAGAAGATCCCGGAGCTGACTAATAAATTATTTTAAATACCTGTGTACTGTGTTTTTTATTGACGCTTTTTTCCCTAGGTGAATGGGTAGGGGTACCATGTACCCCATACTCATTCACATAGGGTGGGGGGCCGGGATCTGGGGGCTCCCTTATTAAAGGGGGCTCCCGGATTCCGATAAGCCCCCCGCCCGTAGACCCCGACAACCAACGGCCAGGGTTGTCGGGAAGAGGCCCTTGTCCTCATCAACATGGGGGCAAGGTGCTTTGGGGTGGGGGGGCCGGCAGGGTGCCCCCCATGCCCTAAAGCACCCACCCCCCCATGTTGAGGGCATGCGGCCTGGTACGGTCCAGGAGGGGGGGGGGGCGCTCGCTCGTCCCCACCCCCATTCCTGACCGGCCGGGCTGCGTGCTCGGATAAGGGTCTGGTATGGATTTTGGGGGGGACCCCACGCCGATTTTTCGGCGTAGGGGGTTCCCCTTAGATCCATACCAGACCTAAGGGCCTGGTATGCCCCTGGGGGGGAACCCACGCCGTTTTTTTCATTTAAAACTTGGCGTGGAGTTCCCCCTCTGGATTCATACCAGACAGCTGTCAGCACTGCCTGTCGCTCATCGGGAAAGGAAAAAAGTTTTCCTTTCCCGATCAGCGAGCCAGGCTTGTGCTTACAAAGTCGTGCTGAAGTCGTGTCTATATTATTCAGGCACGACTTGCATGCTACTTTCAGGGTTTAACATTGAGGTCTATGGAGTACAACTCGCATAGAAGTTGGACCAAAGTAGTGCAGGGACTACTTTCAAGTCGGCACGACTTAAAGTCGTGCCAATATGAATGGTAGTCATTGAAAATCATGGAGAATGACTTGTCATACGATTTTGCAGTACAAAATCGTGGGACAAGTCGTGTAAGTGTGAAAGGGGCCTAAAGGTGGAAGAAGTTCTGAAATGATGTATCTTTGTGTCATTTTTTTTTTTTTTTCTTTGCATCCCAGAAGCCTGACATTTTAACAGGGGTGTGTAGACTTTTTATATGCACTGTACCTGACAGGGGTACACACACACAAAGTTTTGTCTTTGTTTTAAAACAGTAACTAAACTCTCCTCCTGCTAGTCTGAGGTCATGTCCCTGTGTTCTTGGGCCTGGCTTCATGTTGAAAATACTGCCTTCCTGAACTATATTCACCCCCTTGATGTATTTAACCACTTGAACTCCAGGAGGGTTTACCCCTTCGTGACCATTTTTTGTTATTCATCACTTTACTACTTTAACTGGTAATTGTACGCTCATGCAACACTGTACACAAATTAAATGTGGCAGGAAAAGTGGGGAACAGGTATACAAAAGAAGTTTTAATAAAATTCAACTACAATAAACATTATATTTGTACAGTACATCTAGCAAGATAACCAAGAGGACCATTTGAAGAGGAACTTTTCCATGGCTAAGTTTTTCCTGGCTATTATTTTCCTCCACCTCACATTGAAAATTGAGGTATGCAAGTGTAGACGTCAGGGAAGGGGGTTCTGTCATTTTCCAATGTCTGGTAATATTTAATTTTGCTGCAAGCAATATATCAATCACTACTCGTGACCTTGGAGGGAATTTTCCTATGCCCAAATGGAGCAGAGCTAGCGATTGGATTAGGAGTTGGAGTCTGTGCTACAGAGGAGATTAGGGGAAAGATTTGTCTCCAGAAGGAGCAGAGAGATCTGCAAAACCAGAGGAGATGTGCTAACGAACCTACACTGCCGCAGGCCCTCTAGCAGGTACTGGAGGAGTTTGGGTAGATTGATAGCTTATAAGGTGTTGGATACCACCTGTGTATAGGGTTTTTTTTTTTTTTTTTTTTTTTTAACATGCTTCCCAATGATTGGAGCAATGGGATGCTTTGTGCCACATTGTAGGGGTTTGCGTTTAAAATTTAGTTCAGTTTCCCATTTTGAGGGTGCTAATTTGGGAACGGGGTCGGTGGTCATTTAGAGCTGCGTACATTGTGGAAATGCCCTGTTTTGGGTATGTGGGTTGAGAGTAAAATTTGTGAAATGTGTCTAGTATAGAGACTGTGGAGGAGAGTTTAGAGGCCTTAAGGTAATGGTTGATCCTCATATATGTATAGGACTCCAGAGTCTGGGAGATAGAATTCGGTTTGGATGTCTTTGAAGGTTTTTGGTGATATCCGATAGAGCATTAATTCCATATGTGTGCCAATGCTGGATCTTGAGGCCAGGGGTTAAACTGATTGGAGCTCTAAGGGGGATAGAGTGGGTATAGAAGAGTTGATTACCCATGTATCAAGTGTGTGTTTCTTCCAAGCTAGTAGTGATGCTTTGACTGATGGAAAGGAATATGTCATAGGTAGGGGAGAGCCCGCAGTGGTAAGGAGGGTGCCTAGCAAGGTATTGGATGTAGGAGGTAGAGATTCTGTAATCTATCAAATGTTTCTGGGAGGGGTGCCACCAGTAGTAGGGCTGCAACTAACTATTATTTTCATAATTGATTAGTTGGCCGATCTTATTGTTTCGATCGATTTAATCAGTTAATAACCTTTTAAAAGTGTGGTGTATAATTTAGTTAATATGTAAAGTTTTGGCATATAACACACTTTTTTCCCCCTTTAAAATAGGGGGAAAATCGTGTGTGCGTGTTATACGCCGATATAGGCTGCCACCGAGGGGAAGGAGGGGACAAGCGCTGCCGAAATAGAGCTAGATCTCCTGTGTACTTGGTTTGCAGTCACACTCAGTCCCGCCCCCTGGAATCTCCTAGCATTGAGGTCCCAGCATTGGACCGGCGTTATGTCCATCATAGGATCTGGGCCAAGGGGCGAGACTGGGCATGATGCTGAGTACACAGGAGATCCGGCTCTATTCCGGCATCGCTCGTCCCCTCCTTCCCCTCGGTGGCAGCCTATATTTCGGCAAGGCTGCAGATGCACACTGATCAATCTTCAGTAAGAAGCAATGCTGCAGGTGGGCACTGATTAGGCTTCAGATGGGCACAAATCAGGCTGCACTGAAGCTGCAGATGGGCACTTATCAGGCTGCATTGATGCTCACTGACCAATATTTTGCTTCAAAGTGGTTTATTTTTTAAAAAAATTATTTTTTTTTCCTGAAACTTCCCTCTTAAATTGGGGTTAGAGCTGCATGATTCTGGCTAAAATGAGAATTTTTTTTTTTTTATTTTGCTTAGACAATAGATCACGATCCTCTCACGATTCTCGCGGCGTTTTCGTTTTTTTAATTGAAGTGTATTTTTTCCCAAAAAATTGCGTTTGAAAGAGACCGCTGGGCAAATACAGTGTGGCATAAAATATTGCAGCAATTGCCATTTTATTCCCTAGGGTCTCTGCTAAAATATATATGTTTGGGGGTTCCAAATTTTCTAGCAAAAAAAATATTTTAACTTAAAGGTGTCGGAAAAAGATTTAGACTTTAAGTGGTTAAACGTCCTGCCTTTACAAGTTGTTGAAAACTTGTCAGACTGCCTGGACTTTGTTTAAAAAAAAAAAAAAAAATTGCGATCTCGATGCACACAACCCCCCCTGACGATCCATATTGCTGAGTTTGCCGATTCTTTAATTTAACAAGTGGAGAGACTATCTGCTCACTCAGCTGTCAAAAGAAAACATCCGGGCAGTCTGCCAAGTTTAGAATATGAAACCTTGTAACTAACCTTCCTTCTTAGATCAAAGGGATACACTTGTTTGTTTAAAAAACAAAAAAAAAAAAAAACTGCAGACTGCCCGGATGTTTTCTTTTGACAGCTGAGTGAGCAGATAGTCTCTCCACTTGTTATATAAAAGAATGGGCAAACTCCGCAATATGGATTGTGGGGGGGTTGTGAATCGAGTTTTTGCGTTTTTTTTTTTTTTTTTGTTACAATTAATTGTGCAGCTTTTAATTGGGGTGCATGTTATACGCCGATAAATACAGTATCTCTATGCAGCAGTAAATATAAATAACCAACTAAATGGTTAGGGAGCAAAATCTCTAATCCACTTTGAGAATAACAGAAGAGATATACTGTATATACTATTAGAGGTTGAAGCTGGTAAATATCATCAGACTCAGATCAAATTTTTTTTATTTAACCGCTTCCGGACCAGTTATCCTGCGGCAGATTGGCTCCCCTGCGCGAAATCATGTAGCTGTACGTTGGCTCGCGGGGTCTGGGTAGCAGGCAGCGCCCGCTGCACAGCGGGGGTGCCGATGCTTGTGACCGACGGTCATGATGACCGCCGGCCACGAGCAATCATGACCAGGAGAGACAGAACAGGGACGAGTGTGTGTAAACGCCCACTTCCCTGTTCTGACAGGAGTGACAGATCGTGTGTTCCTAATGGCTAGGAACCACGATCCATCACTTCCTCTAGTTAGTCCCCTCCCCCTTCAGTTAGATTCACCTCCCAGGGAACATGGTTAACCCCTTCACCGCCCGTAGTGTTAACACCTTCACTGCCAATGTGTTTTTACAGTAATCAATGCATTTTTAATAGCACTGATCGCTGTATTAATGCCAATGGTTTCAAAAATGTGTCAGAATTGTCCGATGTGTCCGCCATAATGTCAGTCACGCTAAAAATCAGTGATCGCCGCCATTACTAGTAAAACAAAAAAATAAAAAATAAAAATGCTATAAATCTATCCCCTATTTTGTAGACGCTATAACTTTTGTGCAAACCAATCAATATACACTTATTGCAAATTTTTTTTTTTTTTTTTTTTTTGTTTGTTTATAGCGCAAAAAATAAACCGCAGAGGCGATCAAATACCACCAAAAAGCTCTAATTAGTGGAAAAAAAGGACAAAAAATTTTGTTTGGGTACAACATTGCACAACCGCGCAATTGTTTGTTAAAACGACGCAGTGCCGAATCGCAAAAAACGATCTGGTCAGGAAGGGGTAAATTCTTCCGGGGCTGAAGTGGTAAAGGGGGAAAAAAAAAAGTTGAAGACTGTTTTGCAGATTTTCAAACAGAACTGTACTAAATATTATGCTGGCGATACAAAAACAATGTCTTCCTTTTATTAAAAAAAAAAAAAAGGTAATTTTAAGAACGTTCGTTCGATTTTCTAATCGTTAGTGGGGTCAAATCGATGTTTGTTTTCAACCACAGTGATGGGAAAATCTAGAAATAATTAGAAAACTTCTTGGTTAAATGAATTTTTAGACAGTGTATGTTTTTCGTTCAGAAATTACATTCATTTTAAAACAGAATGTTAAAAGCAAGTGAAATTTTCAAACCACATTCTTTCATTCAGCGATTGTACAAAGATTTTTCGTTTGAATATTCTCGTCTGAAAATTGATCCGTGTGGCCAGCATAAAGCACGGTGCACACCTATACAGTTTGCTTTTGATCTGTTTCTGTGGTGCTTTTTGCTGTGCATTATGATTTTTGCATACGTGATTTTGCTCCGAATTTGCATTTTTTTTGTTTTTTTTTTTTTCATTTTTTGGCCAGTTTTTTGTTGGGCAGATAAAAAAAATCACAAATTGCTGCAAAAACACACTACATGCTTTTCTGCAGCTGCTCCATTAACAACTTCCATACAGGGCATTTTCACCACCTTCCCGCCCAAGCCAGCTTTCAGCGCAGTCACACTTTGAATAACAATTGCACGGTCATACAACATTGTACCCAAATGAAATTTTTATTATTTTTTTCCCCACTAATAGAGCTTTCTTTTGGTGGTATTTGATCACTTCTGCGGTTTTTATTTCTTGCGCTATAAACAAAACAAGAGTGACAAGTTTGAAAAAAACACTATTTTTTACTTTTTGCTATAAATAAATATTCAATTTTTTTTTTTTTTGGAAACAAATTTTTTCCTCAGTTTAGGCTGATACATATTCTTCTACATATTTTTGGTAAAAAATATCGCAATAAGCGTATATTTATTGGTTTGTGCAAAAGTTATAGCGTCTACAAAATAAGGGGATAGATTTATAGCATTTTTATTTATTTTTTACTAGTAATGGTGGCGATCTGCGATTTTTATCATGACTGCGATATTGCGGCGGACACATCGGACAATTTTGACACATTTTTGGGACCATTCACATTTATACAGCGATCCGTGCTATAAAAATGCATTGATTACTGTATAAATGTCACAGGCAATGAAGGGGTTAACCAGGAGGGGGCGCTGTAGGGTTAAATGTGTTCCTAAGGAGTGATTCTAACTGTGGGGGGGGAGGGGATTTACAAGTTGAGGAGACCGATCAGTGTTCCTCTGTACAAGGAACACACCATCCGTCTCCTCCCATCTGACAGGATGTGGATCTGTGTGTTTACACACACAGATCCACGGTCCTGCTCGGTTACCGGGCAATCGCGGGTGCCCGGCGGACATCGTGGCCGCCGGGCACGCGCACTGGGACTTGAGTGACGCGGTGGGCGCGCGCCCCCCCCCTAGGGATCCTGGAAGGCAGCGCCGTCAAATGACGGCGGCCCAGGATAACAGCTGCACCGTCCCGCCGTCATATGACGGTGGACGGGCAGCAAGTGGGTTAAAGTATATTGAACCAAAAAAGCACCGTTTTTGCGTTTTTGAAAAAAGTCCTTGACACTTTCCAAATACGCAGCGGCTGAAAAAAAAAGCATAGATGTGAACGTGTCCCATAGGAAACCATGTTAAATGAAGTGTAGTGCGTTTCTGCAAAAAACACATAGGTGTGAACCAGACCTAAGACGTTTAGTAAAATAATGGGGTTAAAAAAACTAAAATTAACCCTTTATAGTACAAAGAGAAAATCGCTACTGTAAAGGGTTATTTTTTTTTTACTGTGGAACAGTGAAAGTAATATTTATGGATGTTGGGAAGCCCTACTCCGCCCCGTTTTGTGATGTCTTACTAATATGTGGTGAGCACATCTAGGTGGTTTCTAACCCGTATGAATTTTTTGATCTGTCTTTGTATTGAAGAGGAAAAAAGCGAGAGGGACCAGCATCACTACCGTGCGGAACAGGTGTATAAGTTTGGGCAGAATAATCATCTTAAGAGATGCTATTCTCCCCAGTTTGGACAGGCCAGTAGTTCAGGGAGTTGTTTTTGCAATGCCCTATAGTTTAGAACGTAGAGTTGGTTTGGGGATGGGGAGTTTAATCCCTAGGTATGGGATAGTTTGGTTAGCCCATGTGAAGGGGAAATTTATTTTTTTAGATAAGATTCTTGTCTGTTGGAAAGATGTAGTGGGAGGATAAGGGATTTGTCGGAGTTAAGTTTTTGTACAATGATACCACGCTAAATTGGAGTATTTCCTGGATCGCCTCTAGGGAGTGGCTTGGAGATCATGAGGATAATGTCATCTGCAAAGAGACTGATCTTGTGGTTTGTACCACTACAAGAGATTCCGGAGATGCGTTGGTCATTCCTAATTTTAGATGTTAGGTATTCCATTAATAGGGCAAAAATGATGGGGGATAGGGGGCAACCTTGGCGGGTGCCATTAGAGATCCCAAAGGGATTGGATAGTAATCCTTCTGTCAGTATGCTACCTGATGGGTTGGAATATAGGGAAAGTATCACTGCTTGGAACCATCCAGTTATGCCAAATTTCAAGTGTTGCTTCTAGGAAACCCCAGTGCACCCTATCGAACGCCTTCTCTGCGTCCAGGGATAGGAGCAGAGAAGTCATTCGAGATTGGGTGGCTTGGTGGATTAGGTTGATGACCCTCCTGGTCACATCGGGAGCTTGTCTATCGGGTATGAATCCAACTTGGAAACACATACACAATGTTGGTATAATGTTCAGTGCTAAACCATCTGATGAAAAAGATTAAAATTTAAATGAAAAGGCATGCATCTGCATGCTGATGCATGAAGGTACAACCATGTGAATGGTGAGTGGATTGAAAGTTCTGGGGGATGAACCCCTTAAAATTGGTCTCTAAAGGGAGCGAAGCTGCTTCAGGCACAGGCTGGGGAACCTGAGCACTGTGAACAAAAGGAAAGCAAAAGGAGGAGAGAGACGTGCCAAGCCAATCCTTTAAACAGCTTAGGAATTTATTCAGTATAGAAGTATAAAACAACACTTAAAAACTCACGTGAAAAATGTTTGAGCACATGCAGAGTGCTAGAGCAGGTGGGAGCTTCCCCGTGCAGTGTCACAGGAGGACTGCCGGAAAGTTTCTATTGAGGGATCCACGAGCGCTGTGTGTTAGCCGCAACTGGAGCCTTGATGAGCCTCATGGAGACGTCGGCTGTGTGTCTCTGGTTGGGAGTGCTCTAGGACTGTCAAACTGGGGAGCCGCCCACACGCTGTCTGGCCAATCAGAACGCGTTTCAAAGGCACGGCCTCGCCTTCTTCATCAGCTGATCCTCTAACAGTCACATCACATTTATGTAGAGCAGGGATATGCAATTAGCGGACCTCCAGCTGTTGCAGAACTACAAGTCCCATGAGGCATAGCAAGACTCTGACAGCCACAAGCATGACACCCAGAGGCAGAGGCATGATGGGACTTGTAGTTTTGCAACAGCTGGAGGTCCACTAATTGCATATCCCTGATATAGAGGATACAATTAACCCACTCTAAGCTGCAATTAGCGGTGTCAGCTGGGAAGAGGATTTAAAAATCTATATGCTGTAATTGTTAAAAAGCAAGTGTACAACTTGGAGACCTAATTTAAAATCTGTAATATATGTGAAATAATAATTTTATTAATATTACTATTACATTTGATGGAATTGGCCTTAGGTGGGTAAATGCCTGCGTGTTCACCTTGTTGTAAAAAAGGTAAAAAGGATTCATAAAATGAACTAGATGCAACAGTGATACATGTGTATACATATAAATGCACATGAACATGAACAGGGATAACTATACCAATGGGTAGAAGCTTACAGCAATGAGTGTACATGAGTTGTGACTGTAATTCAAATAAAGGTGGGCTTGTTCTTCGAATGGGAAGATAACGGTTTTGGAGAATTCAAAGGGTCTTTAAGGTATATTGAAAATACAAAAATAAAAATAAATAAATTACCAGGAAGAGGGACATTTAGAAGAAAAAAATAAATAAAATTTGAAGTGAAATATAAATATGTATACGAAAAAATGGGAATGTGGAAAAGGAAGATACTAGATAATCTTAATGAAAAACATTATTCGAAATGACTTATAATATCATGACTGTAGCCATAGATGAGTGAGTTAATCAGTCGATTAGCATGTACCCATGAAAGTAAACAGATATCGAGTAGCACATAGCAAATTACACGTGTGAGCAACTGCGTGTGCGTCTGTTGCAAACCAGATACCCTGTGTGCATAACGAGAAGCGTGCATGTGAAAATGCCCTCGGGGGGGGGGGGGGGGGTCTTTTCGGGGACAGCATGAACTGGGGAGGGGGGGGGGGGGAGTGGGAAGGGGAGGATCCTGGGGATCATCCAATTGGAAGTCAGCACCATCTAATTTACCCCCCCCAACTCTTTATTCAGGCCTTCAGGTGAGAGACTATTGTGTTTGAATATCCAATAAGTCTCTTGGGCACACAGTTTTTTTAAAAATCTTTATCAATCAGGTAGGGAATGGGGAATAGATTGAATGGCTGTGACCTTCAGTAATGCAGGGTTTTTTTCATAGTGGGCTAGAAAGTGTCTTGGAATACTGCATTTGGGGTAGAGTTATTTCAAGTTTCTCCTGTGTTCCCTAAATCTGGTACGGAGAGGTCTAATGGTACGCCCTACATAGCACATTTTACATGGGCAATGAGGTAGCCTACAAAGTTATTCGAACATGGTAGGAATTCATCAATGGCAAAAGTATTGCCTTTTTGGTCGGAAAAGGTCTTTTGTCCATGGGTCACATGTGCACAAGTAAGGCATTTTCTTTTGTGACACTTATACATTCCAACAAGTAAGAACATTTTGGGAATGGAATCCAGAAGGGGTTTTTTTGTTGCGCAATTTACTGGGGGCTATGATGTTTTTGACATTATTAGCTCTTATACCAGTTTAGGTTTAGAGGCAATTTGTGTCTTTAGTTTCGGATCATTGCACAGGATCCCCCAATGTTTATCAAGGGTCTTTTTGATGGCCCAGTGCTTATTATATTGATGAACATGGGACCTTTTTGAGTAGGAGATGGATCTACTTTGTGACTTTCTGCAATCATGTTCTCCTCAGATGAGACTCGATTGAATATTTTTGAAAGGCTGAATTGATGTCTTCTTGATGACCTTACTCCAGGAACTTTTTGCAAAGGACTTGACTCTGAGCTTTGTAGTCTTCAATAGAGCTGCAGTTGTGTTTTAAAAGGCAAAACTGACTATGGTATGATGTTAATCCATTTTTTTTGTGGTAGCAACTTTTCTTGTGTAGATAGGAATTCCCGGCAGTGGGTTTGGAGTCTTTGAATGTATTTTACAATCTTTGCCATGAAAAAGTTCAAGGTCTAGGAAGACTAGCTCATTAGGGTTGGTCACAGATGTGAATCGTATACCATTGTTGCAATATAGGAGAAATTTTTGAATGAGGTCTGTCTCCTTGCCAGATGACGTCACCAATGTATAATAGACCACATGACATGAAAAGGGATTCTCAGCCCAGATGTGGAAATCGTTCCAGTATGCCATGAAAAGGTTGGCGTAGCTAGGGGCAAAGCTAGTCCCTATAGCTGTTCCTCGGATCTGCAAATAGTATTCCTGTTCAAACTCAAAATAATTGTGATGAAGAATGAACTTTAAGAATAAACATTGCTTGTGTGGGATGTAGGGTTTCTTATTTTCCTAGGAAGTAACTGACCGCCTCTAATCCAATATTATGTGGAATGGATGTGTAGAGCGAGGTGACATCGAGCGAGACCCAAAGGTAGCTGGTGTCCCAAGTATATTGATCCAAGGTGTCAAGTAGGTGGCTTGAATCCCGTATATAAGCTGGAAGTCGTTGAACAATGGGTTGGAGGAAAAAATCTACATAGTCAAGTGGCTTGTGAGGCCATCTATAGCTGTTATGACGGGTCTCCGAGGTGGGTGGAGTGGGTCCTTATGGACTTTAGGTAAGTAGTAGAAATACGGGGTGGCAAAGAAGTTGGGACATAGAAATGATCTTTCACTGGGATTCAGAACCCCATACATGTCTGAAATCTGTCTCCATCATTTTCCTGGGGTCCTCTAGGTCTGGGTATTCCACATTGGATAGGTCTCCTTGATCCTGTTCTGTCCATAGCTCTTGTAGGATGTCCAGAGCAATGGCTTCTTGGGTTTCCAAGGGCTCCATGCGTTCTGGAGTATCTTTCTTCTTTAGGGATAAGAATGAATTTTCATTGGTTTTTGCTCCCCTGATTGTAATGGAACCTGATGATGGAGAGTGAGCGTATGAACCTGTTCAGGTTGTTGAATAAGTTGGGGGGGGGGGGGGGGGGGACTGATGGAGAAAAATTGAGTCCTTTGTGTAATAAGGAGAGTTCAGTTTGTAATAAAGAGCTTGAAGACAGGTTGGAGATTTTCAGTTGATCGGAGAGGGGGGAGGTGTTTGGTTCCTTTTGTTACCTCCTCTGCAATCTAGTCTGGTTTTTCTAGCCATCTCTTTATTGCTAGTTGGGGGGGGGGGGTGCTCCCTAAAAAAAAAAAACCTTTCTTAGATGTTTGGTCGGGCTCCTTTCATGATGTAGTTCATCTCATCCGATCCATTTGGGAGAGGTATGGTCCTTAGTGGATTCATTCAGCCTTCTGTTGGTCTTGCTGGGATAAGTGGGTTTTCGATCGTCTTGAGGTATGTTGCTGGTGGTTGGTAGTTGAGCATCTTGATTGTTGGGGTGCAACTTTTTTTTTTTCTGTTGACCTCCCTAGATGTTCTGGAGTTGGGGTGGGTGTGATCAGAATGGGGGTGATCTGATCTGTTGGTTTTCGGCTTCTTGGGATGATAATTTTTGGAGGGTGAGTGATCATACTTTTCTGTTCATGCGTCTAGTTTGAGGGTGATCATCCAATGGAATAACATGGTCTTCCTCTGTTTGTTTTTTTTTTTTTCTTCTGAATGTGATCGTGTTGATTGAGGGCGAGTGGGTTTCGGCCTAAGCCATTGTAAGATGTTCCCAGTTTGGAAGTCAAGGATATCCCTTTCAAACTTCAATGTTTTTTCGGTAAAACAAGATTTCTCAAAAATGGGATTTTAAATGGACCACAGGCAGTAATTTGTAAAAGATTAACAAATTTATGTGGTACATACAACATGAGAAAATACAGGGTTGCCAATGATAAAAACATGGATATGGGAAACAGATGTAAAAACCAGCTGTGAAGGGAGCCCGCAGGCTGTTAACGCGTTTCAAATACACATACAGTGTGGATCTTCCTCAGGGACTGTACGGGCTTCAACACTTTAAAAGCTGTGACTCCATGATAATAAGGTATGTAACATCAGACAGTGAACAAAAGCATCTATGTGCAATTTCCAACTGTGATTAACTCCTATGCAACAATTATATCATGGTAAGTAACAGTTTAACAGTTGGTGATACTGACCCCAAATGTAAATGATTCACTGGCAATGGACAGACACTCAAGAATAAAAAGATGTAGTCATCAGGGCCGGGGAGAAGTGACTAGCCCGGGTATCATGGATCCAAAGCGTGTTCCCCGAGTTGCTCCTAATTGTATGATGAACTAATTGCAGCAAAGTGCATCAATCTAGAAATGAACATGTTTGATTGATATTACTATTAAAAAAAAAAGGGTATATAGGTCAGGAAAAAAGATTTTCCAAAACCCATGGATAAATGGGTAAAGTTAGGCTTCTGGACAAAGGATCTAAACGTACCTTGGCTGATGCCTGAGAGTATTGCTCATGGGGGGTGTAGCCAACCAGAGCTATGTTCCTGTACTTTGCATAAATTCCAAAGGAATTCACGGAAAGGAGTATATTGTAGTTTGAGTCCTCATGGCCATTGTCTGAAAAACAGGGTCAATAAGTTGCTATTGTGTCCATAATTAATAAGGAAAAATGTATGGATATATAGGCATCAAGGGCAGCCATCACTGCAGATGGTAGTGGAACCCCAAAAGCCACATGTATAGTGGCATGGGAATCTCAACCTGCCCAAGAATGCCATATTGATGAAACATGTAAAACGAAAAGAAACCTTCCTCCAATCCGGGACCCCTCACTCCGGTAAAACACAACCCAGCATTCCCTCCCGGCATGTCCACTAACTTCCTGACGGGTACATGGCAACACTTAACGGTCCTAGCCCATCACTTCTTTCGATCGGGTACACTTCTGGAGCGTTCCTCCCTACCAATTAATGCAAATAGTAATCCCCTCCCACTCTGGACATACTTCCAGATCAGACATTTTTTAAAAGAAATGGACAGTGTCTCTTCAGTCTCCCGTCCACTAACGACATTTGAACAACTCTGCGCGCACTCTACACCCCAGCAACATATGATCTCAAATGTTTACAACCTGCTCTCCTCTGGAGGCTCAATGAAAACTATCAAAGCTTGCGTAAACTGGGAAAGAGACCTACAAACAGAATTAACAGAGGCACAATGGGAACACATTTCTATGATAGCACATAAAGGCTCCCTTAATGTCTCGATTCAAGAGAATAATTATAAAATTTTAATGCGTTGGTACAGAACCCCCGTAATTATCCACAAATACTATCTTACCCTATCTGACAAATGCTGGAGATGTACCAATGAAGTGGGTACACTAGAACACATATGGTGGTCCTGTCCCTTAATCCAGCCCTTTTGGACCCAAGTCAGGGAACTGACCTCACAAATATCCACATATACTCTAGAGCACACCTCAGCACAATGCCTCCTTCATCACTCGGACATTCCGTTACATCAATACCGCAAAACGCTAATACCACCCTTACTAAATGCAGCCAAGTTGTGTATCCCTCTCCACTGGGGAACAACAAATGCGCCCACTATCCCGGAATGGCTCAAACGAGTAGAAACAATTGCGGAAATGGAGGAATTGATCGCCATAGCCAAAGGCTGCCAAACCAAATTCTCATACACATGGGCATGTTGGTCCCACTTCTGTACCACTGATCAATATAAACAGTTGACCAACCAAACTCACACAGACCGCGATCCCTAAGACGCCGGCAACTATTATTAACTTCTTTATTTCATTCAGAAGCTAAATCTATCAAAGTATGTGGTGGCCGGCCTCCCCCACCTAAACAAGGGATGATTGGGGGAGGTCGCCTGACACGTTTTACACGTACCCACCTAAAGACCCACCAGTTGGGCAACCCTACCCGCGGGAATACAAACCCTCAGATATGGTGGCGGAGACTGCAAGATACTTCTGACTCTTTCCTCTTCCCCCCCCCTCCACTCTCCGTCTTCTCTTCCCCCCCCTCGCTCCCCACCCCTCCTTTGTCTTTCCTTTCCTATAAATTTAGGTTTACACCATAAGCTAGTGTCCCCTTCAGACAGAATCCCTTCTTTGTAAACCCTGATGTCCAATCATCCTTAGCTGATCAAATATTGAACGGAAATAGACACTTAACATTAGCCACTGTATTAGAGCAAAGTTTTGATTTTATTGAGGAAATACACCCAAACATCCGTAAACACCAGACAGAACTAATAGCATTGGGACAAATGCATATGTACAAGTGACCTTTCACAACTATATCTCATTGTTTTTTTATAAGGGTCCACCTTGCCAAAGTCAGCGAAAGAAAGGTCCCCCTTTTTATTTTTGTTTCTCTCTCTGTTACAAGAGTTATTGTCTGTTAACTTTGAATGTCAGTGTTGCCGAATACCTTGTTATGACTCATTTTCTGTAACCAAAGTCAATGTAAACCCTATTCTTATTTTACCAATAAAATATTATGGAAAAAAGAAACCTCAACTGCAAAAACTTGCCTCTGTGTATGGAAGAGTGCATCGTCTGTCCGGTCCAATGCAGGAGAGACTGACTGCACCAATTCTAAGGCCTTAAATATACTGGTACTAAAATTATGACTCATCTGGATCAGCTAGTCCGATCCCAGTGAGTAACATGATCCTAAAAGTTTAGCGCCAAATTTGGCATCCTGTGTGTCTAACGATGGGAGCCGTTGGCATAGTGTTGGCCACGCCGCACGATGTGTGTAACGTCATGTGGTGCGCTTACGTCATCACGTGCCCTAGTTTAGGAATCCGCTCGGTGTGCATTGTACGCACGGAGCGGGGCACTATAGTGGCCAGCATGTATACGACCACCACCTAAATAGTAAAAGGAATCTTAGAGAAACCAGGAAAGACCATAAAAAAATACATACAAAGGAGTTTGGGAACACGCCTGATCCAATCATCCACGGGCAGCCCCCCCCCCCCAAAGAAAAGGCCTTGACCGACATACTAAGGGCACTGAAAAAAGATGACCTTCACCCAGACAGGGTGAATCGTCTGGTGTCAATCATGAAGGTTGACATTTTTTGTATGCATTAGACAGGAAACAATCTAAACAAAAATTAGATGGAGGGGTCAATAGCTAGTTCCCTTTCTGAGACAAAGGGGGGTGTGGTATGGAACATATGGAGTCACTGTCACCATAACAAATATCGGCACTCATATCAAAAAGGTACAGATGTTAGCTGGAGCCTCCAGCAATGAAGTTTGAATAGCCAATATATAAATAAATATACAAAGTTTATCAACTTGATCACAAAGGGGTACTACCAACATATGCTTGTTCATGGAAGACCAATGATTTTCATTTTATATTTAGCGCGACAGCGCTATGGAAAACTTTGAGGGAGAGATTATTTAGAACTTATAGTCATTCTGAGACTCAAAGGGTTTGAATGTAATCCTCTCATTGAGCCCCGGAAATGCTGTTGCATTCAGTCTGAAAATCCAGCGTTGTTCTCTTTGTAATAAGGTTTTGTTCCAGTCCCCCCCCCCCCCCATTCCTGGATGTACTCTGTCTAATACGAGAAATTTAGTACAGGGAAAAATGCCACCATGAAAGCAAGAAGTATGTCGTCCCAATGGTAAATCAGTATTACATTTCTTCATGCTTGCGATATGTTGATAGGCTCTACGCTATAATTCATTTTTAGACTTTCCAACATAAAAGCATTGGCACTCGCATTGCAGCAAGTACACCACCCGAGAGTTTTGCAGTTTGCATAATGTCTTGGGGTGAAAGTGACTTTGTTGGGAAGCAGTTTGCGATTGGTAATGTTCATATATTGGCTATACGGACGCTCCCCACATTTGCAGGTTCCATACCTCTTGCACGGGTCCCTTTCCCCACCTTAAAGTGGTTTAAACCCTCCCAAACAACTTTTACTGTATTGAAATCCTCATAAACACTGATTGCTGCTTGTAGCTGTCTCCTTACCTGTTTAGTTTTGTTGTTATCTGTCCCGTTTTGTTTAATGACGTCACAGGCACATGCGCTTCCCTTCCCTTTATTTACGGCACACTCTGTGTGCAGTTCATCTATTTGACAGGGTGCCGTAAATTGCATTTCCTCTTCAAGCGGCATAGCTGTTAAATCTTGCGAGATTGCAAAGTGTTTCCCAGCATCCTGGGACTCCCCATGTGACGTCACATGGGGAGTAAACCTTCTGTATCCTAGCGTGGCGATCAGCTGCAGCAAAACAGGCACGCATATACCCAGAATGGGTATTTACCCGTTAATAAAGCACAAAAACTATGTAGCAGGTCAGCTATGAGTGGCGGTGCTCGATTACCGCAGTAATGTCAGATCGCGCATGCCCGAGATTATGTTGAAGGGAAACGTGAAAGGGCGGAAATTATATTCTACATGGGCTGAGAAAACCATATTGAAGATTGCGCCGCCTTATCTTGATAGAAATGTTTTTTTAAAGTTAGAAAAAAAAGTAAGTAATCGGCTATTGTGTGCCATTAGACCATGTAATGTTTACTAAAGAGTGATTAAAAAGAAATCTATGAAAAGCAACATAGGGACTGCAGGGTTTACTTCCTCTTTAAATTCACTAGAGACAAGTTTGTCTCCTAGTGAACTGGCTCTACGAAAGGTAAAAGCTGGGCATTCAGGCAACATTGGACCCACCATGAGGTCCAAAGCCAGAACGTGCCAATACTTGTGTGTGATATTTTTGAAGCGTTCGAGAAGCGAGTGATAATTCGAATTTGATTATCCTTGCCACTTCTAAGTTTTTGCTCCAAATAATCCTGCCTTGTTTTAGATGATGCATTTTTTAGAGTATCCTCTTGCGAGGAGTCTGGACCTCAATTCGTCAGCTTCCCTTCTGAATGTAACTTCATCCGAGCAGTTTCATCTGACCCGTAAGTATTGGCCAAACGGTATTGATCGAACCAAATTCTTTGGGTGAAAACTAGTGGCATGGAGAATGCCATTACCAGCAGGAATTATTATTTGGATCAAAAACTTACATTTGTTAATCTTTTACGAATTGCTGCCTGTGGTCCATTTTAAAATCCCATTTTTGAGGAATCTTGTTTTACCATATGTATTCGGGATGGGCAGTTAAGTCATTTATATGAGGCAAACCCCTCCTTTCAATGTTTTTTCCAGGTGGATCAAGGTTGGGAGGAAGGGCATCAATCAAAATGCTATCACTTTAGCGAATTTGACATCAGTGTTGAGAAGAGAAATGGGCCTGTAGTTGGCTGTGGATTTCGGATCCTTATCTGCTTTGGGGATAGTCGTGATAATCGAACGTAACATGTCCAGTGGGAAGGAGCCAGAGGAAGCAGCATTATTGAAGTGATTAGTGAGATGTGGGGAGAGGATGTTGGCGAATTTGTTGTAGTTTTCATTTATGAAACAGTCTTCCCCAGGAGATTTATTGTGAGGGAGGGTTTTGATCACTTTAAGTGTTTCCCCTTTCAGTAAAGGACTGGGATAGCTGGTGAAGTTGGTTTGGGGTAATGGATGGAAGGTCAACTGAGGACAGGAATTCCTGGATAAGCGAGTCCGTTGGTTGGGAGGGTGGTGGGGTCATTGGCTAGGTTATAGAGGGATGAATAATTCTCACTAAATGCATTTGCGATGTCCTGAGGATTGGTCAGTAAATGCTTAGAGGTAGGGTGAAGTAAGGATTTAATTTTACATTTGGTTCTTTATGCTTTAACTTGGGGGGCAAGCTAGGCATTGGCTTTGTTACCCAGAGCATAGAAGTTGGTCTTACTAAGTTTGAGGTTGGTTTCAAATTTGTAGAGCAGTAGGGTGCGGAGTTTGTCTCGGGTCTAGAAGCTCACTAGCAATGGTATGGTAAGGGGATTGTTTTTGTTTGTTTGCTGTTTCTAATCAATTTGGGATAGCATCTCTTCAATTTGCTGCATCCTCTTTTTTTTTTTTTTTTTTTTTTTTAATCCTACTATGCAAGTTAATAAGGATCCCCCTCATATATGCTTTGTATGTAGATCAAAGAACAGTTTGGTCGATATCTGTGTGATCGTTGAGTTCAAAGAACATGTGGTGTTCCTCAGCAATTTTTTAGTCTGCTAGGAGGGAGGCATTGAGTCTCCAGATGCGGGGTGGTCCTGTTTCTACCATGGTGATTGAGACAGGAGCGTGATCAGACCACGTAATGGTTGTGATCGCGGAGTCTGTAATATCTTGGAGTGTCTGCTTATCCACTAGGAAGAAGTCAATGCGGGAAAAGGATATTTGGGAGGAGGAGAAGTAGCAGTAGTCCCGCTCTGATCCGTGGTGGCATCTCCAGACGTCGAACAGGTCATTTGCTTGAAGAAAAGGGTTCGGTGTTGGGCGTTGGTGGCGGGTTGTTAATTTGGTGTCCATGTCATGGTCTCTGATTTTTATATTGAAGTCTCCTCCCATGATAATTCTGCCTTTTTTTTTTTTTTTTTTTTTTATTTGGGTCACTTTCTTGTGTAGGCATTTGCAGAAACTAAGTTTTGTATTGGGGCCATCGATATTGACTAGAGTGTAAGTGATTCGATTTATATCACAGATGGTAATTATCGACACTGGGAATTTGCGATGGTATGGTGTAGTTTTGAATTGCAGGGAGTCTTGCACGGCTGTTAAGACTCCATTCTTTTTTGGGTTGGAGGCTAGGAAGATCTGGTGGTAGCTTGAACTGGGGGGTTTTGGTTATTGTGAAATGCGCTTCCCGTGTGAAAATGATATTGGCTTTTTGGTTATTGGCCTCTAAGTAGTGCAGATCTTTTCTGTGGGGTGTTTAGTCCTCTGGTATTCACGGACATAATTTTAAAAGCCATGGTAAGGTGTGTATCGCTGGTCGAGAGGATCCTATGTAAGTGTTTCGATACGGCAGGCCTAATCGAGGTACAGTTGGTATGGGGAAGGGGTTGAGGGTGAATAAAAAAATGAGAGCTCAAAAATAAGAATCGGAAAGAAAATTCTTAAACTCAATGGGCAGTAACTACTGCAAAAACACTGGGGGGAGGGGATAGACTACCGGAAATGGGGTAGGTCTATGCCAATAGTCCGGGCAGATGGGTACAAGTGAATGATACTGCAGGTACTCAGCAGCCAATGGTGTGAAGGAAACTGGGTGCTGTAAGCATCTTCAAGTATCCTGATGAGCACTACCGGTCTCCATTTGGTAGGCATTTTGGCCTCTAGGGTCTGAGGTGTCTTCTGGTATAATCTGCCAGGTTCTCAATAGATGAGGGCCAGTCAAGAGGGCTTGCACTGCATGGGTCTTGTTCTGGTAGGTGATGAGTAGTTTGGTGGAGAAGCCCCATTTGTAGGTGATTTTGTGGTTCTGAAGTTCCTTGGTGATCGTAGCGAACTGACAATGGTTTTCAATCGTTGCTTTGGAGAGGTCAGCATAGAGGGTGATGGTGGAGAAGGGGTCAGGAAGCCTAGCCGTACGTTTATGCTGCATACATAATGCGTTCCTTCTCCGTAAAAAAAGTGAATGCGAGCCAATATATCTCTGGGTGTGGATGCTGGTAGGTGAGAGAGTTTAGGGAATCTGTGCGATCTGTCTATTTCCAGTTCATGGTCAGATAGTTCAGGGATTGGTTTGCACTTAAAGGTGTGTAGGAACTTTGTTATAGCGGATTGCTGGACTGTTTCTGGTATATTCCGGAATTTAATATTGTTCCTGCGGGAACGGTCCTCCTAGGTCGGCCATTTTGAGTCAGATTTGTTGGCGTTTGTGATAGACTCACCCGGGATAGATGCTTTTGGAGGGGACTGAATGTGAGCCTCTTGCCTACAGATTATGGGCCTTGGCATTTGGGGTACCCTTGAGGTGTTGTTACTTTGGCTTCGGGTCCTTGTCCCCCAGGACACAGACTCTGGGGACCCTGTATTTGCCATAGTAGCAATAGTGACTGAGTCATACTGTTGGGACTCATACTGTGAGAAGATGCTAATGTCATCAACTCCACTCACCTGTCTGATGTCAGCTATAATGTGTTTAATGTAAATGAGTTTAGTCTGGCTTACCACAGGTTCTAAGGGTATTCAACTCATTGTTCTAATTAACCCTGTGTTGATGTTTATGGTAATGTGTGTTGAATAGTCAATGAGCTAGGAGACGTAGTCACCTAGGCTGTATAAAGAATTCGATAATTAGCTCATGTTAATTAGGTTGCGTTTTGTATTGTTAGAGTAATATGAGCAGGAGGGGGGAACCTCCTCTTTTCCTGTATATAAGACTGTATTTTGATTCTAAATAAAGTCAGTCCATGTTAGCAACAAGCAAGTGTCACCTTGTTTTGTGCTCAGAGAGGTTGGAATATCTGATATCTGTATACAGACTGGGAGGAAGTGGTATATGACGGAAGCACTCAAGCGGAGTGGGGGACGTTCCGTGACAGCGTTCCTGTTCGTGGTCGGTGACTGCATCCACAATATCATTGTGGGCAGTGTACAGGTTTCCCACTCTGGATTCTATGGTGAGAATACGTTGATCCTGCTGCTGTACAGAGACAGATAAAGAGATGGCTGCAGCCATATCTGTGTAGAGGGTCTGTCTTTAGGAGAGGAGCATATTTTTCATTGTTGGCTCAGAGTGGCTGGTCTGAAGCAGGGAACGAGTCAAGTATAGATGTCTGCTAAGGGGGAGGGGGAGAGAAAAAGCTGTGCTGGGTTGTGTGTGTTCAGGCCCTTCTGTCCTGGGCTTGAGAGGGAGAGGGAGAGAACCCTGGCCATTTGTGGAGGAGGATGTCCCATTATGCTGACGAGGTTCTTGTCTGTGTGGAGGAGAACCGCGCTGAGGGCCGCTGGCGCCATCTTGGCTGCTTATACCAGGAGAGGAGAAAATGCAGTAAGCTTTTGTGGAGATTTATACTCCTTTCGCCACTTAGACATGGTGGGCGGGAGGTGTGTGGGTGTTTAGGAGTGCTGCTGGCCGGTTTTTGTCCTGTTTGCGGTAGCTGTGTGGCCACTGGAACTGGATGATCTGCAGAGCTGAGGGTTCAGGAAGCCATTCACTCGCGCCGTCAAGCCACGCCCCTGCACAGTCCTTTTTTAAAATTCGAATTTTTAAGAAAAACAAAATGAAACTTTAATGACTTGCTCAGACACACTGCCCAATTTTTTGGTAAAATATAAAAAATTATGTTAAGCTGAGTGAATGAATATCTAATATGTCTCGCTTTAAAATTTCATACGCTCATGGATAGGAGCCAAACTATGGTGCCTAAAAAAATCTCCATAGGTGACGCTTAAAAAGACTTTACAAGTTACCGGTTTTAGTGTTACAGAGGTGGCACTAGAATTATTGGTCTCGCTTTGATGTTCGTGGCGGTACCTCCATATGTATGGTGCAATCCAGTGGCAACTGGTGTTCAATTTTTGGGGAGGTGCAAATGAACTGAAAGATTTTGAAAAATACTGAAACATCATATGCAGCCACTGTGCCCACCTGCTGTCTGCCCAGTACTTACCCCATCGTGGTGGTGGGTCAGGCAGCAGGTCAGGTGGCGAGCTGTGGGATGTGTAGCGTGGCGATGGATGCTGTGTCCTCCGTGCACCTCGTTTTCCTGTTCTGCACGGCAGCCAATGGGATCGCCTCTACCTTTAGCCAATCAGGTGCCCGGTATTAGAGAGGCGGTTCTGTGTTAGCAAAGCAAATTAATATTTGCTTTGCTAACACACCTGGGTGCATTGCGAGCTCAATGGTTTGCGCTCGCAGTGCACCTTTTTTTATATGTAGCCTATTAGAGCCTATGGCTCTAATCAGGTGCTTCAAACCCCCCCCCCCCCCACCGCTGTAATTCAAGCGCACGGTGCCCAAAAAGGGGCCGGACGCCTGAATTAGGGGGTGGCTACAGTGGCCGTGGCTAGATTCATGCAATGCATGAATCTATCCGTAGTACAAATAGGGGGTGGCTGCAGAGGGGGGTGGCGCCCGAGCACCCCTAATGGACGCACAGCCACTGGTGCAATCACTGTTTCCATATGCATGTGAGCACGGGAGCACTTTACGGTGTGTGTGTGTGTGTGTGTGTGTGTTTTTTTGTGTTTTTTTTTTTTTTTTTTTTTTTTTTTCTATGAACAACATCCCTTGTGATGGCTACAAGTAATACAAGTTCTCCATAAGGTTCTCCTTTATGGATAGACCTCAGATCTCTCCTTTGCCCTCAAAAGTATCTAAACAAAGCAAGAGCAGTTTGATCAGATACTGTACAAGCCATTTATGGCTTCTAAACCTCAAACTAAAACCGAAGTGACAATCCTTTATTGCTTCCAGTTTCTTGCATCAGAGGGCAGGTTCGGGTGTACCTTTCTCCCCTCAGCACACTGAGCGGCGGTGATCCCGGGCTCCCCAATCGTTTGGTAGGCCACCTTCCATGCCCTGTAGTGATCAAGCAGCTGTATATCACTTCTACAAGACAGACCATCACCAGCTAAAATTTTAATACTGGGTTGATGCCTTGTACATCCAAAGGGGTTGAAGTGGTTAAATGTACACATCTGTTGTGCATTTGTTCTTATACAACTTAAAGTGATAATAAAGCGGTTGTAAACTGCTGGTGGTTAAAAAAAAAAAAAAAAAAGGGCAGCTCCGATCCTCTTCTTGGATCCCCCTGGCGCTCCTTGCACCTCCTCCTTGACCCTAGCCCCCAATGGCAAGCTACATGCTATGGGGCACTGGTGCAGGCTCACCCCCTTGCCCCACTCTATGCATCCATAAGACACACACAGCTGCGACTCTGCCTCGCCCAAAGCTCTCTCCTCAATGGCTCATTTGGTGTGATTGACAGCAGTGGGAGCCAATGGCTTTCGCTGTCTCAGCCAATGAGGAGAGGGGGTCCCCGGACAGCCAAGGCTCTCATGCACGTCGCTGGATCGAGAGGGGGCTCAGGTGGGGATGGGGGGGGCAGCACACAGAAGTTAACTTTTTTTTTTTTTTTTTTTTTTTTTTTTTTTTTTTTTTTTTTTTTTTTTTTTTTTTTTTTAAAGGTAAAAACCGTTCAGCCGCTTTAAGCTGAAGTACACAGTTAAAATACATAGTGAACCTTTTTGCCACAAGAAGATTTCGGATTTTGTCCAGTTCTTGTGGTCCATGCATCCCTGCACTGCTAGATTCTTCTGGATCGCCCTAAAACTATGCTGCGCGATCTCAAAAAATAAATTTATTCTACTGTGCACTGTCAAAACATACATGTACAATATAACAATTGGGGACACTGCGCTGGCCAGTAAATTAAAAGTATACGATGTATCGGTGTGGAAATGTTCAGCCCTGAAATCAGGAATGAAAATAAATTGTAACATTTTGCCAGAGGGAGATGGTTCTGTGAGGGTCAGTTCACACTAGGACGACTTGGGATCCGACTTGTAAGCCCTCAAGTCGCCCAAGTCGCTTTACTGTGAGATTTGCATTACAGTGAATGAGAGCGTCTTAATTGACAATACTGAAGTCGCTCCGACTTCAGAGCGTACTACTTGTACTACTTGGATCCGACTTGTAGGCGACCTGTACCCATAGAATTCAATGGAAGTCGCCTCCAAGTCGGATCTCCATCTTTATTGAAGCGACTTTACAGTTAAAAAAATTAGTTTGCCCAGGCAAACCCCTCCCTCCCAGAGAGCTGATTATTCTGTGATTGGCCACAGCCAAAGTCGCCTGTCCTGGAGGCGACTTGAAGTCGCGCTGTAAATTGCTTGAAGTCGCTTTGAAGTCGCCTTGCAAAGTCGCGCTGAAGTCGTGTTGCCCCTGTGTGAATCGAGCCTAAATGAAAGCACTCTAGAATGTTTTCAGTTTCATAATATGTGGGCATTTATTTACAGAACTATCTTCCTCTGGTGCAGTGTTAGCATGTTTAAAAAAAATAAAAATAAAAATATTGGTGTTCGAAAAACCGCTGTGCTAATACAGTGTGACATAAAAAAAAAAAATTCAAAACCCACCATTTTATTCCCTAAGGTTTCTGCTAAAATATATAAAAAATAAGAAAAAAAAAAATTCTCTCTCTATCTCTAGCACACCCCTCATATTTTATCATCATCTCTTCATGTGACAACAACACTGAAGAAATGACACTTTGCTACAATGTAAAGTAATAAGTGTACAGCTTGTATAACAGTAAATTTGCTGTCCCCTCAAAATAAAACACACCTGTTAACTGCTGGCAACAAAGATGAGTACACCCCTAAAGTGAAGATGTCCAAATTGGGCCCAATTAGCCATTTTCCCTCCCCGGTGTCATGTGACTTGTTAGTGTTACAAGGTCGCAGGTGTGTTTTAAATTTGGTGTTATTGCTCTCTCTCATACTGGTCACTGTGTTATTTTGAGGGGACAGCAAATGTACACTGTTATACAATCTGTACACTCACTACTTTACATTGTAGCAAAGTGTCATTTCTTCAGTGTTGTCACATGAAGATATATCATTATTTACAAAAATGTTAGGGGTGTACTCACTTTTGTGTAAGTGTGTGTGTGTGTGTGTGTGTGTGTGTGTGTGTGTGTGTGTATATATCTGTCTTATTTTAGCTTTATTTACTTTTGTAAAGGTGATCCCATGTTTTCAGTTGCATAAGAGATTTGGAGAGGTGGTGGTGGAGACTTCAGGGAGGCAGAGAAACGGCAATACTCTGATCTTTCGAGTAAATGGCTGTGAAGGGCGCATGTCAGCACAAGTCTGACAACTGGAGTACAGGCAGGCTGTGCTTCCAAGTAGAATGCAGAGAAGCAAACTAACCACAATGGGATGGAGGTGCTTTCATGCCTGGCCAGTTTGAAATTGAAAAACACTGGGAAAGGCAGGATCACCAGGTATTTCACACAAAGGAAGGAATACAAAGAGTATAGGATATTTTAGTACAAGTACATGGATATATATATCTATATATCTCTCTATCTATATCTCTATCTCTGTATTTATCGGCATATAACACGCACCTTCATTTTAGGAGGGAAGTTTCAGGAAACAAAACTTAAGTAAAGAACTTTGAAACAAAATAAGGGTCAGTGCCTATCAATAAAGCCTGATCAATGCCCATCTGCAGCCTCACAATTGCCCATCAATGCAGCTTGATCAATGCCCATATGCAGCCTCACCATTGCCATCAATGCAGCCTAATCAATGCCCATCTGCAGCCTCAGCTCAGATTACTGCTGCCTCGGAGGGGACAGGAAGGGGGGTGGGATGAGCGCCATCAGATTACATACAGCGAGAATCTCCTGTTTAATCGGCGGCCTCTTTAATACAAAGTCCCGCCTCCTGGACCGGCTTCTATGATAGACAGAACACTGGTCCAATGCTGTCCCAGGAGACAGGACTTCCTATTACAGAGGCCGCTGAGTACATACAGTGAGAATCTCCTGTTTAATCTGACGGCTCTCATCCCCCCCCCCCCCCCCCCGTTCCCTCCTAGGAAGCCCAAATTGCAGTATCGGCGTATAACACGCTCAGTAGTAGAAAGGGAATTGGGCAGCCAGAGATTTGTACACTTATTTTTTATTATTTTTGTCTAACAGTTGCTGACCAGGTAAAGTGTCTGACACGCTGTACAACAGTGCGTGAAGCCAGGCAGTGGGCAGACAGCAGTAGTTTGCCTTTGGGGTGACCCATGACCCCTAATACAAACTGGAGTGTCAGATTCTGAGAAAGTAAAACCAAATAAGAGGGGTAAATATTAATATTTTATAAGTAAGCCTGTCCAAGGCCAGCCTATTACTATTTAGAGGATCCATACTTTGTCTCCTAAAAACACAGATCTGTTTCATATTCAGTAGAGATTGTGTTAATATTGTGTTCAATTTTAGGATGCATTTGGAAGCCGTATTGAGGTCCTCGTCTCGCCATCCCAAGCCTGCTGGACTCGTTCTTCAGTATGGCACTGCAGGATTCCGAACCAAAGCAGAACATCTGGACCATGTTATGTACCGTATGGGCTTATTGGCAGTCCTTAGGTCCAAGAAGACAAAGTCTGTCATTGGAGTTATGGTGACCGCCTCACACAATCCTGAGGTTCGTTCTTGGTGAACATTTCTTATTTGTTATTTATATAATACAATCCTAATCTATCAATATTCCTGCCTAGGAAGACAATGGTGTAAAACTAGTGGATCCCATGGGAGAAATGCTAGCTCAAGAATGGGAGGTGTATGCCACTAACCTGGCTAATGCTGAGGCGCATGGATTGCAGATGGTCCTGACAAATATAATCAAGCAAGAGTCCATAAATATGCAGCAAGAAGCCTTCATAGCTATTGGAAGAGATACGAGGTATGCCAGATTGATTACTAGGTTGTTCTCTTGAGCCATCATAAGTGGATTATAGAGGGGATGCATGTTTCTTAACAACATATAGAAGTGTGTTGCGCTAAAACGTAATGCTAAATATTCATAAATGCGACACCGTCAGAGAACATCAATCATGGGACCACCTATACAACAATTAAAAAAATGCTGTAGTACGGAATATTCATATATGCAGGGCCGTCTTTAATGTGGATTGGGCCCCCTTCCAATGCAATTTTGCTCTTCACCCCAACATCTCAGTACCCCTTATCAGATCTCAGCGCCCCAATAAATTGCAGCCATTTTCACATCACAGTATATACTAGTGCATTATGACCTGAACCTGCAGTGTTTTAATTAGTAAATTACTTTAATACTGCTTTAGGCCCGGTTCACATGTATGCGAGTTGGCGGCCCACATTTGCACAGGCACAGCAGCCCATTCATTTTAATAATTTACAAGTAAAAATTGACAAAGGAGTGCTGCTATGCCGACCATCCATAGCCTGTATACTCGGAAACGCGTCGCACATTGGTGACGTCACGGCTCGGCGCCACGCTTTGCTGTGCGTGCCAAGCCTCTTTCTGGTTCCCTCTCAATGGCCGTGCTACCAGAGTAGACTGACAACATCCCGGCACTGTTTGTGACAGGATCCAGCGTCGTCCTTCCCCCTCCACTGGAACCCACACATGCCTGGATGCTTCTACATGCCATCACATCTCAGTTCTGTGTGCCAAGGAGAAGAACCGCTGTGCCCCACCACCTCACATCATCCTATGTGGATTCGCCAGCCGTTTGTGGACATGCTGAAGCTTGCAGTCCCTCTCCTCTCATCCAGAGACATGCCTGAATGCAGATATGCTATCTTCCATGTGAGTGGATATTATTTTTTATAATAAATGTTTATTGATACATACTCAGAGGCGCCCCATTTCCCTTGTTTTTTCATTCATTTTAATAGGCTGCCATGCCTGCGTTAGTCACAGAAAAAAGGTGCATGCAGCATTTTAACCCCTTCAATGCCGGGTACTTTTACCCCCTTTCTGCCCAGGCCAATTTTCAGCTTTCAGCGCTGTCACATTTTGAATGATTGTGTGGTCACTTAACACTGTACCGATATGAATTTTTTATAATTTTTTTTTCACACAGAGAGAGCTTTCTTTTGGTGGTATTTATTCACCTCTAGCTTGTTTATTTTTTGCGCTACAAATAAAAAAGCCTGAAAATGTTAAACATTTTTCTTTGTTATAGAATTTTGTAAATAAGTACGTATGCTCCTTCACTGATGGGCACTGATATGTGGCACTAGTAGGTGGCACTGATATGCGGCACTAATAGGTGGAACTGATGGGTGGCACTGATGGGCAATAATGGACACTGATAAGGAGTCAATGACAGGCATTACTAATGTGCACTTAATGGCATTACTAATAAGCACTGATTTGCATCCTTTATGGCCACTGATTGGCATATGATGTGGGTAGAGTTGGGCACTGATTGGCATACAGGTGGGCAACACTGGTGTGGCACTGATGGGCATCACTAGCAGGCACTGGTGGGTATTGCTGATGGATCTGCACTAATAATCAGTGCACAAAGTGCCACCGATCTGCTCTCCTCTACCCTTAGACATGTGCAGGATGAAAAAATGTGTGATATTTTCTTTTCGATCCGTTTAACTAAATTCGTTTAGTTAAATTAGTTGCATTTGTTACATTCGTTTTTCGGGATACGTTTAGTTTTGTATTTGAAAAATAGAATAGAAAAGATTAGGATAGAATCGAAAAATACTAGAAAAGAATAGCATAGAAAAACAATAGCACAGAACAGAAAAATATATATTTATATTATATATTTTTTTTTCTATTCTAGTCTTTTCTATTAGAATTCGATTCCATTCTATTTTTATATAACCATTTTCCGAAATTCGAGAACGGAATAGAAAAAAAAAAGCGTCTCTCCGTCTCTCCGAATAGAGGAAAGCCAATAAACGGCACTTCCTAGTAACCACTGTGATTGGACACAGCTGATCACGTGGTTAAGAGTCTACGTCAGAGGCTCTTTACCTAGTTTAGAGATTGAGTGTGTCGGATCGACACACCACCGATGGATGCGCTGCACACCCCCGGGCATGAGCGGCTCATCTTGCTGGACGTCATATGACATAGTCAGGATAATGCAACCACTTTCCGGCTGTCATTCTGCTATATGGCGGGCAGGAAGTGGTTAAAAATGCAGTGGCCTTGAAATGCATTCGACTTTTGCATCATGTGATTTACCTGCAGTTCCTGCATACACAAACGCACTGTTTTAAAAGTGTGGCCCACGCATCTAAAAATGCAGCAAGTTTGCCAGTGCAGGAACGTCAGGTAAGTCGCATGGTGCAAAAGCAGAATGGATTTCAATGCCCCTGCATTTTTTAAATGCTGCATGCACCTTTTTTCTACAGGAAACGCAGGCATGGCAGCCCATTCAAATGACTGGGCTGCTGTGACTGCGCAAACTCGCACACATGTAAACCAGGCCTAAAATAAGCCCATTAACCACTTCAGCCCCGGAAGATTTGGCTGCTGAATGACCGGGCCATATTTTGCGATTTGACACTGCGTTGCTTTTTTTTTTTTCTCCTGCCATAAACAAAATAAGAGAATTTTTAAAAACTCACAATATTTTGTACTTTTTTGCTATAAAAAATATCCCCATTGCTTTAAAAAAAAAAAAAAAAAAAAATGTTCTCAGTTTAGGCAGATGTGTATTCTTCTACATATTATTGGTAAAAAATAAATCGCAATAAGCGTACATTGATTGGTTTGCGCAAAAGCTATAGAATCTACAAAATAGGGGATAGATTTATAGCATATTTATTTATTTTTTTACTAGTAATGGCGGCAATCTGCGATTCTTCTTTTCTTTTTTTTTATCGGGACTGCGACATGACGGACACATCGGACATTTTTGACACATTTTTGGGACCATTGACATTTATACAGCGATCAGTGCTATAAAAATGCACTGATTACTGTAAAAATGTAACTGGCAGGGAAGGGGTTAACACTTAGGGGCGATCAAGGGGTTAACTGTTCCCTGTGTGTTTTTAACTGTAGGGGGAGGGGACTGACTAGAGCGGATGACAGATCGTGGTTCCTAGCTATTAAGAACTCACAATCTGTCATTCCTCACAGAACAGGGATTTGTGTGTTTACACAAACGCGTCCCTGTTCTGTCTCTCGTGCCCGCGATCGCTCGTGGCCATCGGTCATCGCGATCAGTAATGAGCATCAGCACCCCTGTAGTGCAGCGGGCGGGCGCCTACTATCCCAATCCAGCAAGCCGATGTACAGCTACGGCGATTCGCGGGATCGTGCTGACCTACCGCAGTTTAATGACGGCGGCTGGTCGGCAAGCGGTTAAGCAGTAAAATACAGCACTGATTGGTCTGGTGGCCCATGCTGTATGCTCTGTAATAAATACAGCCACAGCCTGAACTGGTCGGGGTTTTGAAAAGCTACATATGGGGAGCCAGGGGAGGAGAAAGGCTTACCTGGTCCTCCGTGCAAGTAGAGCTCCGATCACCATCCACAGGCGGTTAATATGGTAAATGAAAAGATATTTATTCCTGCGCTACCATGTAGGAAAAGAAGGCAGGTGGAAAAGCTGCATGCACCGAATCGGGGTCAGCCAAACCCGGATAGACAGTAACGTAAGAATGGAGGGAGGTGCTGCGCTTACCCCTCACCGAGACGATAATCAATATAAATATAAAAATATCCCAAAACTGGGTTAAACTACTGAGGTGAACAATTAAAGCTGTGGCTGAATAAATATATAAAAAATGAAAAAAATCCCCTGATGAAGTCACGTGTGTGGGTGACGTCACGCGTAGGGATGGAATAGGCACTCTGCTCTGACGTGGACTTACGAGCTCGCTGCTTGTCGAAATTCAATGCTGTTTACTTTCACATTTATGTGAGTACCCTGATGCTGTTTTTTCAAGTAAAGGTTACTAGTGTTTAAGCAATATTACACTATTTGGTACCCTCTTTTGTCTTATCTCCTCCACACCTACCGAGGGATCAAGCCCTGTAGGGATTACATTGTGGCTCAGGACTACAAGGAGAGGTAGCCTCCACTGGCATACACCATATGCTATTACCTCATTACCGTAAGGTAAGAGGCCACTGCTTACTATTGTGTGATTTGTACACGAAGAGGAGTCCTTACTGTGCTCTATTTAAAGCACGGCACAGTGGAACTTTTATTCGCTCTAAGAAGAAACACTGTCATCTTGACCCATTCATCACTATTTTGCGATTTGCACATATGAACTGTTTTGCATTTTTCGATTTATAGTTTTATATATTTATTTGCTACACCTGGTCTCTACTATAGAGTTTTGCACACTGCTATTTGCACATATGGACTTTTTCGAATATTCTTATTTATAAGTCACATTTACTGATCAACCTATTTACTGTCACATCCTATTTGTTGCACTTCACCTTGCAGTTTTTATTTATTGCAGAGGTTTGCACATATTATTTAGCACAGAGTCATTGGAGTGCTTTATGCGTCACACTGTCTTAGTGACAATTTATTAGACGCTTGCATGCTGCACTCTATTTATTATGTCACATTGATTATTATACATTTTTGTTATTAATTTTTTTTTTTTTAAATCTTTATTTAATTTTCAAAATCTCAGTACAAAAAAGGAAATAGACCCCACACATTTAGGGGGAACATAATAAGATTTATAACAGGATTATCCGGTTCTCTTACACAAATACAATAAATAAGTCCCCCCATATGTCCCACCCATACCCACCCCTCCCGGCCCCCGCAGATTATTTCCCGTCAAATTGGATCGTGACGAGATCTTGTGTTCCTGATCCTATATTACTGCATGATTACTTCCACATATCGCTCAGTTTTCTTAAATGCTATCCAGCAGTCCCATTTACTCCTTTGTTCATTTTGGTCCCTTTCCAAATATTCTCCTGGCTCTTCTCTCTCCAACATATAGACTTCATTCACTCTTGCTACCCAGTCCCTAATCCTCGGTACTTCTAATTCCTGCCATTTCTTTGGGATTACATTCTTGGCTGCATTTAATAAAGCTGGGACTACTGATTTTTTATTTTTTTAACCCTCTTTTTCCTCCTTCCAACCCATGGAACAAACAGTCCCAGGGGTCGAATTGGATCACCTTACTCGTTATTTCTTTAATAAGCCTGATCACTTCTTGCCAAAAAATTTTAATTTTGGGGCACTCCCACCATAGGTGCGCCATGGTTCCTGGTAACCCGCATCCTCTCCAACAGTTAGGGGACCTTTCTGGTGCAAACTTGCTAATTTTGACCGGGGTCATATACCACCTGGTCAAACACTTATAATTACTTTCCCTCATTTTTGTGTCCACTGCCGTACCGCCCCCCAAGATGCTCCTCACTTTATCTCCGTCGCAGCATGCTCCCAATTCCTCCTCCCATTTTTTGATGAAAGGCGGTGACTCCAGCCCCATTCCCCTTACCAAAATTTTATACATTTCTTAGATTTTCCTCTTCACTGAATCCTTACAAAATAGTTTCTCTATCGGTCTATAGTCCGCTTCCTCCCTTAATGGGCCAGGAAGACTATTAACAAAGTGCACGAGCTGGCCGTATCTCCACCCATTTAATAGCCATAAATCCCCTTGTGTCATTAATTCTCTAAATGTGCGGAATTTCCCTCACTTAATACCCCTTACTTGTGCCTCTCTGTCCAATAGCCACTTGCCACCTGCTTTCTCCATCCCCGGGGGAAAGTATGTATTCTCTTTCAAAAAAATTAAAGGTGAATTATACGCCCATTTATTGTTCAAGTGCATCTGATCCCATATTTTAAATGTATGGTGTGTAATATAGTGTGTGTCTTTACCCAAATTCCTAAAATGTGGGGGATTCCAAATCAAATGATTTAACTGTGTATTGCTTAACCCTTTTTCTAAATTAACCCACCTTTTTATTTTCCCCATTCTTTTCCCAATCCAGTGCCCGTGCTATAATAATTGCTTTATAATAAATCCTAAAATCGGATAAGGCCAGCCCCCCACTTGCTTTTTCTCTCCTCAATACAGAATGGGCTATCCTAGGTTTCTTATTGTCCCAGACATACTTGTACGATGCCAAAAACTTGTTTTTTTTTTTTCAAAATTTTCGGTCTTTTTTTATTTGTTGCACAAAAAATAAAAACCGCAGAGGTGATCAAATACCACCAAAAGAAAGCTCTATTTGTGGGAACAAAATGATAAAAAAATTGTTTGGGTACAGTGTAGCATGACCGCGCAATTGTCATTCAAATTGCGACAGCGCTGAAAGCTGAAAATTGGCCTGGGCGGGAAGGTGTCCAAGTGCCTGGTATTGAAGTGGTTAATGTTCTCCTCATGCACCAAATGTGTCTCCTGTAAAAAAACAATGTCTGCACCATAGCTCTGCAATTCATTTTAAGATTTTTCGCCTTTTCCCCGGGGAATTTAACCCCTTCACATTATAGGACAGACATCTAACCTCCATCACCACTCGCTACCCCCTCTCCATTTATTAAAAATCTGCAAGGTCCCCCCCCCCCCACCCCTGCCACTACCTGGGCTATGGACTGCAGTGCCAGGGTTACCATATTCCCGACCTGCATCCCCTTGTGCTATGGGGTGAGACTCTGACCACGGACAGCCGTGGAGTCCCTCCTCCCCGAGGGGTGGAGGGTACCACAGAGGCCTTCTATCCAATCATTTCCTCACCCCCCCCCTCTCCCACCGACCCAACCCCCCAAGGACAAGAGACCTCTACCAGCCCCCCATATCCCTCACCCCCCTTTTATTTGGGACATTTACTATCAGAACCCTTCCATCAAGGCAAAACCCCCTCTGGTATATTTGGTACAGGAATATCTAGATTCCTGCAAAAGTCCTGCAGGTCTCCCACTCTCTTCATTTTGACCAACCTGCCCTTTTTCGTCACACTCAAGGACAACGGGAAACCCCAACTATATTTTATGTTTGCCCCCCCTCAATAAGTCCAGTATCGGTCTTAATTGGCATCTTCTCGCCAAAGTTCCAGTGGAGAGATCTGAAAATATTTGAATTTCTTGGTTATTAAATTTCACAGGTTGTGCCCCTCTTAGATTACTCCAGATCTTTGCTTTGTCCTCAAATTGATGAAACTTAACTATGACGTCCCTGGGTACATCTTCTCTAATATTTGGGGGTTTTCTTATCCGGTGAACTCTATCAATCTTTAATTCGCAGTCTGGGTCCCTGCCCAGGAGTGGATTAAAAAGTTCTTTCATCACTGCAGTCAAATCTTCTCCTCTCTGCTCTGGTAGGGATCTAATTCTTAGGTTTTGCCGCCTGTTTTGATTTTCTTGCTCCTCTAATTTGTACATCAACTTACGTTGATTGCCCTGTAGTGTTTTTACTTGTTTTTTGAGAGCCGCTATTTCCTGGACCTGCTGTTCCGCTACCATCTCTACTTCTACTCGTTTTAAGAGGTGTCTCATGTCTGTCCTTACATTGAGGATTTCTGCCTTCATTGATTTTTCCAGCCTGATAAACATATCTTGTATCTCCCCTTTAGTTGGAAGTGCCTCTGCAGCCGGATCAGCCTCCATATTTAGATCTGGTTCTGCTTCGGCAGAGGCACCAATGTTGGAGGTCCCCCCCCTGCGCCCCTTTGTTCTTAACAGTGGCCTTCTTTTTGTCCTTAACTTCATGCTGTTTGCTGTCCATACCTGGGCTTTTTAGATATTTTCGGATTGTGCTGGATTTTAAGCTGTCTCTGGGCTTGTTAAGCTCTGCTTGCTTTTGGGAACGTCCTCATATTCCTCCCTTCCCTGCTCTTGCCACCGACTTTATCGCTTTTATAGGGTTAGCCCACCTCAGGCTCTCCTCCGCGTGGCAATTTAGCAGCTTGCAACTGTTTGTCCTCAAATTATGCCCCGACAGCCCCTTTAAGCTTTACTTCCACACACTTTACCAGTACAATTCTGTTAGCGCAACCCCAGGTCACTTCAACCCCTCATCTCGCCTCTTTTATTTTTAGAAGGCTCACAATGAGGGCTGTAGCGGGCCTCCACTCTCCTTCCGAGCTAAACCGCTCACACTTGATTTATTAGACTGTGTAATAAAAACTCCACCACGTTCCCTCTAAATATTTCCAGCCCGCTACACCTTTAAATTTTTGTTTCTGTATTTGGGCTATTGCAGTCACAGCAGTACAGTTCAAGTGAGTGAGATTTTATCTCAAAAAAAGAGGGTCCTAGCTGGGTCCTGTAGACCACTTGGGGACCTCTCAGTCCTCCAGTAAAAGTTACCTCAACCTTGACAGGGCTGGCCGCCGTCTGAAAAGAGGGGATCTCCACACCGCTAGATCTTGACTTGTCCATGTTTCGTTGTATGCCAGAGCGCCATTCACTGAGTGCACTGTTCGCACTCACTCCTCATCATGGTGCTGTACGGATGCAGGGCAGAGGGGGATGGATCGGAGAGCATCCAGAAAGCCTCCAGGGAGCTTGTGCCGAAGGGGGGGGGAACGGAAGGACGCTGTGGCTGCGAACGGCCGCTCCGCCGGCCAGCAGATCTATTGTGCCCGGGCAACAGAACTTTTTCTCCTCACATGAATGGCCGGCCGCCTAGCGTGAATCTCCGCCGCCTAGGAGGAGGGTTTATTTGGCTGGCCTCGGGCTCTCACCCCGTGCCTTCCGGAACGCAGTCTTTGTTACTGCCTCCGTCCTCCACCGCCCCACTGCCAGACCCCTCCCCCAACCAAAGCACGTCACATCGTCTCCTCGATAGCAGGAGCTTCCTGATTTTGCATCCACATTTTTGTTATTGTGTCGGTGGTCAATGTTTTCCTCATTTATTGTATAGGAATTTTTTACTTTTCCTCGACAGTTTTTCAGGTGTTTCTAGGCTGTTCATCCTCACTATTTATCACTTAGTGATTATGTAAGCAGCTGCCTATATGTTTGCACCATATATTTTATTCATTTTTTATATATTTATTCAGCCACAGCATTAATCACCTCAGTAGTTTTTTAACCCAGTTTTGGGATCTTTTTATATTTTATATTGATTATCGTCTCGGTGATGGATTAGCGCAGCACCCCCCTCCATTCTTACCATCCACAGGCGGTCTCACACCAGTGCTGTTGGCTGCCACACTTTACCATCCAGCACTCTGACGTAAGCTCTACTCGAGGCCTCCGATGTACAGGTAACACCACACCTATAGCAAGGGTGGGGTCAGAGCGTCAGTGGCGCTCAAGGCCCCACCCTCCCACGGCCTGCCCAAGAATATGCAGCACTGTGCGTGCACTGATGCCGGCTGCCTGTGTCACTGTCTGCAGCGCCAATGGGGGTTCCGATTTGCGGGCAGTGCAAGCTTAAGGGGCAGCTCTGCTTTGGGCCCCAAAAAAATGACAAGACCCTGGGCAGCTGGCCCATTTGCCCTGCGGTAAAGACGGCCCTGCATATATGTGACAAAATCAGTGAATATAAAACCTATCCAAAAATACAAAATATATGTGAAACCAATAAAAAGGTATAAAAGTCAAGTGCTGAAAATGAAACAGAAATCCAGTTCCTTCGTGCACGTTATATTCAAGAAGTGCCGTTAATGTGGACCCTTCACCTCCCCTCTTAGGTGTTCTTTCACCCTAATTATCTGACGCCCGTCACATAGGTCAGATTTGCATGTGTCTCTACATAAGTAACTAGCTCTTTACAGGAGTAGACAGCCAACAAGGCTCCACATCCTGCACCCATGCAGGGATAGATTCCTCCCCAGAATTCACAGTATGCAGTACCAGCCTTGAATCAAAAGGTGGAATGACCAAGCTCAAACAGTCTCCTCAATCAAGCTCAAGGAAGTCTAAAGAATATAGTGGTCTCTGCTAGGTTTACTAAATAAAAAAAAAACAAAAAAAACAGTATTGCACTTTTTCATGAAACATGAACACTGGAATAGAAGCAGGACATGGAGCTGCTGGGCATGCTTTTCTGGATTACATCAGACATGATCCACCAGCTGGCCGCTACAGTCCTCTTCTCTTTTTTTTTTTTTTTTTTTTTTTTTTTCCAGACAGGGTTTGTGTCAAGATTGCAAAGCGCTTCCCAATGTATCTCATTAGGGATATCATCAATGACTGTACGAGTGACGAAATGCATTGGGGCGAAGCTTTGTGATCTCTGAACAAACACTGTCTGTGAACAGGAGGAATGTAGCGGCCAGCTGGTGGTTCATGACTTTGATGCGATCCAGGAAAGAATGCCCAGCTGCTCCATATCCTATTTCTATTCCAGGGTTTTGTTTTGTGGAGAATGTAAGTAAACCTAGCAGAGAGCACTAGATTCTTTATTTTGTCTTCCTTAAACCTGATTGAGGAGAGTGTTAGAGCTTGGCCATTCAACCTACTGATTTAAGCCTGGGACTGTACACTGTGAATCCATCCTGGGGAAGGAGGAATCCCTGCAGGGATGCTTGATGTGAAGCCTTGTTAGCTGGCAATTGATGTAAAGACACATTCAATCTGTCCTTTTGTAATGGAGGTCAGATAATTAAGGTGAGAGAACACCTAAGAAGGGAGGTGAATGGTCCATGTGGAGAGCACTTCTTGACTATAACCTGCAAGAGGGAGCTGAGCTTCTGTGTTTGTTTTTCTTTTCAAATGTAGGCCCCTTTCACATGGGCTGTCCGATCAGGTCCACCTGTCAGTTTTTCAGGCGGACCTGATCGGACCCTCAAGTCTCTTCTATGGACCGGTGTTATAGGTGGTCACGTGATAGATGTCTTCTTGCCTTTGCCAGGTTTATGAATAATTGGCATCAAATTTTGACACAACACACATATTTTGGAGTGATTTAATCACTTTGTATCTGTTGCTCACTTCTGCTTTGCGTTGTGCATATTTTTCTTTTCTACGTTTCTTACAGATCTTTTGTTGGGTAAAGTAGTCCCTTTGTTTGTATGTAGTTTAGCAAGGGCATTTTTTTTCTTAATTGATTGGAAGGCTCAAGTGGAGCATGTTAAGGGATCAGTCCAAAAAAGTTATTTCAGGTATTAACAGGGGCTTTTGGGATGAGTCAACCCCTAGCTTCCTATGTCTTGGATATGGGCAACTGTGAGAGATACATTTGCTATAATTCCTGACTCTGTCCTCATGGGAGATTTGACACCTGTTTGCATGTTCTAGTACACCCTGTTAAAGTCTCTCTCTGTAGTATAACCTAAAAGATTCAGTAGGGAGAGTGGGTAAGCCCCTTGTAAACGGACCATCAGGTGTGCAGACGCAGGAACTCCAACTCATCAGAGTCCCTAGGAAGTATGAGAAGTCATCAGATAGTTTAACCCTGCTACATCTACCAAGAAATTTAAGTCTCAATTTTTTTTTGTAAGATAAAGTTTATTAAGATTATACACCGGAATACAGTTATATCACCAATGCAAGTAAAGTACAGTATATAATCAGCAATAACAATCAATAATCAGCACATATAATCAGAAATAAATGTCCGGTACATTTAAGAATATGAGGCATAAAACATTAGGTAATTTCAATAGAGACACAGCAAATTATAGTGAAAGTGTGTGTTTTTCTATTCGTGTGTCAAGTCTAATCAGTGATATTCCTAGAATTATGATTGTATGTGTGTGTATCTATCTATGATATCTATGATATCTATGACATCTATGATATCTCAGATATCTGATAACTTTTCTAAATATAATGAGATATCTATATTTCCGTGTATAAAGGAGTCGAGGAGTTGATCTTCAGTTTCTTAGCTGAATAGTGAGCAATCTGTATAGCATTCAATGGAAGATTCTCAAGTCTTGGGAACCAGGTGCGAAATTACTCCAGAACATTAAGTTTCTTTTGTATGAGTTATGAATTTGTTTCTAGCCATATGTTTGTAAAACCAGGGGATAGAACAGATAAGGGCATAAGTAATATTCTAATTGAGAAGTTCGGAATATGCAGAGGTTGTTTGGAAGTGATGCCAGCATGCCCATGTTTTCCTGTATGTTTTAGAAGAATCGTGGGCTTGGTGAATGAGTTCTTCCATTGAAGCTATTTTGTTCACTCTAGTGATCCAATTGGCAATAGTAGGTGGATTTCCAGAGTTGGTATGCAAAGTTTTGCAGCTGTAATGAGATGTTGGGCCAATGATTTATGGTAAGTTTTCATTGGTAAAGAGGAATGATGTAGTAGAGCTTGGGCAGGTGAGAAATCTAATCTCAAAGTTGTAATTTGAGTTATACATCTGAATACATCAGTCCAGAATGTTAAAATCTGGGGACATTCCCACCAAATGTGAAGAAGTGATCTTTCTTCTTTGACATCTCCAGCATGTAGGGGAAGTTTCTGGTTTGAATTTGTGCAATTTGAGGGGGGTGTTATACCATCTGGAGAACAATTTAAAACCATTTTCCTGGGCATTTACATTGACTGAACCTTTGTGTATGTTAGTGTATATCTTTTCCCATTCATTATCCGAGAGATTGATAGAAAGATCTCTTTCCCATTGTGTGCTAGCAAGATTTGATTTAGGCCTTTGATCATTAAAAAGTATGGAATAGATGATGGAAACGAGATGGCGTTGTGGTTCAGAGCTGGCACAAATAGATTCAAATTGTGTTTTTTTTTTTTTTTTCTCTCGAGTAAGCAGATTGTGTCCGTGTATTAGTAAGGTAACGTTTGAGTTGCATATAAGAACACAAAGAAATGTGATGGTCTGTTCTGTGCGTTCAATGTTGTTAGTGGAAGAAACGCCTTGTTATGAAAAGTCTTCCGCTTTTGTATACAAAAGAGGTCCCAATTTAGAGAGCAAGGGTTCAGCAGTGCCAGGTGGGAATGCAGGATTATGTTTAATCAGTGTGAGTGGGCTTGGAATTGAAGAGATATGAAATTGACGACATGTGTTAAATGCTTGTAATGTGGCACCAATTAGTGGATGTTTTTTACAATGTTGTGGAATGTGTTTATTTGTCCAGGGTACCGTATATACTTGAGTATAAGCCGACCCGAATATAAGCCGAGGCACCTAATTTTACCACAAAAAACTGGGAAAACTTATTGACTTGAGTATAAGCCTAGGGTGAAAAATGCGCAGCTACTGTAAGTGGAAGAGGGGGTCAACAATGCCCATTTGCAGCCTCACTGTGCCCTTTTGCATGCCTCACTGTGCCCATTTGCAGCCATAGGTCCCCTGAACTTTAAACTCTGTAGTTAAGGGTTCCTAGATGCCCTCTAGCTGCAGCCAAAATTTGGGGTCTCTGGAGCCAAAGGGTCCCGAAAAAACATTGCTGCAGATGGACACAGTTGACTGAATTTGGGGCCCCGTATCTCGGGACCACTTGGTGCTAGGAACCCCAAATTTGGTGTGCAAACCCAGTGGAACTAGCACTACAACATATTGGGTTTGCACACCAAACTTGGGGTTCCTAGCACCAAGTGGTCCCGAGATAGGGGGCCCCAAATTCGGTTCAGAAAATGTCACTTTGCACCAGAAAAGTGCTTGTCTCGAGTATAAGCCAAGGGGGGCACTTTCAGCACAAGAATGTGCTGAAAAACTCGGCTTATATACGGTATACTGTTGAGTGGTAAATTTGAAAAGGCCTGTTCAATGGATGTCCATGCTATGGTGGTATCATGAACATTCCAATCTACAATTCTGGTTGGTTGACATGCCCAGTAGTATTTACGAATGTCCGGTAATCCCAAACGGCCTTTCAGATTGGGTAAGGACAGTCTACCAAAGCTCAGTCTAGCTCTTGTTCCTCCCCAAATGAATTCTGAACAGGCTTTACGTAAAGATGTAAAAAAATGTTTGAGGTAATTTTTATAGGAATTGTTTGGAGTAAATAGAGTATTTTAGGTAAAACGGACATCTTGATAATGGAGGTTCTGCCGAACCAAGAAAATGGACCAGTTGACCAAGCCCTAAGATCCTTCTGGATTTTTTTTTTTTGTAGAATTGGAATATAGTTTTTGCTATATAGATCTGAAAGATTGGTCAGAATATGAATTCCAAGATATTTAATGGAGTTCGATGTCCATTTAAAGGGGAAGTTCATTTGACAAAGTGTTTTTGGTGTCATGCGATTAAAGATACATTAAGGGCCTCCGATTTAGCAAAGTTAATTTTTAAGATTAGTTAAATTTTCAAATAAGGTGAGGTCTTTTAGCAGATTGGGTAACGAAAGTCTTAATTTTAAATAGATTGGTTCTTTCAGCAATTGACTGATAAATGCAAAATGTAATTGAAAGTTTATGTGAAAGCTTATGTACAGATTTCTTTCCTCAGGCCAAGCAGTGAAACACTTTCTTGTGCTGTGATAGATGGCCTGACTTCCTTAGATTCTAAATTCCAAGGTAAGTAAAATGAAAAGGAAGCTATAGTGTATTTCCAGTTAATGCACATTTTAATGGTTATTTTAACCGTTCCAGACAGGAGCACTTTATACATAGTTATATTGGACCAATGCAATATACCATCGTACTGAAGTAGACGCGACTGTCAGTGATCTCCATTTACTTCTGGGTCCTGTGCCTAGCGCTGGAACGTCTGCTTTCTCAGCACAGGATGTCAGCCACTCGGCATAGGCCCTATTCAGAGAATACTTTGCATTTAATGAATTCAAAACCTTTGGATGAGGTGAAGAGCATGACAACACCACCCTATCTTGTACAATCAGAGAAAGCTTTGCATTCACTCAGGCATTGGGCGCGGATAGGCACTGGTAGGCGGCACTGATGGGAAATGTTGGGACTGCACTGATAATCGGGACACCGCTATTCAGTGCCCTGATTATTCGTGCCGATGTCCCTTTAACACAACACAGCTCTCTTTTTCTTTCCTCACATTGTCAGCATGAGAAAAGCTGATAACCGTTTTGTTTACTCCCGGATCAGCTGTCGTTGGACACAGCTGTTTACATGGTAAAGGGCTGTAATTAGTCCTTCACCCCGATCTGTGATCAGTCGAAGGATCACAGAGCGTGCCGCAGGGGGTGGGCGGGCGAGCAGCGTGATCACGGAAGGACATCCATGGACGCCCCCCCCAGCAAACTAATCCTGCGCTGTAGCCGTCTTTCAGGAAGTAGTTAAAGGAGTGTCTTCGTGGCATGCAAGAGAAGCTATCTTGGGGCAAGAAGATTTCGTAGGGCATGAGAGCCAGCAGCATATGCAGGAGTGCAGAGAGTATGACTGCAGGCAGTATATGCAGTAGAGGAGTTTGACGACCTTGGCAGTAGGTGCAAGAGAAGAGTGCCGAGGGTGTGATATGGGGCAGTATGTGCAAGAGAAGGCAGTGGGTATGACGGCAAGCAGTATGTGCAGGAAATAATTCTAAGGGTAGGACAGATGACAATATGTGCAGGTGATCAATTTGGACAGTATGGCAGTAGGCAGTATGTACAGGAGGGGAGGGCAGTGAGTATGTCGACTGTACATGTGTTAAAAAGTGTGGTGGGTATGACAGGATGTGCAGAAGAGGAGTGATGAAGGTAGCAGTCAGTATGTGCAGAGGAGGGCAGTGGGTATGAGCACAAGTAGTATGTACAGGAAAGAAGGGCGGAGGCTATGAGCGAGGTGGAAGAGGATAATTGCATTGACATTATTTTAGGAGAAAGGCAGAGGGTGTGACAGTGGGCAGCAGGAGAGGAGGGAAATGGGTAGGACATCAGTATGTATGTGTGCAAGAGATGTGAGTGGCAGGTATGACAGTTGGCAGTATGTGCAGCAGAGGAGCGTGGAGGGTATTTTGGGTACAATATGTGCAAGAGTGGCGGTGGGGGGGGGGGGTTATGACTACAGGTAGAACAGTTAACCTATTGACTTGCAAATTGTGGTTACTTCTCCTTATAAAATTTAGCAACAAATTAACTAAGAAATATTTATCATAGCAGCAGGATTGGAGGAGTGAACCCAATAATGCATTTGGCACCCATTCCCAAAACTGAGCAGTTATAAAGTAGCAGCATGGGATTTAAGCTCTTCACATGGAGGGTTAGAGGTAGATGTCAGAATCAGTGTCCTAGATACAGGCCTGCTAAAATTGAAGCTGGTTATTCTGGGACTCAAGAAGTGTCAGGGAGCATGTCGGCAGTACTGCATATTTTGACTAGATGGAAATGATACTGAAACTGGAGGGATTGTGGAAGTGGAACTTATGGAGGTTGAAAAGATGACCCCAAAATTTGAAGCAGGTTATTAGCGGGGACTTTGAAATAAAGTCCAGGAACAGTGGAGGTGGCATGATATAGGGAAATCGGGCAGGGCTTTATTGCTGGGCAGTGTTTAAGCAGGAAATGGTGTAGTGGATTTGTAATTACTATTGGATCATGGTCGATGGAGATTAAACTGGTATTTGGTGTGGTGGAATTAATAAATGTGGATCGACAGACTGCAGAATGGGTGCCGAGGGGTTAATGCACATGAGCTGTGGACTGTGAGCTAAGGGCTAATGTTAATACTCTGGGGACAAGTCATTGAGAGGGGACATCGCCTATTAAATTTCCTCTGAATTACCACTTTTGCAAACCTTTTTTACACTAAAGTCAAGAAAAATGAGACCATAGAGTTGTAATGTTGTAAAACCAATTTATTGTGTCACTGTTTTTCACATATGTTTATAATAAAGACAAAAAAAAAAGATTGAATGACTTGTGGTAATGAACACACAACTGCTATAAGCTTGCATTTATATTCTGTGTGCTGCATTATGGTTATAAAACTGTAGACAAGAGAACCTACTAGAAGTCGTCTTTTTATTTTTATTTTTTTAAAGACTATGGACTGGTGACTACACCCCAGCTACACTATGTTGTCTGTTGCCGAAATACAGATGGAGGATACGGTGAACCAACGATTGAAGGATATTACCAAAAACTTTCCAAAGCATTTAAAGAATTGGTCCAGCAGGTAATACATTTACAGCGGCGGCCAAGTGAACATTCTAATTTCCTTGCATACTGTTTACAATTCTTATACTGGCATTGATTATGTATGCAGTTTTCTGATAATCTGGTCTTCTACAGTGCAAAAGCGCTAAACCTACAATTATTCAGTCCTATGTGTACTACAATGTGAGAGTGCCATGTACCTTAATGTTGACACCCATTTCAGTTCTTCTCACCATGGGCTTGCCTAGGATTTCATTTGTTCATGGAATCTTTCAGAAAAAAACTTACACCCAGCTCTATGCATACTTTACAAGAAAACTATCCTTGCAGTGAATTGTAGATTTTATAAAAGCATGCAGAGACACTAGAAAGACTGTTGCTCGCACCCTACTTTTCTCCTATCCTACTATACAAGAAAACATAACTATAGTAGGTTTCAGACAGGAAAAATGCACAGAGACACTGATAGCAGAATGCTATTGGTGCCCTGCTCTACTCTTGTACTGTACAAGAAAACTTGCCTTGCAGTGAGTTATAGTTATAAATGGATTGCACAGAGACTGACAAACTGCAGTCACACCCAGAGACACATCTGAAAAGAATCATGACAGTTGCATAAAAAATCTGAATAAATCCTAATCCCATCCAACAAGTGAAACCAGTCATTGAGATACCTATGCTATATGACAATTTTGCAGTTCTTCTTAATTCCATAAATGTATTTTCCTTTTTTTTAATTTGTGTTTTCTGAGGTATCTGCCCCTAAAGTGGTTGTTAACCCATTTTGACAACTTCATATAATCCTTGTTTCCTAATGACAGGTGCTCCTGTCTGTTTTATAAAAAAATGCCTTCTTTACCTCATTTTAGAGTGTCTCCCGACGCTCACGTGACTGACAGCTGCAGTGGGCGTGGACGAGATTCCCCCACTGACGTCAGGCGGGATGAGAGCGCGGGAGATGCTCTGAAAAAGCAAAGAAGGCTTTTTTTTTATTTTTTATAAAACTGACAGGAGCACCTGTCAATGGGAAACACTGAGGATTATATAGGACAGTAAAAGTAGCTTTAGCAGCAGGAGGGGAGGGTGTGGGCACTGACACAGGAGCAGGGAGGGAGGGGGGAGAGAGGATATAGGACAGGAGAGCTGCAGATGACGAAGTGCCGTAAACTGACCAGGGTGTCGGGGCTCAGCAGCCATGATATACCATGGTCAGTTTATAGAGGGGAGGGCATAGCCAGGCAGGATCAGCCAGGTTTTTTAGGTTATATGGGGGGCCAAATTACACAGCACAAGCACTGTGCTTTTTTTTTTTTTTGTGGGGGACATCAAGAACCCTACAGTGGGTTTGTTTTGGAGTACCTCATAAGTGGGGATATCCAATTCTTGAGATTACTGGTTAATAGAATTTAGTGCACTAGAACATTTAAAATGACAATATATTTCGAGGAAAAATTTTGAAGCACTGAGCAGGTGGGCCTTTGTGGCTTGTTTGACCTGGAGACTTTTTTCATTGAATAATTATATTTTTTTTTATTATAATGTGACACTCGTGCCTTGGTGTTGTATAACAATATGGTTAGGCTGCTGCTGTCAAATTGTCCCCACTAATGGGGCAAGATAAACTTAAATACTAAATAAACAGCACCTGCTCCTCCTTGATGATAATCCCTCTTAAGGCTATGCCCGTGATCAACTCCTATATGCATCTACAACATTGGATGAATAAATAATGCAGTAATTAGTTATTTGCTTATATGTGTAAACCAAATACAATTAATGATGCATCAAAGAATATGAAGTGACAATAAAAGTGCATAAAGTGATATTGGTGCAATAAAGTCTTTTAGTGCAAAAGGTGCTGTAAGTGCACCATGTCCGATGTCAATACATCATCCTGCTGAGGGTGGTATAAAAATACAAACTCGCCAGATGTGTTGGACTCCTTTTGCCTTATAGCAGAAGGAGTCTACCGGGCCTGTAGGTCATTTTACTGGGGACTAAACCCAATTCGGTATCCTCTGGTGTCCTCTGCTATCACCTCTGTAATGGATATCCTCCAATTGTGGCTCCGGGGCTTCCGGAATGAATAGTGTGTAGCATATGATGTATGGAAAAGAGAGCTCCTCCTAGAGTAATGCCAGGTTTATTGTTTAAAAACAACTTTACAAGTGTCACAATGACAGAACCGGCGTCGCTAGAAAACTCTTGGCCCTGCTGGTATGGAGACGTAACTTTTCAGCTTCTAACTTTTCACTTTTATATTTTTTTGATGTATCATTAATTGTATTTACACACATTATGCATGTATGCAAGTTATGCAAATAACTAATTACTGCGTTATTTATTCATCCAAGATTGTAGATGCATATAGGAGTTGATCAGCCTTGAGAGGGATTAGCATTAAGGAGGAACAGGCGCTGTTCAGGATTTTAAATGTCATTTTATTACCCTTATGGAATGCTAAATGAGGGATGAAGCTCAGTCCTTCCTACAGGGCATCTGCACATGCATGGCCATTATAAATTATGACTGTAGGTGTACACTGATGTTTGTGTACAGTATATAGTTTGGTAGACCACCCCCCCCCCCCCCCCAATGAAATTTTTATTGCCCAAAGAACATACACAGGACTAAAGTAACGTTACAAAGTCCATCAATTTACTTGCAAGAAAGGATTAAATACTGCTTTTCATTTGTGAACTGCTTCTTTCACTAACGTTCCTTACAGTGTTTATCATAGTCAGAAATTTGGCAAAGACCTGATTTCCATCATTTTTTTTCTTTCCTTTTACACACTGTTGTCTTTAGGCCCCTGGCTGTGGTGATGAGATCAGGTGCTTGAATGTAGATGGAGCTAATGGTATTGGTGCTTTGAAGCTAAAGGAGATGGAACAATATCTACAATCTGTGCTTTCCATACAGTTTTTTAATGATGGTTCTAAAGGGAAGCTCAACTATATGTGTGGTGCTGACTATGTGAAGGTGCAGCAGAAATCTCCTGAAGGTAAGGAATTGTGGGAATGTCTTTTGCGATTTTGACTGTTTTTATACTGAGCCAATGTAACTTCTCGATTTTGTTTCCAGGCATGGATATTAAACCTACTGAGCGATATTGCTCATTTGATGGGGATGCTGACCGCATTGTCTACTATTACCATGACGTTAACAATGTCTTCCATCTTCTTGATGGGGATAAAATTGCTACTTTAATAAGCACTTTTATCAAAGAACTTTTATTGAAGGTATTGTATGAATTTATTTATTTTGTATTGTCTGCAGTTAAAAAAAAACAAAAACTAGATGTCGAGGACAAGGCTATGACAAGCCACAGACTGCTGACCTAGCCAGTTGCCTCCAGAACCTTTCCCAGCAAACTTTGGGACAAGTCAATGTCATGGGTGGGTTGTAGGTGGTATACAGTGCACCTGGGAACTCTCCTCCAAAAATCACTGTGCACAGACCCTTCTAGCTCCAGCATAGTAGGATGTGGGTTAGTGACCAGTCTTACAGCACCTAGGACACCTCTTGGATAGACCAATGGACACCATTACACCATAAATAAAAAAATTATTAGCACACAATCCAGAATGGCTCTACATTAATAAACAAGGCAGTTAACAGTGTAACAAGTGTCATACCTCAGATTGACAGCTAATTCTCAGAAGTGAGAAACCACATAAGTTCAATCCTTGGCATCTTACTTTCAGGCTGGGTTCACACCTATGTGAATTGGATGGGGGGGGGGGGGGGGGATAGGGTGAAAAGGAAATGGTTCAGTTAGGAGCTCCTCTGCTGTTGCCCAGGGAAATAAAATGCAAGCAAGAGGTGTAAAGACAATCCAAGCAAAGGAATGAAAGTGCACTGCAATGTTATGTTACAAGCCTCAAATCGTGGACTCTACTTCTATACTTGGGAGACTCCCTTGGTGAGAGCGCTGCATTCCTTTTCATTTATCCTAGATTGTATATGTGGCCTAGGCTGTTAATGTCATTGTCACAAAAGTGTTATTTAATTTTTTTGCTTAGGCCAATTTAAATTTGAAAATGGCAGTTGTGCAAACCGCATATGCGAATGGGAGCTCTACTCGTTACTTGGAGGAAGTCATGAAGGTAATTGGAATTTTGTTCCCTAAGATTTGTAACTCGTATACAGCTAATACCCATTATTGAAAGGGGAGGGGTGGTACTGGAGCAGATCGTGTCCAATAAAAAAATGTTAATGTGATTGTAAAGTCTTGTGTTTGTGTGGTGTGTGTAGGTGGTTTTTATTTTTTTATTTTTTTTATTTACTATAAAAATAATAAAAATGGTATACTTGCCTGCTCGGTTGCAGTGGATTTGCACAGAGCAGCCTGGATCCTCTTTTCGGTCCCCCTCATCTATGCTCCTGTCCAGTGCCCCACAGCAAGCGGCTTGCTATGGGGGCACCTGAGCCGAGTCACAGCTCCCTGTGTCCATTCAGACATGGAGCCCCGACCCCACCCCCTCTCTCCCCTGATTGGCTAACTGACAGCAGCGGGAGCCAATGGCACCACTGCTGTCTCTGGAAGGAGATGGCTGAGACACTCGTGGACATCGCTGGACAGAAAGGGACCTCGGATAAGTGTTAGGAGGGTTGCTGCACACAAGGCTTACCTTGATGCATAGAATGCATTAAGATAAAAAAAACCTTCTGCCTTTACAACCCCTTTTTAAGGGAAGGTTATTGCTTTCCGGGTTTTTTTCAGTTTGTGAAGACTCTTGACTCCTTAATGACTTGGTTTTAGCAGCTGCCATTGTGGTTCAACGCTGAAAAATTAATTTTTTTTTTTTTTTTTGGTAAATGCACAGCAGTCAGTTCTCTGGCACCACTCTAATTGCTTTAGGTTTACTCTGTGAATCTCCAGTGGAGTTAAAGGGTGTTCCCTTTGGCTCTCCAATAGTTTGGGGTTGAAGGGGTAGCGTTTGGTGCACGACCTGGCTGTCCTGCAGAATTTGAGTTGAAGTATGCTCAGTACAGGGAGCAAACACATTCTCCATGTTCTTCCCAGGGGGAAGGTCGCAATGCAAAGCATACTGTTAAATAAGGCCAGTAACAACCCACCTAAAGCACTAAAGTCTTAGTTTCAAAACCTGTGGGCAGGCAGACCATAAACATACGACACAAGCCCTTCTTTTTTTTTTTTTTTTTTTTTTTTTTTTATATTGGTTGTTTTACAAGGTTCACATACACTTTAATCAGTGTGGGCTATATGGCTTATCTGACCCCCTGTAATTTAAGAGGTCTGGTATTCTAGGTGAGATCACCACAAAAAAAAGTTGGTGGTAGTGTTTTACTGTGCGGCACACATGCAGTTGTTGGAAGATTACACTGCAAATTAAATGAAGATACATAGGACTGTTAAATGAACATACATGTTACACATTTTCATTATGCACGATTAGTGATCTATTATACATGGGTGTTCTGGCATGATTTATGTATAGGTGTGGTCACTATCGCTGAAATCCTATTGGTTTGTTCACATTTTTATCACTTTATATTCTATAGTGGGTTGTACTAATTTTAATTTGGATGTAGGGATTGTATATTTAGGAGCCTTGCACTTCAGTTATTGATTTTTATATTTAGATGTGAATCGCTATTAGTGCTTAGTGGGTAACTCCACTTTTGAGTGATCTATGTACATTACAAGGATTTTGACAAACTTTATTGCAGATTCCTACCTTTTGTTGTTCTGCAGAAATCCCTGTGTGTTTGTCTGTGCCCATGTGCGGCGTGAGTCTAATGGGAGTGGATTTATGATCAACCAGCTGCTGCACCTGCAGGGCACTAATGAGGAAAATTTGCAGGGCCTGCATCCCTTTAGATGGTATTTCCTATTGGGAGGATCTCTCACCAAAAATTACACTTTTGTTGCAGAGGATGCCTGAAATCTGTCTAATAACTTCGTGCAGACTTCTGGGAAAATCTGTGAGCCAATCGCACAAAAGGAGGAAATTTCATATCTGGGTGGGGGGGGGGGCACATTCTGTGTACAGAACACCTCCAGGTAGCCATATTGCATTGCATTTAACAGAAAATTACAGAACTGCAGATTTGAAAAGGAAAGGTAATTTTTAATTAACATTAGAATACAATATGACTTGTGTCGCGAGCAACGGCGTCCTGTCCATTAGCGGCGCCGCCCCCCCCCATCCATCCATCTATCCCGCCCCCTAATCTACATACAGGCTGATGCATGGATTCCAATGGCGGGTGTTTTTTTTTTTTTTTTTTTTTTTTTTTTTTTTTTTGAAGCATGTGATTAGAGCTAGAGGCTCTAATAGGCTTCAAAAAAGGGTGGGCTCGGGGGGCAGGGAGTTTGTGGAAAGGCCACAGTCTGCCAAATGAACACATAGTGAACTCTCGAACAACCAAGCGAAGGTACTTGCAGAAACATGGGTGTCTCAAAGTGTGTGTGTGTGTATATAGTATACACACACACCTTCTAGGTCTAAAGACAATCCCACAATCTTAGCCTAGGTTTCCACTATTGCGACTTAAAAGTCATGTGATTTTGCTGCGAGTTTGAGACTTGAAGCAATGCCTGTGTATTCTTGGGGTCCATGGCCCCAAGTCGCATCAAAGTAGTGCAGGGACTACTTTGAAGTCGCTGCGATTTGAAGTCGCACCGCTATGAACGATACTCCTTGGAAATCATGGGGCATGATTTGTGGAAGCCAAGCCTTAATGATGGCTGGAGAGATTGATTGCAACGATGCCATATGCAGTTTTGGATCCTAATCCTTCTGCTTGTTGACCAAGTCTTACTTTTGACTAAGGGCTCTTTCACACGGGGCGGATCAGTCATGATCCGCCCCGTGAACATCCGCTTGCTCAGCGGGGATAGCTCCGCCGATCCCCGCTGAGCAGGAAGATGACAGGTGCATCGCTGCACACTGTGCAGCGACGGACCTGTCAGAGCGCCGCTCTCCCCTATGGGGGGATCGGATGATGACGGTCCGTAGTGTCCGTCGTCATCCGATCCGAAAACGGATGGAAAAGTAGGTTTTTCCTCCGTTACACTTTTCGGATCGGAGCGGGTCGGATGTCAGCGGACATGTCACCGCTGACATCTGACGCTCCATAGGGATACATGTATGTCCGTTTTTCATCCGAAAACGGAAGGGTGAAAAACGGACATACGGATCCCTCGTGTGAAAGAGGCCCAAAGAACATGCAGTCATAACCTTTGTGCTCTAATGCGTCATGGAGGGAATGCAATGAGTTGGAGGAGAGGAATGAAAATTCCAATGGCTTCCTTAATGCACAGAACCCACGGATCCTAAGCTCAAATTTACATCTAATTCTGTCAGCTGACCCTACTGGGCGACTTGGGTAAACTTTGGTTTAGGCAGACAAAGATTATTGATTCTTTATTCTCCTCTATAGTTTTCCCAGTTTAAATCAATTCAATCTTGGTTACTTTTGCCTTTTTGGCTATCTTCTGGTCATTGGTGATTAACATAAGGGATTAATTCCCCTTCTAGATATCACCGGATCTGACTTGAACAGTCACCACTCTGACTTAAAAGCGGTATGTGTTACTTGTGGGATTAGCTGTAAGGGTTAACTGACCACAACGGACTACCAGAGAAACGGCATACAGTCTTGTATCCACAGTGGCTGAACTGCATCATTTCATTTTCACTCTAGGATCAGCCATCATAGAGTGTTTATCACTGGCCAGAGCTCTGCTTTCATCTTGTCTGGGATCCTGACAGTTTGGCTATCGAAGTGAGCTCAACCGCAGGTCACAAAACACTACTTAACATTAGTTTAGTATGAACCATCTTTATCTCCAGATCCATTCAATGTCCCAAAAGCTCTGCAAAGGATAATGTTTTTCTGCTGGCAGAATGGCACCCCTGGCTAATCTGATGAAGCCTGTTTGGCTGGCTGATTTTGAGGCAGAGGTACCCTTTAATGGACTTTAGTTTGTTTAGCTTAGTACCTGAGCATTATTGAATCGAGATCCACACAGTCAGTTTAGACAGAGTTAAAACATCCACTTTTTGCTTCTGATATGCCAATTTGCCATAGCAACTTCCTAGAAGCAAGCTAAGGCTGACCCATCTGGCCAGTCTGATAGACTCCCTGGCCAACTGCTTTTGAGGTAGAGGTTGCCTTTAAATAAAAAGCAGCTATTTGATTAGTCTTGGTATTGAACCATTAGTGACTGTAGGCCTTCTCAGTCCCTGCCCATTTGGCACTACCTCTGGCCTGCAAATTGGCTTGCATTTTGGCCGACACACCAGTTACCACCAGTCCACTATGATTATTGTAGAGATTTCCTTGGTCTGCCTCTTCTGGCAGTTAAATGCATAGTGGTTCCTTCAGGGCTAAAGAGGACCTGTCCCCTGTTGCAGAAGCAGGTTGACTCTCCTCTTCCTGAGAAGTGGTGTTGAGGGCTGGAGAGATTTTCAATCCATTATGCCCATAATGTGCACTCTTTTAGGATATAGAATATACCTACCTGCCCTCACCTTAATGAACGTTGCTGGTCTCTAGGAAGGCTGATTGCTACTGGCCCACGGATAAGCTGAAAGACTGGAGCCATGCCTGGGAGTATTTGTTAAAAAAACCATCAGTAGTAACCACTACAAGCAGCAAACCACATATCCCTCTGTGGTGTACCACAAATAACAGAAGCAATTACACATTGTTAACAGGTAAAGTGCTAAGGAAATGTAACTAAGCAGATCCTGACTTTCATTTTAGCATCAAGGTCAGCATGTAAATACATAGTAATAAACGCATAGCAGTCATTAGTACTGTAGAGTCAATGTAATCACAGGCAAGCAGTGCAGGTTAATAGTCATCAGACAATTAGCACTAGCAGGTTAAACCTACCTTAGACACATGTACCCCGAAAGGACCATACCACAACCGAGCATTAATACACAGTAAGCCCAACCTGCAGGGCCAGGCCCTGCGTTAATAGGAAAGGCTCAGAACCACCCGTTAGCCTAAGCATTAGCAATACTACAGACACAGACCACAACCTGTGAAGCATTAGTAAACAGAGTGGCACTATGGACAGCCAGTAAGATTCACATGTGTGATATGTGCTTTCAGTGGTGCAAGCTAACAGCATACCTGCAGACAATAAGTCGAGCCTGTAGGGCCAGGCCTTGCTGAGTTAATGGGAAGGCTTCAGCCCAGCACAGCACACCTGCTATCAGCATTAGCAGTATTGCAGACACAAACCACAACCTGTGAGGCAATAGTAAACAGACTGAAACTGTGGACAAGCCAGAAAAACTCACATGTGTGACATGCTTTCAGTGATGCAAGTTAACATACTTGCAGCAGTAACTGAATACTATGGATTTGTGCACCATGTGGTGCCTTACCACCTGCACGCTTCGTGGCCAAACAAAGTCCAATGAATATCCATCCATCGAGTCATGATGAAGGAGCAATCCCTAGAGACCAGATGCCATCACCCCCCCTCATCCTGGATCCTCATCCTGGCTTTCAGCAGCAGCATAACCAGCTGTAGCAGTTAGGAAAAAAAGGAGAATGCTGCCTGCAGGGAGGAGACGGACTGGTAATGTATAACCGATCCCGGAATAGGGCAGGGGGCGGAGCCTACCCATACGCGTATATGCTGTGTCAGGAAAGCGTTTTCAAATGTGTAAATGAATGCAAAACAGCACTTACAGTAAAAATGTTAAAGATGAATGCCAGGTATTTATATTTTTGCGTAGTTGAATCTTTCCAGTTTGGACCAATGCAACTATGCATATACCATACCCGAGCACTCCATCTGGTAGCAAAGGGAAGGTAAGAATAGTAGCTGAGCAGCACAGTTTCAGTTCAGGTTGTTTGGAGATGAAATAATGTTTCAATGCGGTGTCAGTATGTCTACAGTTTGGATGTGTGGTGAAATTTTTTTTTTTAAACTGTGGTTTTAATTTTTTGCTATTTTTAAATCTATTGAATTTGTTAACTGAATTTTCTTTTACAGGTACCTGTATACTGTGCAAAAACGGGAGTGAAACATTTGCACCATAAAGCGCAGGAGTTTGATATTGGGGTATATTTTGAGGCCAACGGCCATGGAACAGTGAGTTTTTTTTTTTTTTTTTTTAACTATCGACTCTTCCAATTGATACCACTGCTTGTGGAAGAGAATTCCACATCCTTACGGCTTTGACAGTAAAGAACCCTCTACGCAGTTTAAGGTTAAACCGCTTCTCTTCCAATTTCCATAAATTGGTGCATGTCTTAAATTCCCTTTTCACTGAAAAGTGTTTTCCCTATGCTAGGGTCACCATCAGGCATGTACTGGCCATCGGGACTACTGGGAGTTTCCCGGTGGGCCGATGGCTCAGTGGGCCGGTTTCAGCGACCACCTAATTTGCCTATTGCATCGTTTCTCAACTGGGGAGGTCCGTGGCGATCTACCCGTCAATCACCGACAGCTGGCGCCTGACGGGTAGATCGAGATTTAGCCAGCATGCAAAGTAGCGCCGGAAGCGTCTGTGATCAGTTCTCTCATGTCATGCTGCTCCCTGGCGGCCCCTCCTCTCCTTGTCCATCCCCATTTGCTTGTGACATCATCTGGGATGGATGAGAAGAGAGGGGCCGCTGGGGAGCAGTGTGACATGAGAGAGAACTTATCACAGACGCTTCCTGTGCTACTCTGCATTTGAAGTAAAGGCTGTACCCTGATGTGCCCCATGTGCTTTGCTGTGCCTTGTGCCCCAATGTCATGTGTCCTGATGGGCTGTGCCCTGGACCATCAGGGCACCTCTCCAGCGAGAAGAAGTTCAATGTTTGTATTCTTTCCCCATAGCTAAGATCCTCTAGTCTCTTTCTTTATTAGCTTTGTTGCCCTTCTCTGGATTCTCTCCAGTTCCAGCACATCTTCCTGAGGACTGGTGCCCAGAACTGGGTGGCATACTCTAGATGCGGCCGGACCAGAGTCTTGTAGAATGGGAGAATTATCGTTTTATCTCTGGAGTGAATCCCCCTTTTTAATGCATGCCAATATTTTGTTGGCTTTTTCTTGCAGTAGCTTGGCTTTGCTGAGCCTGTCCTCTACTAGGACCCCCAGGTCCTTTTTTCCATCCTAAATTCCCCCAGAGGTTCTCCCCCTAGCGATTAACTTGCGTTAGCACCCAAATGCATTACATTTTTCAACAATAAACCTCATTTGTCATGTAGTTGCCCACCCCATAATTTTATTTAGGTGGTCTTGTAAGGTTTCCATATCCTGCTCTGAAGTTATTGCCCTGCTTAACGTATAATCTGCAAATATTGAGATTGATCAGTTTATCCCATCCTCTATATCGTTTATGAATAAATTAAACAGAATTGGTCCCAGGACAGATCCTTGGGGGACCCCACTTCCCACACCGGACCATTCCCGAGTACTTGCTATTTATCGCCAACCTTTTGGACCCGCCCCTGTAGCCAGTTTTCAATCCAGGTACTCACCCTATGGTCTATGCTGACAGACCTCAGTTTGTAAACAATTGTGGGGAACTGTATCATATGCCTTTGCAAAATCCAGATACACCACATCCATAGACCATCCTTTATCCAGATGGCAGCTCACTTCTTCATAGAACGCTATTAGATTGGTCTGGCAAGAACGACTCTTCGTGAATCCGTGCTGATTGCCACTAATGACACCATTTTCATTACTTAAATCTTTGATATAGTCCCTGATCTCCCTCCATTGGCTTATATCCTATCAATGTTGGGCTGACTGGTCTGTAGTTTCCAGTGATAGATCACGGCCCTTTTTTTAAATATTGGTACCAAGTTTGCTTTTCTCCAATCAGCTGGTACCATTCCAGTCAGTAACGGTCCATAAAAATTAGGAACAATGGTCTAGATATCACCTGAGTTCCTTAAGGACCCTCGGGTACAAGCCATCTGGTCCTGGTGACTTACTTTATGTTAAGTTTTTCAAGTCTATTTCTCATATGATCTTCTGTTAGCCATGCGGTGCATTCTGTGATGTTTTATTAACTTTATAGTCTTGGTTACTATATCCCCTTGTTTCCTTTGTTGAAAACTGAGGAGAAGAATGCTTTTAAAACCTTAGCCTTCTCTTTGTCTTTTGTAACCAAATTCCCTTCATCCATTCTTTATGGGGCCAATATGTTCTGGCCTCGCTTTCTTGCTGTTTATATATTTAAAGAATTTCTTGGTTTTTTCACTCCTTCGCTATGTGCCTTTAGTGGTCTATTTTAGACTGCCTTGATTGAGCTCTTACATTTCTTATTGCATTCTTTTGTGTTGGAATGCTGACAATGACCCCTCAGCCTTGTAATTTTAAAGGCCTTTTCTTTAGCTTTTATATGCATTTTTATGTTCATTTAGCCACCAGGATTAATTTTAGCTCTTTTTTTAAACTTATTTCCCGTTGGAATGCACTGGTCAATAACTTTATTTAGTATGCTATTAAAGCACTCCCATTTTTTTTTTTTTTTTCCCTCCGTGTTCTTTTGTTCCTAGGATTTTATCCTATTTAATACTGTCTAGCAAAGAGTGCAGTTTAGGGAAGTTTTTTTTTTTTATGGGGTATTCATGGGGTCCCCCACCGCCTCTTCACTGAGAACCGAGCCGTCGATGGCTCGGTTCTCTCACCTCCCCGAGCGGAGAGATGCTGCCTGTCAGTCAGCATCTCTCATGCTCTGCTCCTCCGGGCTCAATAGAGTGCTGAGCTGTGGAGGGGCGGGAAGTGGCTGTCTCAGCAGCTTGCTGAGAACTGCCATCAGTCCAGGCAGCTGACGGATCCAGACTTCCTAAGTCGGGATGATGCGCTGCCTGGACTGATTCCAGTGATGTCAGTGGAGAACAGCCTTCAGACTGCTCTCCGCTGAAATTGGGTCACAGGAGTACAAAACGAATTGTACTCCTGTGACCCTTAGGAGAAGCCCAGTCTAAAACGCTCAGGCTGGACTTCTCCTTTTTAAGCTAAAAACTGTCCCAGTAATTGTATCTCTATGACTTGCTATGGGGGCACACAGAAGAGGAGAGCTGAGAGTGCCAGTGAGGAAACCCAGCATAGAATGTTCAGGGCCGCTCTGTGCAATCATATTGCACAGAGTAGGTAAGTATAATGTTTGAGCACAAAAAGAAAAGATAATTAAGGCTTTACAAATGATTTAATTATGCTAGTCTTGTGAGAGATCTACAATGCCTAAATAAATATATTCAATAAGTGTAGTTAGAGCTGGAGGATAGATGTGTAGTCGGAGTTGGGGCTGAAACCGCAAACTTTTTTGTAAAAAAAAACCCCTCAGAATGAGGCAAACTGATGGCTATATCAATATTTTTTTCTCGAACATCATGGGACACAGAGCCACAGTAATTACTGATGGGTTATATAGATTATCACTGGTGATTGGACACTGGCACACCCTATCAGAAAGTTCAACCCCCTATATAATCCCTCCCCTTGCAGGGATACCTCAGTTTTTATGCCATTGTCTTAGGTGATGGACGTATAAAGATGTGCTGAGCTCCAAGGGGAATATCCCATATCCTATACTGGAAACAAGAATTCGGAAGGGAATACCCGGGGATCACTGCCACATCCCAAATAAGGAAAGAAACCAAAAGGAAAATGTGCCCCAAGGGGGATAATATGGGCAGTGTGTCACCGGGAAATGGATGGATGGTGCAAACGTAAAATACACAAATGTTGTTAAAAATTAATAACAAGTTTATTGAATACAAAATATACAAAACATCTATGATATAAAATCACGTGAGTGGAAGAGACAATGAACAATAGTAATCAAACTGCTGAGGTGCATTGGTATGTCCTCCCAGCAGATTCAAGGATGACCTGCTGGGGTGAGAATACGGCAGCACATGATACTCTACATGTTTCGGAATATAGAGAGATTGTGTTCCCTCTATATAATGTATTTCCTTCTTCAGGAGTTTCGGGGGAGCAGTTTTGATATTTTTCTAGAAAAAAAGAAAAAGGGATAGAATATATATTATATAGTGTATATATATGTATATATATATATATATATATATATATATATATATATATATATATATATATATATATATATATATATATATATATATATATATATATATATATATATATAATATATTCTATCCCTTCAGCCCCTGTATACATTACACAGGAGGTTTTTTCCTCAACCATTAGTGGTTTAGAGGAAAGATTAATGGCCGTGATTACATCTTCACTCAGTGGAAGAAAACACACTAGGCCTTCCTCTGTTTCCCAAGACCCTCAGGAAGAGGAGCCCTGGGATAAGGGAGACGAATCTCTTTCAGAGGATCGGGATGGGACGGATGATTCCTCTTCAGAAGAATCAGGTGGAAAGGGACCCTCTGCGACTTCTCAGGCAAATTGTGGACAAGGAAAGATTACTCCTGCGCTTGTGAGGGTGTATTAGGTTTAAAATAGTAGTATTGTGAACTTCTCAGGAGGAGAAGGTCTTAGTGCAGATCCTTACTGGTTTGGTCCGCTCCACATTCAGGTTGCCCGTATCTGAATCGGTTAAAGAACCCTCTTCTTTGGGGTCACTGAAGCCTCCTCAAACAGCACATGCTTTTCCTGTTCATAGTTTACTTGAAAAGCTTGTTTTATTCTGAGTGGGATCACCCAGACAAACGTTTTTTTTTTTTCTGCCGAAAAAGTTTTCAACACTTTATCCGATGGAAGAAAAGTTTATTAAAATGTGGGGAATACCTGCCATTGATGCCGCCCTTTCTTCCGTAAAAAATAGTCTGACTTGTCCTGTAGACAATGCTCAGATGCTCAGGGATCCTGTAGATAAAAAGATGGAATCCCTATTGAAGGATGTTTTCACCTTGGCAGGTTTAGTGGCTCAATCTGCAGTTGCAGCGATTGGAGTCTGTCAATACTTAAGAGACAATGTTAAGCAGGTTATCAAAGTATTACCTGAACAGCAGGCCCAGGGGTTTGCTAACCTTCCTGCAGCCTTATGTTACATTGTTGACGCCATCAGAGATTCTATCGTGCAAACCTCTCTCGTCTTTCACTGGGGTTGGTGCATATACATAGAATCCTATGGTTGAAAAATTGGTCAGCCGAAGCACCATGTAAGAAGCTGCTGGCTGGGTTTCCGTTTCGTGGTGCAAGGTTGTTTGGAGAAGACTTGGATGACTATCTCTGGTGGGAAAAGTACTCTTACCTGTCAAGAAGAAGAGCAAGCGTCCCTCTTTCAAACGGACTCTTTCCCCAGCGCCAGGGGCTTCAGCCTCCAGGCAGTCTCGACGGCCTCCTCTGTCTGGGTTCAGAAACAAGAGTCAGCCCCAGGAAAAAAAAATTCCTGGGGGAAGAAGCCTACTAGGCAAAACACTAAGACCTCTTCATGAAGGGGCGCCCCCGCTCGCTCGATTGGGGGGGAAGACTGCGACCGTTCTCAGAGCTCTGGCAGGAGGACTTCCAGGACAGATGGGTAATCTCCACAGTAACCTTGGGGTACAAGCTGGAGTTTCAGGAATTTCCCTCTCCTCGGTTCCTCAGATCAAGTGTTCCCAGAGACCCAGAGAAGAAGCAGTCGCTCCTTCTAGCGTTAGAGCGACTTTTGTCGCAGGAGGTCATTATGATGGTTCCCGCAAAGGACCAGGGATTGGGCTTCTATTCCAACCTTTTTACGGTCTAAAAACCAAATGCGGATGTCAGACCCATTCTGGATTTAAGGGATCTGAACCGATTCCTAAGGATTCAGTCCTTCCGCATGGAATCAATTCGGACAGTAGTCTCCACCCTGCAGGGAGGAGAATTTCTGGCATCGATAGACATCAGAGATGCATATCTGTGCCTATTTTTCCTGCTCATCAGAAGTTTCTGCGCTTCGAGATAAGAGGGCGCCATTTCCAGTTTGCTGCTCTGCCTTTTGGGATAGCCACTGCACCTTGGGTGTTCACAAAGGTCTTGGCCCCTCCTCTGGCCAGATTAAGGGCTCGGGGGGGGGGTATAGCTGTCATAGCATACCTAGACGACCTGCTACTGATAGACCGGTTGGTAGCCTCCTTGAACGGGAACTTGTGAACCACAGTCAAGTATCTGGAACGCCTAGGTTGGATCCTCAACCTAGAAAAGTCTTTCCTAAAACCTGTAAGAGGACTGGAGTATTTAGGTTTGATCCTAGATACAAGCCAGGAGAAAGTATTTCTACCTCAGGCAAAGATCACTGCTTTAAGGGAGCTGATTCTGGCAGTCAGGACCAAGAAGGATCCTTCTGTCCGCCTTTGTATGAGGCTGCTAGGGAAGATGGTGTCTTCATTCGAAGCAGTTCCTTATGCTCAGTTCCATTCAAGACTACTGCAAAACGGTATTCTGTCGGCCTGGAACAAGAAGGTTCAGGCATTAGACTTTCCGATGCACCTGTCGCATGCGGTGTGTCAGAGCCTCAATTGGTGGCTCATACCCGAAAACCTGTAGAAGGGGAAATTCTTTCTACCGGTTACCTGGACGGTGGTAACAGATGCCAGTCTGCCAGGTAGGTTGGGGAGCAGTTCTGGAACAGTCTGCGATCCAGGGGCTATGGTCCAAGACAGAGAGGACCTTACCCATCAACATTCTGGAGATCCGGGCGATATACCTGGCCCTAAAGGCCTGGACTATCAGGCTATAGGGTTGCCCAGTCAGAATCCAGTCCGACAATGCCACAGCAGTGGCTTATGTCAATCATCAGGGAGGCACCCGGAGCCAAGCTGCTCAAAAGGAGGTGAACCAGATCTTAGTCTGAGCAGAGATGCATGTGCCATGCATATCGGCAGTTTTCATTCCAGGGATAGAGAACTGGCAGGCGGACTATCTAAGTCGCCAGCAGTTACTTCCAGGGGAATGGTCTCTACATCCCGACGTCTTTTGGGCCATACGCCAAAGATGGGGAGTTCCAGATGTAGATCTCTTTGCATCCCGATTCAACAAAAAGATAGACAGATTTGTGGCAAGGAGGAAAGATCCTCTTGCATGCGGGATGGATGCGTTGGTGACGCCGTGGCATCGGTTCTCACTGATTTATGCATTCCCGCCTATTCTGCTACTGCCGCGACTTCGCAGGATCAGGCAGGAAAGTAAGTCAGTACTTCTGGTGGCCCCCGCTTGGCCCAGAAGGACGTGGTATGCGGAAATAGTAAGGATGACAGTGGGTTCACCGTGGACACTACCGGAACGCCCAGACCTGTTATTTCAAGGTCCAGTGTTCCATCCTGCCTTACAAACGCAAAATTTGACGGTTTGGCTATTGAGACCCACGTTCTGAAGAGTCGTGGGCTTTCAGGTCCTGTAATATCTACCTTGATCAATGCAAGGAAGCCAGCTTCCAGAATGATTTACCATAGAGTCTGGAAAGCTTATGTAGCCTGGTGTGAATCCAGGGGCCAGGTCTCGGCCTTATCAGTATTATTTCAACGACAACTTGCTTCGCATTCTTTGGTCCGAAACTTTATACAGGGGGTGACGCGTCTTAATCCTCCGGTTAGGGCGCCCCTAAACCCCTGGGATTTGAACTTGGTCCTGGCTGTGTTACAGAAACAGCCTTTTGAACCAATAGGTCAGATTCCTTTGGTCTTGTTGACAAGGAAGTTGTCTATCAGGTGGATGTGAGAAGGCATGAGGATATCACCTTTGGGCATAGTGTGCTGCAGGCAGCGGTACAGGGTCCTCAGGTCTGATTGCGCCCTACTTGGTCGTGGTCCCCCCCCCCCCCCCCCTCAGATAGCATTGCTCTGGGACATCCCATCAGTAATTACTGTGGCTCTGTGTCCCGTGATGTTCGAGAAAGAAAATAGGATTTTTTCAAACGGCTTACCTGTAAAATCCTTTTCTTTCGATGGACATCATGGGACACAGAGGTCCCGCCCCTCTTCTAATACACTATATTGCTTGGCTACAAAACGGAGGTATCCCTGCAAGGGGAGGGATTATATAGGGGGTTGAACTTTCTGATAGGGTGTGCCAGTGTCCAATCACCAGTGATGCCCTATATAACCCATCAGTAATTACTGTGGCTCTGTGTCCCGTGATGTCCATCGAAAGAAAAGGATTTTACAGGTAAGCGGTTTTAAAAAAAATCCTATTTTTCACTCCTATTTCCACTTGGTGTCATTTTCAAAACCCCAAATGTTACTAAGAATTGTGTACTTAAGGCAACATTATTATCCCAAGTCATCTTTTAGGACTGCTTACAGGATATGGGCTCCGACCCACCAACAGGAAATGCATGATCTACATAAATGTAAAAAGCCTAGTCAGTACCCGAGACCCTCAGCTGTTTCCTCTGGCAGACAGGTTCTCATCACTTTTTAAAAATGTCGTTTTCTCTCCCTGCAGGCCGCCGGACTAGTGGCAGGGGCCTCCCAGGGTCTCTCTGTCTCTGTCTCCGTCTTGTCCTCATTACCTTCTTAAATTGGCCAGTAAAAACTGATCAGTACGGGGTAAGGAGCTCTAGGGGTTCCAACCCTCTTGTGTCTTTCTGCTCCTTGAAGGGTTTTTACCTGGGCATGTTTGCAGATTCTTCATGCAGCCCACAGATGCACAGGGCTGTATGTGTTCAGGCGGGTGAGATCATTTCCAGCAGACCCGCCATGAGGGCAGAAGTGCAGGTGCCATCATTTTGTGTCATTCCAGGGTGAAGCTAGCCCACATCCAGGATGGCGGGCTGCGCCACACTGGAGCCCCATGAAGACGGACCAGGGGGCGAAGCTTTCAGCAGCTTACGAGGCAATTGGAGACAGAACACTTAGTCAGCAGGCATGATGGAAGTGGCAGAGGACGCTGGGCCGATACCTCAGGCAGGAAAGCGAGCCTGGCCCTGTTTTTTTACTTCTTACTCAGTGGAGGGGGTGCAAAGTGGGATCTTTGTGGCGAGGTGGTGGGCATTAGGCTGATTCTTTCAGTGGTTTTATGCCCTTTTCTTTGGGGTATAGGGGTTGACACATTTCCGGTTCTCAAATCAGTCTGACCGAGGCTTGTTCTATCTTTGTAAGCTAAAGCCCGGGAGGAAAGATCCAAGTGCAACCCACAACTTTCCTAAGAAAAGATGCACCTTGTGCAAGAATAAACATTCTGACTACTGGAAGAAACTGCTATGCCAGGATTATACAGACAAACTAGTAAAAAAGGAAGCCACGGGGCTCTTTTGGTTATTTATGGACCGCCTGAGAAACGAGATGGCTCATGCTTTTCAGTCCTTTTTAGTTTGCTCCTGCAAGAATCCTCTATGCAGGACCCATTCCCCAGCACCTCTAGTGAGGTTTCAGCAGCAGCTGTGCAGGTGGCAGATTTTGTCACCAAAGAGCAGGGCTCTGTAGCTGCATTGGAGGAACCCTCCACTTACATTTTGGGTTCAGTCAGAGGACTATTGCAAGGAAGAAGATAGACACTGAAAATCTTCCCCACCTGGGACCTTTCCGGTGCTTCAGACTTTCATAGGAAAACCTTTTAAACCTATAGAAGATTACTCTTTAACATTGTTGACACTAAAAACTGATTTTTATCTCTGGTCTCAGGAGGGTCAGTGGAATCCACGCTTTTTCAATTTCAGAACCTTTCTAGACAATCGTGCTAGACAAAGTGATTGTCTCTGGACCCAGTTTTCGTATCCGCAGTTTCACTGGACGTTCACAGGAAGTCACAATTCCCTTCTTTTGTGGGAATTGCACAAATACAAAGGAATAACAGTTCAACAAGACAGATGTTAGAAGATGCTTACTGGGGTACATTGAACGTACCAAAGATTGGAGAACAATGCCCAGTATGTTTGCTTTTTTCCAGACCAAAAACTGAGGTGCAGGTCTCTGAAAATACGATTGCAAGATGGATGTGGTGTGCCATGGGGCAGCCGATCGGACTCATTCCCACCAACAGGAATACAAGCACATTCCACAAGGGCTATGGCCATGGCTTGGCTTGGGTGGCAAGGCAGGAGCATCTTCGAGCCAGCTCTGCAAAGCCGCTACCTGGACAAGTTTTCAGATGTTTGTTCGACACTACTAGCCAGTCCTCTTGAAAGCTGTCCTGGAATGTGACTTAGAACAGTTATTTTCCTCTTAACCCTATTTCCAGGAATCTTCCAGGACAGCACTAATACCCTCCCTTAGTCCTGGTTTTGTTAACCTTTCTACAGAAATAGTTAACGGGTAAATTTACTCCATTTTTCATGTACACCTTTTGTTTACAGAGCTCGAAAGCTCAAGCTGCACACATAAGTGAATCAAAGCAGTGACTTGTCACTCTCTTGCTATGATACATTTCAGTGAGATACAGCAGCCAAAAAGTCCAAGTTTAATAGTACAGTGTAAAAAAAAAAAAAAAATATATAAAAAAAAACCATTTGTCAACATAACTGTATCATTTTGCTTTAATTATAGGATTTGTTGTGTGACCTTTAGATCTTTGTAGATGTGCATGTGAGTCGACAGCAGACAAAGGCAGTGGAATGCCTTTGTCAAATTCATTTCAATAGCTTTCCCATCTTAATTACAAAGAGCACTGTATTCTGAGTGGGAAGGAGGATTATGCTTTAAGACAATTACAGAAGGGAGAATAATAGAGGATAGGGAGTATAGTAGTATGTGAGTTATACGATGGACAAACTTTGTATAGTCCAAATATTAATGAAAAAGCAGCTTTTGTAGTACTGTAGACCGATACTTAGCATATTGTTTATCTTTGGCAGGTGCTGTTTAGTAAGAATGCTGAAGAGCAGATAAAACGGCTGAATCGTACAGGGGCCACTGAAGAAATTAGAAAAGCTGCTCAGATGTTGGAAAATGTCATTAATCTAATCAACCAGGTAAGTGTAGAAATTTCTTATTGACTACTTCAGTGTATGTTGCCAAATTAGCTACCGAGAATAGCTACATATTATATTTTCCTTTTTTGGCTTAATTGTGAATGTATTTAGATGGCTAATTGTATTGTAATTTTTTTTTTAAAAATCTCAATTTGTATTTTTCTAGACAGTTGGAGATGCTATTTGTGACATGTTGGTTATTGAAGCAATACTTTCCTTGAAAGGTCTTGCAATACAGAAATGGGATGAAATTTATACTGACCTCCCTAATCGCCAGCTTAAAGTGACAGTAAGTAAATCGTGTGAGACTGCTGTGTATATGGAAATAGAAAATGGGAGCTACAGTATCTCACAAAAGTGAGTACACCCCTCACATTTTTGTAAATATTTTATTATATTTTTTCATGTGACAACACTGAAGAAATGACACTTTGCTACAATGTAAAGTAGTGAGTGTACAGCTAGTATAACGGTGTAAATTTTCTGTCCCCTCAAAATAACTCGACACACAGCCATTAGGGCTTGTTTACACTTGACTAAATTTCTGACGCTCAACAAACGCTCCTATGGCGTTGGTTTGGGCATCAGACAGGCGTCAATGAGCTTTAGAATGAGGCATTTTACAAGCGTTAAAAATGCTCCCCGAATGCCCTATGCGCAGTTTCGTAGCGTTTGAGCGTTGGGGTGCATTAAAACTGTCCCACAATGGAAAATTACAGAAATAGACAAATTTCAATGCGCAGCAACTGCACTGAAAACGCCAGAGCGTTTGCGGCGCGTTACCATAGACTTGAATGGGAGGCATTGAAAGGCTTCAAACGCCTCCTGACTCGACACGAGGCTTCAATTTTGAAGCAACCCTAACGTAGTGTGAACAGCACAATGTGCTGTCTATTATATCTTGTGCATAGGCTTTTTAAAAGCCTGTCAAACGCCTGCTCCTAATGCCAGTGTGAACTCAACCTTCATGTCTAAACCACTGGCAGCAAAAGTGAGTACACCCCTTTAGTGAAAATGTCCAAATTGGGCCCCATTAGCCATTTTCCCTCCCCGGTCATGTGACTCGTTAGTGTTACAAGGTCTCAGGTGTGAATGGGGAGCAGATGTGTTAAATTTGGTGTTATCGCTCTCACTCTCTTATATTGGTCACTGGAAGTTCAACGTGGCACCTCATGGCAAAGAACTGAAGATCTGAAAAAAAGAATTGTTGCTATACATAAAGATGGCCTAGGCTATAAGAAGATTGCCAATATCCTGAAACTGAGCTGCAGCACAGTGGCAAAGATCCTACAGCGGTTTAACAGGACAATTTGCACTCAGAACAGGCCTCGTCATGGTCGATCAAAGAAGTTGACTGCACGTGCTCAGTGTCATATCCAGAGGTTGTCTTTGGGAAATGGACGTATGAGTGCTGCCAGCATTGCTGCAGAGGTTGAAGGGGTGGTGGTGGAGGGGGGGGGGGGGGTCAGCCTGTCAGTGCTCAGACCATACGCCCGTCGCACACTGCATAAAATTGGTCTGCATTGCTGTCAACACAGAAGGAAGCCTCTTCTAAAAATGATGCACAAGAAAGCCTGCAAACAGTTTGCTGAAGACTAAGGACATGAATATGAATTACTGAAACCATGTCCTGTGGTCTGAGGAGACCAAGATAAACTTCAGATGGTATCAAGCGTGTGTGGCGGCAACCAGATGAGGCAAAGACAAGTGTGTCTTGCCTACAGTCAAGCATGGTGGTGGGAGTGTCATGGTTTGAGGCTGCATGAGTGCTGCCGGCTCTGGGGAGCTATAGTTCATTGGGGGAACCATGTATGCCAACATGCACTGTAACATACTGAAGCAGAGAATGATTCCCTCCCTTTGGAGACTGGGCCGCAGCGCAGTATTCCAACATAACAACCCAAAAACACCACCACCAAGACGACCACTGCCTTGCTAAAGACCTGAGGGTAAAGTTGATGGACTGGTCAAGCATGTCTCCAAACCTAAACCCTATTGAGCATCTGTGGGGCATCCTCAAACGGAAAGTGGAGGAGCGCAAGGTGTCTAACATCCACCAACTCCGTGATGTCGTCGTGGAAGAGGACTCCAGTGGCAACCTGTAAAGCTCTGGTGAACTCTATGCCTAAGAGGGTTTAGACAGTGCTAGAAAATGGTGGCCACACAAAATGACACTTTGGGCCCAATTTGGACACTTTCACTTAGGGGCGTACTCACTTTTGTTGCCAGTGGTTTACACTTTGACCTTCGGCACTGGATTTTCCCATAAGATGCTTTCCAGACCCAAATCTAGGAAAATGTTGATCATGGAGTGCTTTCTAGATCCAGAGTTATTGGCATCCTCAGTTCTTGCACTGACAACTCTGTAGGTAGGCCAATCGGACAGCACCAGAAGCTACCCCATTGCTCGGATTGCAGGGCATTTTTTTTTTTTACACTTTTGCTTGTTTGTACTACAGAAGGGGTTGCTTCATACCCTGAGCCAAAGTTGCTTTTACAGTTGTTTGCTGCATATCTGTTTATAGTACTGAGGGGAAAGTCCTGCTGCAGTGGGTGACCCCAACTTACACTCCACCAAATGTTCCAGGGACAATTGTTTTGTTTTGTGCCTCTTTTTGAAAGTGTTGTTGTCTGCAGCATTAAAGCCCGTTATTATAATGGTTATAAAGTATTTTATAGAGATGGTCAGTTTTCTTCTTCAATGGAATCTTCAGGCAAGAATTATGTGCCGTTGAGGAATGCTGTGGTGACTCAGTGGGAGCTATATGCCTGTATCTAGGCTTTTCCTCCTGACACTTAACAGCTTTGAGAGGGATGGGCATTTTGAAATATTGGGAAATTGAAAGAGAATAATCCCTTTTCATTATTGTGTAAGAGGCACCAGATATCGGCCGTTGCTCAGTGTTAAGTATCTTCTTAAAGCGGCAAAGATATGAGTAGTAGAGATGTGAGGTATTACAGGAAATGTCAAGTGTGCCGAACAGGTTAAAATCAAAAGTACTTGGGATTGTTTGGTCTTGGTTATTGACTTGGCATCGGAGTCCAGCGAGGTTCCATGATGAGCATAAGTAACATTTGTAAGCTTCAGGAGTTCACCGGATTTGAAGTGAATCTCTTGGGGAAAAGCTACCTGAGAGCTTTTTCTCCAGAGATTACTGAAAACCCTGGAAAGTTTTTCATGAATGAAGCTCTTGTATGGAAACAGGTTTACTTATATTCATTGGAAATTGTCAGAGCTGTTGGGTAGAGCAGTGTTAAGCCTCGGTGGAAGCAGGGCTCTTCATTTACTCCCTCCTCAATGATTGGGAGTGTTGGTGTCTCTGGCCTTGAGGTAGAGATGGCTGCCAGGGTGAAGGAATGGAGTTGGCTGGGGGAGCCTCATCTGTGCTGAGGAAGAAAAATAATGCAGGAAGCTGGTCAGGCAAGTGTAGATTGAACTGACGTCTGCCTTTTTAACCTGGAGGTGGAATAGGTGACCCCAGTGTTATGATGCTTCAGACTCCCAGATACATTGAAGCAGGGAATGAACTTGTATCCTTTATATTTCTTTATGGACACGGTATAGCCAAAAAGGAAACCGGAAGTGCCCCTCCCTATATAACCCCTCCCATACCGGGAGTACCTCAGTTTTTTTCGCCAGTGTCTAAGGTGTTGGTCACGGTTGATGAAATGCTAAGAGAGCTCCGTTAAGCAATCCCTGACTGGATCAAGGAGCTGTGCAAACTGATCCATCTAAAGTGCTTGATGGCCAAAAAGGATGGTACCTGGCCCTCGTGGTAAAATAAACAAGGTTTTTGCCTGTAATGCTTCTCTTTGAGAGGTGGACCCAGAACCTTGCTCATGTTTATACAACCAAAGAGTTCTCCGGCAGGGTGCTGTACAGGTCCAAGGGAGTGGACCCGTGAAAGGGGACCCGGTCCTTGAAGGTCTGTCATGACACTGCCCACCGTGATGGGTGAAGGCTGGATCTGTCTGTGATAATTTTCAGCAGTCCCACGGTGGGATCAGGCAAGTCAGAAAATATATACATATATACCTGGCTTTCCAACATTCCAGGCTTCCCCTGTTGTGCTGTGTCAGCAAAGGCTCCTACGGTAGCACTGCTATCTCTAGCTCTGTCAGCCATCAGAGGGGTTTGGGGGGGACATCCATCATTTCAGGAGGTCAGGTTCCCCTCTGCATACGTCACTAAGGGCGATTTGGCTCTGGCTGTTTTGGAAGGGAAAATAGCTGAGATGTTAGCGTCTTCCTCCCAGGAGGTGAGAAAACACAGCAGATCCCCTTCTCCTGCCCTTGACCTTCCAGTATTGGAGCAACAATGGGCAGATGATATTGGGTTACCTTTTGAGAGGAGGTTCAGGTGACTCCTCTTCTGAGGATTCGGCGTCTGAAGAACCTTTCTCAACTTCGCAATTGCTGAAATTGCTAATCTAATCCCTTATGGAATTGGTTTGTTATGGATATAAGTTGCCTCCTGCAGAGGTGGAGGATGTTTCCTTCTCCTCCTTGGGTTTGCTAAAACCGATTTACTCGGTTCAACTGATTTTTGCTGATTGGGATCACCCAGATGAGCAGTTTTCTCCTCCTAAAAGATTTTCAATTCTTTATCCTATGGAGAAAAAGTTCTCAAAGAGATGGGATTTGCCAGTGGTAGATGCGGCTATCTCCTCTGTGAACAGGAGTTTAACTTGTCCAGTGGACAGCGTACAAGTATTTAGTGATCCAGCTGATAAGTTGGAATCTCTACTTAAGGCCTCATTTGCTAAAGCTGGTGCCGTAGTACAACCTGCAGTGGCAGCAATAGGCATCTGTCAATCCCTTCGGGATGAATTCAAGCAGGTTATTAAAGTTCCTGCTCAAACTGAAGAGGCCCAAAGTTTTTAGCTGAGCTACCTAGGGCCCTATACTTTCCAGTGTACGCTATCAAGGATTCTATATATCAGGCGTCTCGCCTTGTGCGCATGTTGATAAATATGCGCAGGATTCTGTAGCTAAAGAACTGGTCAGCCAAGTTACCAGGCAAGAAGCTCTTGGCTGGGTTTCCGTTTCATGGAGAAATGTTGCAACCTTCTCCTTAGATGTCTGGGGCAACAGCCTCCAGGCAGTCTCGACGGCCTCCACAGTCGGGGGCAAAGAGTAAGCCTCATAACCAGACACAGGGCTACAAAAAGCCCTGGAGTCAGAAGTCCACAAAACAGAGTCCCAAGGATTCCTTGTGAAGGGGTGCCCCCGCTCGATCGAGTGGGGGGAAGACTGCGGTGGTTTTCAGAAACTTGACAAGAAGAAATCCAAGACAAGTGTGTCCTCTCTGTAGTAGCCCTAGGCTACAAACTAGACTCCAAGAGTTTCCACCATCGTGTTTTCTTAGATCAAACGTTCCCAAGGACCCAGTAAAAGTCCTTATTTCTGCCACTGGACAGATTACTGTATCAGGGAGTAATAGAGGTTCCCTGCATGTGCCAATATTTCCCGCTCACCAGAAGTTTCTGCGGTTTGCGGTAGAGCAGCGCCACTTTCAGTTTGTGGCCTTGCCGTTCAGGTTAGCCACCGCTCCCCGACTGTTTACAAAAGTGTTAGCCCCAGTACTAGTAAGACTAAGGGGCCAGGGTATAGCAATAATAGCATACCTAGATGCCCGGCTACTGGTAGATCAGTCAATGGCAGGGTTAAATCAGGGGGTGTCCAGAACAGTCAGTTATCTGAGACACCTGGGTTGGATTCTCAATCTAGAGAAATCATCCTTACAGCCGGTAAGAAGGCTGCAGTATTTGGGCCTGGTCATAGACACAACCCAGGAAAAGGGGGTTCTTGCCTCAGGCAAAGGTCAACGTTCTAAGAGCTGGTCCTGGTGGTCAAGGCAAAGAAGGGTCTTTCCATTTCTTTTTTTTTTTGTATGAGATTACTAAGGAAGATGGTAGCTTCCTTCGAAGCGGTTCCCTATGCCCAGATTCATTCAAGACTGTTGCAACACAGTATTCTGTCTGCTTGGAACAGACGGAGCCAAGCCTTGGATTATCCAATGAATATGACTCCAGAGGTACGCCAGAGTCTCAACTGGTGGTTGATGACCAGGAATTTACAGAAGGGGAAATCCTTCATTCCAGTTTCCTACAAGGTAGCAACAACGGATGACAGCCTATAGGACTGGGGAGCAGTTATAGAAGAGACCACTGTCCAAGGGAAGTGGTCAGAGTCCGAGAAGACCTTGGCCATCAATATCCTAGAGATTCGGGCAGTACGTCTGGCTCTAATAGCCTGGACGTCCAGGTTGCGGAATGCTCCTGTCAGGATACAATCCGACAATGCCACAGCAGTGGCCTATATCCATCACCAAGGGGGCACCAGAAGCCACGCAGCCCAAAGGGAGGTGGACCATATTCTGTCTTGGGCAGAGAAACATGTTCCTTGCCTATCTGCAGTTTACATTCCTGGAGTGGAAAATTGGCAGGCAGATTTTCTGAGCCGTCAAGTTCTTGCCGGGTGAATGGTCTCTACATCCTGATGTCTTTTTGGCCATATGCCAAAGATGGGGTACGCCGGATGTAGATTTATTGGCGTCCAGGTTCAACAAGAAGTTGGACAATTTTGTGGCGAAAACAAGGGATCTACTTGCACTCGGAATAGATGCATTGGTGATCCCGTGGAATCAGTTTTCATTAATTTATGCATTCCCTCCAGTTTAGCTGCTACCACGGCTGCTTCACAGGATCAGGGAAGAAGGGAAGCCAGTAATCCTAGTGGCCCTGGCATGGCCCAGAAGACCCTGGTATGCAGGGATCATGAGAATGGCAGTAGGGGAGTCTTTGACTCTTCCACCACGTCCGGACTTGCTGTCCCAGGGACCGTTATTCCACCCTGCCTTACAAACGCTAAATTTAATGGTGTGGATAATGAATCCCACATTCTAAAAAATTGGGGGCTTTCAGGTTCGGTAGTAACCACCCTGATTAATGCCAGAAAGCCGGCATCCAGGACCATTTATTACAGGGTCTGGAAGGCCTATATCACTTTGTGAAACCAAGGGTTGGCATCCTCGTAAGTATATCATAGGAAGAATTCTGGCCTTTCTACAATTAGGAGTAGAAATGAAGCTGGCCTTGGTAGTGTTTTTTTCCAAAGGCCGCTTGCTTCGTATTCTTTAGTCCGGGCATTCATACAAGGGGTAACTCGGATAACTCCGCCAGTTAGAATACCCTTGTGCCTATGGGATTTGAATTTTGGTTTTATCTGTGTTGCAAAGACAACCCTTTGAACCTATACAGAATATTCCTTTGATCCTTTTGACAAGGAAATTGGTATTCCTAGTTGCGATAACCTCTGTAAGAAGAGTATCTGAATTGGCTGCTTTCTCCTGTAAAGAGCCATACCTAATCATTCACAAGGATAAGGTGGTGCTGCGTCTGCACCCAACCTTTTTGCCAAAGGTAGTGTCTGGTTTTCATCTGAATCAAGAGGTTTCCTTACCTTCCTTTTTCCCAGAACCTCGTTCTGTAGAAAGTTTATTACATTCTCTCGATGTAGTGAGAGCAATTAAAGCCTGAAATCGACTGCCCAGATACGGAACACTGATGTTTTGTTTGTTGCCGGAAGGCCCTAGAAAGGGTGAGGCAGCATTGAAATCTACTGTTGCGAAGTGGATTAGTCAGGTGATTAGTCAGGCTTATGGCCTGAAAAGAAGGGTTCCTCCCTATTAAGATTACAGCGCACTCTACCCGGGCAGTCAGTGCATCACCAAGCCTCTGTGGCTCAGATTTGCAAGGCCGCTACTTGGTCGTCAGTACATACATTCACAAGATTTTATAAAATGAATGTAAGATGGCAGGAGGACACAGCCTTCAGGTGCAGTGTGCTGCAGGCAGCAGTATAGGTCCTCACGCCTGGCGGCTGCTATTTGCTTCGTCTCTCCCTCCTCTCAGGTGGCATTGCTTTGGTACATCCCACATAGTTACTATGGTTCTCTGTGTTCTGTGATGTACGATAAAGGAAATAGGATTTTTATAACCGCTTACCTGTAAAATCCTTTTCTTGGAGTACATCACGGGACACAGAGGTCCCTCCCCTCTTATTGGGATATGTGTATATATTGCTACAAAAACTGAGGTACTCCCGGTATGGGAGGGGTTATATAGGGGGAGGCACGTCCTGTTTCCTTTTTGGTTATGCCAATGTCCATTCACCTAAAGGTGGCCTATAACCCACATAGTTATTACTATGGTGCTCTGTGTCCGGTGATGTACTCCAAGAAAAGGATTTTACAGGTAAGCTTTTATAAAAATGCTTTTGTACATAGAAAGGTCTGGAAAGAAGATGATGAATTAACCAAACTCCACATTTTTCTCCCAAGCCTACAGCATCACCTCTTCTTTCACTCCCCAAAAAGAAATACAGCAATAAATGTCTTTTGGACCATCTCTATTTGCAGGGTGTGTTGGTCCTGCCACTCTATGGACCCTATCTATGTCAGATGTTTGATAAGGGGTCTATGTCTAGTAGTGCTGTCACAATGACCATCAGATCAGACCTCTACAGTTTTCACCATCGACCCTCATTCTGAGTTGCGTGAGAGCATGGAAATGCAAGGTCTCCAGTGCAGATAATTGGGATTCCACTCTTGCTTTTTAGGTTTGTAAGGCAGATGCCCTAGCATCCATGTAATGTGATGCAATTCCCCTCCATTCATTGTGACATTGAATTGAGGTCTGATCTAAGTGAGGAGAACAGGACTCCTATCTCCTTGCTGGAGACTACCATAAGATCACCCAAAGGGTCTGTGAGTCTGAGTGCAGGATCGGTGACATGTGTAATGACGAATCTCTGCTGGATGTTGGCAGAGATGAGTCTTTATGGTTTGCAACCTGTGTGGTATTGGGAGCTTTTTTGCATTTGGCCAGGTTCACTTGGCTGAATGAATAAGCTCTGGGCTCATAGGTCTTACCCTAGGGCAGTGATGGCGAACCTTGGCACCCCAGATGTTATGAAACTACATTTCCCATGATGCTCCACTACTCTACAGAGTGCATGGGCATCATGGGAAATGTAGTTCCAAAACAACTGGGGTGCAAAGGTTTGCCGTCACTGCCCTAGGGCTTCTTCACTGCTCCATTTCCAGGGACCCCCCCCAAGCTATGATCTTTATCACTTTTCTCCTTTCCCTCAGACACAGTTCACTGTGTGTGTGTGTTGATCTCCCAGCATCAAACATTGGTTTCCCTCTTCTAGGCTACTACTTGGTCTTCCATTCCCATGTTTTAAGTTAGAGGTTGTGACCAGCTTCGGGTGTATGGTCCCAAAGATGACTCTTGAGCTACAGGCAGTGCTCTGCATTCATTTTGTTCATATTGAGCCTGCTGGCGATTATTTGCTGTTGCCCACCCCTCGGCCAAATTGATTTTGGGCATTCCCAAAAGTACAAGACTTCCTGTGTCCCTTAGTGGGCACCTTACAAACTCAGATCATTTCTGCTGCTGATAGTGTATTGTGGTACATAGTTTAATTATTGCAGTACTGTACTTGTGTTTTTGAAAGTGTATTTCTCTATTAAGGGATTCATGGGGCAGCTATTGCTGAGATTGTAAATTTACTTGCCTTGGGAAAACTAGTTTGTGCATACAGATAAAGCATGTTAATTTTCTAGGGATCATGGGTTCAATTAAGATCTTGCTGTTCCTAAACCAGCATGTTTTCATTCTGCTGGATGTGAGCCTCTCCTACAACATTCCTAAAATTGGGTCTTTTTTGTGCTTTTATAGGTTGCTGATAGAAAGGTAATTGAAACGACTGATGCTGAGAGGCGTACTGTAACGCCACCAGGACTTCAGGAGAAAATAGATGAACTTGTCAAGACTTATAATATGGCCAGATCATTTGTTCGTCCTTCAGGAACAGAGGATGTAGTACGCATTTATGCAGAGGCAGACACTCAGGTAAGATGTTACTGCTAATTCACTCTTGTGTGCATTTCATGATTTCTGTACTAAAAGTGTACGACTTAACACCAGGACCATTACTTGGATCAAAGCTGTGGTATTGGTAACAGGTGCCAATTGGTCTTATTTACAAGGAGCTCCCAATCTTAAAGTGAACCTAACCTGGCCTAAAACCTATCTAAGACAACCATGCTGAAAAGCTTGCTCCAGTTGGTGCTTGTAAGTATCTGCTTTTTTCCATTTACGTCTTTCAGGACAGCACCATAGAGAGACCTTGACTCCTCCCCTTCTGAGGAAACACCGCCTTCAACTTTTAGATTTAAACCTCACCGCTTCCCCCCGGCCCCTCAGTTCTGGTGTTTCCTCCGGTGGGGAGACATCGCAAGGAACCAGGGCCAAACAGCCAGGGAGGCTGAGGCTAATTGCAGGCTGAGCAGAGGGGGGTGGATCGGGCGCTCTCTCTCTCTGTCTCTCTCCTGCTCATTTTCCTTAAAAGACTGCAGTCTAAGGGGCTAGTGTGGCTGGGTACCTTTTAAGACTGCACATCACGCTCCTCCAGCTTCTCTTAGTGAAGCTGGAAGCTGGAGGGGTCCGTTTTCGTTTTGCCTAGCAGTGGCATAGGCGGAGGCACAGGAGACCGCCCTGCACTAGCAGCCAGCGTGGGAGCTCTGAGCGCTGGGTCGGAGGGCGGGTGACTTCATTTCCGGCGGAGGTCAGTGCTTCCGTCTGACCCGTGACTTCCGGTTCCGGTCGCGGTGATGAAAACGGACCGCGCGTTCGGCTGGTGCTGCCTCTGACCTGCTGTGGGGACAGCATACAGAAGCTTGGAACACCACTGTGCTCTAAAGGAGATGTCGGAAGCAGAGGCTTCAAGAACCGCTCCAGGAGAATCCTGCACCAGCCACTCCAAGGTAAGAGGAACCCTGGGGTGGTGTTCCCTTACCGCTTCCTGTAAGCTCCACAGGTGTAGAACTCCCCTTGGTGGTGAGGGGGGGGGGTGTGACTGGGTCCCTGGTGGTGGTCGGTCCCGGGAAGTGCACCCCTGGTGGCCCTCTGTGTTAGTGCTGGTGGATAGGTTTGCTGATTGCTCCCTCTTTTTTAACTTATTTTACAGGGCAAAGCTACAGAGAAAAGCAAGTCGCCCCACAGTACCAAGAAAAAATGCCCCTCATGCAGAATCACAATGGGGGAATCTTGGTCTAAGCCCCTCTGCAGGGAATGTATAGAGGGGTTAGTGAGGGAGCAGTCTGAAGAACAGTCTTCAGATTTAGCAGCATCCGTTAAGGAGCTTTCTAATACGGTGCAGACCTTTAAGACACCATTTTCCAGTCTTCAGTTGCCACAGCCGCAGGTTATTCCTCCACCAACACAGCTGAGTGTCCCTCAGTCCTTAATGGATACTCCCTCGGGAAGTGGAGAGAATCCAGGAGGTGCCAGACTCGAGGTTGAGGAAGAGCCTGATAGCGAGTCTTCAGATCCCCAGGGGGAATCAGAGGGAGAGGAGGTGGAAAGGGAATCCACAAGATCCTCTCGATACAAGCTTTCCCTGGAAGAGGTGGAGGAGCTCCTAGGAGCCATTCATACCACCCTAGGAATCCAGGAGGAAAGAAAAAAGCTATCACTCCATGACCAGATGTATAAGGGACTAGAGGAACATAAAAGGAAGGTGTTCCCGGTCCATGAGGTCTTGGTCGACGCCATCAAAAAAGAATGGCAAGACCCCGAAAGGAAACCTTTCCTTTCAAGAGCACTTAAGCGTAGGTTCCCCTTTGCAGAAGAGGAGGCGCTGGTATGGAACAAATCTCCTAAGCTAGACGCAGCCTTTTCGCAGGTCTCTAGGCACACTGACTTGGCCTTTGAGGACATGGGGGCACTCCCAGATCCCATGGATAAGAGGATAGATTCCCTTCTGAAAAAATCCTGGGACTCTTCCCTAGGGAACCTCAAACCCGCCATGGCGTCCACAGTCGTGGCACGAAACATGGAATACTGGCTGACGCAAATTAAAGCGCACATAGAGGCAGGAACACCTAAGGAAACAATCCTGTCGTCTTTCCCCATGCTCCTGAAGGGAGTAGCTTATCTGGCAGATGCTTCAGCTGAATCGGTGCGTATGTCCGCAAGATCAGCCGCATTGTCTAATTCGGCAAGAAGAGCCTTATGGCTTAAAACGTGGCAGGGAGATACCGCATCCAAGGTTAAACTTTGCGGCATTCCTCTCACGGGGGACTTGCTTTTCGGACCAGGTCTGGAAGCCGTGTTGGATCGAACGGCTGACAGAAAAAAGGCATTCCCTTTTAAAAGGAAACCGGCAGAGACTAAAAGAAAGTCTCGGCCCTGGAAGAAATTGGACCCCCCAAAATCTGATCAACAGAAAAAGGGGTGGGGACAAAAAGGGAAAGGGCGTGGGGGGGCTATTTTTCGCCCTCCTGAACAGCCCAAAAAGACAAAGTGACAGAATAACGGTGGGAGGAAGATTGGGGGCCTTCCTTCCACAGTGGGAGATGATCACCTCCAACCATTTTATTTTGGAAGTCATAAGAAGAGGGTACAGGTTAGAGTTTGCAGAACCTCCACCATGCAGACTCCTGGTAACCACGCTACCGAAATGTGCAGAGAGGTCAGCGGCTCTCCTTTCCTCCCTCCAGGAGTTGGAGGAACAGGAGGTGGTAGTTCGAGTTCCAGAAGGAGAGACGGGCAGAGGCTTTTACTCCCACATTTTTGTGGTGCGCAAACCCTCGGGGAAGTTCAGGCTCATCCTGAACCTGAAGCCTCTGAACGTCTCGCTCACCTACAGGAGGTTCCGAATGGACTCGATCTATTCAGTAAAAACGCTCCTTCCTCCGAACTGCTTCATGGCATCGGTAGACTTGAGGGATGCCTACCTGCACATTCCCATTGCAGATCAGTGTCAGAAGTTCCTCAGGCTGGCGGTAAATACCAGAGAAGGGACGTTTCATTGGCAATTCAGGGCCCTTCCCTTCGGGCTATCCTCGTCCCCCCGCATCTTCACCAAAGTCATGGTAGAAGTCTTGGCTTTCCTACGGATCAAGGGCATCTCAGTGATCGCATATTTAGACGATCTACTACTTTTTGCCTCTTCCCCGGAACAACTGTCACAGGACCTACAGTTCACAAGGAACATTCTAGAGGGTCTAGGTTGGCTCTTAAATCTGGAAAAGTCCAATTTGACTCCATCGCAAAAGGTAGTCTTTTTAGGTTACCTGTTGGATTCAACAAAACAGAAGGTCTTCCTGCCAATGGAGAAGATCCAGAAGGTAGACAAGGCAATGTTGTTACTCCAGGGCAGCCAACAAATATCAGTAAGAAAGGCTATGTCAGCCTTAGGGTTACTGACGACAGCACTTCCAGCAGTTCAATGGGCAGGGTTACACTTTCGCCCTTTACAACTCTTCATCCTGAGTACTTGGGACCACAGTCAGGGGTCTTTGGACTCCCTGATAACCATACCAGACCAGGTCAAGAGATCCCTATGGTGGTGGCGAAGAGAGGCCAATCTCTCACAGGGTCTGGAGTGGGTGCTGCCGGTGTCCAGATGCGTCACGACCGATGCGAGTGGCAGAGGTTGGGGGGCGCATATGGAGGACCGGGTGGCTCAGGGCGTCTGGCGGAGGGAGGACGCAAGAAGATCCTCCAACTGGAAAGAGCTGAGAGCAGTAGCCTTGGCACTCAGAGCCTTTCAAAAGGAACTTCAGGGACAGCATGTGAGAGTCCGGTCGGACAACTCCTCAGCTGTAGCCTACATAAACAGGCAGGGGGGTACAAAAAGCAGGCCCTTGTGGACCCTGGTAGAAAGCATTCTCAAATGGGCCGAAATAAATGTCCTATCCCTCTCGGCAGTGCATCTGAAGGGGGAACAAAATCTGGTGGCAGATTTCCTCAGCAGGAAACGGCTAAGAGAAGGCGACTGGGTTCTGAACCAGGGGGTTTTCGAGGCAATATCCCAGAAATGGGGAAGGCCATGCATAGACCTCTTTGCCTCGAGAGAGAACAGGAAGGTGCATCTCTTCTTCTCCCTAAACAGGTGGGATGGAGCTCTAGGGGTAGACGCACTGGCTCAGAGTTGGACTTTCGACAGGTGTTATGCCTTCCCCCCACCTGTACTGATCCCAGCCGTTCTAAGAAAGTTCCAGCTGGAAAACACAACCCTCATTCTTATTGCGCCACATTGGCCCAGGAGGCCTTGGTTCTCCATCCTGAAAAGTCTGGCAGCGGAACCCCCCTGGCTTTTGCCAGTTCAGGAGAATCTCCTTTCCCAGGGGCCAATCTGTTGTCCCCAGGTGGGGAGATGGAACCTCGCGGCTTGGCTACTGAGGAGGGATTGTTGAAGAGCAGGGGTTTCTCAGATAACTTAGTGAAGACCCTCCTAAATTGCAGGAAAAAAGAGACCCAGGCTATCTACCAAAAAACGTGGAAGCGTTTTAATAGCTGGTGCACAGAGACTTCCTTTGATGTTCACAGCTCTATAGCGGTCTTAGAGTTCCTGCAAGCAGGGGCGGACAAGGGTTTAGCCCTTGGCACCCTGAAAGGACAGGTTTCCGCTTTAAGTGTGTTTCTGGAGAAACAACTGGCCTCCGATCCTTGGATCGTTAGATTTTTTAAAGCATTGAGTAGGCAGAGACCTTTGAGGGTCTCCCCCTTCCCAATGTGGGATCTTTCTTTGGTCTTACAAGCGCTTACAGGGGAACCTTTTGAGCCATTGGAGATGTGTACGCTAAAATGGATTAGCCTCAAAACGGTGTTTTTGGTGGCAATCACTACGGCAAGAAGGGTGAGTGAACTCGAGGCCCTCTCCATTAGGGCACCCTTTTTTCAGATATTTCCGGACCGGGTAATTTTTAAAACCGATCCGGCCTTCTTGCCAAAGGTGGCCTCGGTTTTCCATAGAGGCCAGGAAATTGTTTTGCCCACCTTTTGTTTGAATCCTGTGAGGGAACAGGAACATAGGTTTCATAAACTAGATGTAAGAAGGTGTGTCCTGCAGTACTTGGAGGATACAAAACCATTTAGAAAATCTGATTCCTTTTTTGTGTTATTTTCAGGAACCAAGAAGGGAGACAGAGCCCCTAGGCACACCATAGCTAGGTGGTTAAGGTTAGCCATCAGCCAGGCCTATATAATTAGCGGGTTGGAAGCCCCCAAAGGTATCAGGGCACACTCCACTAGGGCAGTGGCGACCTCTCAGGCCGAGTGGGCTGGTGCGTCTCCGGAGCAGATCTGTAGAGCGGCAACGTGGTCCAGATTCGACACGTTCGTGAAACACTACAGATTGGACCTTCTGTCAGCAAAAGACCAGGCTTTTGGGCGTAAGGTTCTGCAGGCAGTAGTCCCACCCTAAGGTAAGGTGCTCGCTCATCCTCTCTATGGTGCTGTCCTGAAAGACGTAAATGGGAAAATCTGAGTTACTTACCGGTAACGTCCTTTTCCAGGAGTCTTTCAGGACAGCACAGTTACCCACCCTACTTTAGGGACATTCGTGAAGAGTTCATCGCAGAAGAACGTCAGGTAAGATCAGAATTATGACGTGTTCTTGTGTCTCCCCAGCTAACCGGAGGTCCTCTTGAAGAACTGAGGGGCCGGGGGGAAGCGGTGAGGTTTAAATCTAAAAGTTGAAGGCGGTGTTTCCTCAGAAGGGGAGGAGTCAAGGTCTCTCTATGGTGCTGTCCTGAAAGACTCCTGGAAAAGGACGTTACCGGTAAGTAACTCCGATTATTTTTTTTTTTTTTTTTTTTTAATTCTTGAGTCTTCAGTCAAGCCCCTTGGATCCCAAGTTCACTTTAGGGACTTCTTTGTTAGCATGGACTTCCAGGTAAATTCAAACGGTCTCTGTGCTTGGTCCGTCTGCAATGTACAGCCGTGTTCAAAAGTTTTGAGACTGACACAAATATTCATTTTCACAGTCTGCTGCTGCAGTGTTTTTAGATCTTTGTCAGATGTTACTATGGTGTAATGAAGTTTTAATTACAAGCATTTCAGAAGTGTCAAAGGCTTTTGACAATTACATTAAGTTTATGCAGAGTCAATATTTGCAGTGTTAACCCTTCTTATTAAAAACCCTTGCTATTCGCCCTGGCATGCTGTCAAACTCTGGGCCACATCCTGACTGATGGCAGCCCATTCTTGCATAATCCGTGCTTGGAGTTTGTCAAACTTTGTGTGTGTGGGGTTTTTCTTTTTTTTTTCTTCACCCGCCTCTTGATTGACCACAAGTTCTCAATGGGTTTAAGGTCGGGTGTGTTTCCTAGCCATGGACACACAATTTTTATGTTTTGCTCCCCAAGCCACTTATCACTTTTGCCTTATGGCAAGGGGCTCCATCTTGTTGGAAAAGGCATTGTTCGTCACCAAACTGTTTTTGGATGGTTGGGAGAAGTTGTTCTCTGAGGCTGTTTTTGTACCATTCTTTATTCATGGCTGTGTTCTTAGGAAAAAAATGTGAGTGAGCCCACTCCCTTGGCTGAGAAGCAACCCCACACATGAATGGTCTCAGGATGCTTTACTGTTGGCATGACACAGGACTGATGGTAGCACTCATTTTTCTTCTCCGGACAAGGTTTTTTTTTCGGAAGCCCCAAACAATTGGAAAGGATTCATCAGAGAAAACGACTTTACCCCAGTCCAATCCCTGTTACTTTTGCAGAATATCAGTGGAGAGAAGTGGCTTCTTTGCTGCCCTTCTTGACACCAGGCCATCCTCCAAAAGTCTTCTCACTGTGTGTGTAGATGCACTCACACCTGCCTGCTGCTATTCCCTAAACTAGCTCTGCAGTGGTGGTGCCCTGATCCCACAGCTGAATCAACTGTGGGAGACAGCCTTGGCGATTGCTGGACTTTTTTGGGCGCCCTGAAGCCTTCTTCACAAATGCAGTGGAAATGTTTCTTTAAAGGGATTAAGTTCATTTTCATGGCAAAGAGCGACTTTGCAATAAATTGCAATTTATCCGATCGCACTTCATACCATTTGAGTATATGCAAATTGCCATCATAAAGGCAGCAGATTTTGTGAACATTAATATTTGTGTCATTCTCAAAACTTTTGGCCACCGCTGTATGTGTGAGTGACCTCAGAAGCAATGAAGATATGTGGAAATTCTTTGCTTTGAACATCTCAAACAAAGCTGAAGTTATGGCAAACAAATAGTTATTACAACTGGAATAAGAATCTCCATTGTGTATAAGTGCTAGTATTACTATACTTGCTGTTCTTCTCTATTTTGACTGACAGGAAAATGCTGATTCCTTGGCACATGAGGTCTGCTTAGCTGTGTTTTCCCTTGCTGGAGGAGTTGGAGAGCAGCCAATGCCTTTAGGATGAAACATCTGTCAATAATGACTTGTGGCGGTACCCATAGTTAAAGTACTATATTTCTGGGAAGTGGAATCTGCTGGAAATTCAAATGTTTACATTACTAGTGAAACGTGTGTATTTCTCTATTATGCATTATTAATGTATGTTTTTTCTGATATGGTGCCTTTATATCTTTCAAAATGAAATATTTTACATGCAATACACTACTTTATAACCAATTTTCAGTCTTGTGTTTTTTTTTTTTTTTTTTTTTCTTTTTATGCAATGCAACCATCAGCTCCTGGGTTTTAGAACCTGCTATAGAGCCCACGATACATCCCACAAAAAAGAAGGCTTCGGTGTAAAGCTGTCACCTGTGATTATTTATTTATTTTTTTTAATAGCACATCTTGTCACAACGGAATGCATATTTAGATAGGGCAGAACTGATACCGTTTACTTAGATTAGTGATCTAATGCTCACTGTTATCTGTTGCTGCAAGGATGAGGGGTCTAGATCAGGTCTCCTCTGAACCGATCCAAATCCCCCATGAAGAAAACTTAAAAAAAAAAAAAAAAAAAAAAAATTCATCAAATACATGATTTTATTGTCTTCCTTACCCCCTTTCCCCATTAATACCCAGGTCCCAACAAATATGAATGACATTCCTTATCTGTGAGGGTCAAACACTGATGTGAGTGTAATGTTTTCTTTCTCATCCATGAAGGGACAAAGTAATTAAGATGGTCATGTTATACTGCTTTCTAGAGGAGGATTAAAAAATAAATACAAATTTGGTTCACCTCAGAAGAACTCCTCTTCCTAGCATTTATCAGCGTATAACAAGTACCCTTTTTAAGAGGGAAGTTTCAGGAAAAAAAATGTACAGAGCCCCCTTTCATTATAAAGCTCCCCTGACAGCATTGCCAGCATACTCTAAAGTAAACATCACTGCCAGACCCTTCTCATACACTGCTCCTCCTGTGTCACTCTCATTGTAAATCAAAGTTTCTAAATACCTCAATTAACGCCGCTCTCTCGTGGACCCAGTCATGTGACTGCTCTCCTCTTTCATTAACTGTCACACGACTGCTCTCCTCAAATCAAAACCTACACTGGAGGAGCCGCACCTGGGGCAGACTATCAGATCCCTGCCCCACCATTGGTAAAAAAAAAAAATAAAAAAAAAAATGTATTTATATTCACACGCAGGCACTATTTTCCCCTGTTTTCAGGGTGAACAAAAGTGTTATACGCCGATAAATACAGTATTTAATTTTTTGCTCGTGTCCTTGATGAAGGGACATCTTTTCAGCTCTTCTAACCAAAATGTGCCCCCCCCCCCCCCCCTTAATTTACTTAAATCAAAACTTCCACTGCTTGAGCTGGTCTCCACATGGCAGCTATACAGATCAGCCTTTCCTTAGCTTGACTTTTGAGCACTTATATCTGGACCCATTGCAGGTCTAGTCTGGAATGTGACCTTCAGGCACCAGGTTCCACTTAGAGAATTTTCCCAAACATTGCATATTGTTAAAATTTTGCCATGGAGTACTTTTCTAGTTCAGAGTTGTGGCATTGCTTCAGTGGTTGCCCACTCTGTTAAGTAGGTGGATCGTGCTGAACACTGGGAGCTACTTATCTTATTGCACCCAGTGAGTATCTTTCAAATTTTCTGCTACTGCTGGTTTTATCACAATGTGTTAGCGCTGAAGTCATCAGCTGGGTGGAGTATTGTGTGCACATTTTCCTACCATTCAGTACAGAGGAAGCATCATGCTGCTGTTCCTGCTTTGCAGAGAACCACATGGAACTCTGCGTTACTTTTGGGTGGCTACAGTGACCTGTCCTCTTAGGCTAACTGACCCTCACCAGTTCCATGGATTTGTGGGTACCTGAGCTCAAGCCTTGCATCTTTGGGCCTAGTTGCAACATGTCCCCTCTGTTTAGACAGAAGAGACGGTGCCACTGCTATGGGTGACCCCAACCCATACTTTCAGGGGTGTAGATCTGGTATTCTGAGGGGTACCAATGCCTGTACTGTGAAATCTAGTGACCCTGTAGTTATAGGGTCTACTTTATCTCCATGAATGAGGCTTTTGGTTTACCAAAAATAATCACCATTAATGTAGAGCCTTTCGGAGAGATATCTCTATCTTCTAAAAGCAGGGCACCAAAGGGTAGGTAAGCTACTATCTGAGCTTTCCTTCTGAAAATGCTAGTTTCCTTGGCTGTTACGTGGATCCTTTTGGCTTCAACTTACCAAGATCATGTACACTGGTCAAAAAGTCTGCCTTCATGTTACAAATTTATTTCATATATCTGAACATAACAAAGAAATATATAAACACTGTACATTTCTTTTAATCCTGTGTTTCCAAACCAAGTTCCACCAAGAGCTGATCCCTATGTATCCACACAGATAGCTAAATCTAATTTCTGAGATGTAAATTACTCATCTCTGTATAGCTGAGGCTACATACAAAATATACAACTGCTGCTGGAGAACAAGAAACAGGTCTTCATTTACAAAAAAAAAGGGGGGGGGGGGGGGCATTTTTCTTGTATTCAGTAATTTACTATGTCCACATAGCCCTTTATTTTTAGAATACAGTAATTATGACTAAACTCATAAGCAGCACTAGTTTGGCACAATTGTAGACACAAATATAATAAAAGAAATAGTCCAAAGTGAAAAAATGTCAAATCTATATTTGCAATATTTTGTTTTAGCGCAATCAACAACATAGGACAAATTATTTTATGTTCTATAATGTAAGATAATACATATGTATTGGGTCACATCCAGAATCCTCACTTGTATTTACAAATAAAAATATTTAAATTAAATACAATCAAATCATAAGTAAGAAGCTTGTTGCTATAATACAAAGTTTAAAAAAAAGGTCCCCACACAACTGAGTATAAGGAACGTCAGTGACATTAGGAGTGAGTGGTGCATCAAAGTTGCAGAACGGATCAACTCTTAAGAACTCCTTCTAGAAAATCCCTCTCCAGCATCTCCTCGATTCTTTGCCTGGCTTTACTACAGAACATTTTCTGGTTTTCCAGTTTAATATCCTTGTTGGTAAAGGAGTTCTGATAAAGGACTGGGCTCCCTGAGTCTCCAACACATCTGCTTGTGACTTTACTATTGAAGACTTGACTGAGTACATTGAAAAAAGGCAGAAGCTGTTCCATACTGCGAATGGTGTAAATTGTAAGCAAGAGGTGTCCTGGGTCCCAATCTAATATTCTCCCCGAGATGTCCTCTTCTGGGTTTTTCTGGGTCACAACAACAAAACAATATGAGTCAATGTTTCCTTTTTGAAGTTCCAGTAAATGTCATGATGAAAAGACATCAATATCTGTCAATAATTACCAGCATTTCTAGACCTTTTTATAGTGTTTGAATAACAAACGTGCAATTGGCAATGGGAACCGTTCTTTAACACAATTTTAGACCTTATACCATACCTTGTAGTAAAAGTTCACTTTTTTAGAAAAAGAATAAATTCACTTTTCTTTGCTGGCAAAGAAATGTGCACTAATATTTTTTATTTTTGGAGCCTGTAAAGCGGGCATCACTAAATGACGGGCCGAGTGACAGTTCAGTCCATATCGTGACTGCAGCAGCAGACTCCTCTCCTTCTCCCACAGCCCTGTAGAGGGCGGGAGGAATGGCAGGGTGATCCTGGACCCGCCGCTGTTATAGCAGAGTGGGCGTGAGCAACAGTAGGTCTGCAGCGGGAGCGGCAGCTGCTGAACTCACAGCAAGTAGGACCCGGATCCCTATTTCCCTCCTCCTCCCTGCCCCCCGCACTCGTCTGCCGCTGAACCCACAGGGAGGGTGGCAGGTGAGCATGCCCAGAAGGAGTCCACCCCCCCTCCCCCCAACAATGAGTTAATGTGGGGGGGGAGCCATGATATGAGCAGGGTGTTTTTCTAAATGGTTTGTTATGTGAATAGGGAGACTGAGGACACTAATGTAAAAGTGGCTGTGGCATGAAAGACCTGAGTCATAGGAGGAAAAAAAAAAAAAAAAAGATTCGGCCTTCTGCAGAAAGAAAATGTTAGCAACCGGATCTCTAAATTCTAATTCAGTACCTATGCCGTAAAGCATTGCACCAGTGATCAGACAATGTATCTGTGTTCCTGTATGGGCAAGCAGATACAATCTGACAGGATAAGAGCATGAACTATACTGTAGAGCGCCGTAATAGTTTATGGGGATGGGGGGGGTGTTGGTCTGTTTAACATGTTACGAACTGTGAACTTATCCCTTTTTAAAGTGGTTGTAAACTCTTACCTAATACCCAGTGCCTGGCTGACCTCAGGTAATACAAATCCTCCTACATAAGTTGTACCTTTTTTATCTGCAGATGTCTTTCTCCTACATTCAACTCAAAGTACAGGATATCTAAGCTATGAAAAGCAGGGTGCAGGAACCCACCCAGGAATAGAGCCGAGGCTGTCAATCGGCTGGAGCTCCCTCACGTCACTTTTTTTTTTTTTTCTTTCTCTCTTCGTATTAGGAAAACTTGTCAGAAGTGACTCATGCAGATAGAAATAACAATATTCTGGATTGAGACACACTATAGAAGGCTATGCCTTTCTCATATTTCATGAGTTTTACAACCACTTGACCTCTGAAAGACTTAATCCCACCCCCTTCCTGACCAGGCCATTTTTTTTTGCAATACGGCACTCTGTTGACTCACAATTGTGCCGTCATGCAACACTAACCACATTATGTCTCCCCCCCCCCCCCCCCCCACAAATGGCTTTCTTTTGGTGGTATTTGATCACCTCTGCAGTTTTTATTTTTGCGCTATAAACAAAAAGACAAAGCCCAACTTTTTTACTTTCTGCTATAAAACACATGCAATAAATAAATGGAAAAAAATCTACTTCATAAATTTAGGCCAATATTTATTCTGCTACATTTTTGGTAAAAAAAAAAAAATCATCCCAATAAGCATATATTCATTGATTTACACACAGGTAATAGCATCTACAAACTATGGGATTTTTTTTTTTTTTACTAGTAAAGTAGTTCCTAGCCAGTGTTGGTGTACTGTGGGAGGTGCTTTTACTAGGGGAAGACATGGATCCTAGTCCCTACTTTGCAGAGACACAGGATCCATGCCTTCTCTTCTGTCAGAACAGTGATTTGCCTGTTTAACAGGCAGACTGCTGTTCTTGCTCTCTGCCTAAAGATTGGCGGGGGCTGGAGGACATCGAGTCCATGGTACCCACAGATCAGCTCCCGCTGTATATAATCACAGAGGGAGCAGGCAGCATGCATCCTACCCGGTAGTGTCAAATCATGTACTAGGTACGCAATCAGTGCAGCAGAGCCACCTTACCACTGCATATGTAGGTTATACCATTGGCAAGTGGGTAACCGGTTCCTGCCCGGCTCATTATACAATGAAGGCTGGGTGGGACCACTCTTGTTCTGGGAGGACATCACATGATATCCTCCCATTTTTGGCTTGCAACACGGCAATTGGTGGTAAACTTTGTCCCTCAGACACAACGCATCGCAGATCAGGGCAAAGACCCAATGATGTTGGCTCCTTACCATGTGCTCAGCTGTGTCCAATCACATGTAAACAAATGCCAGTTATTGGAATTTACTTTCCTCTGTGCTGTCACTGTCTGAGTAAAGGAAAGCCAATAATTGGCTTTCCTGCATTTACACAGTGAAGAAGAGAAAAAATACTTATTTGCGATTTGTTTTATTTAAATTTTTAGTCTTTTTTTCATTTGTTTAGCAAAAAATAAAACCCAGTGGATATTAAATAACACCAAAAGAAAGCTCTATATGTTTCAATAAAATAGAACTATGACAATGGTCCAAACCCCTTCCTACTCTACGTAGAAATAAAAAAAAAAAAAAAACATTTCTTGGAGTTGGGATTTAATTGAACATGATCACAAATTCTGTGTGCCTGATTTGTACAGGACATGAGACTGCTACCTGTAGCTTGGGCCCTAATCTGTGTGCTTTCAAAGTGCACAGCTTGACTACACCCCCCCCATTACTGGCTAAGCAGGGTGACCACATAAGGAACCACAATGAGGAACTCTATAGTATAGTACTCAAGACTGTTAGTAATTTTGAGGAACTGGGCAGTGTAGTGTTTTTCTGCTCAATGGTAATTTAACTGAACAGTTATCAAGGAATGTTCTTTCTTAGCAATAATTTGCTTCCTATGCAGTTCCATGGTAATGATTGGATCAGTGTAGCTATTTGTGAAATATTTTGCATTACATGTCACTGATGTGTGTTCGATTGATTAATATGCCATCATGTTGTCCTTAATCGATTATGTACAGTGGATATAAAAAGTCTACACACCCCAGTTAAAATGTCAGGTTTCTGTGATGTAAAAAAAGAGACCAAGATAAATCATTTCAGAAATGTTTCCACCTTTTTAATGTGACCTATAAACTGTACAACTCAATTGAAAAACAAACTGAATTCTTTTAGGGGGAGAAATAAATAAAGTAATGTGGTTGCATAAGTGTGCATACCCTCTTATAACTGGGGATGTAACTGTGTTCAGAATTAAGCAATCACATTCAAACTCATGTTAAAAAGGAGTCAGTACACACCTGTTATCATTTAAAGTGTCTCTGATTAACTGCAAATAAAGTTTAGCTGTTCTAGTAGGTCTTTTCTGACATTTTCTTAGTTGCATCCTACAGCAAAAGCCATGGTCCGTGGAAAGCTTCCAAAGCATCAGAGGGATCTCATTGGTAAAAGGTATCATTCAGGAGAAGGGTACAGAAGAATTTCCAAGGCATTACATATACCATGGAACACAGTGAAGACCGTCATGATCAAGTGGAGAAAATATGGCACAACAATGACATTACCAAGAACTGGATGTCCCTCCAAAATTGATGAAAAAACAAGAGGAAAGCTGGTCCAAGAGGCCTACAGCAACAATAAAGGAGCTGCAGGAATATCTGGCAAGTACTAACTGTGTGGTACATGTGACAACAATATAGTTAGTAAGGTTGAATAAAGACACCAGTCCATCCAGTTCAAACTGAGTGAGTGTGGGTGCGTGTCTACAATTATCTCTATTTATTTAAGGTACCCATATAGCGCCATCAATTTATGCAGCGCTCCACATATACATTGCACACTCACATCGGTCCCTACCCTCAAGGAGCCCACAATCCAAGGCCCCTAACTCGCATTCATATACTAGAGCCAATTTTGGACAGAAGCCAATTAACCTACCAGCATGTCTTTGGAGTGTGGGAGGAAACTGGAGTACCCGGAGGAAACCCACGCAGGCACAGGGAGAACATGCAAACTTCAGGCAGGTAGTGTCGTGGTTGGGATTCGAACCAGCCACCCTTTTTACTGCTAGGCGACAATGCTACCCACTACACCACTGTGCTGCCTGTATTCTTCATATGTCTGGGCTTCATATGTGGTGACAGCATTATCATTTGAGGCTGTTTTTATTCAGATGGAACAGGGGCCATAGTGAAGGTAGAGGGAATTATGAACAGTTCCAAATACCAGTAAATATTGGCACAAAACCTTCAGGCTTCTGCTAGAAAGCTGAACATGAAGAGGAACTTCATCTTTCAGCATGACAACGACCCAAAGCATACATCCAAATCAACGGCTTCACCAGAAGAAGATTACAATTTTGGAATGACCCAGCCAGAGCCCAGACCTGAATCCGATTGAAAATCCGCGGGGTGATCTGAAGAGGGCTGTGCACAGGAGGTGTCCTCGCAAATCTGACAGATTTGGAGTGTTTTGGCAAAGAAGAGTGGGCAAATATTGCCAAGTCAAGATGTGCCATACTGATAGACTCATACCTAAAAAGACTGAGTGCTGTAATAAACTAATACTTTGTTTAAGCACCTTTTGATTTTAAGGGTGTGTACACTTATGCAACCATAATATTTTTTTTATTTTTACTTCCCTCCACCTAAAAGATTCCAGTTTGTTTTTCAATCGAGCTATACAGTTTATAGGTCACATTAAAGCTGGAAAAAGTTCTGAAATTATTTATCGTTCTCATTTTTTTACATCACAGAAACCTGACATGTTAACAGGGGTGTGTAGACTTTTTATATCCACATGGCCTCAACTGCCCAAATGAAGAAATGTGGGCATTGGACAGGTGAATGACAGTTCACCAAATTCTGAAAAATCACTTTTGTTTCAATTCTACTGTTTGTGCACGTTAAAGTGTATCTGAAGACAAAAAACTATTGTAGTACATATCTGCAAAACATGCAACATTTCCTCACGATTTACTTCTCCCATAAGTACAGAAAAATAATGGTTGAAGTGTACCTTCTTCTTTGACATGACAACACAGCTCTGAATTCCTAAACATTTGATGTCAGCCCTGTCTACTTGATTTCTGATGGATTACAAGTCACAGACTTCTCAACTTCCCCATCTCCATAGCTCCTTCTTGTGTACAGAAAGTTATCAGCTCATAAGATTTTTCGAAAAATCAAGAGGTACAATTTGCAATTCTTCAAGAATTTAATTGTCAGTGTTTACATACATTTTAATGATAAATTATGTTCAGTATTTATACCTTGGCTCTTTTCCTTAAGAGTTTTGCTAGCCGTACAACATATGGTTTGAATTCCCTTTGATGTGTTCCTTGCCGTCGTACCTCTAAACCCGAGTCATCTGAGGCTTCTGGAATAAATGCCCAGCGATACCTAAAGTACAGAGCAATATATTCTATTACATGCCATGCAATGAATTTGAAAACAGGACACATTTGTACAATAAAAGATATATCACTATTATTAAAAGATATTTTGATGCTTGGAACAACCCCCCCAGCAGACCTGTATGGAGAAAAGTGAAAAAATGTTTGAAAACACTAGGGATAAACACTGATCTATCCTTTGCCAAAAGCTGTCATTAGTGTAGGATTTAAAACCAGGACAATTTGGAGGCCACCTTTTATACCCCGGGTACACACTGAGCTGTATTACCATAGTCATAGTGCTTATGCAGTGGATAATGACCGCTGTTGGATTGTTAGCTCATGGTTTGTTATATTATGGATATGCAATGTCCATGTAATGAAAGAATGCTCTGATAAAAGTTATGTACAATAATATGTTCAGACATGTGCTTTAAGGTGGTTGTCATGAAATATGAACAAAGCACATCCCTCCATAGCAGTGGTAGGCAGCCTTTCAGGAGGTTGAGGTCTACATGGAGGAAACCAATGACCCCGGAGGGGCATTTCCCTTTACAAAAATAAACAAAATATCAAGTCCCCAATAAAAAGACAGCCAAGTAATGTACTCTGCCTCTCTCCCTGCTCCCCCACAGTAGTGTCCTTTGCTTCCTTCACATCATCCCCCTTACACAATGCAAAGGAGTTAGCACTGTCCTATCTTACAAGGGCTGTACAGCAGAGCGAAGAGTGAGAGGCAGCACAGTACTGGAGGAGGGTGGGAGAGGAAGCTACCATAGTTCACTTTTCATCATAACAAGCTAGTGATTGGTTGCTAGGACCATCTAGCTACCAATCACCTGCTGTTTAAATGAAGCAGCTCCTGCCCTCCCATCCAGTGCTGTTCTGCCTCTCACTCTGTCAATAAGATATGAGCGGCGGAAGATAAGGGGAAGGATCAGCAATCAACCTGTCCGCTGCCTGCAAGCGGCAGGTTGCCGGCTGTATAGAATGTACTTGTCTCAGTCCAGAGCACTATGGGTTATTTCTTTCTGCTGCCTGGCTCCTCTGCTATCAGCATGTCTCTTCTCATCCTAAGAAATAAAAAGGTGACACGGGAGGGATCTCTGGCACACAACTCTGTTCCTGTGTGCTATGTGAAGGGAGAGGGGAGTGTGTCCCTTCCCTCCAATCAGCTCTCCTCACTGAGTGCAACTACAGCTCTCTACCCCCTGCTTTTTGAAAGCTCAGACCAGCTGTATAAATTCTGCACTTTAAACAGCTGTAGAGAAGAGAAGACTGCAGATTAACAAGTACGACTTCTGTAGGGTGATTTGTTTCATTTTATATATCACCTAAGGCCAGTCATTTCACTGGTTTTATGTACTGTATGGGTTTACAACCACTTTAAACAAAGAATAATAATAAGAAAAAAACAGAATCAGAATAAAAAAAAACAGAATTAAAAAAAAACAAAAAACTGTTCAACTGTAGCTGCAAACATGAATAAAAGCGTTCCCAACTTACATCTGAAACTGGGGTAAATTATCAGAGGGTAGTGCCAGGGCTAGATCCAGGAATTTACAAGCAGACAGATAGAGGTTTAGCCAGCGCTGACTGTTATAGGATGTTGAAAAGCCATTTCCACCAGTGTATGTTGTCTCCAGAGCAGCAACAGATGGTCCAGATGTTCTACAGGAGAAGAAAAGGATAATAGTTATTGGTAAGGTGGCTAGAAGGCCATTACGCAGAGCACTGAATACTATTGAAAAGAAATATAGGAACATACCTGCTTATGTCTTCATCAGCAGTAAGTTCCTGCTCCATTAACAGAAAAACTTGTACCTGATAAAATTATATCAAGAATTACTGTTAAGGGCCTTTCACATTACTCCATAACAAAAAGAAAGAAAAAAAAACGCTGTAAAAATGCATAATTTTTTTTGCTGCGTCTTCTGATCTCCTGACTACAATCATACACCTGTGCAACTTGGAAATGTGGCACAAAAAAAAAAAAAAAAAAAAAACATACTGCAAGTGTATTTTTGGTTTGTTTTCTATAGAAATCAATGGGAGATGTGTTTTTGGTGTGCTTTTGAAATGCGCACTAATGATGCAGCATGCAGAACTTTTAAAAATGCAGCGCACTGGTGTGAAGAGTTCCATATTTAAAAGGGATACATTTCTCATACAATTTTCACCACAAAAAAAGGAGCAGTAGAGCCATTTTAAAAACAAACCTACTGTGATCATAAGAGGAGCAATGCAAAGAGAAAGGGTTTGTTTCTACTTCAAACTACATAACTTCACCTGCCCTTAGGTGAGATTCTTTGTAGTCTTGACAAGGAGGACATCAAAGAAATAAAGGACAGATAAACACTGGGTACCCACCAGTTCAGTGATCATGGTTGGCCATAAGGAGGTGAGGTGCTGAGGAGACATTCTCAGGAGCAATACCCGAAAAAACAGGAACACCTGGGAATGAAGGGTGGGCACCTGGGGCAGCCGCAAGCTCTCCACCAGCCTCTCTTAAAAGCAAAGACACACAACACTGATTGTTCATTGAAAAACAGACATTCATGTACCAAGTTAATTTGTTATACTCTAAAAAAATCTAATCTAGGCCCCTACAATATGATTAGTAAAAAAATTAAACAAATTCCCAAACACTCAGATTTGACATCTGTATGTGTCTCACTGGGAATATTTCACATCCTGTAGACTACAGGAGAGAGCAAATTCCCACTTTGACTGTTGTCTATAGGGGACACCTGTTCCTGTGACAACCCTTGTCTTTTGTTATGGTAACACCTATACAATTTTGGATTTTACATGACATTCGGCCCCAGTGACAATGGTCAACAGCAAAAACAAAAAGGATGAATTTCCCCAGTGGGGGACACGGGGGTTCCATTCTTGTACCAAACTAGTAAAATGTTTTCGCTACAAATAGATTATAATGGCTGCTTCTAAAATAATAATAAAAGCCTAGATTTTCGATGCCTTCCTGTTTCTCTTTAGAGTATGCAGATAACCCTCTGTTATCGACCTACATTAACAATGGTCCTGTAGATAAAGAGTAAACAATACAAATATCAATAGCAGAGGTAATTAGGTAGTGCAAGTACAGCACTGTAAATCTGGGCAAGCAATGACTCGTTTCCAAGTATCAGGTCACAGCGACCACTATTTGCCTCCTACACAATACGCACATTTAGCTCAAGGGGCAAAAAAAAAAAAAAATAATATTCCACATTTTGCAACACGTTAACTCTTAAACTGACAACACAAGTTACAATCTGATAGTGTAACCTCTGAGTAATCGCCGTTAGATTTACCAAAAACAAGATACGATGACCTACAGTACCTACACATTCCATTCAATTTAAAAAATGAAAAACTTGTACTAAATAGTTGATACTAAATGTAAATGGTATTGTTCAATCAGATTGCATATAATCAGCTTTACAAGGATAAGATCGAACTACAGTAAAGCCAAATTGCCCAATCTGCTGTTTTGCATCCAGACTACAACTGAATATTAGATAAAGTCAATATGCAGTAAATCTCTAAGTCAGTAACATATAAAATGATTTGATGCAAGTTTAATACTAAGTCAGCATGTTGCAGTGATGTCTCACCTTGTATATCTGGCAGGAATTTCTGGTACTGATCAATCTCACTGCTGAAGATAGCAAAGGCAAGTCTCTTTAGCAGCATTGCTCTTTGCTCCAGTTCTGCATCTCTGTTAGTGAACAGACTGAGAGAACTGCTCTGAGCAACGGCCACACGTGCTGCAATACAATGATAGTGGTGTGATCAGTGAAGGTATGCCAGCATATACCTTAACAAGAACTAGTTTTACGGTTATGACAACTACAAATAAGAAATTGAACATCTGACTAATTGTAGTCTACAAACAGCTTGGAAAGGAAGGCAGAGAAAACAACTTACTCATTAGGTCACGAAATGTGGTTTTGTCATGTGTCATCAGATGGTCCATGATTGCCCTCCAGCTACAAGATGTAAATAAAATTGTTGTCTTATTTAGTCATTCATCAATTGAAGACAAGATAAACAGAACAAATGCATACTATGCAAAATAAAGGCTCTCCATAAGAAAACTAATGGACATGTGCTGGAAGTATGCTTTCAACCAAGCAATAAAACATGCAAGTCTTGGACTTGTTTCTATAATATCCTAACGGTGGAGAAATAAGAACAGAGTCTCTTATGATATTAAAAGAGAAGTATAGGGTTTGAAAAAAACAAAAAACAAACCTACATACTCACCTAGGTGGATTACGCATTGATCTGATGCTGCATCTGTCCCCACCACCTCTAAGACTGAGAACTGAATGATCACAGATCACTGATCGCTCAGTTCTTCAATGAGCAGAGAGCCTGTGGCTGTTCGTCACTGGCTCTCTGCAGCACTGGGCTGTGGAGCGGGCAAGAGCAGCTGGCTCAGGCTGTCAGTGGCAAGCTGAGAGGCTGAGTTAGCTGCTGGTCAGGCATCTGTGTGTATCCAGACATTAAAATTGGGATCTCTCCTGGACTGGCTGAGCAACATCAGTAGACTTTAGCTTGCCGTCGTCTTAATCTGGGTCACAGGAGTGCAGAACGAAGTGCACTCCTATGATCCCCAGGAGAAGTAGGGCAAAAAAAATTGCTTAGACAATACTTCTCCTTTAATGCAATTGTATGTACAAATCTAAGGTATCAAACATGCAACAGTTGAATCCTAAACAGTATGTGTAAGGGAATTTAGTAGTGAACTCTGGAGTTAAATTGTAAAAAGTAAAGTTGACCTTTAACAGGATTGCCAGCCTGTCCTTATTTTTCTGCACGCTAACATTTAAAACAAAATATACACACACACACACTTCCATTATGGACAATACTCCCATTTGAATACATGCAATTTCTTAATCAAAATGTGCTTTTTTTTTACGAATAAGTGCGAGACACTAAAAGAATCTAAATCTTGAGTTCAATGTGGCTTATGTCATTTTACATGTAAATGTTCAGAAGAATTGAAAGGAGTCTTACTGGCTGACGCAGGAACTGTCCATCTGAAAGAAGTTGTGATCCATGAAAAGGTCAAATGCTTCCTTCTTCCAGGTCCGCCTGGTGTACTGATAGCCACTGAGGCTACTCAATAGCTGTACACAGGCTCGGTAACTGGGAGCATTATGAGCACTGGAACAAATAAAGTACAATTCTACTATAGTTCATATTCAAGACTTGTTTTACAAATAGCACATTACGTTTATTATGATTTTTGTTATCTGATATATATACCCTTCATAAATTTCTCCGCTATACCTACTTACAGAGGTTGGCCTGCTTAACAGCCTGTCAGTGGCAGCCTAAATCTAAAAGTACTTAAAGTATACTTTTAAATACACATTTTACAATGCAACTTCTCATAGTGTGACTTTCAAAGCTGCAAAAGGGAAGGGTAACTGGAAGCAATAATTTAAGCAATCTTTCTGTCGCCTGACTTGGCTGTGGCTCTAATGCCCTGTAGACACGGTCGGATTTTCCGACGGAAAATGTGTGATAGGACCTTGTTGTCGGAAATTCCGACCGTGTGTGGGCTCCATCACACATTTTCCATCGGATTTTCCGACACACAAAGTTTGAGAGCAGGCTATAAAATTTTCCGACCACAAAATCCGTTGTCGGAATTTCCGATCGTGTGTACACAAATCTGACGCACAAAGTGCCACGCATGCTCAGAATAAATAAAGAGACGAAAGCTATTGGCTACTGCCCCGTTTATAGTCCCGACGTACGTGTTTTACGTCACCGCGTTCAGAATGATCGGATTTTCCGACAACTTTGTGTGACCGTGTGTATGCAAGACAAGTTTGAGCCAACATCCATCGGAAAAAATCCTAGGATTTTGTTGTCGGAATGTCCGATCAATGTCCGATCGTGTGTATGGGGCATAACAGTTTTTACTTCAGTGACTGCTGCTATATTAGGAATAGGGAAACTGTGTTGGCCTGGCACATACTAATTAATGGCTAGCCCAACACATACTGCAGCCCTATAGGAGTACGCTTTCTGCCTTTACTGCCTATGCATTAGACTCCATTAAACTAAAAACTGTAGCAGCAATGGGGAGGCTGGGGCAATGAGCAGACAACCAAAGGACAGCTTGCAGGTAGCACTTTATTCATCAATAAGTAGACCAGGTCATCCATTTACCATGGAAAATATGCATGGTATCCACAACAATATGATGTATTCGCTCCATAAGTTTTATTGCCTCCATACGCTGTATAACTTGCGACCAAGGAACTGAGGGAGATCGGCAATTCAGAGCTATAGCCCAATGAAATGCGCAAAACAAGGTGTGAGCTAGTTTCTGACATGGGAGTAATACCTCTGGTATATCTGCAAAAAATAAAGTGTTTGGCATTTTGCTGGTAGTGTAGGGCTGGCTAGGAAAGGATAACTTTTGCACAATTGGCCAGCATAAACATGTACTTCAATATGTTTGCACCAAGAATCCCAGTTTTTATGCAGAGTTTGCTAGAAGCAGTGTGCACAAGGTTCACTGAGAATCTCTAGATCCTGTGGTGACTTTCTTGTCACATAATGATATTACCAATAAACGATTATTAGAAATACATTTTTTTTCTGGGTCCCAGAACAAAGTCAACCTGACAAGATCTCAACACAAAAAAAATGATACTTTGATGTACATCCATGAAAATGTTGGATACTGTACCACTGCTCTAGTATGCTTAAATGTAATATAAAAGGTATTTTTACAAAAAGCAGCTAGAACCATAACCAATTTAAATGCAGTGTAAAATTACCTGTGATTACGTAAATAAGGTACTACGTAGTGCATGATATTGACAAGTAATGGGATAACTTTCTCCTTTTCATCGCTGTAAAACACCATATCCAGCAAATGAGCAAGGACCTGGCAAAACACAAAAAGAGTACACAAAAGAGCCAACATGAGCACAAAAGTGTTCTGAACATCATGATATTTTATTCCAAAAAGTTGGAGCATTCTAAAATAAAGCCAGAGTGGAGCTTCCAAGGAACAGAGATTTGGATGTGACTCTTACCTCCGTTACCTCTGTTGCACTACAGTATAATATTTTTTTTATATAGGAAAAATATGTATACTGTGCATTATTAGTGAGTTTACAATAAAATGTGCCTAAAGCCAAAACTTATTTTGTAGTGTTGGATACCGCAGGGAAGGTTTAACCCCCCCCCCCCCCCTGTTTTTTAAAGTGTCTAGTGTGTCTCTGTCTTGCTTTGTTCTGGTGACCATTGTCATCAGGGCAGGAAGTGATAAGCCAAAATTTTGTATTGTCAATGGAACAGAAATATATGGAACAATTTCCAATAGGGACATTTGTTCCAGTGATTTCCTTCCCTAAGAAGAAATAATGTATATTGTCACTTTCTAATGTGCCCCTGGGACAGTCAGAGGGCTAATAACTAGTCACCAGCATTACCTGTGGTCTTCCTTGAGCTGATTTTTCCCCAAGGCTTTGCTTCCTCATGTTCGAGGCTCCAGCAAGAACAGTGAGCAGTAAAGTAGTGACATCAAGGAATCTTACTTCAAATCTGATGAGATTAGCAGTCAGAGGCAGCAGTGCCTAAGATCTCACATTGCAGATATTGTATACGGCTATGAAGACAAAAGTGTCTAGGCACCCTCATATACCAGGAAGTATACTGGTATTTTTAAGGAGGAATTCCAGACACAAGGTACATTTTTCAGGGTACTGCTTAGGCACAATCATCACTTCTAGATACTCCCTATAACATAGCAAATCTACACTTTTTGAATTTAGATATAGGTGTACTATGTAGTAGGTATGTTGCAAGGCTCTGTATGACAATTCTTAGCTAGGCGTACAAAATTATGCAACAGCCTGGAATAGTCACTACTCTTACCTCAGAGAGTAATGTGAGAGCATGTACACTATACACTGATGGTGTGATGTTTGATATTTCCATAGCTGGAGACAGCATAATGTCTGGAAGAAAGGCAGGAGATTGTATTAAAAAAGGACCTATTAGCTAAACGACTTCCACTCTGTATTGTTGAGATTACAACTATACCTTCAACATCTGATTCAAGAGTGGTACCATCCACTGTTATTTTTGGGGATGGCTTCACCTCTAGGTTCCTTCTTAACCATGTAGTCTGCTCCAGTGATGACCCTGCAATTGCACCAATAGCATCTACGATTTTGTGTGTGACATCCTAAAGAGACAGAAAAAAGTCAATGTGTAAAATCCTGCAAAAAATAATGCACAGGTATTATCATTTACATAGTGACAAACAATTTGGTGGATTTTTATACACAGTATTAAAGGGAAACCTTAACTAAATGTATTCTATTGTAAGCAGCAGAAACAATTATTCTCCCTCTGTGTTTATGGTTACAATGGTAAAAGCCCTTATTCAGAGCTTTTGGGGAACCACTGGAAGTTCACCTACCTCAGGCTCCATTATGTTCTCATTATAAAAGTGCAGACGAAAATGCAGGCCAACAGGATCCCAAGTTTTAATTAGGCAGATGGTGGGATGGTAGCACAAAAGGTAAACACTGTTTACAATCATTTCATACTCAGCAATCCAACAATCAATATCTGCTGTATACTTTCAGCGTGTAAGATGTTACAGATAGACCAGCCCCCACTCCCCCTGGTCCCCCATTCTGACAGCTAGCGGGGAACCCCCCCCCCCCCGCACAAGCTGTCACAATCTCCGCCCGCCCAGCCACGTTATCCATTCACAGTGTTCTGTGAATGGGAAAACTAAAAGGTGTGATAGTCTTTGCGGCTGTTGGCTTGCAGTTCTCAATGAACTACCAGGGCGCTGTTGAGCACTGTGGTAGTTATTCAAGTCATCCTGTCATAGTGTAACTGCCTGCCCGTATCGTAGGTACAGCCAAACAGCCTGTAAGACCGTAGTATTACACCCACAATCTGCTGATTGTGGGTGCAATGCTTTACAGGTGCATTACAAAACGAAAAAACAATAAATGCATGTTTTTTTACCTGCAAAAAAATGTTCATTTATTTATTTTTATTTTTTTGGAAGGGTGAACCTATCCTTTAACCACTTATGGACCGCCCGCCATCGTTTTACATCGCTGCTTTAAAGAGGAATATCGTTGTTATGGCAGCAGCTAGCTGCCATAACCCCGGTATCCTCTTCTTCAGCGGGCGGTTCGCTTCAAGATAAAAGTGGTCTCTGCAGCGGATTTGCCGCAAGATCACTTGTATTGGCGGCAGGAGAGGGGCCCCCTCCCGCCGCTCTCCGGTATCCTCCGCCGCCCTCCATCACTTACCGAAGCCGCCGGCAGCGGTGGAGGCGATTGGATCCTGTCCCCTGCTTGGTATGGAGACGAGTGAGGGGAAGATGGCCCCCACCCGTCTCCAAACCATTGCAGGGCGAAAGAGACGCCAAAACTTCACTTCTGCCCATAGCTCTTAAAGGGACATTTTTTTTTTCAAAAGACATTTTTTTTCCTAAAATTATTATTTTAGTGTAAATATGAGATCTGAGGTCTTTTTGACCCCAGATCTCATATTTAAGAGGTCCCGTCATGCTTTTTTTCTATTACAAGGGATGTTTACATTCCCTGTAATAAGAATAAAAGTGACACTTTTTTTTAAAAAGAACAGTGTAAAAATTAAAAATAAAAAGGTAAAATAAATAAGAAAAAAAAAATTTTTTAAACACGCCCCGTCCCGCCGGGCTCGCGTGCAGCAGCGAACGCATACGTGAGTAGCGCCTGCATATGGAAATGGTGTTTAAACCACACATGTGAGGTATCTCCACATTCATTAGAGCGAGAGCAATAATTCTAGCCCTAGACCTCCTCTGTAACTCAAAACATGCAACCTGTAGAATTTTTTAAACATCGCCTATGGAGATTTTTAAAGGTAAAAGTTTGTTGCCATTCCAAGAGTGGGCGCAACTTTGAAGCGTGACATTTTGGGTATCAATTTACTCGGCGTAGCATCATCTTTCAAAATATTAAAAAAAAAATTTAAAAATGGGCTAACTTTACTGTTGTCCCATTTTTTTAATTCAAAAAAGTGAATTTTTTTCAAAAAAAGTGCGCTTGTAAGAACGCTGCACAAATACGGTGTGACAAAAAGTATTGTAACAACCGCCATTTCATTCTCTAGGGTGCTAGGAAAAAAAATGTTGTTTAGAAAAAAATATATATATAATGTTTAGGGGTTCTAAGTAATTTTCTAGCAAAAAAAACTTTAAATTTGTAAACACCAAATCTCAGAAAGAGGCTCGGTCCTTAAGTGGTTAAGCTTGTAAAGGGGAAGTGTAAACAGCAAGCTTTGACAAAGCATTTGCAGAGCTTTCAGCAAGCTTTGTTGAAGCTTTTAAAGTACCATTCAACTCCAGTTTGTCAAATATTGAGCACCAATTCTAATGGAAGTGTTGGTTGCCACTTTAAGCAAGCTGCTAGCAGGCTTCAGCAGACATTCAACAAGCTTCAAGAAATGCTTAAGCCTGCTAGCAGCATGTTTACAGTGGCAATCAGCAATCCCATTAGGACCTGTGTTCAGCATTTACAAACTGGAGCTGAATGGTACATTAAAAGCTTCAACAAAGCTTGCTGAAAGCTCGGCAAATGCTTTGTCAAAGCTTTCTGTTCACACTGCTCGTATGCAAGCTGAAGCCTATGTGAAACATGCTTTACCATATGAACTGTATTGTCTGTAGTGTAAGGTGTATGAAGAAAACATTAATGCACTGCACCTGTCTATATTACAAGAGAATATTACACAGTATACAAACATGTTAAAAGGCAACTATATACTGTATACAAGCGCAAAGACACTCCTCCCTGCCTGTAGGTAGCTTACAGGCAGGGAGGATGCAGTGTAATTCAGTCTAAACTCCTCAATCAACTTTTAAAAGAGCTCAGTTTAGGAGGGTGAAACATTAGGAAAAGGCTAATTTTATCAGTCTAACTATACCTAAAAGGAGGGCACAGCAGTATGATATCAATGTAATGCTTCCCTTTCAACGTTTGTTCACAGGTTAGGGTATGTCTTTGGCTACTGCTCAACTGCAGTGTAGTCTGCAGAGAGGTCACAAAGAAGGAAGGTCCTAGTTGTGACATTTGGGGGGGTAGCATCATAGTTCACATGCTATCAATAACCTCTTGTACCTCTGTTTGCACTGGATTAGCTAAAACTATATACTGTATGTGTCAGGTGTACAGTGAACCTTCTTATACAAAGTAGCTGCAATCTAATGTTAACTGCATGAATAATGATATATACTGTGTATAGATGTATCAATAAAAGCTACAGAAAAATGCACACTGATTTTTCACCTGCAGGTCTCTCTGGTCCTTCTTGTTGTCAAGAGTGGGGTTCTTCATAATGAACTCATTCAAAACTCTGAAATGTGTAAATGAAAACCAATAACAATAATTAATGACTGTGGTGCTGAAAGCACATTTCATCCAGACAAAACTGTGAATACATATACAATTCTTAGGTAGGCAGTTTTTACCTTCATTTCAGCAGAATCATACAATACTACTGCTTTCATCATAAAACTGGTGCATATTTAAAGTGGTTGTAAATGATAATAAAATAACTTGCATCCCCTCTTTCATCAAGATCTAAAGTACTGTGTCCCCTTTTTTTTTTACAATTCTAATCCTAAATATCTTCTCCCATAGCACCGATGTGAGGTCACGTCAACTTCCTCTGCTCTCCTTCCCTGATCTAAGGAATGCGGAGGGAGGGGCTGAGATAACCCTCTAACATCAGCCGGCCAGCAGAGGAAGGTCATGTGACCTCCCATTGGTGCTGTGAGAGATGGTATTAGAATTGTAAAAAAAATTGACACGCAGTACTTTAGATCTTGATAAAACAGAGGGGATGCAAGTTATTTATTAATGGTATTTTCAAGCCACAGGGCAGAGCAACAGGAGGGAAGGGCCAGGGAGGAGATCAGCTCTCACACACAGGCTTGGGAAATGACAAGCAGGGGGAGAGGGAGAGACTCAGAGCAGAGAGCAGACAGCGTGATGACAGAGGCACGTAAACTGACCACGGTATCATGGATCAGCAGCCATGATTACTGTGGTCAGCACACACAGGAGGACAGAGGAACAGGCAGAATCAACCAGGTATTTTACATCATACAACGGGACAAATTACACAGCACAAACATTTTTAACATGCTTTAAAAGGAAAAGGATCTTTTTTTTTCTTTTTTAGGGTTACAAACGCTTTAAAGGCACTCTGGCCAGAACTTTTTCAATTTGAATAGAGAGGAGAAGGGATAGACCATCTCTTAGATCTTTACTGAGATAACTCCCCAGACAGCAGAAAAAAGATTATAAATATTTAAAACAGTGCCCACTCTGCTAACAAGTGTTTTTATTGAGAAAGAAAAAAAACCTGCTAAAGTTATTAATTCTTTCCTGCTATATCATAACTAAAAAAAGTTTCAGGTTTTGTGCCCATTATGTATACTATAAAAAGGCATTTCGCTATTCTGGGTACTTGTTTTTTTCCTGGTCCATATTGGTTTTATTTGTTTATCCTGAGCCTGATGGTTCACTCTTGTTTTGTACCTGTTGTCATTGTCACTCTCCTTTATGTATGAATTTTTCACACATCCTTATGCACTCTTCTATGTAGACGCATGTCTTATGTGATCTGGTCTTTATCCTGAAGTGTTTTTTTTGTCTTTTGCTTATTAATAAACACTTTGAACAAGAAAATGTTTCAGAAGCTCCGGTTGGAGTTTAACTATGAACCAACATTAAAGAACCGTTCTTTACTTTAGTTACACTTTTAAAAAAAAAAGTTAATTGCTGATCTCCAGAAATTCAGCTACTTTGTAAAATGTGCTGTATTAGTAGGGGTAGAGTCCAACGAGGTGCATGCCATCTCCGGGACTTCACTTTAATTTACAATTTTATTTTTTTCTTAGTAACAGGAGAATAACTATCGCTATTCTTCTAGGACTCAAATGCTGGACCCTCTCAGCTTCTGAGGCTTTAAGATAGCATGCAGCCCCTGTGCCTGCCCCTCCCCCTCATTCGCGGAGCACAGCAGAAAGGAGGGGCTGACAGAGATGTTGTGTGAGAACACAGAATTGCTCCTATCAGAGTACCAAGAAAATAGTGATAGCTGCACTCATGGAGCTCTGTAAAACAGAGATGTAAATTAAACAGATACAGTGCATCTGGAAAGTATTCACGACACTTAACTTTTTCCACATTTTGTTATGTTACAACCTTATTCTAAAATGGATTAAATTCATTATTTTCCTTAAAATTATACAAACAATACCCCATAATGACAACGTCAAAGAAGTTTGTTTGAAATCTTTGAAAATTTATTAAAAATAAAAACGAAAAAAATCCCATGTACATAAGTATTTACAGTCTTTGCTCAATATTTTGTTGAAGCACCTTTGGCACCTCCAAGTCTTTTTGAGTATGATGCTATAAAGCTTGGCACACCTATTTTTGGGCAGTTTCTCCCCTTCTTTGCAGGACCTCTCAAGCTCCATCAGGTTGGATGGGGAGCATCGGTGCACAGCCATTTTCAAAACTCTCCAGAGATGTTCAATCGGGTTCAAGTCTGGGCTCTGGCTGGGCCTCTCAAGGACGTTCACAGAGTTGCCCCGTAGCCACTCCTTTGTTTTCTTGGCTGTGTGCTTAGGGTCATTGTCCTGTTGGAAGATGAACCTTCGCCCCAGTCTGAAGTCCAGAGCACTCTGGAGCAGGTTTTCATCAAGGGATGTCTCTGTGCATTGCTGCATTCATCTTTCCCTTGATCCTGACTAGTCTCCCAGTTCCTGGTGCTGAAAAACATCCCCACAGCATAATGCTGCCACCACCATGCTTCACTGTAGGGATGGTATTGGCCAGGTGATAAGCGGTGCCTTGTTTCCTCCAGACATGATGCTTGCCATTCAGGCCAAAGAGTTCTATCTTTGTTTCATCAGACCAGAGAATTTTGTTTCTCATGGTCTGAGAGGCCTTCAGGTGCCTTTTAGCAAACTCCAGATGGGCCGTCATGTGCCTTTTACTGGGGAGTGGCTTCCATGTGGCCACTTGGTGGAGTGCTGCAGAGATAGATGTTCTTCTGGAAGGCTTTCCTGTCTCCACAGAGAAACACTGGAGCTTTGTCAGAGTGACCATCGGGTTCTTGGTCAACTACTTGACTAAGGGCCTTCTTCCGTGATCTCTGTTTGGCCGGGCGGCCCGCTCTAGGAAGAATCCTGGTGGTTCCAAACTTCTTCCATTTAAGGATGATGTAGGCCACTGTGCTCATTGGGGCCTTCAATTCTGCAGAAGTTATTCTGTACCCTTCCCCAGATCTGTGCCTCGACACAATACTGTCACTGAGTTCTACAGACAATTCCTTGAACTTCATGGCTTGGTTTGTGCTCTGATATGCACTGTTAACTGTGGGACCGTATATAGACAGGTGTGTGCCTGTATAAACATCTCAAGGATGATCAGTTGAAACAAAATGCACCTGAGCTCAATTTTGAGTGTCATGGTAAAGGCTGTGCATACTTATGTAGATGCGATTTTTTAAATTTTTTTAAATTTGCAAAGATTTCAAACAAACTTCTTCCACATTGTCATTATGGGGTATTGTTTCCATAATTTTGAGAGAAAAAAATGAATTTAATCCATTTTGAAATAAGGCTGTAACAAAACAAAAATGTGGAAAAAGTGAAGCGCAATGAATACTTTCTGGATGCACTGTACACTAAGTGGCATGTACCTCCTTGGACTTTACTCATATGTCAATTAATTTTACTAAGTGTCTGAATTCCCGGAGTTCATCTTTAACAAAACTCGATAAGATATAAAATTACTATTTGGAAATCATAAAATGAGGCCCAACTGCCTCACACAAACAATGCCAAGAAAATAAAAATAAAAACTCCTATTAACTGGTTTATGAGTATATAGAGAAGCACACAACACAAACTGGTATAGGAATTCTAAAAAAAACCCAAAAAACTTATAAATAAGAAACTGATATGGGATTTAAAAAAGTGGTAAAGGAAAACAGGCTCTACCTAAAAGTGAACCAATTATTAGATCACACTATTTCTTACTGAAGAATAACAGATGAAACCGTTTAATATGTATCTGTATATCTTTAGAGGAATCAGCTATAACAAACTAGTCTCTTCCCCCCTTCTTCTCTGATAAGTGGCTTCTTTCCTTTATTCTCTTCCGTCTATGATTATACATTAGGTCAGTTTGTGCCTTTCATTCCTAAAGTGAATCAAAAGCCAAAGTTTAGCTTTGTTGCCTGAAATTGTTAAAACCCCTGAAATCCCTTCATTTTGCTTGAGTGGCATTAAGACGTTAAGGTTAATTTGGTGGAACCTAGAAAACAATTTGGTTGAAAGCTAAATAAAAGCCACTAGATTTATTTATTACAGATATTTTTCATAGTGCTGACAATTTACACAGCGCTTTACATATTGTACATTCACATCAGTGTCTGCTCAAAAAGCTTGGTCCCTACTTCATGCACACACTATTAACTACCAACACTTCTTTGGAGGATGGGAGAAACCGGAGTACTCAGAGGATACCCACACAAGGTTAATATGCAAATTCCATGCAGATGGCGCCCTGGCCAGGATCCAAATAGAGGACCCTGTGCTGTAATGCAGAAGTGCTAACCACTAAGCCACTGTGCTGCCGTATACCAGCAGAATACTCACACCAGAATTTTATGTAACATTCCTCCTTTTCGCTGTTCTTTTAGATTACTTGGGCCACCAACTTGTGGCTTGAAATGTCATACTTTACTATCAGTTGTAAATAGTACTTACAAATCAGGTTAGTGTGAACAAGCCCTCCCAATCTAGTGCTAAGGATTTAGCAAAGAGTTGCTGAAATGTTTCTAATATATATGAACTATAGGAATTGTACAAGATACTCCCATTTGTGTTAGTACACTGGCTTTGTCAGTTCTCCTAATGCTGCTTATTTTCAATAAACATTTATTATATATACAGAAAGCACACATCATAACACTTGTATGCAATTAGTAGCTTTACCCCAATATAAGGAACTGGCCAGGCGCTGGAAGACTGAGCTGGTTTGAGTCTTTTAGCAAGACGAGAAAAGAAGCCCAACTATCCACTAGATTAGAGACAGGAATCCTGCAAGAATAATATTTAAGGAAAACATAAGAACAATGGAAAACGCAGAACATATTTAAAAAAAAATCTGCACACAGAGCAAAATATTAAACAACCAGTCCACTCAAAACTGATTTTTTGGTGAAACCTACAGGGCTGTCTTTATATATTAATTATACTCCAACAACAATTCTCCTTGCCATAATCCTTATTGGCAGTGAATGCTCTACTGAGTCAAACTGTCTGGTGGTTCAGTTCTCCAGCATCTACCAAAAACTGAAATATCAGTTTAGTTGGCCTAATCCATTGAAGAGGAACTACAGACAAATAAAAAACAAAAACGGAAACTTTTTTAGAACATTTATTTAAAAAATTACTGAAATCTGTATTTATACAGTGGGGGAAATTATTATTTGATTCCCTGCAGATTTTGTAAGTTTGCCCACTTACAAAGACATTAAAAGGTATATACATTTTTTATCATAGGTGTATTTTAAACGATAGAGACAGAATATTAACCAAAAAAAAAAAAAATGTTATAAATTGTGTTGCAGTTCAGTGAGTGAAAATAGGATTTTTATAACAGCTTACCTGTAAAATCCTTTTCTTGGAGTACATCACGGGACACAGAGCCATAGTAGTTACTATGTGGTTATAGGCCACCTTCAGGTGATGGACACTGGCACACCCTAAGACAGGAAGTCCACTCCCTATATAACCCCTCCCACTACTGGGAGTACCTCAGCTTTGTAGCAAAGCAATATACGTGTATTAGAAGGAGGGAGGGAACTCTGTGTCCCGTGATGTACTCCAAGAAAAGGATTTTACAGGCAAGTTGTTATAAAAATCCTATTTTCTTTATCGTACATCACAGGACACAGAGCCATTGTAGTTACTATGTGGGATGTCCCAGAGCAATGCCAACTGAGAGGAGGGAGACACAACAAAAGTAGGGCACCATGAGACTAGAGGACTTATACTGCTGCCTGCAGCACACTACGGCCAAAGGCAATATCCTCACGCCTTTTTACATCCACCTGATAGAATCTGGTAAATGTATCGACTGAAGATCAGGTTGCGGCCTTTCAAATCTGAGCAGTCGCCTACAAGTAGACTTTGACTGCTCTCACCACATCCAGAGAATGTAATGCATTTTTTCCAGAACCCTGTTCTACGGAAGAGAAGTTAGAACAATATTCTGGTTTAGATGAAAACCTGACACTACCTTTGGTAGAAAGTTAGGATGAGGACGCAATACCACCTTATCCTTGTGAATAATTAAATATGGCTCTTTACAAGAAAGAGCAGCCAACTCTGATACCCTTCTTGCAGAAGAAATGGCTACCAGAAAAATGACTTTCCTTGTCAAAATGACCAAGGGAATATGCCGCATCGGCTCAAAAGGTTGTTTCTGTAATGCAGACAGAACTAAATTCAAGTCCCAAGGGTTCAGGGGTGACCTAACCGGAGGATTAAGCCACGTTACCCCCTGAATAAAGCTACAAACCAAAGAATGCGAAGCAAGTGGTCATTGGAATAATACCGATAAGGCCGAGACCTGGCCTTTGATAGTACTCAAGGCCAGCGTAATTTCTAACCCCATCTGCAGAAAGTCAATGATTCTACCTATGACATACATCCTGGGGTGCCAACCCCTGGATTCACACCAGGAGACATATGCTTCCAGAGTCTATAATTCTGGAGGCTGGCTTCCTTGCATTAATCAAGGTAGATACCACTGAACCTGATAGCCCATGCTTCTTCAGAATATGGGTCTCAATAGTCAAACCGTTAAATTTAGCGTTTGTAAGGTAGGATGGAATACTGGACCCTGCGAGAGAAGGTCTGGACGTAGTGGTAGGGTCCTTGGGTCCCCTACCGCCATCCTTATGATTTCTGCATACCAGGATCTTCTGGGCCACGCTGGAGCCACAAGAATCACCGACTTCCCTTCCTGCTTGATCCTGCGAAGAAGTCGTGGAAGCAGCAGAATAGGAGGGAATGCATAAATCAGCGAGAACTGATTCCACGGGAACACCAAGGCATCTGTTCCGCATGCTAGCAGATCCCTTGTTCTTGACACAAAGTTGTTGACCTTTTTGTTGAACCTGGATGTAAATAGATCTATGTCTGGGATCCCCCATCTTTAGCATATTGTCAGGAAGACATCGGGGTGCAGGGACCATTCTCCCAGGAACAACTGCTGGCAACTCAAATAGTCCGCCTGCCACTTTTCTATTCCCGGAATAAAGACTGCCAATAGGCAAAGTACAATGTTTTCTGCCCAAGTTAGTATATGATTTACCTCTCTTTGGGCCGCACGACTTCTCGTGCCCCCTTGGTGATTGATATAGGCCACTGCTGTGGCCTTGTTGGATTGAATCCTGACAAGACAATTCCGTAACCTGAACGTCCAGGCCCTCAGGGCCAAGCGCGCTGCCCGAATCTCTAGAATGTTGATGGGTAAGGTCATTTCTGATCTGGACCATTTTCCTTGGACAGTCGCCTCTTACAGGACTGCTCCTCAACCTGAAAGGCTGGCATCTGTTGTTACCACCTTCCAGGTAACTGGTAGGAAGGATTTTCCCTTCTGCAGCTTCTTGGTTATCAAACACCAACTGAGGTTCCGGCGCACCTTTGGAGACAGACGCATTGGGAAATCTAGAGCTTAGACCTTCTTGTTCCAAGCAGATAGGATACCGTTTTGCAGCAGCCTCGAATGAAACTGAGCATAAGGAATGGCCTTGAATGAAGCCACCATCTTTCCCAACAACCTCATGCAAAGTTGAATAGAAGGATTCTTCTTTGCCTTGATCACCTGAATCAGTCCTTTATGGCACTGATCCTCGCCTTGGGCAAGAATACCCTTTTCTGGGCTGTATCTATGACCAGACCCAAGTTTTCTAATCTCCTTGATGGTTTTAAGGAAGATTTCTCTAGGTTGAGAACCCAACCTAGGTATTCCAGGTAGTTGACTGTGGTGATCATACTTTGGTCTAAGCGGGCTACCGACTGGTCTATCAAGAGCAGATCGTCTAGGTAAGCTATAATCGTTATACCTAGGGCCCTTAATCTGGCTAGAGGAGGGGCCAGGACCTTTGTAAACACTCGAGGTGCAGTAGCTAGACCGAAAGGCAGAGCTACAAACTGAAAATGAAGATTTTCTACCTCGAAACGTAGACATTTCTGGTGAGCGGGGAAAATAGGCACATGGAGGTATGCATCCTTGATGTCGATTGACGCCAGTTCTCCACCTTGTATGATGGAGACTACTGATCGGATTGACTCCATGCGAAAAGAGCGGACATTCAGAAACCGGTTTAGATCTTTGAGAACTAGAATGGGTCTGACATCTCCATTTGGTTTTGGTACCGTGAAAAGTTTTGAATAAACCCCAATCCCTGCTCTTCCATGGGGACCACAAAGATCACTTTTTGGGACAAAAGATGGTCTAATGCTTGAAAGAGAGACTTCTTTTTCTCTGCTGATCAGGCATAACCTTGAGCACCTGTTTAAACTGGTCTCTCAAGGATTGTCATACACCAATTGCTGCCAGCGCAGGCTGAGTCACTGAATCTGCCAGAGAAAAAGTGCTTTTTAATGGGAATTCCAACTTCTTATCCGTTGGATCCCTAAGCATTTGAGCATTTTCTACCGGACAAGTCAAACTTTTATTCACAGAGGATATAGCATCATCAAATTGCTGCTATCTCCCACTTCTTAGTGAATTTTTACTCCTTAGGATAAAGTGTTGAAAACTTTTTAGGAGGAAAAAATGCTTATCTGGGTGATTTCACTCAGAATACAAAAGCTTTTCCAGCAATGAATGGACAGGAAAGGCATGCACAGCTTGAGAAGGCTTTAGCAACCCCAAACAAGAAGTGGGCTTACCATCAATCTTTCAGATTGTGAAGCTGATCCTTCCACATTTGACCCCCCAGAAGAGGAGTCATCAGCCTCTTCACGGTGCCCTGAGAGAAAATTCGTCTTCTCCCAACCCTAGTTCCTCAGTTTGAGGGTCCTAGGTAATGGAGGGGGACTTGTCGCGTTTTGCCCCACACTGGAATGCGATTACAGCCGCTAACCTTTCCTCCAAACCTATCATAGCTGAGGAAAAAACTTCTTCAGACAGGGGCTGCAGTGTTGGAAACAGTTGCAACATTTGACAGCCCTGATGGCTCACTCTGAGCAGCCACCTCAGATCTCTCAGGGGAGGATGTCATTGTAGAGATGAGTTTAGGCTTTTTTGAGCTTGAAGGAGTCCCTTTTGAGCCCTTTTTTGGGGTGATTCTACCTCCCCTTCTGACCATAGCCTGATGCACAAAATGCAGAGGTACTACCAGAAGAAATTGCACCCACTGCTTGAGCAAATAGTGCAGCAACTGCCACTGCTATTAGTGCTCAGCCTGGTGCTATAGTAAATGTGCCAAGGGAATGCCCGTGTCACCACTTACATGCCCCTTTTTTGCCATTTGACAGCAAAATGGAGCCTTTTAAGTGTACTCCCGCGCCGGACGTTGCTGCACGCCAACGCCGGGCTAAGCCACGCCCCCTCCATATTCCACCGCACCTCCCCTTTTCAAAAAAGCATTTTTCCGCGTGAGCGCGGACCTCCGATCCAAAGGGATCGGCGCGCGCGTGTATGTGTGTGTGGGGGGGGGGGGGGGGGGGGGAGATCTGTGGCAAAAACCGCTGTGCAGAGGCGGTGGAGAACGGAGCGGCATCCGCCGATCGTTCTGGCTTCCCCCTCTATCCAGGGGGCCAGGGACTGCTAGCCGGAGGGAGATCTGCAGCTTCTACTGAGACAGCATGATCTGAGGAAAGCATGATAATCTACGTGCTCTATACAGCCCCCAGTGGTGATTTTTAGGCATGACAACATTTACTTTTAAAGGAGATAATTCATAAGAAAATTAAAAATGCCTTAGAAATCTCCACTTACCTTTCCCGCTGCAGGGATTCTATGGTAAAATCAACAGACTCAATCTTCAGCCCTCACGGTGGGTTCCGTTAAAAAACCTTCAGGAACCGGGGCCCCTTTTTATCAGGGGATCCACACTACTGGACCCGTAAGGCACCCCGCCAGGAAAACGTTATGTCTGAAAAAACCAAAGCACTGGGTCCCGGGTCCAGATCTCTAAAAAGAGAAGTGTTACGGGCTAAACCTCGTTTCTTCCGCCATGAGGCCCGGGTACCATTCAATTCAGCCTAAAAAGACACTTTGAATGGATCCGGTTGCATAGCCTGCCCCAGCAAGGAATATTCCAGTGGAGCTCAGCATAGCACATCTTTACTCGTGACCAACACCTAAGACACTGGCAAAAAAACTGAGGTACACCCAGTAGTGAGAGGGGTTATATAGGGAGTGGACTTCCTGTCTTAGGGTGTGCCAGTGTCCATTACCTGAAGGTGGCCTATAACCACATAGTAACTACTATGGCTCTGTGTCCCATGATGTACAATAAAGAAATAACTATTTGATCCCCTACCAACCAACAACAATTCTGGCTCCAGTATGTGCTCATGTGGTACACAGATTAATCCTGTCAATTTAGGAAGGTGCTCCTAATGACAACTCGTTATGTGTATAAAAGACACCTGTCCACAGAATCTTTCTTCCATTCAAACCATTCCATTCATTATGGCCATGAAGTGGCCAGTCTCCAGACCTTAATCCAATAGAAAATGTATGGAGGGAGCTGAAACTTCAAGTTTTTCACACATATCAGGAGGGATTTTGTCCCACTCCTCTTTAAAAGTCATTAAGGTTTCGAGGCTGACGTTTGGCAACTCGAACCTTCAGCTTCCTCCACATGTTTTCTATGGGATGAAGGTCTGGAGACTGGCTGGGACACTCCAGGACCTTACTGTGCTTCTTCTTGAGCCACTCCTTTGTTGCCTTGGTAGTGTGTTTTGGGTCATTGTCATGCTGGAATACCCATTCACTATCCATTTTCAATGCCCTTGCTGAGGGAAAGAGGTTCTCACCCAAGATTTGACGGTACATGGTCCATCGTCCCTTTGATGTGGAAAAGTTTTCCTGTCTGCTTAGCAGAAAAACACCCCCAAAGCATAATGTTTCCACGACGGTGGGGATGGTGTTCTTGGGGTCATAGGGAGCACTCCTCCTTCTCCAAACACGGCGAGTTGAGTTGATGCCAAAGAGCTTGACTTTGGTTTCATCTGACCAAAACACTTTTCACCCAGTTCTCCTCTGAATCATTCAGATGTTCATTAGCAAACTTCAGACAGGCCTTGAGATCACCAGACAAGATTCCTCGTGTAGTTCTGGGCTGATTCCTCACCGTTCTCATGAGCATTGAAACTCCATGAGGTGAGATCATGCATGGAGCAACAGACCGAGGGAGATTGACAGTTATTTTGTGTTTCTTCCATTTGCGAATAATCACATCAACTGTTGTCACCCTCTCACCAAGCTGCTTGGCGATAGTCTTGTAGCCAATTCCAGCCTTGTGTAGGTCTACAATATTGTCCCTGACATCCTTGGACAGCTATTTGGTCTTGGCCATGGTGGAGAGATCGGAATCTGATTGATTGCTTCTGTGGTCAGGTGTCTTTTATACAGGTAACAAACTGAGATTAGGAGCACTCCCTTTAAGAGAATGCTCCTAATTTCAACTCGGTACTTGTATAGAAGACACCTTGCTGATTGATAGGGGATCAAATACTTATTTCACTCATTAAAATGCAAATCAATTTTTTACTTTTTTGAAATGCGTTTTTCTGGATATTTTCGTTGTTATTCTGTCTCTCACTGTTAAAATAAATCAGCAGAGGATCAAATACTTTTTTCGCTCACTGTATTGTACTGCAAATCAGAAATCAGATACAGTGTGGTTTTGTGCTGCAGGCCAGTCAGATAAAGAGCAACAATGTCAAGCTAACATGCTTTCAGGCACTGTGGGGTGGGAGGATGCAGCTCGCAGGATATAAAAGCTCAGGAAGGACTTCAGATGTGACATCATTCATAGTCCAATGATCACACAATTAACACAGAAAGCTGTACTAGTAAATAGTGGTGTCACTATCCTGGCTATGCAGTTAGAAAGAGGTATGAAAACTATGCAAGTTATCTACCAATATATTTGTAATTTTTTTCAGCTAACATATTCACATATTTTAATATTATATTCAGCTGTCTGGCTGAACTCTGGCTTCAATTTCCTGTTAACAATGATTTTCAAGGTAGAAAGTAAGAGATTTCACCACAAGGTGGCATTTATTAACTGTATATACATATAGAATAAAATAGAAGCTGCCTAGAAATGGAATCACATATATTTCCTATACATACCCATGCCCATTTTACCTATTAGCATACATTTTTCTCTATAATAAATCGGTGTCAGAGGCACAGCTTTGAAATAAAAATGATCACAGCCTAAAGAATACAATATAAGATGAACCTTTTTAAGAGGCCATAAAAAGCATAAAATAAAAACAATAAGTTGAAAAAGGGAAGGCTATCGTGCAAGTAATACTTTAAAAAGTTAGTCTTACCTCTGAACATAGGCATAAAAGAACTGTAACATGCAGACCTCAAGTGAAAGGTGCTTCTAAAAGATTAAAATCAGAGGAAACGGCTTAGTAGCAAAATAATACTGCATGTTAATGTGGCCTTCAAGTGCCACATAGCTAAAAAAATATATTTAAGGGCTTACTGCAACTTTTCATGCACAAGCCACAGCACACATACAAGAGCTAGACAAAATAATGCATTGTGACTGGTCAAAGCTCATCTGGCTTATTGTCCAGTCAAAATGGCTTCCTAGCAGCAGATTTTTTTTTTTTAATTCCATCTTTATTGATGGCTATACATGGTACATCGAATTGTACAAGAACATGGTAGCCCATAGCCAAAAACATTACTTGTAAAAGCCAAAATTTCTAGCAGCAGACTTTGATACCAATGTATTTGGCTACAACCCAGAAAGAAATAGATGGAATAGAAGGAATGAATTCAATTTTTTCAGTACAAAGAATGTACATTTTATAATCCATTATGCAAGGAAGCCATAACAATATGTTGAACATAGAGGTATGTGGGTTTGTAAGAGGAGGTAAGAATTTGTTATACCAAGCAAAAAAGCTATTGAGCAAAGTTATTCAAATTTAACAACTACTATTGTGGTTGTGCCCAATGTGAGTCAGGCTGTAGATTTTTTCTGGATTTATCCCTCCAGAGGCAGCATTAGATAAGGTTCTCATCTCCTCTTTGGTAGCTGCTATAAGCAACTTATACCCAGATACAACAGCTATATTTCTGCAGATTTTCCATCATTACGCCTCAGAACTTGTAGGAAAACTTCCTTTGTGTCATTAATTAACATTGCAGTAAAGTATACCACGGCCATAATTTCTCTGCAGCATATACACCTTGTGTACATATAATAATTCACAGGAAAGGTCAATGGCATGCATTGTTAACAAATCTAATTGTACTATAGAGAAGATATATAGAAAGTACAGGCCGGCAACTCGACAGCTTCTCCATAGAAAATATTTATTTAAGCATTACAGCAATAACATCATCCAAAAAACTGACGCGTTTCGGCCTAAGGCCTTCATCAAAAGCCTATAGAGAAGATATGTACAGTAACTCCTGAGAGATATACCTTGTCTTTAGCTATGGCGGGTGGCTGTTTCAATACCTCCTTTACTGTTTGTATAACGGTCTCTGTTCTCATCACGCTGATGGAACGAACAAGTTCAACAAGCAGAAGTTGTTCTTCACTTGCTAATGGGATAACCTTAGAAAACATTAAAAGAGTAGACTTGAGATGAAGATAATGAAAATAACAAGACTTAGGTTTAGCTAAACCAATTTCACACCATTGTATTTTAAATTCTGACGCGGAACAGTACTATTAAAACATGCAAGAGCCAGAACACCAGTGTAAAGCAAATACCTTTGTGCGCGCAGAGTTTTTATTGTGTCTTCTTTCATTCCAAACAAAAGCAATGGCAGCCATAAAATAAACACCGTGATTCATTGAAATGGGTCCCAGTAGTTCCAGGATCTGCTGCCTTAAATTCTGGCAATTTGAGAAAGACAAATAAATTCGAAAATATAACATACAAGATTTGTTGTATTATTAAGCAAAAGTATGAGCAGTTATTCTCAACCTTAAAACACATGTTTAACCGCTTGCTGACCATATCTGCTACTACTTACAGTAGATATATACGATGGCAAGGTGACTAGGTATATGATTCGGCACTTCTGGCGACCCAGCCGTGCTGTGATTAAACACAGCAGATGCGGATCAGGGGGTGCCGGCCAATAGATGACTGCCAGCATCTGACCAATCACCCGGAAGACACACAGGACAGAGCCCTGCCTATGTAAACAAGCAAAGCAGGGAATAAAATCTTCTATGTCCCTTAGTAAAAGCACCACACACTGTACACAAAAACACTGGCTAGGCACACATTTAACCCTTTCATCGCCCTAGATGTTTAACCTCTTTTCCCAGCCAGTGTCATTAGTACAGTAACAGTGCATATTTTTAGCAACGATCACTGTATTCGTGTCACTGGTTCCCAAAAAGTGTCAGATTGTCTGCCACAATATCGCAGTCCCGATATAAGTCACTGATCGCCGCAATTACTGGTAAAAAATAAATAAAAATGCCAGTATATATACACCATAGTTTGTAGATGCTATAACGTTTGCGCAAACCAATCAATATACGCTGATTGGGATTTTTTTGACCAAAAATATGTAGCAGAATACATATTGGTCTAAAAATATGAAGAAATTAGATTTTTAATTTTTTTTTAATGGATATGTTTTATAGCAGAAAGTAAAATAGTTTTTTGTTTTTTTTTAATTTGTATTTTTTTGTTTCTGGAAAAACAAAACAAAAAAAACTGCAGTGGTTATCAAATACCACCAAAAGAAAGCTCAATTTGTGTGAAAAAAGGACATAAATTGTATCTATGTACAGCGTTGCATGATTGTTCAATTATCAGTTAAAGTAACGCAGTGGCCTGGTCATGAAGGGGGTAAATCTTCCGGAGGTCAAGTGGTTAAAAGGAAAAAAAATAAAACCAACAAGCTCTACTAATATAGAACTCAAAATACAAGTAGTAAAACTTGTCACTTTTCATTATCGAATTGGGCTTAGTAGACTTGTTGTAGCACATAATGATTACATAGATGTAAACAGTTGTCCGCTGTTCCATTTAGCTCTATTTGTAGTGATAAAATTCTGAATATAGTCAACCTCATGTAGAGACAATAGAAAAATCCGAAAAAACTTGGGCATTTCTACACTGCAAAACAAACATAAGAAGGCGCAGTAGCCCAGTGCTTTGCCGCAAAACTCTTTAATGATTAAAATAAATGCCAATATACTCACAAAATATAATAGTCAGGTGTATAAATCATTTCCCATTACATCACCAGACACGTCCATCTGCCAGGGAGCAGCTAATGCATTTTAAGGCCTTCCTCAGAACTAACCAGATCCCCTTTGAGCCTGGATCCAAGAAATCCCAAGAAAAGGACTCTTCTCCGTAGATGAAACAGGGAAATCCTTATATCCGTGTGCACCAGAATCTGTAGCATGTCAGTGCCCCAGTAGTCATATTCCTGTGAATTCTTGTATCCAGACTCAAAGGGGCTGTGGTTAACTCTGAGGAAGAGGGCATTGCCCTTGAAACGCATTAGCTGCTAACTGGCAAATGGACATGGTGGTGTGATGGGAATTGATTTATGCACCTGACTATTTATTTTTGTGAGTATATTTGCATTTATTTTGATCATTAAAGAGTCTTGTGGAAAAGCTCTAGGCTGGTGCACCTTCTTTTTATGTTTCACGTGCTTCCAGTCCAGGCCATTTTTTAGCCCATCTTGGACATTTAGGCCAAAATGTATTCTGCTACATAAATAGCCCAAATCAGTATATATTATTTAGTATGTGTGAAAGTTATAGTCTACAAACTATGGTATTTATTTGAAAATTGATCACACCTGATGTACCAACGGCCTATCTAATTTCTTGAGGTCCTAAAATGCCAGGACAGTCCAAATGCCCCCAAAATCCCCAAAATGAACCCTTTTTGGAAAGTAGAAAGTCCAAGGTATTTAGTAAAAGGTATGGCAGGTTTTTTGAAGTTGTAATTTTTTGTCACAATTTTTTTGAAAACTTATTTATTTATTTTTTTAACAAAGCTGTCATTTTTAACAAGTTATTTTTCACACATGGCACATACATGCTTACATTATAATTACACCCCAAAAGACATAGTACTATGCCTCCCAAAGTATGGGGATACCACATGTGTGAAACTTTCACAGCCTAGATGTATAGAGGGGCCCAAAATCCAAGGAGCACCTTTGGGCTTTCAAGGAGCATAAATTATTCATAAACTACCATTTCGGAAAGCAAAACACCCCAAGGTATTTTCTAAAAGTCATATAGTGAATGTTTTGAAAATGTCATTTTTTTGCCATAAGTTTTTGGAAGATGTAGAAAGAAAAAAAATAAAAATTAACACAACGTTGTCAATTTAATAGGATATTTCTCACACACAGCATAGGCATACTTATATATACACTCCAAAACACATTCTACTACGCCTCCCAATTGTGGGGATACCACATGCATGAGACTCACATTTGAACCGATTATATACTTGACATTGTATCACACAAATCAACCAATTGTATCAAAACCAATATACTGTAATGGTCGCCTTGATACAAGTGGTCAGGGTGCAGTCCTAGTTCTTATAGGCCAAGCATACCTAGCCTACTGGTACATGGCTGCTCCCAGGAATGCCATGTTCACTGGCCAGGAAATACAGGAGGCTAAAGAAAGTAATAAAAGAGTCTCTGTGGTACCAGGAGTGCAGTTGTCCACAAGGGATGGCTGGGAATGGTGTCTTGCAGGAACTTAGTTAGTCAGACATGTAGATGGGTCAGTTCAGGCACAGGCAGAGACAGTCAGCATACAGGCAAAGGATTAGTCCAGGCAACAGGCAGAAAAGTGTTCAGTACAGATGACAATTGGGGACACCAACTGTCACTGACTGTGCTATTAGAGCTTTACTTTGCAGCTGCGGCAGGAACTATACCCCCCTGTATGCTTGCCAATCGTGACCCATTCAAGTGAATGGGGTGCTTACGTAAAGCAGGTGATGAGGAGGCGTGATACAATGCCTAAAATGCCTACTCGGAGATGAAGGGGGTGATTAGGGAATTTTTTATTACACTTTGATTACTTATTACAGTGATGATCACTGTACAGGCAATCTGTAAAACTGTTCAAAGGTTTCATTCATTCACTACTGTAATGTTGTGATTGGTCACAACTATTACAAGGTTCAGGCCCCGCTGTGATTGGCCCTGATACCATGTGATTGCTGTGACTAATCACAGAGAGTACATAGTAGTAGACAAGAATGACAGCCTTGCTTACTACTGTAATTGTGTCATGTTGTACCAGGGCCGCTCACAGTGGCCACAGATCATGCCACTGCATGCTCTAGAGAGCACGTAAGAGCAGCTGATGTAGTAGGAGGACGTATGTGTACATCCACCTGCATCAGCGCTGTTCCTGTCTGGTTGTTAATGTATAGTGGCCGGACAGAAGGTGGTTAAAATAATTGGAAGGTATGTCAGGAATGGTGCACGGCATGAACCCTTGGTATGCTTTTCTTTTTTCAGACAGGCAGTCAGGACTGCCGTGATTGAGAGTAGAACATTTCATGTCATTTGGAGATGAGGGAAATTACACTAAGCATGGATCAGGAACTGCAACCAGAGGTAGCAAAGCCCATCTGTACGATGCCACTGGTGACAGGTACAATGTGCCACAGATAGGCACCTATAACAGGCACAAAGTTGACTTTATGGGTTGGTTGGCTTATGCACTCTTGAAACTATTTGACAGCAAGCTATTTTTTAGAGCTGCAGAAGGGTAAGAGCAGTAAAGCACAATGAATTATTTTTTTTATTTCTGATTTCACTCAATGTACTCTATATATTAGAGACCACTTTAAAAAAAATTCCTTTATCATATCCCATAATACTTGAAATGTACCACCTCTCTACATTTCTAAGATAACAGATTTTCCTAAAAAGCCCTGACTTGTGTATATTGCAATGTCATAACAGGCTTCCTCAGACGTCAAGTTGTAAAACTCCAATAAAAGGATATTTTGAATTACCTTTGTTGAGCCAAGATTGACTGTGGTGACAGAAGCAGCGGCAGCTGTAAAGTTTCTCTCAGAAGAATCTGCTTGATGAAGAATGCTCCACAGCAAGGTAACTGATGACATTATTAAATGGAGTATGGACAGGATTCCGCTGCGAGCTTCTAGAAGGTGTTTCTGATCTACATTTACCAATAGCTACAATATAAGACAAGGTTAAGAAAAAAAAAAAGTGCAAAAAATATTTATTTCAGCTAAGATTAAAAAAAAAAAAAAAAGATTTAAAAAGTGGTTGTACACCTCAGACATAAAATATGAACAAAGCATATCCTATATAGTGTGTATTTGTCTCAATTCAGAGCATCAAGTGTCATTTTTGCCTGCTGCTATCTGTACGAGCCACTTCTGATAAGTTTTCCTGACACCAAAAGGTAAAAAGGTGACAGGGGAGGGAGCTCCAGCACACAGCCTGTGCTTGACTGTCTCAGCTCTGTTCTTGTGTGAAGGGGGGGTGTGTCCCTTCCTTCCCATTAGCTTTCACAGCTCTTCCCACAGAGGTCTATAGAGTGTGGATTCAGCTCCCCGCCCCCTGCTTTTTGAAAGCTTAAGCCAAATCTCAGCTGGTTCGGCAGGGACCAGCTGAGATTTGAACCATGTATGGGCAGGCTGATTGCACCCAAGTTGATTGTTTAATCAACTTGGGTACAACCAGCCTGTCTGATTTTCATGCGATTATTGTCAGCGGCTATAGCCGTTGGCAATAATCACTGTGTGTTCTCCCGGCAGGGGCAGCTCCCCCCTAGGGAGAACACAACAGCTCTGTGGGAGGGATTCCCCCTCAACACTGACTGTGTTGAGGGGGAATCAAGGAAAGAAAATCGCACCATGCATGGCCAGCTTTAGACAAGCTGTATAAATTCTGCACTTTAGCTGTAGAGAAGAGAGATAAACAGGTACAACTTATATAGGAGGATTTTTTTCATCTCTGTGAATCAACTGAGGTCAAATCACTTCACTGGATATATGTAAGGGTTTACAACCACTTTAACCAGAACAGTTTTCTTTTTTTTTTTTTTTACTAAACGCCTATTTAAAACTTTATGGTAAGTAATTTAAAATTAGTGTAGCAACAGAAGATACCAAGACAACAGGCAAAGCTTAGGTTGCATTTACCTGATGGTACTGTCCCGATGGATCAAGTAGGCAGTAGTGAATAATTGTTGTGATGCCCTCAAGAAGGGTCAGGATCATGTCCGGAGGTATGGAGGATGCCATCCATAAAGGCCTATAATATATAAATATAGCAAAGACATTTTAACCAGCTTTTTCTCTTCAATATTTTTATTAATTAAGCAAAGTGGTATATAGTGCAATACCATAGAGCAAGCATGACATCAACAACTCAAAAGAAGCGTCACCATACAGAATGTAGACAAGATTTGAAAGGAGAATCACAACAGTGTATATAGCATCTCAGTCAAGATCAAATTATACTCAGAATCTCCTTACACATATAATGAACGTAATATCAAGAAATCCCTGTGAATAATAGGGACCAGTAGGTTGTTATCCTACAACAAATGAAAAAGAAGAGAAGAAAGACCTAGGAGAAAGGAGAGAAAAAAAAAAGCTGATATACTACAATGGAGGAAGAAGTCAGCAGGACTTGCACATATTGGGCCCAAGGATCCCAAGTTTACTTGAGTTGCTTTGCCATATCATTGAATGTACTGGCAATCTTCTCATGAATCATAATCCAGGAGATTTTGTGCATGGCCTATCATAAAGAGGATTTTTTCCATGCTCCTACTATTAATATTTTAGCTGCAAGGAAAAAGAAAAATATCAGCTGCTGCATACTGCGAGAGGCATTAGCAACTGGTTCATTAAGTAATATTATTTGGGGCTGTTGCTGGATAGGTAGCCTTGGTTCTCATCGAAGAAAGGAAAAAAATCCTAATCCAAAACCCTTTGATCCTAGGGCACACCCACCAAACGTCACCCATTGTGCCCCATATGGCACATTTTCGAAAACAGAAAGGAGGAGCTAGGATACATTTTTGCGATGCGGGAAGGAACTAGGTAGCATCTGGTCAACACTTGTCTTCAATTAATGGAATATTCAAAATTCGACAGAAGACGGTTGTACCATTGCTCCAAGTTCTAGGTCAACCGATAGGTCTCTGTCCCACTCTGCCATGTAAGACAGTTTATGCAAAGTACTGAGTAGGAGCCCATAGATACTAGATATACTTCCTATTTGGCCTGTGTCTTTAATGCACCATGACTCATATTTATTAAGAGAAGGGGGTTCCGATACCTCAGGTCACAAAGACCTCAAGAAATGAGAAATTTGAAGAAAGCAGAAGATTTTAGATTAAGGCATTTCCAGTTTGGTAAGGAAATGCTGTAGTGTAAAGGGTCCGAAGTAAAATAGTGCCCAGTACAATATAGCCTCTTGTAAAGCCACCATTTAAACACCTTTGCATTTAAAACAGCTTTTTATTTAATAACATTACAAAACAAAAAAAAAGACAGGTATGTTAACTGTGATCAGCATCTTACCTGTTGTCTGATAACCCAGTTTCATATTTGTATTGCTGAATTAAATTATCTAGATTTCGACAAAGCTGCAATGTCACAGAAACAACCACTTTCTGCAGGACTTTCCCCATGTAAGGCAAGGTAGACGTGATGAGGCCAATCCACTGTAGGTGCATTTTACATGTATAATGCTGGTGTAAAGCCCTAATCACAGCACAGAGGAACATTCCCTGGCATGTGATTGGCTGGGAGTGCATGTACTGGAGAGAAGTCATTGGCTGCTGAGGGTTGATGTGCTCCAGATCGGTAATGACAAAATCAAAGCCACCTTCGTTGTCTTCTGGGACGGTTAACACACGATGTTCCAAAACAATAAGGCCTTGGAGAACTTTTAATAGCTGAGACTGTAATGTGCTGCCATTATCAAGTTCATCCTCTGAAAAGTTAATGAGGCTGTCCTCAGAAAAACCTTCTTCGATGGCCACTATGTTCTTCTCAGCCATGCGTTCACTGTGCCACTTTTGGGCGCTAAAGATTGAAGACAGTAAGCAGTGGAGAATGACCTTCTGAACTTTGCACTTGGACAACAGATCTGAGATGAAGCTAGCAAAACCCTTAGCCGAGCTCTCTATCACCTTGGCCAGCTCCGTAAATAGCAGGGTCAGAATTTCAATACTCAACATTTGCATGTTGCGATTGCCCACCAGATCTTGCTGAGACACCTTAATATGAGCAGGATAGTGGCTTCTCATAAAATACAAACACAATGAAATAAGAATCTCTATATACATGGAGCTCCGGAAACTGTGGTTAGAATCCAGGGGGATATTGCTATAAAAGTCTCTTCCCATGACCGAGATCCGATGCCTTGCTAAGAGATTCTGAAGCAGAGACAGCTGTGGCGTGTATGCGTTATTAACACTGGTGGTGGAAATAGCACTGACAAAGACTGTTGGGCATGTTTTTAATATGGCTTTTATTGCAGAAAGAGCATACAATGTCCTTGAGGAGTCGTAAAGCTGGAGATACAAAAGCACATGCTGGTAAAGGGGGTGGATATTGAAATGTGGCGATTTCCCAGGAGAGCCCACATCACTTTCAATTTCAGAGATTTCTCCCTCTCCACAACTGTACCAGTTCTCCAGGTCCAAACCCTCACCGAAAAAAACATTTGTCTGCTTTGTCTTCTCATTCTGGGCCTTTTTCTTGTCATCATCTTTTCTTCTGGATATTTTGACTTTAGGCTTTGTTCCTGTTGCTTTATTCCCCTCTTTGTTAACTGCATCCTTGTCTGACACTTTTCCTTTGAAATGAAACTGGATGCTGCTGTGAGTTCTTTTCCTGCTCTGTCTTTCAATCACATCACCATTAAAGTCACTGAGGTTCTGATGATGCAAGATCGAAGGAGAAGACAAGTTTCTGGTAATTGCATTTGCCAAACTTTCAATACCAGAGTCTGCAGACACCGAGAGAAAGTTGGGTGGGTCTCTAGCTGAAGAATAAATTTCAGTCCTTTGAGCTATTTCATCCTCATTATTGGTGGCACTACCTGAGTCACTATATACTTTTATCTTGCTAGAGGTGTCAATCTGATCAGTGCATGAATAATTCAACTCAGGATCCTCACCAACATTTTTAAGAACTGTGCCTATCAAATCAGAAATTACTTGTTGAACAATCTCATCTACAGAGTCCTCTCTGGAGATTGGACAGTTATCTTGAGCAGTTAAACTTTCAGAATCTACTTCTTCTCCTGCTGAAGACTGAGACCCACCAGAGTCCGAGCTCTGCAGGATTTCTATATGCTGGTCTGGGAGATCAAAGTCTGATACTACCATTGGGATGGTTTCACTGCTGGTGCTCAGAAGGGACAGTCGGTCACTGAGAGGGTTGACTGTAAGACTAAAATTTTCCATCTCCTCCATAAGCGCGGACTTGATTGTTGTCATCCCAAAAGAGATAGGTGTATTTGAGAAAGCTGCAATGTGTTAAAGAAAAAATATTTTAAAAATAATATTTTTAAAGCATATAGGACTTAAAAGTGTCACTAAACCCACATCCTAAAAAACTATCAATAAATGGCGTATTACATGCTGTTCCATACTCGTTCACAATGAGATACATTTTCTGTATTCTGCGAAAAAAACTGGTTGGTCCTGCTGCTCTTTATCTCCCCCTTCTATCCAGGTCCGTAAGTCAGCTAGGGATTTTGCAGCTGTGGTGGCAACTGTGCACATGCTCAGCTTTTAGTGAGTTGCTATGCTGAGCATTTTCTCCCTATCACATTTGAGCAGACCATATGACTATACAGTCACACATGTGGGTGTATACACAGTGGTAAATGGCAGCCCACTTCTTCCCTCCACCTCAATGCCCACAAACCAGCTAAACAAAATGGGAACTGGATATTACATGTAGATTATTGGGTGCCTGGGGTCACCTCAGAAGTGCCCCTGGAAAGCGAGAACAGGGTTTGGACTATCTCAGTACCTCAAGGACAAACAAAAGTATGTATAATTTGTATAAAAACAGTTTAATAGTATATAGAATATAAAAACATGGTGGAACAAAACCACATTGACAGAATTAATACAGCTGATAGTTACAGCCTTACGTGCTGCTTCAAACAATTGTACAGACAATAGGATGAAAATGACCCCCAAGGTTGAGGTGGGGTGTAAAGTATGATACGTCTTGGCAAATGTCCTTTACTAGTTTCGCAGCAAAAGCTAAGGATGGTTTGAACTTGTAATTACAATTGCAATTTATTTTATTAGATGCTTATAACTGGCTCCTTCTGAAGAAGCAGCTTTTGCAGCAAAACTAGTAAAAGGACATTTGCCAAGATGCATCATACTTTACACCCCACCCCAACCTTGGGTTTCATTTTCATCCTATCGTCTGTACAATTGTTTGAAGCAGCATGTAAGGCTGTAACTATCAACTGTATTAATTGTCAATGTGGTTTTTCTCCACCATGTTTTTATATTCTATATACTATTAAACTTTTTTTTTATACAAATTATACATACTTTTGTTTATGTCCTTGAGGTACCGAGATAGTCCAAACCCTTTTCTCGCTTTCCAGGGGCACTTCTTAGGTGACCCCAGGCACCCATTTCTATGATATATGGATGATGGTACCCACCCCTACCCTAGAATAGACCCTAAACTGAGGCAATGCCGATAAAACATGTAGATCATTGGTGGCTTCACCTTCCTCTTATTCTAAGACACAGGCTGAAGGGGCATGACACAGCCTGTAACTAGCAGAAATCCGCCCACGCCATGTTATTGCCACCAAAATAATAGGCACCGAAAGCACTGTAAAAAACAGAATTTAACTTGGCATAAATCTTTTTCAGTGCCTGTAACGCAGAGCTCAGACTGCTAGAAGGTGAAGCAGCACAAGAATAACATTAGTTGTTCTGTAGAGCAATGGGCATGCTGACATGAGGAAAAAGTAGAGGGCAAGGGAGATGAGCTCTTCAGTTTGCTGCTGCTTCTTTCACTGTCCATTCACAGGGAAGAAGTGGAAGGAGACTTGTAAGTGAAAGTAGAATGTAGCAGTGAAAGGTCAACTCATCTCCCTTGCCAGGCAGGACTGTGATGTGTGGAAGAGCTGTGTAAACCTCAGACCTGAATGGACAAAAATACAGATCAACTGAAAGGTAAAATCTGTTTGCCTGGAGTTCAGCTTTCAATTCAGTTATGGTAAAATTCGTAAAGCATTTACTGTGAAGATATTCTGAAAGTACACATAAAAAAATACCATCCTGAGACCAACTAAGCAAAGTTAAATATGGGGTAAATATAAATCTTTTAAGCCTGAAAATTATAATAATTTAAGCCCAGGGCTTTTTTTCAGCAGGAACTAGGGGGAACTCCGTTCCACCACCTCTGGCTCAGGTCTTCTGCTCCCTGCTCACCACTATCACTTGGTAACAGTCCAGCTTCTGCGTTTACAAGTGATAGCTTATCTCCCAGTAGCTCCCACAGGTCAGATCTCCTGCGCAGATCCCAGAGTGCCGAGAGGGACAAGGAGATACAGAACAGGTGCACCCTAGGTGGTCTCCATTTTTTCCCTGGTGAACAAATTGTTGATGCTCCTACTGCATGATCTCCCTTGCAAGTGACTGTAGTATAGTATGCTGGGAGGTACTACAGCCGGATAGGTGCTTCAGCTTAATATTGCAACAAAGGTAAGACATATGACAGATGGTGGAGCTTTTAAGGAGGGGGGAAGATGAGGGCAGTGAAGGGAGGGGGTTGTATGCAGAGGGAAGAGCTACTATTTGATGCCATTTGGCAGGTATGTGTGTGTGGCGGGCATGGGTGAGTTCCTGCACCTTTTCTCTGAGAAAAAAAGCCCCGTTTAAGCCTAAATGCCCCGTACACACAGTCGGATCTTCCGACGGGAAATGTTCGATGGGAGCTCGTTGTCGGAAATTCCAACCGTGTGTAGGCTTCATCGGACATTTTCCGTCGGAATTTCCGACAAACAAAATTTGAGATCTGGATCTCAAAATTTTCAGACAACAAAATCCGTTGTCGTAAATTCCGATCGTGTGTACACAATTCCGACGCACAAAGTTCCACGCAGAAGAGCCGCACTGGCTATTGAACTTCATTTTTCTTGGCTTATCGTAGGTGTTGTACGTCACCACGTTCTTGACGTTCGGAATTTCCGACAAGATTTGTGTGACCGTGTGTATGCAAGACAAGTTTGAGCCAACATCCGTCGGAAAAAAAGCACGGATTTGGTTGTTGGAATGTGCGATCGTGTGTACGGGGCATATGGGGTTAATTTATAAAGCAGTTCCCATCACATTCACTCCAAATGTATAAATTGCTAATTTAAAAAACATGCACCAGGAAGATTCACATACAGTGCTTGCTTGTTAAACGTGCTATCACTAGAAACAACTGATCTTTCCAGAGTGTGTTTTTGTAGAAGGGTGTGCACACCAGTCCTGACATTAAGGAGAAAAGAGGGTTGAGACTTCACAGCACATGCCGAGTGACATTTCATGAATGAGCCATAGTGTGGTTCCACACTAGCAACAAGGGTGGTTTCACATGTTATTTTATTCATAACTCTAAATGCCCTGTACGATAGGATTTTCCCAACAACAAAATCCATGTTTTTTTTCTGACGGATATTGGCTCAAACTTGTCTTGCATACACACGATCACACAAAGTTGGTCGGAAATTCCGAACGTCAAGAACGCAGTGATGTACATCACGAAAGACGAGCCAAGAAAAATGCAGTTCAATAGCCAGTGCTGCTCTTCTACTTGATTCCGAGCATGCGTGGCACTTTGTGCGTCGGAATTGTGTACACACGATCGGAATTAATGACAACGGCTTTTGTTGTCAGAAAATTTGAGAACCAGTGTTCAAATTTTGTGTGACGGAAATTCCTATGGAAAATGTGTTATGGAGCCTACACACGGTCGGAATTTCCGACAACAAGGTCCTATCACACATTTTCCGTAGGAAAATCCTATCGTGTGTACGGGGCATAAGACTTCATTAACGCGATCGTAAAAATATTACTGATGTAGGGAGATGCGTTTTCTAGGAGAAAAGTTCCATGCGGAAAGGATCAATAAAATCCTTGTGTACAGATGTGTTTAAATGCTTAAGAATGAATATGCATACATAGTTTGTTGTCATGATCATTTATTCTTTCCCTTTATTTAGACTTAATTTACGCACTTCCAAACACATATACATGCGTTTATATGCATAAGCATGTGAAGCGCATGTTCTTACATGCAGATTTTTGGATTCTGTGGTATGGATCTAAAAGCAGCTCATGTTTACGCATCTGTGTGAATGGATCCATTGAAAACAATGCAGTTGCATTTACATCAGTAAGAAAAAAACACTTGTATATGCATTTTTTTTACGGCCGTGTGAAAGAAACCTATGTTAAACTAAATTGTATGTATCTAGCGCAGAAGTGTTTAAAGAGGTTATAGGATTTATGGTCATAGATTGGGTCTATTTTTGAGATTGGTCAATTTAATTTCAAAGTGCTGATATGCTATTTATTTTCATACCTGAACAGGCTTATTCTTTTTTTTTTTTTTCTTTTTGGACCAGATCATAGTATTTCTCTGTGGCTCATGAACCAACAAGTGAGCTAATAAAACATTTAACTGTACTGGTTATGAATAATAATATTAACAATAATAACATTGATAATTATTAATATTATAATATTTTATAACATTACTCCTGTTGCATGAACAATTATTATACTACCACAAATTACCGTATATAATATTCCATACTATTACATGAACAATTATTATACCACCACAAATTACCGTATATAATATTCCATACTATTACATGAACAATTATTATACCACCACAAATTACCATATATAATATCCCATACTATTACATGAACAATTATTATGCCACAGCAAACGATATAATATTCCATACCATTACTACTATTACATGTCTGGGTAAATATTTTCCTGTTTTCTTCAAAATGCCTCATGGATTTACTCCAGTGTCTCTCCGCCTGGACTCGCTGTACAGACACACGCTGGGTTTTTGGATGGAGGAGTAAAAGGAGAAGTGGTTCCAGGACTCTTGCTATGTCATGTCTCTGTAGCACTTGATGTAACCAGGCCTGACCCACAGAGGAGGTGCAGCCATCTAAGCTGCTGAGACTATCCAGCATGATGAATAAAGACCTGTAAGGTAAGAGATTTACATCTATAAAAGGCATATAGTTATGTAGTTAGTCTGGTTAAAAAAAAAAAAAGACGCCAGTCCATCCAGTTAAACCAATACAAAGTAGGAAAAAAAAATTGTTAGTATTGTGATGACATCATAGTGTACATTTAGAACGTTGCTTGTACATCGTTCTGCAGTAAAATTGCATATATTTTGGAAGCATAAAACACTACCTGTAATTTCACTAGAACCTGCTCATAAATATTGACAAGGCTAAAGAGAAATGGATTTTTCAAAATTAATTGATGTTGAGTTATTTTGCAGCCCCCCTGAAATAAATAGCAAATACCCAACAATACATAATGTATATCTTGTCAAATAAATAGCAAATACCCAACAATACATAATGTATATCTTGTCTTTTTGTGTTGTCAGCACATCTTTTATCATGGAAAATTTCTGTTTATGAATCTTCTTCATTACATAAACAATTGATGTGCACCAAAATTGTATGCTAAAGTTATTGTAAACCTCAGACATGAAATATGAACAAAACATATCCCTCTATAATGTGTACTTATCTCAATCTAGAACACCAAGTGTCATTTCTGTCTGCTGCTTCATTCCTCTGTGATTAGCATGAGACACTTTTGATGAATGTTCCTAAAACTAAGAGAAAAAAGGTGCCAGGGGAGGAATCTCCAGCTGATTGACAACCAAAGCGCTCTTCCTGTGTGCTTTGTGAAGAGGGGGGGGGCATGCCCCTTTCCTTCAATGAGCTCCTCACTGATGTAACCTCAGTTCTATGTCCCCTGCTTTTCAGAGCTGAGAAATCCTGTGTAAATTCTAAAAGAAAGCTATAGATACACAGGTACAACTTATGTAGGAGGAATTGTTTCAGCATTGTGTATCACCTGAGGCCAGTCACTTTACTGGGTATATGTAAGGGTTTACAACCACTTTAGCGTAAACATGTGACGATTGTCACATTGACACCTTAACACTGCTCATCTTTTTTATGTAATGTGAACTTCATAAACATTTTAAAAGTAAAAGGAAATTCAGCTATAAAAAAAAGTTGGCATAACATGCTTTAGTCATACATTTCTCAAGTTCAGATACTGACTATTTCATTTTATATAGGCAACAAACTTTGGCGGTGTCAGCTCAATAATACTTTCTGAAGTCACATAGCTAAAAGACTGATCCACCTAACGCCAATTCAGTCTGCACCACTCTGTGGCTTCTTAAAGATTGAGAGACTCCAACCATATCTAAAAAAAACTATTTATGGTTCCTTTAGCTTAAAACAGAATAAAACAGTCTATTTAATTCTCTGCTTTTTCCACTATCGAGAAGAACACATTTCGGGTTTGCGTCAACATCTCTCTTATTTATAACTACTATAAACTAGGTTTATCTTGTTATTTTAAAGTCATTTCATTTCATTTCTGGAGTAAGGAAGAAATTAAATGCTACCTGTCAAACGTGCGCCCATAGGATGAAGACTTGTTCACATGAAGATTTCTGGTGAGGTGCCACAGGACTGAAAATCGCCCATGAGCTTCCATCCTGATTTTCTGGAATAATGTAACATCATCTTTATCATTAAAGTCACTAGCTGTATCCCAGTAATTCTAGTGCTAATGAAAATGGGCAGAGCCAGAATGCATTATGTCATTGTAATTGCTATAAATTATTCTCACAAACAATACAAATATAAATCTAATCCCACCATACTTGCAAACTACAGCGTACCATAATATACTGCCATTCCCAGATCCAGGTTTTAAAGCATAGATCCAGTGTTTACTCTTGCTCTGGTTGCCCAGAATTCATACACACCATAGATGCTGAAAAGCCTATAATAAGTTACTAGAAGCAAGTTTCTAGAGAAGGCAAGATCAAAACACAAGGTTGTATCACATGATCTGCCAAGTCACATTCAACACCCCCCACTCATCTGAAATATACTTTCTTTAAAGGAATAAAATATTCTTTATACAGTTGCAGTTGTAGCGATACCTTGTCTTTGTTGGTCAATTGCTGGCTAATAACATCCTCACATATACTGGAGGTAGGGACCAGATTGTGGAGCTGATAGAAAAGTTCCACACTTCTTTGATGGTGTTGAGGAGTCGGATCTCCTAATTGTTCCCAGAGCGTCAGTGCCACATTCTTAAAAAAAAATAAATATATATATATATATCATATATCACATTTTGTTAGATCTAATGTCTAAAATATTTTTCAGTACAAAGTTTTGTGATTATATATATCGGTGGTCACCAAGCTGCGGCCCTTTGCTTGCCTTTATCCCACCCTTGAGACATAATTCCTGCCACTGACACCACCATGGGACATTGTTCCTGCCACTGACACCACCATGGGACATTGTTCCTGCCACTGACACCACCATGGGGCATAATTCCTGCCATTGACACCACCATGGGGCATAATTCCTGCCACTGACACCACCATGGGGCATAATTCCTGCCACTGACACCACCATGGGGCATAATTCCTGCCCCTGACACCACCATGGGGCATAATTCCTGCCCCTGACACCACCATGGGGCATTATTGCTACCACTGACACCAACAATGGGGCATTATTGCTACCACTGACACCAACTATTTCTCCTCCTTATACAGAAGATCAGGCATGGTTTACTCCCACTGGGCACAGTTTGCCCCCCCCCCCCCCAAAGTCTGAGGGGCAGTAAACTGGCCCTTTCTTTAGAGAGTTTGGAAACCCCTGATATATATTATATATACACGTGCTTGACCATTTACCCCACATAAGCACAGAGAAAATAATTATGGACAATAGCACAAATATCAAGAATAAAGAAAAGAGGTGACCACTATGTGATGGGTAAAATGATTTTTAGTGAAAATCTCCCTACCTTGAAGAAATCAGTCTTCTCTGCCATGTATCTCAAATTGCCTTCAGTAAGAGGAGGATGAATAACAACAGAAACACGCCCTTGATTTGGACTTAATGGCTGAGAGGACTCCAGGCCATTTGCTGTTTCTCCAGCCTCCACGGCCACAGACTGGGTCAGGCCAACCAGGTCCATCACTAGAGATATGGCCACGCTCTGAATACTGAAGTCTACTGCTGCATTGCAGGCATTCATGAGGGTCTGCAGCCACACAGGTGGTTGAACCTTCTCACAGTCTGGTTAAAGAAAAAGCAAATAAAAATTATAAAATGTATTTTAAACAAATGTTATAGTGCTTGACTGGCACTAACTAGGTATACTACACCAGATGAAAGAGTGGAACTGTTGGCAATGTCATAGCAGCCAATCACTTTTCATATGAAACAAAGATCTGATTGGTCTCAATGAGCAAGGATTTCTCTATTTGTATACCAGTTTTCAGCACCACTGGATTTAATGGTAGAAGTCATGTGCCATATAACTCCTGGAAGCCTAGAAGAGTGAGACTTTTATGAAATGTGCCATCTAGTCTTTCTATAGATAATATAATGCGTACATCTCAAATAGTGTTAAAGCTTTGCACAACAACATATAACGGGATTCCACGAAAATTTAAGTAGATCCATTTTCCATCACACAGTACATGACAATAGTATACATGTCCGCAATCGGCAAAGAACAGGTCATCTAACAAAATTGTCAATCCTAGGGGATTACTTTCAAAGGTGATGCCATTACCCTTAAGCTGCTATACACTAGTACATTTTCCAATGAACACTTATATGAACATTTGTACAAAAATTCTCAGTGCATTCAATGACTTGGCCAATGTCATTCGGAAGTGCTTTTAACATTCGATTTTGGCAAGAATGGACTTTACTGAACGAAAACCACATACACGGTTAGAAATTCTTTTGTTTGTTCAAGCAAAATGACCAGCTTTAGTCTGCCGTTTCAAGATTATAATCGCTTCACGGTGAAATCTTGCAAAAAAATTTGCACTAAACAATGGCTTTTCCAGGCCAGCTGTTGGGTATTATGGTCCATACAATATTTGACTACAAAATTCAAAAGTGCTTTTTTTTTTTTTAACTATACTTTCTTTAGCCAAGCTTTTCTGAAGTTGATACAATTTTTTTCTGTGTTAGTGGGGTTTCGATGGGAAGCTACTGTGGAGTGGAAACTCATGATGAACAGTACTGCATATGAAACCGATGGCTGTGTACAATGGCTAAATTAACCACTTGAGCACCAGAAGATTTTACCCCCTTCATGAACAGAGCATTTTTTGCTATTCGGCACTGTGCTACTTTAACCGCTTCCCGACCTCCCACGAACATTTACTACGGTGGGGTGGCCGCTCTGCGCAGAATCACGTAGTGCTACATGATTCTGCACATCCAGGGTCTGGGGCACGTGTGACGCCAGCGACCCCCTCTTGATGTGATTGGACACAGCGGGAGCCAAACAGTGAGTCCGGCAGAACTCGATGTCCACCGGTACCCGACAATCGATTGGGACACAAGCAGAACGGCAGTCTGCCTGTGTAAACAAGGCAGATTGTCGTTCTGTCAGAGGGGAAGGTACTGATCCTGTGTCTCTGCTAAGCAGGAACGCGGATCTTTGCCCTCCCCTCAGTCAAAGCACCTCCCCCACAGTTAGTAAGCACAATTTAGGCATACATAATTATTATCGCCCCTGTTAACCCCTTCCCTGCCACTGTCAGTACAGTAACAGTGCATATTTTTTAGCACTGAACACTGTATTAGTGTCACTGGTCTGCAAAAAGTGTCAGTTAGGTGTCCGATTTATTCCCGCTATAAGTCACTGATCGCAGACATTATTAGTAAAAAAAAACAAACAAATAAAATAAATAAATAAAAATATCCCATAGTTTGTAGATGTTATAACTTTTGCGCAAACAAATCAATATACGCTTATTGGGATTTTTTTTACCAAAAATATGAAGCAGAATACATATTGGCCTAAAATGATAAAGAAATTTGATTTTTTATATTTTTTTATTGGGTATGTTTTACAGCAGAAAGTAAAAAAGATTGTTTTTTGTTTCAAAATTGTTGGAAAGCTCTATTTGTGTGGAAGAAAGGACAACATTTGTTATTTGGGTACAGTGTCGCACAACCGCAGAGATGTCAGTTAAAGTAACAAGGTCCTGTATCGCAAAAAATGGCCTGGTCATGAAGTGGGGGTGGGTAAACTTTCCGGAGCTGAAGTGGTATGGCAATTGCACAGTCATGCAACACTTTACCTGGATGAAATTTCTATCATTTCTTTTCACACAAATAGAGCTTTCTTTTAGTGGTATTTGATCACCACAAACAATATTTTCTATTATAAAAAAAAATACCAAATGTATTCCGCTACATGTGTTTGGTAAAAATAAAATAAAAAAATAATACCAATAAGTGTATATTATTGGTTTGTGCGAAAGTTATAGCGTCTACAAATGTAGGTATACAATATCTCACAAAAGTGAGTACACCACTCACATTTTTGTAAATATTTTATTATATCTTTTAATGTGACAACACTGAAGAAATTACACTTTGCTACAATGTAAAGTAGTGAGTGTACAGCTTGTATAACAGTGTAAATTTGCTGTCCCCTCAAAATACCTGACAGAAATGCGTCAGTGCGTTGCTACGCAGCTATCTACAGAGTCGGCTTATCCTCGTCTGCCCTTCCCGGGAACACCGCGGGAGCGGTGAGAGGTTAGAGGGGAATGCACGACTGACATAGTATTGATGTTACATGCCCTTATATTACGCAAACATTGGGAGTGTTTTTTTGTGAGATAATTTTAAATTAATAAATAATTGTTGTACTGGATTACGCTATGTGGAATTTTTTTTATCTATTGCTTGCAATGAGCAAAATATAGATAAAAAGTGTCCAGTGAACAGCGTCTATCCCTTTGATTGATAGGCGTGTTAATCAGCAGGGTCTGGTAAGTGGATTACCTACAGGGCTGTGGCACAAGTGGTGTGGTGATGGAGACGTGGGATCGCTGCTAATATTTTCTTCCACGATCGTCTAGTTTATACTCACCTGCCTTTTCCTAATGGACTTTCACTGAGTGGATCACCATTTGATACTTTGTTTAAGTGGACTTTTAAGCAATTTCATTGATATTTCTAAATATTTGCTATTTTTGCACTAGCGCTGCTAATGTTTTAGAAAATTTTCTTTGACATATATTTGATGCATCTCGCTTTAGTATAGCAGCTGCCGACTGTTGTTTTATCAATATTTTCTCTCTGTGCGCTGAGGGAGGGATACTGAACATAGTTTTTTTATCTCTCATTCTTTGAGATACTGTATATACTGGAATTTTGGTGTAAATATTTTTTTATACTACTAATGGCAGTAATCAGTGACTTATAGTGGGACTGTGATAGTGTGGCAGGAAATCTGACACTAACTGACGATGAGTGGGAACTAACTGACATTGACAATACCAGTGACATGAATACAGTAATCGGTGCTAATAATGTACAAGGCTGCTGTACTATTGACACTGAACAGGAAGGGGTTAACATCTTGGCTGATCAAGAGGGTAAATGTGTGTCAAACAATGTGTAATGTGTGCTGATTTTTACTAAAAGAACTGCTCTGCAGGGATAAGAAACAGAGATTGTTCCTTCTGTACAGAGCTGTGTGTTGATTGTCAACGCAGGGCTCTGGGCTGTGATTGGACACATCCAATCAGCAAGTCCTGCCATGAATCTTTGGCCGGGGCATACTAAGGCCCATTGTGTTAAAACACAGCAGATTCAGTGGTCGGGGGCGCATGCGCCCTGAACCCGGAAGAAAAAGCTGCAACGTACAGGTAAGTTGCGGTGCCTGTACGAACCGCCCTGCCGCAGTATATGTACTGCGGCGGGTTGGCAAGTGGTTAAAGAAGTTAACATATCCAGGTTTGTGATGAATAAGTGTAAATATACAGTATGTGTTTTATACTTTTTTTGCTCAAGCACCTTACCTCCATCCACCTTCTCTGAATGAATGTCTGAAGGATGGCTGCACTCTGCAATGTAAACTGGGAAACTGGAACATTCAAGGAACAGCTGACATGCAGCAATGAAGGCAGGACGGTATTCTTTTGGTGAAACTGGTTTGACAGTTTGCTTTTCTTTACCGTTTTCTGATGTGGACATCTCCCATTTAGCACTATCTGTATGAGCTCCAATGGGTTCTCCTTGAAAATCTATAGCAGCATTTTGGGATGTTGGGCTCTTGGGAATAATATATAGAGTGATAAATCTTGTAAGGAACTGCTGAAAATATTCCAAGCAGCATTGCATTGCAGTTTTTTGTGTTCCCTTTATATTACGTGGAGCTGCTCCCTGTGTACATTTGGAAGGGTGCTGTACCACTGTCTCCTCAGACCCAACAGTGGAAGCCGTTTCAGTTTCTGAGGAAGTGCTACCCAAGGGGAGACCAGCTACACCCTGCCCATCGATCAGAGCCCTGTCAATGTCATCAGTCTTATCAGCTTGGTACTGCACAAACTCTGTAAATCCACTCTCTGATGAGCGACTGCTTGGGGGATTCTCGCCATCTTCAAAGACATCCCCAGGATTTTCAGGAGTGACAGGAGACAGCTAAGAAGTAAACACAAGGCCAGTAAATAACAGCCATTAGAAACCAAGCACAAAAATACAATTCTGACTTAATAGAAATACCTAACGTTTAGCAGACTTCAAGGGTTTTTTGAGGTTCCTAGGGTTCACTATATAAAAGACTAGGGGGGAAGCTGATTCCCATCCTCAATTTGATCAAAAAAATCTAAACTTAAAGCAGAGCTCCAGACCCCCCCCCCCCCCCCCCCCCAACAAAAAAAAAAAATTAAGAGTCAGCAAATACAAATACTTTTAATATGAGGACACGTACCTGTCCAGGGATCCCGCAGATTTTTCAATTGGCTCTTGGGTGCTGCCGCCGCTATTCCTTGTAAGGGAAACTGTCAGTGAAGCCTTGCGGCTTCACAGCCGGTTCCCTAATGCGCATGTGCAAAGCGCACTGCGCTTTCCTGAACTTCCGGGGAACTTCGCTGCGGTGAGATCACCCGGAAGTGGGGATGGGTACCTATCAAAAACAGGTACCCCCCCCGACGAGTGCCAATAATGGCAGCAGAGGGGGGGGGGGAAGCAAATAAATGGAGCTTCCCCTTTTGGGTGGAGCTCCACTTTAAAGCAAAAAGTAATGCTGCTATGATAGTCATAACGATGTGTAGCAAGAGACATGCTGAACGCATTTGCCAGGCTCCAGACAGATCTGCACTTCTTGACCGGCAGCCTTAATATTCTTTGGACTCCTCTTCAATGTCAAGCTCTGAACACTTCTTTGCCCTGACTGCTAAAAACTGGCCATGGATAGGAAATATATTTTTGCGAATTCTAAGAAGCATTAGACAGGAGCAGTTTTTGGCAAAACACTAAACGTAACAGTTCACCTTAAAGTAGTTCTAAAGGCTCAAGATTTTTTACCTTCATGCATTCTATGCATGGAGGCAAAAAAACCTTCTGTGTGCAGCCAGCAGCCCCCCTAATACCTACCTGAGCCCAGTCTTCCTATAGCGATGTGTACGAGAGCCTCAGCTCTACAGGGACTCTCCCTCCTCATTGTCTGAGACATTGGCTCCCACTGCTGTCAATCACAGCCAGTGAGCCAATGAAAAGAGAGAGGGCGGGCTGGGCTGAGCTGCAGCTTGGGAGCGAGCTTGCAGGAGGGAGGGGCCAGGAACGTTGACAGAGGACCTGAGAAGAGGAGGATCCGGGCTGCTCTGTGCAAAACCACTGCACAGAGCAGGTAAGTATAACACATTTGTTATTTAAAAAGAATGCTTTTAATATTACTTTATTTACCTTCCTCTCTTCTTTCTCTTTACTGGAGCAATACCCACCAGGGAGCTGAACAGTACCTCCTGGGCTTGTAGACAAGAGAGGAGGCTGGACCTTGCTGAGAATTTTTGAGCAAAGTCTAAGCGAATCAGTCAGTTCTTTGAGATCCAGAGTTTGAAGATGACTTGTTAGTGCAGAGATCATTCGAAGGAGCAGCTGAGGCAAATGCTCTGTCTGTATTTCAATATATGTCTCCTAAACAAAGAAAAAAAGAACAGTCACAGTATGGTTATTCTCATAGACAATATCAATACTGCATCACATTCATGTTTACCTTGCTGAAAGAAAATAGCCTCTTAGGAAAGTTTGCAAATGCACGATTTTAAGGTGCATTTCTAAGGGAATACGTCTACGTTAAAGACATATTAAACTCAAAAGCAAACAATTATATTATTGCAGCTCCAATTTTTAGATGGCATTCTTTTTTAGGCCTTTTTCTTTTTTTTACCTTTGTGATCTGGCTAGTAAGTCTGTTGTTTTTCACAAAAAGAAGCTCTCTTGCATATGTGGCGGTTAGAGGGGTGAGACAAACCATTTAACACTGACAGGGGTGCTTATTTTTGATCCTTTATCCCAAAAGGAAAAAAAAAACCTGCTGTAACTGCAGTGTTAGCTCTAGTTTGGCTTCAATCTGCTAGTGCATGTAACACTTCCCTCTCCCAGATTAACAATTCTGCTGTGCAAAGGTACCCCTGTGCTCCTTCATTAAGAGCGGGCACACGCTAATACAGGACGTGTATTACTGGCAAGATCACTAGGTGAAAACAGAGGGAAAAAACCTAAAAGAAGTAAACTAATGCAGCCGCCACATTTAAGGAGTTGTAGAGGCAGAAGGTTTTTTATCTTAATGCATTCTACACATTAGGATAAAAAGCCTTCTGTGTGTAGCAGCCTCCCCCGCCTTAAGCCCCCCTAATACTTACCTGAGCCCCATTTCTGTCCGGCAATGTCCACGATTCCCTCGGCCGTCCGGGACTCTCCTTTCTGATTAGCTGAGACAGCAGCGGTGCCATTGGCACCCGCAGCTGTCAAAGTCAGTCGGCCAATCAGGAGAGAGAGAGGGTGCAGGCCGAACAGCAGATCCGTGTCTGAATGGACACAGGGAGCTGCAGCTGGCTCGGGTGCCCCCACAGCAAGCTGCTTGCTGTGGGGGCACTCGCCTGGAGGGAGGGGCTAGGAGCGGCGAAGGGGGACCCGTGAAGAGGAGGATCTGGGCTGCTCTATGCAAAACCAACTGCACAGAGGAGGGAAGTACGAGACTTTACAAATACTTTAATTATTGGTAAGCTGCAATATGTTACATTTTTGATTTTGAGTAGAATACCTCATTAAACCTAAGCTCCTGGCACAAATACTTTTGTTCAAATATATTTCTCAATAGCCACAAAGGATTTAAATCCATGTCATGTGTACCTAATTCCTTTGCAAATCCAGATATTAATTTGTAAATGTAGTGGTCACAACATCACTGTACGGTTGGAGGGACTCGGCAAGTCCACCCACTACATGCTGCCTGCAGACAACTACACGCGGGGCTGATCTAAGACCAGACACCCTTCACAAGGATAGAGCAGCAGTGACTGGTCTTCATTACAGGAAATTCCTGCAGAGGTCAAGTGCAGGAATTGCTTCATACTGGATTTCTGCACCGATCGGAGGAGGAAACATAATGGCACCAAGATTCAAGCTAGATTACACATGTCTATTTTATTCAAAGAGTATTTGTTTAAAGTGGTTGTAAACCCTTACATACAGTATCTCACAAAAGTGAGTACACCCCTCACATTTTTGTAAATATTTTATTATATCTTTTCAAGTAGTGAGTGTACAGCTTGTATAACAGTGTAAATTTGCTGTCCCCTCAAAATAACTCAACACACAGCCATTCATGTCTAAACCGCTGGCAACAAAAGTGAGAACGCCCCTAAGGAAAAATGTCCAAATTGGGCCTAAAGTGTCAATATTTTGTATGGCCACAACCACCATTATTTTCCAGCACTGCCTTTTTTTTTTGTAAATTCTTTTTATTGAAAAACTTAGAGTTATAGATACAAAACAGCGCCAGTGGGGCATAACCCGGTTAAATGGTGCACAAAGCCATGTGCCTAACAAGATACAACTCACAACTTTACTTACCAACTAACCAGTTATCACAAAGGTCTAAACATTTAAACATACACTGCCCAGGTTACAGTTGACAGCATAATGATATGGAATAATGCTTTTTGGAGGACTGTCTTCCCCTTCCAGCTATCAGAACTGGACACTATAAGAGTAATGAGATTGAAATATTGGTACACTATCCGTAGGGGCCTACCCAACCACTCACATAACCTAGGCACAGATCCCAACTTCATGTAGAGCCATGTATATCTGTAGGGAGTTTAACTAGATTGGTCTACTGAGGTCTGATCGTCTACCGTAGAGTGCGAGTCTGTCCACAAATGCCAAACGTTTTCATATTTCTTGGGGCAGCCACAGGATAGGTATGTATGTATGCTTTATAGAGAGATATCACAGCATTGACTGGCTGCTTCCATAATGACAAGGTAGGAGGTCCAGCAGACTTCCATCGAGAACTTTGGCCTTTCTTGCATAAAAAAGGAGGATACTTAAAGTGTGTGTTGCCTTAGCGAACTCCAGCGGCTCCACTAGCCCAAGGAGACATACACTTACCATCAGGGGGACAGGAATAGTGGTTAACCCATGGATGAATTGAGTCACCTCCCGCCAATAATCTTGAATCTGTGGGCATTCCTAAAATATATGCGTGAATCCTGCAGGAGTACCACAGCATCTCCAGCAACCAGCTGAGGAGGCTGGGTATATGCGAATCAGGCGTTGTGGCGTATAATAAATCCTATGAAGGATTTTGAATTAAATTTGTCTCTAGCCGCAACCAATGGCTGAAGCGGGTAATCCCACATATCCTCTGAGTCTTCGTTGTCCAACTCCTGCAACTCCGCCCGCTACAAACCACGCAGATTGTCCAGACCAACCTGGATGGATGGCAACATTGTTTGGGAGAAGGGTTTTAGGAAATCAGTGTCTCCTAATACGGCCTCCAGGTCATCTTGCTCCAGCCGAAGCTGGATGGATTTAAATTGCAAATTGAAGGCATGATGGAGTTGCAGGAACCTGAAGAAGAAAGAGTTTGGTAAATGGAATTTGTTTTTCAATCTATCAAATGTGAAGAGCCCAGTTCCATCACATATGTCCATCAGATATTTAATGCTCCTGCTGGCCCAGAGCCCTGGGTCCTGCATTGAGTGAAATTCCCACCAAGGTGGCGTGTTAGGGGACCAACGGCCTCCTGCAATGTTGGGTTTAATCACTACAATATGCCATGCTGCAATAACTGCTTTCATAGCAAGTTTTATAGGTGTGTGGGAGCCCCCGACCAAGTATAAAAGAGCATTATGGAGGGCCATAAAAGATCCCATATATGCTGCCTCTAGGACGACTAACGCATTAGTGTCATCCAAGACCAACCAAGTATGGGCATGAGTAAGCATGGGCGCTAGATAGTATGTGTGAAAGTCCAGGCACGCCAGGCCTCCCTGTGTCCAGGGTCTACGTAAGGATCTTCCTACTGAACCTGGCCGGGTGGGATTGCCAAAAGAGGGAAGCTACTATGTCTAATTGTTGAAATAGAGTCTTAGGTATTCAAACTGGAGAGTTCTGCAGGTGATACAGCAAGACTGGTAGTGTTTTCATTTTAATTAGATTAATTTTCCCTATGAGTGAGAGTGGGAGATTCGACCAAGCTTTCAACTTTTGTTTACACCATTGTAACTCAGGGGATAAATTGAGTTTACTAAAATGATATTTATATCATTATAGATATTGATCCCCAGGTATCTGATGGTGCGCGCCCTTCCAACACTGCCTTAACCCTCTTGGGCATGGAGTTCACCAGAGCTTACAGGTTGCCACTGGAGTCCTCTTTCACTTGTCCATGACAACGTCACAAAGCTGGTGGATGTTAGAGACCTTGCGATCCTCCACCTTCCATTTGAGGATGCCCCACATATGCTCAATAGGGTTTAGGTCTGGAGACATGCTTGGCCAGTCCATCACCTTTAACCTCAGCTTCTTTAGCAAGGCAGTGGTCGTCTTGGAGGTGTGTTTGGGGTCGTTATGTTGGAATACTGCCCTGCAGCCCAGTCTCTGAAGGGAGGGGATCATGCTCTGCTTCATTATGTCACAGTACATGTTGGCATTCATGGTTCCCTCAATAAACTGTAGCTCCCCGATGCCGGCAGAACTCATGCAGCCCAAGACCATGACACTCCCACCACCATGCTTGACTGTAGGCAAGACACACTTGTCTTTGTACCTCACCTGGTTGCCATCAAACAAGCTTGACACCATCTGAACCAAATAAGTTTATCTTGGTCTCATCAGACCACAGGACATGGTTCCAGTAATCCATGTCCTTAGTCTTCTTGTCTTCAGCAAACTGTTTGCGGGCTTTCTTTTGCATCACCTTTAGAAGAGGCTTCCTTCTAGGATGACAGCCATGCAGACCAATTTGATGCAGTGTGCGGAATATGGTCTGAGCACTGACAGACTAACCCCCCACCCCTTCAACTTCTGCAGCAACAATGGCAGCACTCATACGTCTATTTTCCAAAGAAAACCTCTGGATATGACGCTGAGCACATGCACTCAACTTCTTTGGTCAACCATGGCGAGGCCTGTTCTGGGTTGAACCAGTCCTGTTAAAACGCTATATGGTCTTGGCCACCATGCTGCAGATCAGTTTCAGGGTCTTGGCAATCTTCTTATAGCCTAGGCCATCTTTATTTAGAGCAACAGTTCTTTTCTTCAGATCTTCAGAGAGTTCTTTGCCATGAGGTGCCATGTTGAACTTCCAGTGACCAGTATGAGTGAGAGCAATAACACCAAACTTAACACACCTGCTCCCCATTCACACCAGGGACCTTGTAACATTAACAAGTCACAGGACACCAGGGAGGGAAAATGGCTAATTGGGCCCAATTTGGACATTTTCACTTAGGGGTGTACTCACTTTTGTTCCCAGCTGTTTAGACATTAATGGCTGTGTTGAGTTATTTTGAGGGGACAGCAAACTTACACTGTTATACAAGCTGTACGCTCACTACTTTACATTGTAGCAAAGTGTAATTTCTTCAGTGTTGTCACATGAAAAAATATAATAAAATATTTACAAAAAATTGTAAAATGTAAAATTTGTGCAGCGGTCTTTCAAACGCAATTTTTTGGGAAAAAATACACTTCAATGAATTAAAAAAGAAAAACTAAACCGTAAAGTTAACCCGATTTTTTTTTTTGTGTGCAATGAATGTGAAAGATGATACGCTGTGAGAATCGTGATTTTTATTCTAAGAAACCAAATAGTGATTCTCATTTTAGCCAGAATCGTGCAGCTCTCTCAGAGTTCTGAAAAATGGGGGCAGAGAGCTAATATTACACTCTGTAGAGCTCAGTGAGGAGAATTCTGAGAGCCCTTTGAAGGGAAGGGACACCCCCTTCACACAGCACACAGGGACAGAGCTGAGACTGTCAATCTGCTGGAGGTCCCTCCCCTGTAAACTTTTTTTCTCTTGGTGTCAGGAAAACTTGTCATAAGTTATTCTGTTGATAGCAGAGGAATGAAGCAGCAGACAAAAATGACAGTGCTCTGGAGTGAGACAACTGCACACTATAGAAGGATATGCTTTGTTCATATTACATGTTTGAGATTTACAACCACTTTAAGCTTGGATTTCAGCTCTACCTTGGCACCAGTGAATGAACCAAAGTATATGCTGGCATTTACAATGTAGTAGTAAATAGCATGGCATCTGTCGATTCTTCAGTGTTTGCATGACATTATCAAAAGCTACAATGCACATATGGAATAAAAAGGAGGTAGGGTGAAAATATTTGGTTTATTACAGCCACTGCTGTAGTATTAGATATGGTTGCTTTCAACAAAAATAACTGAACATTTGTATCAGTTCAAAATATAAAAATGTAATACAGATATAAAATATGACAAAAGTACACAGATGCCATTTATTTGTCTGACATAGTGGCTATTCAGGAAGGAACCTGAAAAGAAAAAATCAATAATACACTGGTCTGCCTAAAATGATGCATCATTTCTAAAAAATAGTTTGCCATTGTCCGTTATCACACAATTATTTGCACTGAAGGACATACTAATCAACAAATTATACTGCAAGTCCAGTATTCAGCATAATTATATAGAAGAAGAGGAAAACATTGGATTACATTCCAGCAGGAGACCCAATTATGACAAATATGGAGTAAAGATTCGCAAAGGACAGAGAAGAGAAACCCTACCCATTTATTGCAGACAACCTCAGGACCTGCCAGGGGTTAATCCATGTTAGGAGGGTAGCCTTGTAACAAGCTGGGAAATGGGAACTAAACCGATCTCCCCACAATTTTTCGGGAATATGATTATTTTATTCCAAAAGGAAATCATGATAGATGTGGTTGTAAGCTAACTAAGCATATCAGTATGATCAATCATAGTACAAATGTTCCTACTGTGCAAACGTCAAAACGTTTCGATTTTTCAGAATTGCCTATATGAGAGAACGGCCAAAATAATTAAAGCTCTGTCCATTAGTATATGGGTACCTGAAATGCAATATTGAGAAATATGTATTCTCCATATGTACTAGAAAAAGAACAGTGCAAAGGAGCTTCTTAGACAAGCTAAAAGAAACACACTGCCAGGAAATCCTTTGAGTAAACATTAAGTCCCCGTCCCCCCCCACTGTGTGGTGAAGGCACAAATACACAGATGTGTTGGTGTAAGCATATGTCTGAAGGCAAGGAAAAACAAGCTGTCATACAGTACCTGACAAATCACTCTCATACTTCTAGTAGGCTTGGGAAAGGAAAGCAAAGATTTAAAGAATGGAAAAAAACAGACCGAGCGGTTATTTAATACAATGCTTACAGCAACTCACAAGACGACTTCTGGACATATTATACAAATGATTTCCTCGTAACAGCAAATCCTGACGGCAAATAAAAACACACTTTATATATTTCAGATTTATGGCAGTTTTTGCTGAGTACCAAAGATGTGTTCAGTACAATTTTGAAATGTAGATGTTTACTGACCTACATAATGTCTTGCGGACTTATATTATAATAATAATAATAATAATAATAATGGGCTGTAATTCGTTTGTGAAAGGATTTGTAGAACCTTTGGGGTACAATTTTGTATAGAGGGATGGTGGGGTCCTTGGAATGAAAGGTCCATGCAGTAGATGTCTTTGGGCAGACTATGTGCACACAGCCAGCATGTGTACAGCTAGGACAAGAAGATTCTCCACTTGTCAAGCTGTAGGACATGATCTAAGAAAGAATGATTCACAAACCCAACGCATCAACTCATATATCAAATATTACTTAGAAGAAAACTGAGTTCAGGTCTACCATATATAGAGATGCATGGGGGTGCTCAATTTATCAGTTGGAGCTGCTTTAAAGTGAACCCGTGGCCAAGTTGTGGACATGAATGGTGAATGAGCGTTAAAACCATTGCTGACCTCTGTAGCTGAAGGATTGTGGAACAGTTCATCCTCAGCAGAAACACTTAAATCACAGCTCATCTCCCCTAGCTTCCTCCAGCAACAATGACCTGGCAGTCTGCAAGCCTTTTAATGTAAACACAGCAACTGCTGAAAGCTATTTAGAATCTAACTGTAATTGGACTTCAGAGTCTCTGCTGAAATCTTTGAGGTTAAATTGCTTAACAGTGCCTGTAACTACAAAGTTTGGCGGGGGCTTGTTTTATACCGAATTTACTGTTTGCAAAGGCCAGCCATAGACGGAGTGATTTTGCCATGGTTGCAGGAAAGAAAAATCGCTAGATTCCCCGATCAACACAGACACTATCCACAGGGAAATACCTCCCGTGGAGCCATTGTGTTCTCCCGGTGGGGGAAAGCCCTCACCGCCGGGAGAACACAGTGATCATTGCTAGCAGCTATAACAGCCGCTTGCAATAATCGCATGTAAAATCCGGCAGGCTGGTGGCACCCAAGTTGATCAATCAACAACTTGGGCACATTCAGTCTGCCCATACATGGTTCAAATATCGTCCGGTTCCGGCTGAACTGGCCAAGATTCGAACTGTCCATGACCGACTTTAGAATATGAAATCTATAGCCTGTCCACAGATTCATGTTGAAAAGAACCTGCGAGGATGGAGATACAAAAGCAGACACTGCTTATATGGTTTATAAAGCTGCAGCATCTAGAAATACAATTCTGATCATGGCTTTACTAACTAGTGAGTCACTGACTCAAAACAAAGTATGCAACCAGCGAAGTCTCAACAGTGTGATGCTACATTGTGCACGTTCTCGATCCAGGTCAGCAGTTCACTAAGTAGCGAGAGCAGCATAAGAGCGTCAGGCCAGGAGTATTACAAACCAAGCGCCAACCTTTTTATCCTTGTAGGTTCGCCTTGCCCTCAAAAGGCTTCAAACAATGCTATTTAAATCCCTACAGCATAAACCTGCAGACATTCTAAAACTCACAACAATACTTTGCATCTTGACAGATAATTATCCAAATTAGTATTACATTTTAGCAGGGTACAGGAAGACTTGGGAAAACATGCTATTTTATCTGTTTACTGAATTTTTGAACATCGGAGCACTCACCGATAGATCTTTTTTCAAGAAAACTTTTTAATTAATCCCCCCATGAAATCCTGGTCTAGGCAGCATGTTATTTAGTCATTTCTTTACTATTTTTAAACAATTCTGAAGAGATTTCATTGAAAATTAACCCCTGAAGACAGACATGATTTTTTGGCCTCATGTACACAAGACATCAAAAATGCCACTTTTTTAGGCATTTGACTTTTTTTTTCTGTCTCTAAGCACCTCTAAGGCTCGATTCACATCTATGCATGTTGCTTTTGAGCGTTTTTGGAGTTTTTTTTGTGATGCTTGCCACGTTTTTGAGCAGCGTTTTTGTAGCGTTTTTGCGGCGTTTTGCGTTTTTTTTTTACAGTTTTTTTAGACTGTATACAGTCTAAAAAAAATAAAAAAAAAAAACAAAACAAAAAAAAAAAATGCGAAAAACGCTGCACTTGCGCTTTTGATGCTGGTCCATTGAATTCTATTACATGCAAAACGCTGCATTTTGCATGAAAAAAAGTCCCTGACCCTTTCCAAAAATGCAGAGGTACAAAAGGCATTGATGTGAACATGTTCCATAGGAACCCATGTTAAAAAATTCCCATGCATTTCTGCAAAATGCAAAATGCATAAAAAAACGCGCTAGTGTGAATGGAGCCTAAAAGTTAGCCTATGTGTCTATGCACACATAGGTGCTTACAGAAATGCACCACCAACGCATTCAAGAGAGGAGTCTTTTTTGTGGAAAAAAAGCCAAATGTGCATTAACGCTAAAGCATTTAGGCGCATTTGCACGTTAATGCATTCCAATGGCCACTTTAATGCGCATGCAAAACGCAGCAATATGCATGTTTTTTTCAGCCAAGTTTTCCTATATTGCAGCCTTAGAGGGAGCACCTTTAGGCCTCATGCACACAAAAAAAAATTTCCCCATCCCTTGATGCCTTTGCTCCAGAGGAGGAAAAAAAAAATCTATCCATACATGGTCATATACCGCATACTTATACACACATATGCACATAAATTATTGGACCCAATTGTATACACGTATATAGTTTTCTAGTTTGTTTTGTTTTTTATTAATGGCTCTGAATGCATTGCTGCATTATGGATCTTTATGCAGCAGTGTGCACTGTTCCAAAGAATACAATGCACCCATGTTCAGATCAGTTAAAAAAAAAAAAAAAAAAAAAAAAAAGCTATGATGCCCATGTGCAAAAGGCCTTAAAATCACATCCGTTAACATAAATAATACTGTAAACAAATGTGTTTTGTGCAAATATCTAAAACTGTAGACACATCCATTATATAATCTTACATGTTTGATACCCATATCAACACATTTGATATATTTAGAGGAGTTCTTACCAAAGACACAATGTCCAGCAAGAAATCTACTAGTAAGCAGAAGTTGATGAGTGGTAACTCTGGTGGATTACTGCTGTCATTAGGAGTCTGGAGCCTGGCATGCAGTGTCCTCCTAGATAAAAACAGAACCATAATAGGAAATAAAGAACAAGCGTATATACTGTATATTGACCTAACATATTATTCAATGCATTAGGAGTTCTAGAATATGTAAAGTCTAATCTTTCAAGTGTAAATAAGCCGGCTGTGCATTTATAATAAATGTCTGCGCATTCAAGAGCTCAGCAATATATATTATCTATTGCCAGCCAGCTTTGCTGACCAAAAACAGACAGTTTGTTAAAAATAAAGACATATTATAAGCAATGCCCACAGTTTTTTATTTATGTTCAGCGAGGCTGGTTCCTGTTTAGCAACAGATATCAACTTTTCTGACCAATTTTCCACAATTGTACAGATTTCAGACATTGTTACCTATTGTCTGCTACCATCTTATATTCTGACTGCTTTAAATAGCAATCAGATCATTACTATTATATAGGATTTATATAGCGCCAACAGTTTGTGCAGTGCTGTACAACATGAGGATAGACAGTACAGTTATAATACAGGAGGAATCTTTGTTTTTAGGCAAAGTATAATTGCCACAATTATTATATTTGTTGCAAAATTGTCCAGTATGGCTCCCTTCATAAATTTTTCACAAATAGATAATTTGTTTAGAGAACTTATTTGGAGACATAAACAAATTCGATTGGAAACTTTGCAGCTGCCTAAAGATAAGGGAGGGCTGGCCGTTCCGAATGATAGACCGTACTATCTGACATCTCAACTTCAGCAACTGAATGGATAGAATGCTATTGATTATGAGGATCCCATACAGCAGATTATATATTCCCAGCTGCCGATAGATCCCCTGGTACAGTTAATAGAAGCTTATCATTTCTATAGTAAACGTAGGTATCCTACATTTAATCTGGATCACTACCCAACAAGTTACTCAACACGAGGGATATAATCAATATACGCCTATATGGAATAATGTGCAATTGCCTGAGGTTGCGAAGCTTAAAAATTGTGATTTATGGAGGGAGGCTGGTAGTTTGTTTCTCTGTCAACTCTTCGATAATGAGGTACTGCAACCATTTGATAAGTTGGCAGAGAGATATCATTTATCTAATAAGCTATTTTTCCAATAGCTACAATTACGGCACGCTCTGCAGAGTCAGGCACGGACTTTTTTTTATTAAAATATAATCCTTCATCAATTCTAACGCTGGCAGTAACCATAAAACTCTCTAAACAAGGACTTATAGGGAGTATATATTCTCTTTTTCAAACGACTGCTAGAACTAATCCACAAGTGAATAGCTTTGGGCGGTGGAGAAGGGACCTAGAAACACTTAGTGACGAGGAGTGGGAACAAGTATTGAAGAATTTATTTAAAGCATCTTTTTCATCTTCTCAGTGCTTAACTATTAATCATTCATAGAACCCATTATACTCCTTTAACCACTTCAATACAGGGCACTTATACACCTTCCTGCCCATACCAATTTTCAGCTTTCAGTGCTGTCGCAGTTTGAATGACAATTGCGCGGTCATACAACACTGTACCCAAACTACATTTTTATCATTTTGTTCCCACAAATAGAGCTTTCCTTTGGTGGTATTTTATCACCTCTGCGGTTTTTATTTTTTGCGAAACAAATGAAAAAAGACCCGAAAATTTTGAAAAAAATAAAAGTTTTGCTTTTGTTTTTGTTTAAAAATTTTGTAAATAAGTAAGTTTTCTCTTTCACTGATAAGGCGGCACTGACAGGCACTGATAAGGCGGCAGTGATGAGGTGGCACCAATGAGCGGGCACTGACGATGGATGGCACTGATATGCAGCACTGATGGGCATTGATAGGCGGCACTGATGGGCACTCATGGGTGGCACTGATGGGCTGCAAAGATGGGTTCTTATGGGTGGCACTGATGGGCACTGATAGGTGGCACTGCTGGGCACTGATAGGCGGCACTGATGGCCACTGATATGTGGCACTGATACTCGGCACTGATACACGGCATCCCTGGTGGCACTGGCAGTGGTAGGCATTGGAGTGGGCACTGATTGGCAGCTGCCTGTGCATTGATTGGCAGCTGCCTTTGCACTGATTAGTTTTTCCCTGAGGGTCTAGGGGGCATACCTGGTGGTCCAGTGTGGCTGGTTTCCCTGGTGGTCCTGGGCGGCTTCCCTGGTGGTCCTGGGTGGGATCCGAGGGGGCTGTGCTGATAAACAATCAGCACAGACCCCCCCTGTCAGGAGAGCAGCCGATCGGCTCTCCTCTACTCGTGTCTGTCAGACGCGAGTGAGGAAAAGCCGATCACCGTCTTTTCCTATTTACATCATGATCAGCCGTGATTGGACACGGCTGATCACGTGGTAAAGAGTCTCCGTCAGAGACTCTTTACCTAGATCGGTGTTGCGGGGTGTCAGACTGACACCCCGCAACAACGATCGCCGCGATGCGCGCCCCCGGGGGCACGCAGCGGCTCAATATCCTGAGGACGTCATATGACGCCCAGTCAGGATATTGAAACCACTTTGCCACCGTCATTCTGCTATATGGTGGGCGGCAAGAGGTTAAAGCTAGACTCTTGGGATAAAGCAGATACACTAAATTGCCCAAGGTGCATTACTGATACAGGTACACTTATACATATGCTGTGGAGAGGTCCTAAACTGCATTGCTACTGGGAGGGTGTATTTGATATTCTAAATCTGGTATTCTTTACACAGATCCACTTAGACCCAAAAATGGCATTGCTAGGGATCATACCGGAAGGCACCCTGCCAGCAAAAATGCATGTGATGTGGTTGAGAACTATGTATATGGCTCATAAAATTATATTACAAAAATGGATATCAAAATACCCGCCAAAGATAGATCAATGGGTTAGGGCAGTGGTCATCAACCCTGTCCTCAGGGCCCACTAACAGGCCAGGTTTGCAAGATAACTGAAATACATCACAGGTGATATCATTTGCTGCTCGGTGATTGCAGTATTCTAGTCCGCATCTCCCCAAGGTAATACATAAAACCTGGCCTGTTAGTGGGCCCTGAGGACAGGGTTGATGACCACTGGGTTAGGGCAATTAATCATAATCTAAGACGTGAGGGATTGACATATAAACATAGGAGGAACTCTAAAAAATGTTTCAAAAATTTGATGCGATAGGGTGGGGTTATTTGTGGGAAATGTTTTTTATGTTTACGTATTATTGTTGTATTGTGAAAAAAAAAAACAATAAAAATGATATGAGTGAAAAAAAGAAATGCGTACGAAAACTGATGTAAACTCACGTCTCCGCAAGTGAAATCTGCACAATTTCTTTCCATCGGTTTTTCTGCATGTATGGTGTGATCGAGGCCCCAGTTGTGTTACACTGCACTCTTGTATGTGCATTTGTACGCAACATTGTGGAGTGAAATTAGTACATTGAACACTATGTAAGGCCTGCGTTGATCAGGTCATTGCACATGTAAATGATCCCTGAATGTTAAGCTCCGAAGCCCCTTTAGTTAAAACCACATGGCCCAGTGCTGCCATTATTAAAGTGAATGTACACCCAAGATCTTTTTCCTTTAAAATAACCTATTATACTTACCTGCTTGGTGTAATGGTTTCGCGCAGAGCAGCCCTGATCCTCCTCTTCTCAAGTCCCCCAATGGTGCTCCTGGCCCCTCCTCTTCTCAGTGTGCCACAATAAGCCGCTTCCTATTGTGGCACACCTGAGGGCTCGATCCCAAGCTGTGCTCTGTGTGTCGATGGACACACAGAGCGTGGGTTGGCCCCGCCCTCTGCTTAAAGGAGTTGTAAAGGCAGAAGGTTTTTTATCTTAATGCATTAAGATAAAAAACATTTTGTGTGTAGCAGCCACAACAGCACCCCTTTATTACTTACCTGAGCCCCATCTCTCTCCAGCGATGTCCACGAATGTCTAAGATGTCCGGGTCACTCCTCCTGATTGGCTGAGACACAGCAGCGGTGCCATTGGCTTTCGCGGCTGTCAAAGTCATCCAATCAGGGGAGAGAGGGGGCGGGGCCAGGCCGGGGCTCCGTGTCTGAATGGACACACAGAGCTGTGACTCGGCTCGGGTGCCCCCATAGCAAGCTGCTGACTGTGGGGGCAATCGATAGGAGGTAGGGGCCAGGAGAAGCAAAGAGGGACCGAGAAGAGGAGGATCACTACACAGAGTCGGTAAGTATAACATGTTTGTTATTTATTTATTTTTTTAAAAGCGAGACTTTACAATCACTTTAATGCCTGTGATTGGCAGCAGTGGGAGCCAATAGCTCCCACTGCTGCCTCTCCTTCCAGAGAGGAGAGAGCCGAGAGAACCGAGAAAGCCGCTGTTCTCAGACACATCACTATATGAAAATCGGGCTCAGGTAAGTATAAGGGGGGCTGGGGAGGGAGCTGCACCCAGAAATTGCATAGCATTTTATTTAGTGCTAATAAGTACATCACAGGCGGGAACAATGTATGTATATATTAAGGCAGAAAGGGATAGATAAAAGGAGTGGTAAATATAGTACAAGTCTACTTTAAAGCGGTACTGAACCCAAAAACAAATGTAATATATTGCAATATATTGCATATATGGTCCGGGAAAACACTGTACACCTTTGCTGCCATTGCGCTCTTGCTGGGTGTCCAGTGTGCTCCTGTTCCTTTAAGGGGAATTGGGCTGCCTCCAGACCCACCTGCCTCTCATCTATCCATTTAATCCATGTGCTTCCATTGTTAAGACGCTTATAAATTCAGTAGCGTTAGGACTGCAAGCATACACAGGGTGCTGTGAAGAGGCCTTGCAGCTTACACATGCGTTTGCAAATGTGTGCTAACTAAACCCCTGTTTTTAACGCAGACTGTTGGACAGGTTTATTTGGTCAGTTGGCAGACTGGTTGGTGAGTTGAGCTATGGAATGTTCTGTTTTTGTCTTTCATATATTGCAGCTTACCTATTCTTGGATGTGGTGTCTGCATTCATTTTCTTTTTTTTTAGAAGTTTTCTTTTATTTTCACCTGAGGTAAATATGTTCTTTTTCCAACTTATTTTAACAGACCAAGCGGTTTAGACAAAGTAGCAGTTAGCCTAGATTCACACTGAAGCAGTGCAAGTTGAATCTGTTTTGCGTGATTTCAAGGAGCAGCTGCAGTGCGAGTTGATGTGGTTCAGATGTGATTCTAATGTGTTTTTTTTCTCTCTCTTAATAACATTCAAGTCTATTGATCTTAAAATCACACCATGGCACACTAAACTCACACAGGACCCTTTTAAAAAATCGCATCGGATTCATATATGTGAACGCTCCCCCACAGAAACTCATGTTATTTCACTTGTCATGCAATTCCATGCGTTCTTGAATGCAACAGAAATCGCATCAGTGCGAACCAGGGCTTAGTGTTGAAACCATTTACCACTGATAGGGGTGCTTACAATGATCAGCTTTTGTGCTCACAATGATCAGCTTTTATAAAATCCTTATCCCAAAAGAAAAAAAATGCTTGCTGTAACTGCTTAAAGCGGAACTCCACCCAAAAGGAGAGCGGGTACCTGTTTTTCCCACTTCGGGGCCTGTCTGCAGGGAAACATAATCCTCTGCTGCTGGTCACATATTCAAAATAAAAAAAAAAAACAGCCTTTGGAATACAAAGTAAAAATAAACAAACAATATCAATAAACAGTTTTAAATTGTCACACAAATATATATTTTTTGGCAATAACATGATGTCACGTCCCTCCAGCCTGTGTCTTAGAATAAGAGGGAGGTGAAGCCTCCATCAATGTACATGTAATATCCTGCCCCCATTGTGTTTAGCTGGTTAGTGGGCATTGAGGAGGGAGTGAGCTGTCATTTACCACTGTGTATACTCCCACGTGTGACTCTATAGTCACATGGGCTGCTCAGATGTGATAGGGAGGAAATGCTCAGCACAGAAACTTACTGAAAACTGAGCATGTGCAGTGTTGCCACCACAGCTGAAAAATCCCTAGCTGGATTGAGGACATGAACAGATGGTGGAGATGGAGAACAGCAGGATCCACAAGGTTTTATACAGAATACAGAAAACAAATCTCATAGTGTATGAATGAGTATGAACAGCGTGTAATATAGCATTTATTAAGGTTTTTTTATGATGTGGGTTTAGTGATACTTTAAGACACTCTAAGATGGGGAGTGTGATACTGGCCGGATCACCGGGCCAAATAAAGGTAAAAACGCCTACAAAAAAAAAAAAAACAACTACATGTAAAAGATCGGTAAAGTGCAATATGTTAAATTTTTGTTTTTGGGTTTAATGCCTACCACTTTAAGAAGTAAAGAAAATAAAATGAATATTTGCTCAGAGGTGGTGAACAAAATGAAACCTGTTAAAAAAGCTAAACTGATCCATTTCATTTAAGCACCTTCAAAATATATTTTAGCATTTAGCGTGAGCAAAAGCTTGGGGGTGAAAGAACGGAAAATCACAATAATATGCAGTTCGCATCTCAGCTGAATCAGAGGAGATTTGTCACTGCTTTGTTAATAAACACTTACTGCCTGAAGGACAAAACATAGTTGGGCTGTAATAAATCATTTGTACAGCTTGAGTGGTGTTAAATAAAAAGCCAAGTGAAGTGGCAGGTTTTTACTCGATACAATGCACTTGTGCCTACCTGCAGCATTCTTCAAACCAGCGTGCAATGTAGTCCCACATGTAATAAGGCTCAAAAGAGTTAAACAAAAGGTTGGCTGTTTTAATGAGCTCCGCAGTCCTTTTGTTTTCCCGTAATTTACTGAAACAAACAAATAAAAGGCACTGTCATCATTTTAAGTCACAAATTAAAAGCCCCAAAGGAGTTGGCACAGAAGGTCAAGAGGAGGAGAAAATAATTAGAAACGAATAAAACAGGTGGAGGAATATTAACAACTCCCCCTAATACTCAGCTCTTAGACAAGCTCTACCCATGAAAATGTCCATATAAAAAGGATCAGATTATGTCAATGTAACCACAATACATTGAGAGACAGGCAGCTGACTACAAGGAAAAATTAGTTCCTACTGGTTCCTGTGTATCTGTGTATTGATGACCTTCAAAACACTGCCATTTATCCTATGTGCTTTAATGTACATGTACAGTATCTCACAAAAGTGAGTACACCCCTCACATTTTTGTAAATATTTTATTATATCTTTTCATGTGACAACACTGAAGAAATTACACTTTGCTACAATGTAAAGTAGTGAGTGTACAGCTTGAATTATGCCCCGTACACACGGTCGGATTTTCCGCCAGAAAATATTCGATGGGAGCTTGTTGGTCGGAAATTCCGACCGTGTGTAGGCTCCATCGGACATCGGAATTTCCGAAAATTTGAGATCTGGATCTCAAATTTTCCGACAACAAAATCTATTGTTGTAAATTCAGATCGTGTGTACTAAATTCCGATGCACAAAGTTCCACGCATGCTCGGAATCAAGCAGAAGAGCCACACTGGATATTGAACTTCCTTTTTCTCCGCTCATCATACGTGTTGTACGTCACCGCGTTCTTGACGTTCGGAATTTCCGACAAGATTTGTGTGACCGTGTGTATGCTAGACAAGTTTGTGCCAAAATCCGTTGGAAAAAATGGATTTTGTTGTCCGAATGTCCGATCGTGTGTACGGGGCAGGGCATAACAGTGTAAATTTGCTGTCCCCTCAAAATACACAGCCATTAATGTCTAAACCTCTGGCAACAAAAGTGAGTACACCCCTAAGTGAATATGTTCAAATTGGGCCCAAAGTTTCAATATTTTGAGTGGCCACCATTATTTTTTGTTACTGCCTTAATCCTCTTGGGCATGGAGTTCACCAGAGCTTCACAGGTTGCCATTGGAGTCCTCTTCCACCTTCCATTTGAGGATGTCCCACAGATGCCCAAGAGGGTTTAGGTCTGGAGACATGCTTGGCCAGTCCATCACCTTTACCCTCAGCTTCTTTAGCAAGGCCGTGATGGTCTTGGAGGTATGTTTGGGGTCGTTATGTTGAAATACTGCCCTGCGTCCCCATCTCCGAAGGGAGGGGATCAGGCTCTGCAACAGTATGTCATAGTACATGTTGGCATTCATGGTTCCCTCAGTGAACTGTGCTCCCCAGTGCCGGCAGCACTCATGCAGTCCCAGACCATGACACTCCCACCACCATGCTTGACTGTAGGCAAGAAACACTTGTCTTTGTACTCCTCACCTGGTTGCCGCCACACACGCTTGACACCATCTGAACTAAATAAGTTTATCTTGGTCTCATCAGACCACAGGACATATTTCCAGTAATCCTAGTCCCTAGAATGCTTGACTTCAGAAAACTGCTTGCGTGCTTTCTTGTGCATCATCTTTAGAAGAGGCTTCCTTCTGGGATGACAGCAATGCAGACCAATTGGATGCAGTGTGCGGCGTATGGTCTGAGCACTGACAGGCTGCCCCCCCCACGCCTTCAACCTCTGCAGCAAATGCTGACAGCACTCGTATGTCTATTTCCCAAAGACAACCTCTAGATATGATGCTGAGCACATGCACTCAACTCCTTTGGTCGATCAATAGCGAGGCCTGTTCTGAGTGGAACCTGTCCTGTTAAACCACTGTATGGTCTTGGCCACCGTGCTGCAGCTCAGTTTCAGGTCTTGGCAATCTTCTTATAGTCTAGGCCATCTTTATGTAGAGCAAAAAAAATTTTTCAGATCCTCAGAGATTTCCTTGCCATGAGGTGCCATGTTGAACTTCCAGTGACCAGTATGAGAGAGTGAGAGTGATAACACCAAATTGAACACACCTGCTCCCGATTCACACCTGAGACCTTGTAACACTAACGAGTCACATGACACCGAGGGGAGGGAAAATGGCTAATTGGACCCAAACTCCAGGCAGGTAGTGTCGTGCTTGGGATTTGAACCAGCGACCCTTCTTACTGCTAGGCGAAAGTGCTATCCACTACCCGACTGTGCCGCCCCAAATATGAAAACGTTTGGCATTTGTGGACAGACTCTCACTCTACGGTAGACGATCAGACCTCAGTAGACCAATCTAGTTAAACTCCCTACAGATATAAAAGGCAAATAAACCGCGCTAAAATAAAATTTGCCTTTTATTTTCTGTTGGTGGGCCCCACTTCTAACCGCAGCTTATTGAACTTTATTTAAATTTACATTTATCTTATTTAAGGTGTCATTTTATCTTTATTCACAAGTTTATTTTCTTCACTGTCATTTTTCCAAGCGCAATTTTTTTTGTTTTTCTATTCCCTACAGATATACATGGCTCTACATGAAGTTGGGATCTGTGCCTAGGTTATGTGAGTGGTTGGGTAGGCCCCTATGGATAGTGTACCAATATTTCAATCTCATTACTCTTATAGTGTCCAGTTCTGATAGCTGGAAGGGGAAGACAGTCCTCCAAAAAGCATTATTCCATATCATTATGCTGTCAACTGTAACCTGGGCAGTGTATGTTTAAATGTTTAGACCTTTGTGATAACTGGTTAGTTGGTAAGTAAAGTTGTGAGTTGTATCTTGTTAGGCACATGGCTTTGTGCACCATTTAACCGGGTTATGCCCCACTGGCGCTGTTTTGTATCTATAACTCAAAGTTTTTCAATAAAAAGAATTTACAAAAAAAAGGCAGTGCTGGAAAATAATGGTGGTGGTGGCCATACAAAATATTGACACTTTAGGCCCAATTTGGACATTTTTACTTAGGGGCGTTCTCACTTTTGTTGCCAGCGGTTTAGACATTAATGGCTGTGTGTTGAGTTATTTTGAGGGGACAGCAAATTTACACTGTTATACAAGCTGTACACTCACTACATAACATTGTAGCAAAGTGCAATTTCTTCAGTATTGTCGCATGAAAAGATATAATAAAACATTTACAAAAATGTGAGGGGTGTACTCACTTTTGTGAGATACTGTATATTATAATACAGGATTTATATAGCGCCAACAGTTTACGCAGCACTTTTGTTTCTGCACTCAGTGCATTCCACTAGTTTGCATGCAGCACACAAATTTATTGGAATATCCAATAAGCAAATTAGATCGTAGGTGCACTTCCTCAAAAGTATACAATAAAGTGATTGGATGATACATTTATTTATTTTTGCACAATCTAAACTAAATATTTCAAAAATGTAATCAAGTGCAAATGCCATCAAGAGTTTATCACAATAAATAAATACATTAATAAATGTAACATAAATCCATTCTCATATTATCCAATAATAGAAATAAATCATCGAATCAGAGCAAAGGATTACTGAATTGAATCAAATGTTCATTGTTGTAATTGTGATATAAGTCCGTGCATGCGGTTATGAGCCACAATAACAGTGTTGTATTTATTTATAAACACCCCCTGAAAATGTCTGTTGCACCAGACGAAACATGCGTAGGGTGAGGCCAGTGGCGTATGATTTTGTACACCCGCTGTTAATCCCTGGTGTGGTGTGTTTGGCCTGTGTTACTCTAACTTTTTTGAGTATATACACTTCTAATAAATCATGCAGTTTTTATATACCACTATATGGTCATTTGTTCTTTCGGTTAACAAATATTACTTTGGGCTGCTGGCTTTGGATAACCAATGAAGGACCGTGGAGAGGGTGGAGACAGTGGTACCCTAAGTGGTGGCCCTCCAATGGAAGATTTCTGTGCTGTTGATCTCTTATTATTTGGAGATCATTACTGTTTGGTAAGGGAACTGGCACACTTGTCAATGAAGAGGTTTGGGATTCCTACATGTGTCCGTTCATCATTTTCAAGAGATCATATTTGGAGTTTTATATATGTCTCTTTGAAGTTTACTTCTTTGTTATGAATAAGTAAATTAAATGTTATGGGACTGCTATTTTACCATTTATTTGATACACATGGTTTATTATATTTTAATATGAGTTAACCTTATTTTTTTTCACACACATATTTTGTATTGATCACTGATCATTAGATAATAGGATTTTTATAACAGGTTACCTGTAAAATCCTTTTCTTGGAGTACATCATGGGATACAGAGCCATAGTATTAACTATATTGGTTATAGCCACCTTCAGGTGCTGGACACTGGCATAACCAATACAGGAAGTTCACTCCCTATATAACCCCTCCTACCAGGAGTACCTCAGTTTTTGAAGCAAAGCAATATATCTAAACCCCAAAAAGAGGGGCGGGACTTCAGTGTCCTGTGATGTACTCAAAGAAAAGGATTTTACAGGTAAGCCGTTATAAAAATCCTATTTTCTTTATCGTACATCACGTGACACAGAGCCATAGTATTAACTATATGGGACGTACCATAGCAATGCTATTTGAGGGGAGGGAGACACAACCCGTAGGGCACCCCCAGACTTAAGGACCTATACTGCTGCCTTCAGCACACTGCGCTCAAAGAAGACCAAGTTGCGGCCTTACAGATCTGAGCCATGGTGGCCTGGTGATGCACTGTCCAAGAAGCACTAACTGCCCTGGTAGAGTGCGCTTTGACTTGAAAGCGTGGAATCTTACCCCTTAAATCATAAGTCTGAATTATAAGTTGCCAAATCCACTTAGCGACAGTGGATTTCGACGCTGCCTGTCCTTTCTTAGGACATTCTGGCAGTATAAATCAGTCTTCCGGATCTGAGCAGCCGCCTTTAAACAGACCTTGACCGCTCTCACCACGTCAAGACAATGTAGTGATTTCTCTTCCCTGGAACATGATTTTGGAAAAAACGATGGCAGGACAATATCTTGGTTCAGGTGAAAACCTGAGACCACTTTTGGCAGAAAACCTGGACGAGGGCGCAACACCACCCTGTCCTCGTGAATAATCAAATATGGCTCTTTACAAGAAAAAGCAGCCAATTCCGAAACCCTTCTTGCTGAGGATATAGCAACCAAGAACACCAACTTCCTTGTCAGAAGCACTAAGGGAATATGTTGTATCGGTTCAAATGGGTGTTTTTGTAACACTGACAAAACTAAGTTCAAGTCCCAAGGGCTCAAAAGGCGATTTAACTGGCGGATTAAGCCGCATCACCCCTTGTATAAAACCCCCGGACTAAGGAATGTGAAGCAAGCGGTCTTTGAAAAAAGATCGATAAAGCTGAGACTTGACCCTCAATAGCACTCAAGGCCAATTTCATCTCTACCCCTAATTGTAGAAAGGCAAGAATTCTGCCTATGATATACTTCTGAGGGTGCCAACCCTTGGATTCACACCAGGAAACATAAGCCCTCCAGACTCTATAATATATAGTTCTGGAAGCTGGCTTCCTTGCATTAATCAAGGTAGGGATAACTGACCCGAAAAGCCCACGTTTTTTCAGAATGTGGGTTTCAATAGCCAAGCCATTAAATCTAGCGTTCGTAAGGTAGGATGGAATATCAGCCCCTGTGAGAGTAGGTCTGGCCATAGTGGAAGGGACCATGCATCCTCCACCGCCATCTTTACGATTTCTGCATACCAGGACCTTCTGGGCCTTGCTGGGGCTACCAGAATTACCGGTTTTCTTTCCAGCTTGATCCTGCAAAGAAGTCGTGGTAGCAACTGAATAGGGGGGAATGCATAAATCAGTGAGAACTGATCCCACGGGGTCACCAACGCATTTCTCCCGTATGCGAGTGGATTCCTTGTCCTGGACACAAAGTTGACCAACTTCATGTTGAATCTGGACGCCAAAAGATCTACGTCCGGAGTCCCTCCATCTTTGGCTAACAGCCCAAAAAACGTCGGGGCGAAGGGACCATTCCTCCGAGAATAACCGCTGGCGACTCAAGTAGTCCGCCTGCCAATTCTCTACTAACGAAGACTGCCGATAGGCACGGAACATTCCTCTCTGCCAAAGTTAGAATATGGTTCACCTTTCTCTGCGCTGAGAGACTCTTGGTGCCCCCTTGGTGATTGATATAGGCCACAGCTGTGGCATTGTCGGATTGGATCCTGACAGGACAATCCCGTAACCTGAAAGTCCAGGCCTTCAAAGCCAGACGCACTGCCCAAATCTCTAGGATGTTGATGGGCAAGGCTCATTTGGTTCTTGACCACTGTCCCTGGACAGTTGTCTTTTCTAGCACTGCTCCCCACCCTGAAAGGCTGGCATCTGTCGTTGCCACCTTCCAGATAACTGGTCTGAAGGATTTTCCTTGCAGCAGATTCTGGGTTAGTAACCACCAAGGCTTTGGGACACCCTTGGGGACAGCCGCATTGGCAAGTCTAAAGCTTGAATCATTTTGTTCCAAGCAGACAGGATACTGTTTTGCAACAGTCTTGAATGGAACTGGGCATAGGGAACTGCTTAGAATGAAGCCACCATTTTTCCTAACAACCTCATGCAAAGGCGAATGGTGGGATCTCCTTTTGACCTGACCATCCGCACCAGCTCTTTTATGGAGTTGATCTTTGCCTGAGGCAATAACACCTTTTTCTGGGCTGTGTCTATGACCAGGCCCAAGTACTCAAGACTTTTTAGCGGTTTTAAGGAAGACTTCTCTAGGTTGAGGACCCAACCTAAATTTTCAAGGTAACTGGTTGTAATGCGTATGCTTTGCTCCAAACGAACCACCGACTGGTCTATTAGCAATAGATCGTCTATATACGCCAAGACTGTTATGCCCTGTGCCCTTAACCTGGCTAGAGATGGGGCCAGGACTTTTGTAAACACCCAGGGTGCTGTAGCTAGCTGGAAAGGCAAGGCTACAAACTGGGAATGGTGCTGTTCTACCTCGAACCGCAGAAACCTTTCGTGAGTGGGAAATATAGGAACATGCAGATATGCATCCCTGATGTCGATAGATGCCAGAAGTTCTCCTCCTTGTGGGATAACAACCACTGATCTGATCAACTCCTTGCAAAAGGAGAGGATCTTCAGGAACCGATTTAGATTTTTTAGATCTAGAATGGGTCTGACATCTCCATTCGGTTTTGGTACCGTAAAGAGGTTTGAATAAAAATCCAAACCTTCCTCTTCTGTGGGGATTTGTATGATCACTCCCTGAGCCATTAATCGGTCTAGTGCCCGAAACAGATTGCCTTTTCCCTGGATCTTTGGGAACGTTTGACCTCAGAAAACGAGATGGTGGAAAGTCCCGAAATTCCAGTTTGTACCCTAGAGTTACCGTGGAGATGACCCCCCCACCCTGGTGAGGGGGCGCTCCTTCATAATGAGGCTTTAGAATTCTGTTTTGCAGGTTTCTGGCCCCAGGCCTTCTTATGTGCCTGGGCCTGACCCTGAGGTTTTCCTCTAGAGTCTGACGGCGGTACTACAAAAGAGTACTTTTCCCACTGGAAATCGTTTGGATGTATATGTCCAAATCATCCCCAAATAGCCGATCCCCATGAAAAAGAAAACCATTCAGGAGTTTTTTGCATGGTGCTTTGGCTGACCAATTTTTTAACCACAGGATTCTTCGCATGTGTACTAGCACAAGCGCAAGGCGAGACGCCTGGTGAATAGAATCTTTAATGGCGTCTATGGCAAAACATAATGCTCTTGGCAGTTCAGCCAAATCCCGGGCTTGCTGTGCAGGAAGCTCTTTAAGGGCCTGTCTATATTGGTCCTTTAGGGATTGACAGATGCCTATTGCAGCGACTGCAGGCTGAGTAACAGCACCTGCCAAAGAAAAAGAGGATTTTAGTAGGAAAATCTTTTATCTGTTGGATCCTTAAGAATTTGTGCATTGTCTACTGGACAAGTTAGACTTTTATTCACACTGGAAATCGCAGCATCAACTGCTGGTACATTCCATTTTTTGGTGAATTTCTCCTTCATGGGATAGAGAACTGAGAATCTCTTTGGAGGGAGAAAATGCTTATCCGGGTGATCCCATTCAGCATAAATAAGCTTTTCTAGCAATGCATGGACAGGAAACGCATGCAAAGGCTGTGAAGGTTTTAAGGAACCCAAGGAAGAAACCAAACTTTCAGTAGACTCCTTTAGGGGTAGCATGAAAGTGGAACGAACCATCTCCGTAAGAGATTGTACCAGCAATTTCTAAGATCGCGAGGCTGAAAAGGGTCCATCTACCGTTGTTTCCTCCGCAGAGGAGTAATCGGTTTGTTTTTCCTCCTGATTGCCTGAGTGTAACACCTCATCCTGTACCCAATGTTCCCCTTGCAAAAGGGTCTAAGGTGGGGGAGGGGGATCTAACACACTCCCTATCCATTTGGATGGAGGATGCGATTAAAGCCGCTAATCTTCCCTCTAGCCTTTGCAGGGCAGAGGAAAAGGCATCATCAGTCAGGTATACGAAAACCCCCTATCGGGGCTTTAAAGCAGCCAATAAGATTCAGTAGAAGTAGTCAAAAAAGATTGGTTTGTGGTGCTGCCACCCCATTGCTTTCCATTAAATATTCTTACTGCTATATGGTCCTTGATGGGCAGCAGGGCTTTTGCTGTTTGTTCGTCCATTCCTCCCATTCACTTTCACATTATTTCTCTCTGTGTGGTTCACGGTTTCTTCTTGTATTGACATCCATTCACTCTTCCACACTTTCCCCACACCTTCTCCCTCTTTTCCCCTCTTTCCCCCCCCCCCCTTTTTTTTTTTTTCTTTTTCCCTCCCCACTTTTTTCCTTCCCTTCCTTCCCTCTCCCCTTTTCCTCTCCCTTCTTCCTTCCACTTTCCGTATTTGTTTCCCTGCATACCCATGGACCCATTATATTGCCCCGCGATAGGGAAATTTCCAACCATTTGAGGAGTCAACTGACTCCTCGCTTTTTACTTTGTCTCTAGTGCCAACGTCAATTCATCCAGGTGCAGCTTTTGGCCATCTGCAGTCCCTTCCCTCCCCTGCTTATGTGGGGGGCATGTAGGCGTGATCCCTCGCAAGGCAAATTTGGTCCACCACCCGTCCTCTGGGGAGTTGGCCCGACACGGGGGAGACGGAGGACATAGGAGGAACTACATTACCTTTTAATACCCTGTATTGCCAGGAACCCTGTGATCGGTAATTATGGAACTTACGCAGATATGTTACATTGTATACATATGGGTTTGCTATTGCTATTGTTGAGTCTTATGCTATGTTCGATATATGTTTGCATTTCCACAGCGGACAACCCATCCTCTGAAGAAGACCCAGCGAGGGTCGAAACACGTCAGGATTTATATTTACAATTCTTGTTGTCCTATATATTGTATTGTTCATTGCTTTTATTCTCAGGCACTGTCCGTTCAATACTTTGGGGATTCAACCCTTAAAGAAACTTTGGTTGTCTCATAACACATTGTAATTTGTACTGTTTCTAGCCACGGGTATTGTCCGTTGCAATTTTTATGATGTATACAGTTCATGTCCTGACTTGAACAGTCAGAATTCATTTACTCATTTTTAGTACCCTACTATTATATTTTTTGTACCAATAAAATTAATCTTTTTTGACTACTTCTACTGAATCTTATTGGCTGCTTTAAAGCCCTGATAGGGGGTTTTCGTAGTTTTTTATGCACTTTATGGGGTGTGCAGCCCATTTGTCTACACTCATGTGAGTGTCTTCCGTTGTCTATCAGTCAGGTATACGGGGGCTGAGATGTGAGAAGCAGCTGCACCACCAATTTGTTCCAATGACTCACCCTGGCTTGCCCCAACTGGTATTTCAGGTGAGGATGACAGTGTGGAGGCACAGCTGGAGTTCCCAGTGCCTGAAGGTGGAATCTTTGGTACCTTTTGTGAGGTTTTTGTGGTGTCTTTTTTGGCAGACATAAGTCCTAAGCACAAAAAGCAGAGGCACTAGTTAAATGCACTAATCGCTGAACAATAGTCTGACAGTATAATGCTGCTATACAAGTTCAGTCTAGTGCTGGGAAAAAATGTTCTTCCATATTAGGAATGCCCGTTTTGCACCCTTACATGTCCCAACACTCCTGTGTCGCGAGTGTAGCCAGCTTGCTTTCTCCTTGTTACACAGCCGAGGAGAGACAGCTCCAATTAATATCTCTTATCTGCACTTGCGCCGTGCATCCTCATGGACGTTTATGACCCACAAACGGTGCCGCGCCTAGGCCCCACCCCCTCCGTACAACCTGCCTCCCTTTCGTTTGAATTTTTTTAAAACGTTCCCGCGTGGGTGGCCTTTGGGTCCCGCAGACCCAACACGGGGGGGGGGGGGGGGGGAAGCAGAGCCCAAAGACACCTGGCAGGGGGGTAAAAACCGGGACCTCCGCAGCCCCCGCGGTGGGGGGGTTATTACAAGGGGCGCCACAACAATTGTTGATCCCTAACCCCTCATGGTCCCTCCAGGGGGGAGAAATGCAAGATGGCACATCTCTTACCTGCAAGCGGAATCCCTACTGTGCAAGCTGCTGCTGCCACACATGGACTGACACTGAGCTAAAGTGAAGACAACAGATTAAGGTATGTGCATATATTCCCTCTAGTGGAGGATTAAGGCATGACAACATTTTTTCCTTAAAGTGGTGTTCCGGCCGAAATTATACTTTTTAAATAAAAATACCCCTATAATACACAAGCTTAATGTATTCTAGTAAAGTTAGTCTGTAAACTAAGGTCTGTTTTGTTAGTTTATAGCAGTAGTTTGTTATTTTATAAACTTACAGCAGGCCGTGGCCATCTTAAGTGTGGGCATCTGAAGCCAGACTGTATTTCTTCCAGGATCTCATCCTTGCAGATCTCGCACATGCTCAGTGCAGCACAAGCAGTGTAATAGGTTTCAGGTCAGGTTTCCATAGCAACGGCAGTTTCAAAGGAAGTTGCCGCCCCTTCCCAGAAGGCATTGCAAACAGGAAATGATGCGATGGGCCGCGGCCAGGGAGGAGGAAGTGAAAAATGAATACAGCAGATATACAGTAGGTGCTGAGAAAAAAATATCCAATTTGTTTACAGTGCACAGTTTAGTGAGGGATGCTGAAGAGTTGTAAAAGTGGGTGGAACTCCACTTTAAGGAAGAAAAAAATCATAGGTGGACTTTTTCAGTTCCTATGCTTCTTCCCTTACCTGATCCTCACCGCAGGATACTGCTGTAACAGACAGATCCAAACTTCACCCATCACGGAGGGCTGCGTTAGCAAACCTTCAAGTATCGGGTCCCTTTTTATTGGTGTTCCACTCCCTTGGACCTGTATTAGCACACCTCCAGGAACAACTTTAGGTAATGTTAGCATGACCAAAGCCCTGAATCCCGGGGTCCAGCCCTACAAAGAGAGGTGCAGGTACCATCCACTTTGGCCTCAGTGGCACTTTGGATAATTCCGGTCTTGTGGAGGCTATTTAAATCCAGCAATGATCCCTCCTGGAGCTCCTCAGAGCACATCTTCACTCGTGACCAACACCTTAGACACTGGCAAAAAAATTGAGGTACTCCTGGTAAGAGGAGGGGTTATATAGGGAGTGAACTTCCTGTATTGGGTATGCCGGTGTCCAGCACCTGAAGGTGGTTATAACCCATATAGTTAATACTATGGCTCTGTGTCCCATGATGTACGATAAAGAAATTTGTTTTGCCCACCTTTTAGGGCTGTCAGGTATGCTGTACGGGGCCCTGTGACTTAACAGCAGCCCTTGTGGTGGATAATACAATTTGTGGCACATCACGTGCTCCTGGAGTACCTGGTATGGAGTACCTGGTGTTCAAACATATTTAGAGAATTAAAGAGGAACTCAGGAAGCTGTGCCCAAAAAATAAAATAAAAAAAAAAACGGGTAAAGGACAAATAACCAGTCACCAGTATTTCTTGTGGTCTCCCTATAGCAGGTCTTTTCACCATTCCAGACTTGCCACACCTTGTTCTACACTTGCTGGAAGCAGCCACCTTGGTAGAGACATGGCTTTTCTTTCTAATGTCAGAGCATCCAGCAAGGAGAACAGTAGTGACATCACCAGATCTGAGGCCAAATCTTGTGAAACTAGTATTCGGAGGAAACAGTGCCTTAGATCTCACAATGCAGATATACAGCTATAGGGCTGTAGGCACAGGAATATTTAAAAATTCTCATATACCAGAAAGTGAATTGCTATTTTTTTAGAAGAACATTTAGGACAAAGGGTATTTTATCAGGGTACTGCTTAAACAAAATTAACACTTCTAAGTAATCCCTTTTAATATAGCAACTTTTTTGTTTTGAGTTTGAGACCACATTATTTATAATACCATGACAACATTAAGGCCTCATTCACACTGGACAATTTTTCAGCTGCTCCTTTCAGCTTTTTTTCAGCTGCCCTGCATGTTGGCCTATGTGTCTATGCACACATAGGCTTTTAGAGGAGTTTAGTGGCAGAAAAAAAAACCCACAGCGTAGACGCACGTTCAGCAGCAGCAGTAGCAGCGTTTGCCTAAGTGTGCCCAGCAGACGCACCTTTTGTCACGCTGCAAACACAACAAAATGCGCTGTAAAAAAAAACAAAAAACTTCGCACTCCACATGGGGTGTTTCGTCATGTGTAGGGCAACCCATTCCTGTGAATGGGCTGCGCTATGCGTGACAAGCAGAAACATTTAAACACACAAATGAAAAAAACATGAGGGAATGAGAATTCCCACTATGCTCAGGTATGAACCCTGTAAATGCCAGCTGCTACCATGTAGAAATACGTTTTCTGCAAATTAATTAGGAAGCCAATTTAAAAGAAAGAATAAATGAATGAATAAAAGAATGGAACCTACCTACTTAGCTGTGCAGGGTCCTTACTAAAAGGTGCCTGTGTTTGAAGGTCTAATTCTGCTTTACACTGGGTATACAATGTTCTGAATACTTCTATTAAAACATCTTCCAGAATTGCAGGACCTGAAAAAGTATGTACACAACTTTACATAAACGATCAACTTGTCATGAACATATACAGCGCTTAATATATCTAAATCTGCAACAATTATCAAAAAGGAGGAGACAGCTACAGTTATACAAAGGTCATTATCTACCTGCATATGAATTTAAACAATATTTACCATACACATTTTAAGTAGCCCAATAAACCTTATCTACACTCACTCAAAAAAACAAAAAAAAAGAAAAACACATAGTAACTGCTGGAATAAGTGCATCAAGGAAAAAAAAATAAAATAAAAAAAACTTAAACATGTTTCTGCCAAATAGTTTGCCGATTCGATCCTGCATGCCTATGACCAAATCCAAAAGACTACCATGTGAACAATAGGAATGATATAATTACCTAAACAAAGACATCCATGACCACTGTCAAAACATTTCTACCATTTTAGCCGTTTAATATAAGATGCCGTTTATAGAATATTAAGGGCCATAGTTGCAAAATATTCCTGGCACACACTCCAAATACTGTATGGGCCCTCCTAGTCTGGCACTATTAGCTTAGAACTGCTATAGTATGCGGTAGTATAAAACAGAAGGAAAATACCAAGTTCAGGTTTATCCAAAAGACTAATTAGGATCCGGAATGGTTTTAAATCTTGCATTAGTGAGTTTTCTCTGCTCGTTTCTTTTCCTTGTAAAATTCCCACCATAGCCTGGAATGAAAATAAAAATATTGTGTTCACATTTATACGGCTAATAGCAGTTACATTTTATAGGAGGAAAATATAAAGTTCAACAGTCCTAGCTGAATACTGGTATGAAAGTTATTAGGCTGTAACCAGAGGTGCCTGCTTGCAGTCATAACTCTTTTCTAAAGTGACCCCTAAATAAGATGCACATATTATTATGATTGACGTGATTCTCCATGGACTTCTCCCTCTTTTTCAATTGCATCCAGAGGTATTTGAAAAAGTGGGTGAATTTCCTGGAAACACGTCAAGCACACCCCCATCTCATGACATCCACCAGGCATTTTGACAGCTGTCTTCCTTGTGCACCCTCAGCCACCGCTAATATCCATACCTTGAGCTGGCTGGTGCCGTCAACCTTGGTCTCGGTTTGCTCAGTGAACACCGATCGCATGGTTCTCAGAGCTCCGTGAGAAGAAAGCTGGTGACTGTCAGGGAGTGGGAGCGGCTGGCTCAGGCTTTCAGCAGCTCGCTAAGAGGCTGAGCCAAGTGCCGATCCAGGGTTCTGGGTGGATCCTGACCATATGGTCCCGATCTTTCCTCAGCTTGGACCAGCTCTGCGACATCAGCCCGCTGTCTGCTGAAAATGGTTCACAGGAGTATCAAACGAACTGCACTCCTATGATCCACAGGAGAAGTACAGCCAAATAAGCTTTGGCTGTACTTCTCTTTTAAAGAACCACAATTCGATTAAAAAATAAAACATGCATAAATGTCAGACTATTTATATTTGTAATGGCTTTCAAGGTATTTACATACATTTAGAATGACTTCTTATTTACTGTAAGAAGTCGCTGTAATAAAATGTTTTTTTCTGGCAAGTGTTGTTTCCCATTTTCAGTAGGTTCTGGATTAAAGTATATCTATAGCCGTGGCCAAAAGTTTTGAGAATGACACAAATATTAATTTTCACAAAGTCTGCTGCTGCAGTGTTTTTAGATCTTCGTCAGATGTTACTATGGTATACTGAAGTACAATTACAAGCATTTCAAAAAGTGTCAAAGGTTTTTAGTGACAATTACATTAGGTTTACGCAAAGAGTCAATATTTACAGTGTTGACCCTTCTTTTTCAAGACCTCTGCAATTTGCCCTGGCCTGCTGTCAATCAACTTCTGGGCCACATCCTCACTGATGGCAGCCCATTCTTGCATAATTAATGCTTGTAGTTTGTCAGAATTTGTGGGGGTTTTTTGTTGACCTGCCACTTGAGGATTGACCACAAGTTCTCAACAGAATTAAGGTGTGCGGAGTTTCCTGGCCATGAACCCAAAATTTTGATGTTTTGTTCCCCAAGCCACTTAGGTATCACTTTTGCCTTATGGCAATGTGCTCCATTATGCTGGAAAAGGCATTGTTTGTCACCAAACTGTTCTTGGACAGTTAGGAGAAGTTGCTCTCGGAGGATGTTTTTGTACCATTCTTTATTCGCTGTGAGTGAGCCCACTCCCTTGGCTGAGAGGCAACCCCACACATGAATGGTCTCAGGATGCTTTACTGTTGGCATGACACAGGACTGATAGTAGCGCTCACCTTTTCTTCTCCGGATAAGGTTTTTTCCAGATACCCCAAACAATTGCAAAGGGATTCATCAGAGAAAATGTCCTAACCCCAGTCCTTAGCAATCCAAACCCCGTAACTTTTGCAGAATATCAGTCTGTCCCTGTTTTTCCTGGAGCGAATAGGCTTCTTTGCTGCCCTTCTTGACACCAGGCCATCCTCCAAAAGTCTTCTCCTCACTGTGCGTGTAGATGCACTCACACCTGCCTTCTGCCATTCCTGAACAAGCTCTGCACTGATGGTGCCCTGATCCGACAGCTGAATCAACTGTAGGAGACGGTCCCGGCACTTGCTGGACTTTCTTGGGCGATCTGAAGCCTTCTTCACAAATGCGGTGGAAATGTTTTTATGGGATTAAGTTAATTTTCATGGCAAAGAGGGACTTTGCAATTAATTGCAATTCATCTGATAACTCTTCGTAACATTTTGGAGTATATGCAAATTGCCCTCATAAAATCTGAGGCAGCAGACTTTGTGAAAATGAATATTTGTGTCACTCAAAACTTTTGGCCATGGCTGTACAGCCAAAACTTTTTATTTTTTTTATATTGGATAGAGTTAGGGAAGGTTAAAACTGGTGTCCGTTTTTTTTGTCTCATTGGTCTCAGACAGATTTCTCTTCACTTCCTGTCCTGTAAACGTAAAAGGAAGTGAGAGGATATCTGTAAGGCAGTTCCTCTTAGACAGCTGTCATGCAAAAAATATCCCCATTGGAAGATTTCCACTGACTGCAACAAATGTACTGTTCTTTTTCAAAACAAACAGGAGTGGTGGTGGTGGTGGGGGGGGGGAGTGGAATAGGAGCTCATAGAAGACATTATAAGGAGGCAGAAACAACTGAAAAATAGATTACAGGACAATTAAGTAGTAGATGTGCACAGATTATTATTTTGAGAAGAAGGATATTGTTCTGTGTCACTTTAACAGTTAATGGTATGTCTTTCATGTGATTCTCCCTAATGGCAAACTGTAATATTTTTGGGTATTTATTTTCTGTATGCATATGAAAGAGATTTTAATATAATGGATTTTATAGAAGCACAATGCAAATACTGTAAAAGCAGCACTGCTTATCATCAGCACAGAGGTATTTGCTGAAGTCTCACGATTCTTACATAACCGGATCTTTACTGAATAAAACCTGCACATACGGAGCCTGGCGGGGGCATTGCAAACTAACTGGCTTTCATACGTGAGCGCATGTCTTTGTAGTTTTGTAAATTCTCAGTGCGATTCTGAAGCCCAGTATTGTATGAGGTCAGACAAAAAAGCAATGCGTTTTGAAAACGGGCATTTTCAATCTCGTGAGGAAAACAATAGAGGTGATCAATTATGACAACTGCTACTACTATTAATTGGAAAAGTAAAGATGTACCCCATCACTTCTAGTGAAATTTAAAATGTCATGAAAGCTCCACAGAAAGAAGGATTTTACAAATAAAGCCATAATTTCAAACACAAACTAATCACTGAATGCACTCCACCCCTCTACCTCGCAACTATTTTTCAACAGATATATAGTTTTCAAATACAAATATAGGGCTTCCCTACCATCATCCATGTTACCCTTGACTTTTATTGTGATCACTTTATTTTAATGTATCGTTTTTTTTAGCAATAAAAGATACCTTTTTTATCTGCACCATGGGGAAGCTTTACTTTTCTTTTCACATAACATCCGGAAAGAAGTGAATGCTCAACCTCCATCATATGCAGTACATCACAGCTGGCAGAATCCTATCTGTACCCACCGGGAGCACTCATCTGATGACCCTGTGAGTTCCTGTGAAGTTTTACCTGGGAGTTTTGATGGTCCGGATATCGTTCCACACGCCCTGGGTGGCACAATGTCTTCATGACTCCATGTCGCTGACAGGGGAGTCCACTGGATCTGGTAAGAGTTTATACCTACCATTCTCTGATTTGATGCCGTTTTTGGTGGATGTGGTTCTCATGTACCGATCAACCAAGTCTTCTGCCAACGTTTGGAACATTCATAACTGCCAGTGACTTTTTCCATATGCACACTCATTTGGAGATTTACTCTTCACATTTTTTTTGCCTTATGGCTAATTGACTGTTTATCATTATTAGTTGTATTCACTACATCCGGTCGTAAGACTTGCGGTGTTTGTAACCATATTCTATCACCATTTTTTTGTCTTTCTATGCGCTACATTTTTCTTATTGATTTCAAATACACACCTGTACTAAAAGTTCCTTGGAGAAGGTATTGAAATAGTAGCAGGCATGTTCCTCAGGGTTGCTTTGCCTTGTACTCCTTGGTCCTATAATGGTGCCATTGTTGTCAAATCCTTAGATTAAAAAGTACACAAGATAAAATCAAAAAGTGCTCAACCAATTAAATGATAGGAATAAATACAGACAATCTCTGACAACTCACCAAAGTTGTATTTCCCATAATGACAGCGAAAAGAAAATGACATTGGACATTAAGGGAATGGCTTACCAACTCCATACTGAACACCTAAAGCTAATGGTGGTAACAGGATTTAATGGGAAATTTTGTTTTTTGTTTTTTAGAACCCATCTGTCCAAATAGTTGCCGCACTACAGACTTCCCATAAACACGATCATAAGTAATATTAAAGATCCATTTCATCAAATGCTGCTTGAATATTCACTTATGTTTTTAAAAATACAGCACAGCAATGAGGACATGTAAAGTACCATAGCAGCCAATCCTTGTTCCCATGATCAGAGAAGTCAGAATAATGAATGAATGCTGCTTGATTTTTATGGGTCTTTGCAGTTTCCACTTTTCCTTACTAGAGATGTGCTTGGGCATCCGTCAAACTCCTCTCCAATTGAACATCAAAACGCGCTTCCTTTTTTTAAACTCCAATCATTCCCTCCCAACAGATTGCCTCTTTGTTTACGTGAGCTGTGGGGCAGGAATGACCTGGCCGCAGTTCATTAATGTACAAGAGAAAAAAAAAAAAAGAGCACGTTCAGGGTTGGAGTTTTTTTTGGAGGACTCACAAGCGCACCTCTATTCCTTATTTAACAGAATACTGGAAACCGAAAATACTAACTGCTTGGCTGCCATGCTAATTAAATGATGTTAATACTGTCTGAGGCCTTGACACAGAACAAGTATGTACAATAGATTGCTTCTAATTTTAAAATACAGTGCAAATAAAAAGTCTACACATCCCTATTAAAATGTCAGGTTTCTGTGATGAAAAAAATGAGGCAAAGATAAATCATTTCAGATTTTTTTCCACCTTTAATGTGACCTATAAACTGTACAACTCAATTGAACAACAAACTGAAATCTTTTAGGTGGAGGGAAGTAAAAATAAAAAAATAACGTAATATGGTTGCATAGGTGTGCACACCCTTAAACTAATAAATAAATAAATAAATGTTGAAGCACCTTTTGATTTTATTACAACACTCAGTCTTTTTGGGTATGAGTCTATCAGCATGGCGCATCTTGACTTGGCAATATTTGCCCACTCTTCTTTGCAAAAATACTCCAAATCTGTCAGATTCCGAGGGCATCTCCTGTGTACAGCCCTCTTCAGATCACTCCACAGTTTTTCAAATCGGATTCAGGTCTGGGCTCTGGCTTTAAACTCCATCCAGTGAAGCCATTCCTTTGTTGATTTGGATGTGTGCTTTGGGTCTTTGTCATGCTGAAAAATGAAGTTCCTCTTCATGTTCAGCTTTTTAGCAGAAGCGTGAAGGTTTTGTGCCAATATTGACTGGTATTTGGAACGGTTCATAATTCCCTCTACCTTGACTAAGGCCCCTGTTCCAGCTGAAGAAAAACAGCCCCAAAGCATGATGCTGCCACCACCATGCTTCACTGTGGGTATGGTGTTCTTTTGGTGATGTGCAGTGTTGTTTTTGCACCAAACATATCCTTTGGAATTATGGCCAAAAAGTTCAACCTTGGTTTTATCAGACCATAACACATTTTCCCCACATGCTTTTGGGAGACATCAGATGTGTTTTTGCAAAATTTAGCTGGGCTTGAATGTTTTTCTTCATAAGAAAAAGCTTCCATATTGCCACTCTACCCCATAGCCAAGACATATGAATGGGATGGTGGAAAAGTAAAAATAAAAAACTCAGTCAGTACATACCTGCCATCATTTTGAAGTGCCTCTGATTAACCCCAAATAAATTTGGGGTTAATCAGAGGCACTTTAAAATGATGGCAGGTATGTACTGACTGAGTTTTTTATTTTTACTTTTCCCCCATCCCTCCCCCTCTCCAAAAAAAAAAATAAAAAAAATTAAAAAAAATCACTGTGTTTCAACTGAGTTGTACAGTTTATAGGTCACATTAAAAGGCGGAAAAAGTTCTGAAATTATTTATCTTTGTCTCATTTTTTTACATCACAGAAACCTGACATTTTAACAGGGGTATGTAGACTTTTTATATCCACTGTACATTATAGAAGGTTAGAGACTTAAAATAATGAAGTAGGACCCAGCCAATATGTAATAGTTGGTGTAATAAATGTTATATACATTTTGCATGTGAGCCCCATTAGAAGATATAAATTAAAACCTTATCAAATTATCAATAAAATACTTTAACTTTAAACATTTTATGTGTCTGTGTTTTCTTTCATTTATATTGCACCTTCCCATATTTCCATTAAGGTTGAGATGCCACTTGCCAGTTCATACTAATGTGTACTCTTTAAATGCAAAAACACAATAATAGGAATGGTCAGTTTATTTATTTTGCACTTTGAGCACCAAGTGAGCATTTTGTCCTCCTGAAGAAACTACAAAAGTGGTTAAACATGTCGGGTTAAACTGGTTGTGGGAATCATTACTTGAGATGTACAGTGGGGACGGAAAGTATTCAGGCCCCCTTAAATTTTTTACTCTTTGTTATATTGCAGCCATTTGCTAAAATCATTTAAGTTCATTTTTTTTCCTCATTAATGTACACACAGCACCCCATATTGACAGAAAAACACAGAATTGTTGACATTTTTGCAGATTTATTAAAAAAGAAAAACTGAAATATCACATGGTCCCAAGTATTCAGACCCTTTGCTCAGTATTTAGTAGAAGCACCCTTTTGATCTAATACAGCCATGAGTCTTTTTGGAAAAGATGCAACAAGTTTTTCACACCTGGATTTGGGGATCCTCTGCCATTCCTCCTTGCAGATCCTCTCCAGTTCTGTCAGGTTGGATGGTAAACATTGGTGGACAGCCATTTTTAGGTCTCTCCAGAAATGCTCAATTGGGTTTAAGGTAGGGCTCTGGCTGGGCCATTCAAGAACAGTCACAGAGTTGTTGTGAAGCCACTCCTTCGTTAATTTAGCTGTGTGCTTCGGGTCATTGTCTTGTTGGAAGGTAAGCCTTCGGCCCAGTCTGAGGTCCTGAGCACTCTGGAGAAGGTTTTCGTCCAGGATATCTCTGTACTTGGCCGCATTCATCTTTCCCTCGATTGCGACCAGTCGTCCTGTCCCTGCAGCTGAAAAACACCCCCACAGCATGATGCTGCCACCACCATGCTTCACTGTTGGGACTGTATTGGACAAGTGATGAGCAGTGCCTGATTTTCTCCACACATACAGCTTAGAATTAAGGCCAAAAAGTTCTATCTTGGTCTCATCAGACCAGAGAATCTTATTTCTCACCATCTTGGAGTTCTTCAGGTGTTTTTTAGCAAACTCCATATGGGCTTTCATGTGTCTTGCACTGAGGAGAGGCTCCTGTCGGGCCACTCTGCCATAAAGCCCCCCCGACTGGTGGAGGGCTGCAGTGATGGTTGACTTTCTTCAACTCTCTCCCATCTCCCGACTGCATCTCTGGAGCTCAGCCACAGTGATCTTTGGGTTCTTCTTTACCTCTCTCACCAAGGCTCTTCTCCCCCGATAGCTCAGTTTGGCCGGACGGCCAGCTCTAGGAAGGGTTCTGGTCATCTCAAACGTCTTCCATTTAATGATTATGGAGGCCACTGTGCTCTTAGGAACCTTAAGTGCAGTAGAAATTTTTTTGTAACCTTGGCCAGATCTGTGCCTTGCAACAATTCTGTCTGAGCTCTTCAGGCAGTTCCTTTGATCTCATGATTCTCATTTGCTCTGGCATGCACTGTGAGCTGTAAGGTCTTATATGGACAGGTGTGTGGCTTTCCTAATCAAGTCCAATCCGTATAATCAAACACAGCTGGACTCAAATGAATCTCAAGGATGATCAGAAGAAATGGACAGCACCTGAGTTAAATATATGAGTGTCACAGCAAAGGGTCTGACTATTAAGGACCATGTGATATTTCAGTTTTTCTTTTTTAATAAATCTGCAAAAATGTCAACAATTCTGTGTTTTTCTGTCAATATGGGGTGCTGTGTGTACATTTATGAGTAACAAAAATGAACTTAAATGATTTTAGCAAATGGCTGCAATATAACAAAGAGTGAAAAATTTAAGGGGGTCTGAATACTTTCTGTCCCCACTGTAGATGCCAACTTGAGGGAAAATGAATAAGAGTGATTTTGAGGACTATGGTATGTAGTAAGTAGCAGCAGAGTAGGCCTGAGAGGTAGAGTGCAATGATAAAGAATAGGAGAATATAGTAGTATCTATGAAAAAACTGTGATATATGTATCTGATTCAAATACTATATACTACTATCTATGAAAATAAATTGTGATATCTGCATCTGATTCAAATACAATATATTACTAATCTACTAGTAGCTATGAAGCTATGATAATTGTGATATCTGTATCTGATTCAAATACTATATGCAGATATGTACACAGATAAAGACTGAGGGATCTCTACACATACAAACCTCTAGACGTGAGGAGAAACAGTACAGTGATAAAAAGTAAGTCAGTAAAAGAAAAAAAAAAAATAGCACATGGATATCTCATCCTAAGGCTCAGTTTACACCTATGCAGCTGCGACAGTGACTGTGGGTTTTTGCATGTCTTTGCACTTCACATTTAGGGCAGCCTATTGATTTAAATTCTCCTTGTTAAAGAAATTTATTGGATTTTAAATCATATTACTGGAAACAAGAACGATGTTGGAAAGACAGGAAGTGGAGCTCATCATGATATGATTTGCCAGGTATCCTTAACTAGTAACAAGTGACAAGACGGTCTTGCAAAAACACAAAGATATTCAACAAAATAGGGATACATGCAGTAATATCAAAGGTATAAACGAGGTAAAATTGTCTGAGAATGGTTATGAGAGGTTTAGTCAGAGAGGAAGTAGTCTATGATGTAAACTTAGGAAGGAAGCCCCATAGTTAGATTGGAGAGAAAGAGAAGAGAGAGAGGGGAAGTCCACGGGGATAGTCCGGTCGTCAGCGATAGATTAGTTGGGGGCAGTGGGATGAGAAGGAGTGGAGTGGAGAAAGATCTGGGTGTTTTGGTAGATCATAAGCGCAATAATAGCATGCAATGCCAAGCTGCGGTTTCCAAAGCAAGCAAAGTCCTTTCTTGTATTAAGAGAGGTATTTGCCCCCTGAGAGAGAGAGATATCATTTTGCCCCTGTACAAATCATTAGTGAGACCTCATCTGGAATATGCAGTTCAGTTTTGGGCACCGGTTCTCAAAAAGGATATCAGGGAACTGGAGAAAGTGCAGAGAAGGGCAACCAAACCGATAAGAGGCATGGAGGAATTAAGCTATGTGGAAGGATTAGAGGAACTGAATTTATTCTCTCTTGAGAAGAGGAGATTAAGGGGGATATGATCAACATGTACAAATATGTAAGTGGTCCATATAGTGAACTTGGTGTTGAGTTATTCACTCTACGGTCAACACAGAGGACAAGAGGGTACTCTTTACGCCTAGAGGAAAAGAGATTTCGGCTCCAAATACGGAGAGGTTTCTTCACAGTAAGAGCTGTGAAAATGTGGAATAGACTCCATCCAGCCAGCTCAGAAGATTGCTTTAAGAAAGGCATGGATTCTTTCCTAAATGTACAAAATATAACTGGGTACTAACATTTATAGGTAAAGTTGAACCAGGGAAAATTCGATTGCCTCTCGGGGATCAGGAACAAATTTTTTCCCCTGCTGTAGCAAATTGGACCATGCTTTGCTGGGGTTTTTCAACTTCCTCTGGATCAACTGTATTTATAGGATTGGGTATATGGGACTGTAGGATATTATATATATTTATTTTTATGGTTGAACTAGATGGACTTGTGTCTTTTTTCAACCTAACTATGTAACCATGGCAGGAGGACGGACTGGTCAAAATATAGCAGTAATCATAGTGTGATCCAGGGTTTCCAGATCCAGTCGAACTGAGGGACCTGATCTCTTTCAATGGCCTCCATTTTGGCATGGATCTTGGTTTGATTTACTCTGTGCTTGGTTTCAGCTACAACTAAAGAAGGGGACTTCCACGCTTTAGCAACTGTTTGTTTCGCTGCTGTGAGTAGCTGGATAAAAAGCTTAAATTGGGTGCGTGATAGGGAGTCTGGTTTTACATTAAGAAGTGCTGTGATTGGGTCCGGTTGCAAAGCAACATTTTAGAAGCAAGGGCAAAAATATAATTCAAGAAAATTTGGACTATTGGGCAGGTCCACCATATATGTTTGTGTGCCCCTTGCTTCGAACAGCAACGAAAACAGAGGACCGAATAGGAGGGGACGAGAATTTGGCTATTCTAAAGGGCACTAAGTACCAACGTGTCAGTACTTTATAGTTGGTTCCAACTGCTAGGATATTGGGTGAGGATGATTAAGTTGCTGACCATATCCCAGACCAGTCTGCATTGTCAAGGGTGCATCCAAGGTCTTCTTCCCATTTCTCTGTGTATTGTGGTTTCTCCGAGTCTGGTTTGACTCTATTGATTTATATTCAAGTACATCACATTATGTTTCAGAAATCTTGGTCTTTTTATTTTTATTTTATTTTACACTAAAACAGAAGGATAGAATTTCTTCACGTTGCACCATAATGTGTGCTAAACTAAATGAGGAGGCGCAGACCATAGGTGTACATATACACATCAAAGCTGTACATATATCAATGAAAAAAATAGAATTTTGAATGGTCTGTACATTTAAACTTTTCAGACACTGTTTGAAGTTTGGAATTTTTTAAAGGGGCAGCAACAATATAATTGTTATTTATAATAACATTTTTTATTATTTTTATCATTATTTTTTACTTTTCAGATTTGTTTTTTTTTCCTGGGGTATATTTGAGGTTTTTTTTGTGTTTTCTGCTTTTTGGCCACAGTGTAATTTTGTCATATAAATGAGTAGGTGCTAACTTCAAAGATATCCTCAGAGAAATAAGAGGGTGGTTGGCAGCTGAAATGATAAACATCCACCCATAACCTTTATGTCATTTTCACTTTATATTGTAATTACTGTATCACCTACAGTGCCTAGCAATTTAGTGGACACTGTAAAATAAAATGTGTCTAATATTCACAGACTTGACTGCATACACTATATAGAATGGGTTTTAGTAACAGAAGGCAGTCCATGATACAAAATAAACCCCCCAAAAACATTATTTTGAAGTCTATATTAGCTTTCTGATCATTTTTACGCAGGTAAGGTTAGCTCAAATATAGGGCTATGTTTATAGAAAAGGTCAAATAAATAAGAGAAACATAAATGCTGCCATTGTATATTTTCTTGTGAAAATGCCAGCTACCTACCTGGCTGTCATGCTAATATTTTGGCTTCAATGTTTTCTGAGTCACTAAAGCATCCACATTAGGAGTTCTCACTTTATTGGGTACTAAAACCAAAGGATCAACATGATATTTGTGAAGCTAGAAAAGACAGCAACGGCAACCAACATATTTCTCTTATGATAGGTTCAAGAAGTTAATTTTTTGCTTCCTAATTGAATGCGGTGAGAAAACAATTTGCTGGAGCTTTGAACAAACTAGGTACATAATTGCTTTTCATGTTGGCTTAATAACTTTTCATAAGTCAGGCACCTGATGTACCCATGTATGAAGATTATCTAGTGAGAAAGCTTAATTTCACCATTTCCTACTGAAATAGAGCATGCATGGACCATCATTGGCTTTTCAATCTAAAAACAATCTGCACTGATACCATTTCGGAAGGATTATCATTCAGAGGCGACATTAGAACACATATTTGGCTCTCAAACAGCCTTTTCTATAATACCCACGCAATATGGAGTTTGCATGCTTCCCTACACCATCCACATTTGTCTGTCACTGTAGACTGTCAAATCAACTGCAGATTGGGCCGCCCACTACCAATAAGCTCTCCAGTAGCCTGATCTGCAAATTCTGAAATAAGGATCTTATCCATTTTAACAAAATAATTCTGTAATAGGAGATCCAAGAAATGACAGCATCTTCCTGGCACAATGCAAAAAAGTATATCACAAAAAACAAAAAACACATGGCATATTAATTAATATAATCAGTTATTTGGCTATAAGGCATTTCAAAATATAATGGAATGTTACCCCAAAAACTATGCAAAACACAGCACTGAACAAGCTTACCCAGGAGCCATGCATAAAGCCGCCGATTTAACGACATATCTCTGCGCAAGACCACACGCAGTGCTGCTGACAGGATCCGAATCATATCGGGACGGGTTGCCTAGGTAACCAAAAGAAAAAAAAAAAAAAGCCCAAATCACTGAAATATTTTAAGATCATACAGTGCTGTAAAAAAGTATGTGTCCCCTTACTGATTTTACATACTTTTTACTTACTTGTCACACCTAAATGATTCAAATCAAACAAATTTTAATACTACAGAAAGATAACCAGAGTAAATACAAATTGCAGTTTTTAAATGATGATTTTGTTTATTAAGGGAAAAAAGCTGTCCAAACCTGCTTGGTGAAAAAATAATTGCACCACTCCCCCTTTCTTCTAAATCATGAATGAACTGTGATTAACCACATATTTTGGAAAGCGGAGTTAAATTTCACTTGCCACACCCAGGCAGACCTCAAGAAATCACTTAAATAGAAGCTGTCTGACAAAGTGAAGCGCGCTCAAAGATCTCAAAAAGCAGCACACCATGCCTCGTTCTAATGAAATTCAAGAACAGATAAGAAAGTAATTGACATGCATCAGTCTGGAAAGGTTACAAAGCCATTTCTAATGGCCCGTACACACGATCCGAAAATCGGACGAAAAAATACCGCTTTCAACGCGATCATACGATAATCGGATCGTTGGTATAGAGCTTTCGAGAGCCAATCATGACAATTCATCCGATATTATTCGTCCGGACAAGCACGAAAATTTTCCTTGTACGATACCAGATCATACGATTTTCGTTTAGTCAGTACAGTTGTCTCCTGAAAATACAATACAAATACATTACAACACATAACATCACTTCCAATTTTTTTTTTCTGTCGTACGAGAATTTTCATGACTTTAGTAACCTATTCAATTCCTATTTGCGACTATTAAGCGAAAAAAGTCGTACGATATTCGGATTGTGTGTACGGGCCATAAGGCTTTGAGACTTCAGTGAACCACGGTGAGAGCCATTATCTACAAATGGAGAAAAAAACAGTGGTGAACTTTCCCAGGAGTATTTGTATTTACTCAGGTTACACTTTGTGTAATATTACATTTTTTTTGATGATCTGAATCAGTTAAGTGTGACAAATATGCAAAAAGATTAAAAAAAAATAACAGGGAGGGGGCAAATACTTTTTCACAGCAGTGTAGCTGTAAATATACCTGTATCCTAATACACTCCTAAACTATCACCAAATTTTAAATGAGTCCATTGTTAGTGTCATAACTCTTCAGCCACTATTTTGCTATTATATCACCGATAAGTACTAGGTCTAAAATGTTGTTTTCCTGCTTGTCTTAAAATGTACATTTACTTTAAAAATCTGCTTGAATAAATCCCTGACATATCAAAATATTTAGCAGCAATATATGGTTTTAAAAAAATCCAGCAGTAGAGATGAGCTTGGGCATTCTTTGAATACATCTTCAACCTGTATCAATAAAAAAATACTGGTAAATAAAAAACACACAGGAGTTTGGAGGATGCCCAAGCTCATATATCCAATAGTACCCTTTTTCATTCATGCATATAGCTCAGTGCTGCTGATCTCATGCAACACTCTGTAGCTATTGGAAAAACAATGATAAACCCAGAAACAGGGAATACAGGAATAAGGGTTAAGAACTGCTGCCTCCACAGATGCAATCGCCACCTAGGTGGAAAAAGCTGGGTGTAAGAGAAATGTAGAGTGTGGGTGTGGCGCTGTTCTGATTAGGAACCTAGGTGGGAATATTAAAGATGTGAAAATAATCCTATGACGTATATAATGACTCTATATTGTCATACTGAATATCCCTGTGAAAAGGGAGTCTCATACTAGAGGTGCCAAATTGTAACAAATGACTAAGTGCCCATAAACAAAATGAATAACAGATAAATGCATCAAAAGTGAAAATTTACCATACGTGAAATTGGTGTGATCCACTCTAGCATATGCTTTTGATTTTTCATGACTTTAGTAACCAATTCAATCCCTATTTGCGACTATTAAGCGAAAAAAGTCGTAAGATATTCGGATCGTGTGTACGGGCCATAAGGTTTTGAGACTTCAGTGAACCATGGTGAGAGCCATTAAACATTAGAGGATGGCACTGAACACACTTGTTTATTGAAATATCTAATTGTCAACAATATCCATAAGGACTATTCAGATTTACTATTAAGCACAAGTCAATAATTTGTCACAAGTGCACGTTATAAGGAACTTTTTGCAACACCATTGCCTATTTCAGCTGAAGCATTAACCTGGTTTTGCTTTCCATTCCCCCCCCCCCCCCCCCCATCCCCGTATGCATTCACTTATGTATGTTTTGGCTAGCATATGCTAGAGTGGATCACACCAATTTCACGTATGGTAAATGTTCACTTTTGATGCATTTATCTGTTATTATTCATTTTGTTTATGGGCACTTTTATTACAATTTGTCATTTGTTACAATTTGGCACCTCTAGTATGAGACTCCCTTTTCACAGGGATATTCAGTATGACAATATAGAGGCATCATATACGTCATAGGATTATTTTCACATCTTTAATATTCCCACCTAGGTTCTTAATCAGAACAGCGCCACACCCACACTCTACATTTCTCTTACTCTGTAGCTATTAATCTGTTTGCATGCACTCACTTCAGCAAAGTGATGCATGTCATTTCTTAGTATAGGTTTCCTGACAAGGATAAACAGTGAACCATGCCTGTGCAAAAATGTAGTTGCGCATTCACTCCTATTGCAAGAGCACGTGAAAGGGTGACAAAAACAGAACAACTGGGGGACAGAAACATGTGTTAACACCCTAGAACAGAGGTGTCTGAACAAGGATCTTCATGGTCAGATCACCAGATAATTTTGAACTTAATGTATCTGAAAATATGAAAAACAACCTTTTAAAACTACAATAACATGTTAAATCTTCTATGAGATTTTGTGTTAGGGTTTACATATACTTTAAAGAAGGAACTAACTGGTTTCCATGGGGTTAATTTACTAAAACTGGAGAATGCAAAATCTGGTGTAGATGTGCATGGTAGCCAATCAGCTTCTAACTTCATCTTGTTCTATTAAGCTTTGACAAAAATAAACTGGAAGCTGATTGGTTTCTGCGCAGAGCTGCAACAGATTTTGCACTCTCCAGTTTTAGTAAATCAATCCCTATGGCACACCGACTATAGTTTTTTCATAAACAGGACCAGTGGTATCCAACCTTTGCACTAGTTTTACATCACTAGGAACCTCTTAAGCCTCATACACACAATGAGAATATCGGACAAAATATACCGCTTTCTGGAGTGATCGTCCGATAATATTAGTATACAGCTTTAGAGAGCCGATAACGACGGTTCATTTGAAATTATCCGAAGGGACAAGCACAACATTTTTTCTCATAGGATAACAGAACAAATTATTTTCTTGTAATAAATGTAGTATTTGTACGGATAAAAAAATAGTGTGACCAAGACCACGTATGCTCGGGAAAAGAAAGAATACGTTACATTACAACACATTACATCACTTCCGAAGTTGTATTCTGTGTCATATGAGAATTTTTGTATCTTTAGTAACCTATTGGTTTTCAATATGAGACTAGCATGCAAAAAAAGGGAGGATCATTCGTCCAATATTCTTATCGTGTGTACGAGGGCTTTACTATACAGAGCCAATACATTTTTAGAAATTAATCAGAATTATGCACATGGAAAAAGACTGATAATATACTGCTGGAGTCAGTGCCAGATATATATAGAGGGGCTAAAGGGGAAACTGCCCTGGGCCCCTCTGACAAAAGGGGTCCTCCTGTATACAAAAATAATAAAAAACCTTATAAAAAGTTATTAAGTGTGTCTTGGGATGTAATATTTTGCTGGCCATCATCTGTAAAAGTATTTACTCTGAACTGGTATATTGTATCGTTTTTAAAAATGAATTTTGGCAGCTCAAGTGAACCACACATAGAGCACAATTACTGTGCATGTGTCTGTGACGTCAGAATGACATTGTGTCATGCATTTTAAAAATGTGCGACTGTCATTGAGAATATAAACCAACTCTGTGTATGAGGGGCCCCCAGAACCTGAAGTGTCCTGGGCCCCCCTAAGGCCCCTTTCACACTGCAGCGCCCGGCCGCTCGCGCTAAAGCACCACTCGTTTTTGCGGCGCTTTTGCGGGGCGGTTTTTACCTTAAAAACAAGGTAAAAAGTCACATTTTGCTGCGCTTTCAAAGCGCTTTTGAGGCGCTTTGTAAGCGCTGCCCGTTCATTGCAAATTGCAAGGCGTTTTGGAAGCGCTATTTATAGAGCTCCCAACCAGCCCCAAAAATGCTGCTTGCAGGACTTTTCATAACGTCCCACAAGCGCAACGCCCGTGTGAAAAGACACACTGCAATGAATGGGAGGCGGTTTTCAGAGGCTATTTCTAACGCTAAAGCGCCTGAAAACCATTGCAGTGTAAAAGGGGTCTATGGTCTAAATCCGGCCCTAGCTGGAATGCTTTACACAATCACCACAAAAAACAATGGGCTTTAGTGAAACATGTATAGTTTGTTCTACAAGGGAAAATGTCTACTAAGTGACATATGGCAGAAGGGGGTCGGTAATAAGATCAGAGAGATTTCCAACACAACAGATTTTTAAGATAGAAATGCTAATTGGAAGCAAACAGAATAATAACAGCAGAGCTTTCTAGACGTAACAGAGAGAAGCTCAAAAAGGACTAAAACAGCTTGGTGTTACCAGGGCACAAACGACAGAACACGTACGGTCATAATATGTGTGTACTGTATGACAGAACAAAACTTTAAGTGTGAGTAACAGAAATTACCGTATTTATTGGCGTATAACACGCACATTCATTTGGGGAGGGAAGTTTCAGGAAAAAAAACTTAAATTTTAAAAAAGGGACTTTGAAGCAAAATAAGGGTCAGTGCCATCTGCAGCCTCACCATTGCCATCAATGCAGCAGCCTCACCATTGCCATCAGTGACACCTGATCGATGCCCATCTGCAGCCCAGAGGGGACAGGGAGGAGGGCGGGACAAGGGCTGACAGATTACATACAGCGAGAATCTCCTATGATAGACAGAACAGTGGTCCAATGGCGGCCCAGGAGATGGGACTTCCTATTACAGAGGCCGCCAAGTAAACAGGAGATTCTCACTGTATGTAATCTGACGGTGCCCGTCCCGCCCCCCCTCCCTGTCCCCTCCGAGGCAGCTAAAATTGAAGTATTGGCGTATAAAGCGCACACGTTATTTGCACCCGATTTTCATGGTGAAAAAGTGAGTGTTATACGCCAATAAATACAGTAGTTACCACTATAGGACTGTATAGGATGAGAAGCTCCATTTTCTGGGGAGAGTAAAGAAGAAACACTTCACAAAGGGCCCACAACATGCTTTGCCCCTGGCAGGTTTCTACTGCTGCTTTAATATTGGACAATTGAAGATAGAGCCTATTTACCTACCAAATGGGCAGATTCTCAGCCTATTTGCTAATTTTATTGCTAAAATGTCAGTAATGCATTTGCATCACCCATGAAAATATTTGTAGTTTGTAATCATGCAAGAGAATATCTTGCTTGGCACCCCCTCCCGTCTTGATTTATGAGACCCACATGAACCAGTAAGATAAAATGTGAGACTGGAAAATTTCAAGAAGGCATCTAGCCAAAGTGAGTGCCTAACCATCTGGAATGTTATATAATTCTGTCAGCTGACATATTTAATCCATGAATCCCTAAAATGGCTCCAGAATTGAACTGAGTGACTCCTTTTTGATGCTTTAACATGTTAACCCCTGAAAGGAAGTTACAAGAAAATAGAAATAAACTGCATATGGTTTTCATATGGATGCCAAACTACAAATGTGAATGCACAATACCATATGGCATCATTTATGAAAGTCAAAGCAAAGCTGAAGTTTCTGTCCAACCAATCAGATATTAGCTCCTACGTAAAACAAAAACCATGACTAGAACAATGGAAGCAGTTCCACTTCTGCTGTTGTTCATAAATCAACTCAGCTAATTTATGTGGTTCTTTGGATTTCACCAAATATTTCTTAAGAGAGTGGTTTGGAATCAAACATTGACAATGGATAAAAAAAATTGCCTTTGTCACCAGTACCTGACTCATATGGAAGGGGAAGCAAAACAAGATGAGATCCAAAGTGCTCCTCTGAACCAGCACACTGGAGTCCTGCACAGATGTACTCACGGCTTCCACCTGAAACAGCAAAGGCAGCATTTTAATATATATATATATATATATATATATATATATATATATATATATATATATATATATATAATTATTATACAGGATTTATATAGTGCCAACAGTTTATGCATCACTTTACAATATAAAAAGGGAGACGATACAGTTATAATACAATAAAATACAGGAGGATTAAGAGGGCCCTGCTCAGAAGAGCTTACAATCTAATAGGGTGGGGCAGGTGGTACAAAAGGTTGTAACTGTGGGGAATGAGCTGATGGAAGTGGTAAAAGATTAGTTAGAGACGTGATAGGCTTCCCTGAAGAGATGAGTTTTCAGAGATCGCCTGAAGGTAGCAAGAGTAGGGGATAGCCGGACAGGTGGAGGTAGCGAGTTCCAGAGGATGGGAGAGGCTCTGGAGAAATCCTGGAGATGAGCATGAGAGGAGGAGACAAGAAAGCTTGAGAGTAGGAGGTCTTGAGAAGAGCGGAGAGGATGATTTGGGTGATATTTGGAGACAAGTTTGGTGATGTAGCTCAGGGCAGAGTTGTGAATGGCTTTGTATGTTGTGGTTAGTATTTTGAATTTAATTTGCTGGGCGATTGGGAGCCAGTGTAGGGATTGGAGGAGAGGGTTGGCAGAAACTGAGCAGTTGTAAGGTGGATAAGTCTGGCAGCAGCATTCATGATAGACTGAAGAGGGGATAGCCTATGGAGAGGTAGGCCAATGAGAAGGGAGTTGCAATAGTCAAGGCGAGAGATAACAAGGGAGTGAATGAGGAGCTTGGTGGTTTCATTTGTTAAAAAGGGGCGAATTTTAGAGATGTTACAGAGGTGAATTCTACAAACTTTTGACAACGATTGAATTTGAGGCTGAAATGACAAGTCAGAGCCTAGGATTACACCTAGTACCCTGGCGTGAGGGGAGGGACTGATGGTTGCATTGTTGATTTTGATGGAAAAGTCATGGAGGGGGGCACGGGCGGGGGGGGGGGAATATTAATAGCTCAGTTAGTAAGTTAGTAATGCGAGAGGAGACTGAAGGAGTGAGGTAAGGAGTAGATAGATAGATAGATAGATTTAGGTGCCATCAGCGTATAAGTGGTATTGGAAGCCGTGGGCGGTTTTCAAGTGACCAAGGAAGGAGGTGTAGATAGAGAAGAGAAGGGGTCCAAGAACAGAGCCTTGGGGGACTTGGAACACTCTTCTTGTCTGCCTTCTCCCCCCCCCCCCTCTGCTGCCACATTTGACATCTTTTTTTTTGGGGGGGGGGGGGGGGGGGAGTGGGTTCCTGACAGGTACACGCTAGAGCTGCACGATTCTGGCTAAAATGAGAATTACGATTTTTTTGCTTAGAGGATAGATCACGATTCTTTCACGATTCTCGCAATGTAACATCATCTTTCACATTAAAACAAAACTAATTATGCTAACTTTACTGTTTCGTTTTTTTTTTATTTATTGAAGTGTATTTTTTCCCAAGAAATTGCATTTTAAAGACCGCTGGGCAAATAAAGTGTGACATAAAATATTGCAGCAATTGCCATTTTATTCCCTAGGGTCTCTGCTAGAAAAAAAAAAAAAAAAAAAAAAAATTATATATATATATATATATATATATATATATATATATATATATATATATATATATATATATATATATATATATATATATATATATATATATATATATATATATATATATATATATATATATATATATAATATCTCTAATGTTTGGGGGTGCCAAGTAATTTTTTTTAGCAAAAAATATTGATTTTAACTTAAGAAAGAAGTGTCAGAAAAAGATTTAGACTTTGAGTGGTTAAACTTCCTGCATTTACAGTTGTTTAAAGCTTGGCAGATTGCCCAGGTTATTTGTTTACACAGAGAAGTTCTATCCCTTTGATCTAAGAAGGAAGTTAGATACAATGTTTCAAGTTCTAAACTTGGCAGACTGCCTGGATGTTTTCTTTTGACAGCTGAGTGAGCAGATAATCTCTCCACTTGTTTATATGAAAGAATCGGCAAACTCAGCAGGAGAGATCGTCAGGGGAGGTGAATCGAGATCATGATTTTTTAACGATTAATTGTGCAGCTCTAGTACACGCTCCCACTTACAGCTGAGTTCAATGCAGTGAAGAGAGCCAGAGGTTCAGCCCCCTCCTAGTCCTGCAGCCGACCCATTCACAGAGCGCAGCACGATTCGCACATGCACAGTAAGAAACCAGCTGTGAAGCTGCAAGGCTTCACTGCAGGTTTCCCTTAGCCGAAATGGTGTCGCCAGCACCCGAGAGCCGATTCAAGAATTGGTTCGGATGAGGACACAGCTGGATGCCTGGACAGGTAAGTGCTCAATAGCAAAAGTAAGCAGCTACTTTCACATGCCTTATTCTGCACCTAATCTCTGTGTAGAGGGGTCCATGGTTAGGGTAGGGCTTTACTTCCTCATGTCAGAGATTCCAGCAAAGAGAACAGTGAGCGGCACAATAGTGACATCAAGAAATCTCACTCCAAATCTACTGGCACTAGCAGTCACAGCAGACATACAGCTATGAGGCTTTCAGCCTAGGCCACCCTCACTTACCAGGAAGTACACTGCTGTTTTTCACAAGGAATTACAGAAAAAAAAGGTACATTTTGTCATGGAACTGCTTAGGCAAAATAACTTTTCATAATTTTCTCCAACATAACAAATTGTCACTTTTTGAGTTTAGTTCTACATTAAAGCTGAACTCCAGGAATTTAACCACTTTGATAAATTATATTGCTTGCCTTCTTCTGAAAACATGGCTTGCTTGGTTTTGTCTGTGTTCAATACTTCTGAATCACAGACCCGGAATAAACATGTTGTAAAGGTGTCAATATTCCTCTTTTCTTATTCTGGGTCAGTAACACAAAAGGAACTGGATCAATGAGAGCATGACAGCTAGGGAACTAGCAGTCTCAAAAGGAGAGGTAAGCAATGACAGCCAAAATAATTATTTTGTAACAGTTGTACTTTAATATATCTATTTATTTGTCACATCTGTTATTATAGTCAATTTTCGAACACAAGACAACACAAGTATGTGGGTGTCAAGTGAGGTACATGAGGCACTGTCACCTTGGCCATGCAGCATAAAGTGACAACATCTCTCCCCCCTCGCCCTGACCCTATAAAACTTAGCTTACCAGCGATCCGCTGCCACTCCCTTTTTCTCAACAGCTGTCTACCCTACCCAACACTTCTGGGAATGAAGAAGCATGTGACTGTGCTTGGGTCTAAAAGACAAATGTTGGGCCCAAGTACTGTCAATAATTGACCAGGAGAGTAACACCATCACCCCCTAAAAAAAAAAAAAAAAAAAAAAAAAAAAAAAAAAAAAAAAAAGGTAATAGAATTTTTTAATACAACAGTACCATTAATTCAATGTCGCTGCCTATGATGTACAGCTGGTCTTCCATTGACAGTTTCCGATTCAAGTGTGATAAGACATAGGTGATGCCAGGAAGGCGCACAGCGGGGCTGGTGAGGAGACTGCCCCACAGGGCACTGTAGAAAGCAGACTGCTCCACGGCTGAGGCCACTTTCTCCAAGAGGGTGTTTGTTCTGAAAAAGGAACGTGTACGTTACCCAAAAAAAGCATAAATTATATATACATAGATATATAATCAAAAAGAGATACTCTACGCTTGTAAGCAGAGTAATATTTTCCTTTATCTACTGCTATCTTGATTTTATGTATTTAAATTGCTAGGGACATTCTTATTTCCAGCTCTCTACAGTTCAACTTTACTGACTGACATAAGCAGCGCCTCCCTAGGTTTGCATTTACCAATATGGCAGCTGCTCCAGTAGAGTCTGGTGTTCCAAATACATGAAAGTCGTGATTTCACCATTAGATTTAAAATGCCAGTAATGTATAACGTAGCAACAAAAAAGTCTGGATCTGACTACAGATAAACCTGAATTTTTACCTATAAAAAGTTAAAGTGTCACTAAACTACATCATAAAAACTATCAATAATTGGTGTATTACATGATGCTCATACTTGCTCAGTCACTATGAGATTCGTTCTCTATATTCTGAAAAGAAAACTGGCTGATCCTGCTGCTCTCTATCTCTAACTTCTGTCCATGTCCCCAATTCAGCTAGGGATTTTGTGGCTTTGGTGGCAACTCTGCACATGCTCAGTTTTCAGTGAGTTTCTATGCTGAGTCTCCCCCCCCCGCCCCCCTCCATCACATCTAAGCAGCCCATACAGTGTTAAATGACAGACCACGCCCTCCCAGCTAAACACAATGGGGGCAGGATATTACATGTAGATTAATGGAGGCTTCACCTCCCTCTTATACTAAGACACAGGCTGGAGGGGCATGACACAACCAGTGACTGGCAGAAATTCACCCACACCATGCTATTGCCAAAAAATAATAGATATTTGATTTCAAATATATATTTGCATGACAATTTGAAACAGTTTTGATATTAAATTATATATTTTTACTCTGTACTCCAAAGGCTTTTTTATTTTATTTTAAATCATGTGACCAGCAGCAGAGGACTAGAGGCTCCTCCGGCTTATGTTTTCCTGCAGATAGGCTGGAAATTATCTGGGTGATGTGACAGCTGAATATTAATTAGGAAAAGGTACTATGTCTTTTTTAATTAAAATAATTACAGTGCCATCATTCACATACAGAAAGAGAAGGGACAATGCAAATTAAACACTGTATGTTTAAAGTATGACTTTAAACCCATTATAACACAAAAAAGGTAGTGGGCTCTTTTCTGTAATCACTTACCTGTCATAGTATTCAGAGCCCTCTTCCAAGCCAGGCAGAATACCAGTGAGCAGTCCTTGTAGGCCTGGCTTTAAGGTCTTGCCCAGAGGTAGATAGTACATCTCATACAAACTAAGTAATACTGGTTTCACAGACATTGCAGCATTTGTAAGCAGAGGGAAAAGGCCAGCGCTAAAAATACAATAAAAGAAGAGAAAATTAAGGACAATGCCTAGAAAAATAATTATTAACATACTCCAAAAAGGTACTTAAACCATATACTTGTTTTATAGCAATAAATTAAAGGTCACAGGTTTAGCTCTTTTACTTACCTGTACAGAAAGAGATCTTTGGCGAGGCGCTTTGGTCCAATAATTTTGAAAATTATTTCGTAAGTTTCCAGCGCTTTCCTGTGAACTCCACCTGGCAACGCTGGATGGAGACATTGTGCCAGTCGTTTCCCTATTGTTAACTTTCTAGGGACTACTTGATATTTCGCATTGTTCTGTAACACCTATAAAAAATAACAGCATGTCAGTATTTGTAAGGTCACATTTGATTACTACCTAAAGTTTTCCTTTGGTTGTTGTAATTGCCTAGCTTGTCAGTTCCGTTTTCAGTTGTCAAAGACTGCCAGGGTCTTCTAATACATTAGCAACACGCACACACATTATATTTTAGATACACACATGTACATTAAATAAATTATATATATACATATACATACACATACATACACATATACAGTACATATACACACACACACACACACATCAGCCATAAAAGTATGACCACTGACAGGTAGAGTAAAAAACATTGATTATCTTGTTACAATGGCATCTAAAAGTAGGTATGATATATTAGGAAGCAAGTGAACATGTTGTCCCTGAAGTTGATGTGTTGAAAGAAGAAAAAATTTAAGGATTTGAGCGACTTTGACAAAGGCCAAATTGGAATGTCTAGACAACTGGGTCAGATCAACAGCTCTCGTGGGATGTCCTGGTTTGCAGTGGTCAGGACCGACCAAAATCTGTGAAAGGAAGGAAAATTGGCCAACTGGCAACAGGGTTATGGCTGGATGGCTGGCGAAGGCTCACCAATGCACATGCAGAGATAAGACTGGACTGTGTAATCTGATGCAGGGCAGCCATCAGAAATTGTGGGGCCCCTTATTTGGCTTTAGGCCAGCTCATGACGGAGCAGCCTGCCGACATACACATACAGGAGCATCCACGAAGCTCCTCTGCACCCGCCTCTGCCTTCTCACATCCCTGCCAGTCGGCCGGGCCAGTCCAGAGGCTGGTGCCCCTTACAAGTGTATGGGCTGTACCCCCCTGATGGCGGCCCTGATCTGATGCAATGAGGAGCTACTGTAGCTCAAACTGCAGAAAAAAAGTTATGCTGGTTCAGATAAAAAGGTGTCAGAACACGCAGCCCATTACAATTTGTTGTGTATGGGGCTGTGTAGCCACAGACTTCTCAGGGTGCCCATGCTGATCCATGTCCACACCCAAAAGCGCCTACAATGCCCTGGTCTAACGAATCAAGTTTTCTTTTACATCACGTGGATGGCCAGGTGCGTGTGTGTCACTTGCCTAGGGAAGAGATGGTGCCAGGATGCAATATGGGGAAGATGCTATGGGCAATCCTCTGCTGGGAAATCTTGGGTCCTGCCATGCGTGCCTTGCCGGGTCAGGGCTGTTCTGGCAGCAAAGGCAGGAACCTACTCAATATTATGTGGGTGGTCATATTGTTATGGCTGATCTTTGTGTACTTTCATACAGTACACATACAATATATCCATAGCTCCACTGCTATACTGCATACTATATACACAATCAACATGTACATACACTCACTAAAGCCTGTTCTGTGTGTTTCTTACATTAAAGAAAATAGCTGGAGTGCGGCCATCTAGGCATTTCTTCATAGCAAATAAAATAGCCAGTCCATGATTTTCCATGCAGCAATTGGCTTGTAGAACCTGTCATTATCTATGTATGACTGGATATTACATATCCCATATAAATTCTAACCGCTGGCAGGTTGTATAGCTCATTTTCTGCAGCAGAAATGAAGGACCAATACTGGTTCCACCCATTTACTGTACTAGTAAATACGAGGCAGAAATGAGTATGTCTACAGCATGCATTCGAGTGTGACTGTGTGTTAGACCCCTTTCACACTGGGGCATTTTTCAGACGCTTTTCAGGCGCTTTTGCGTTAAAAAAAGCACCTGTATAGCGCCTGAAAGAAGCCTCATCTGCAATCCCAATGTGAAACACCGAGCCCTTTCACACTGCCAACGCCTGAAAAATGCTAGTAAAGCGCCGCTTAAGACCCTTTTCACACTGGGGCGTTTTTCAGGCGTTTTTCGGGCGTTGGCAGTGTGAAAGGGCTCGGGCCATTAGCACACCCAGCCCGGTGGCAAAAACACGAAAGCGCTGCAAAGAAGCTGCTTGCAGGACTTTTTTTGACGCCCTGCCAGCGCAGTGCCCCAGTGTGAAAGCACTCGGGCTTTTACATTGGGATTGCAGAGGAGGCTTCTTTCAGGCGCTTTTTTTAATGCTAAAGCGCCTGAAAAAAGCCCCAGTGTGAAAGGAGTCTCAGTGTGAAAGCACTCGGGCTTTCACATTGGGATTGCAGATGAGGCTTCTTTCAGGCGCTTTACAGGCGCTTTTTTTAACGCAAAAGCGCCTGAAAAACGCCTGAGTGTGAAAGGGGTCTTACTGTGTATATTTGTACATGTGAGCTGTATTGAATTTCTGACAGACATATCGTTTGCTGTTGAGGCCTAATAATTTTAGCCTTATCTGACCATAACAAGCAACAACAGCAAAAATAAACACACAGTGGTTGAAGGAGAAAAAGGTGAATGTCCTTGCATGGCCTAGTCACAGCCCAGACTTAAACCCCATTGAAAATCTGTGGAATGACTTGAAGATTGCAGTCCACAAACGGTCACCATCAAATTTAACTGAACTTGAGCAGTTCTGCAAAGAAGAGTGGGCAAATATTGCAAAGTCTAGATGTGCAAAGTTAGTAGAGACATATCCCAAATGACTAAAGGCTGTAATTAAAGCAAAAAGTGGTTCAACACAATACTGACATAGGGGGGGGGGGGGGGGGGGTGGTGATCCTTTTTTCCAACTCAGTGATTCGGTTTTCTTTTTTCTGGCATGTTGGTGTCCTATCTTTCACTTAGATGTTATAATATGCATTAGTAAATACAGCTGGATAAAACAAAAACGGTGTCTGTCTTCATTTTCAGGCTGCAAAGCAACACAATTTGATTATTTTAAAAGTATCTTTTTATACCCACTGTATGTAAGGGTTTACAATACTTAAAGTGGTTCTAAATGCAGAAGTTTTCTTACTTTAATGCATTCTCTGCATTAAGGTAAAAAAACCTTTGATGTTCATCTCCACTCCCAGCTCCCTTTATACTTAGCGGAGCCCCATCTTGATCCAGCGCTGTGCTCAAGAGCAATCGGCTCTCTCCTCACTGCCCATGGAGGCAGCAGCGGGAGCCATTGGCTCCTGCTACTGTCAATCCCAGCCTGCGAGGAGGGAGCAGGGTTGAGCTGCACTGTTTGTGTCAATGGACGCACAAAGCGTGGCTCAGGATCAGGTGCGCATGAGTGCCCTCCTAGCTAGTGATTTGCTATGGGGGGGGGCACTCCAAAATCAGAAGGGGAGAGGAGCCAAGATTTTTTTTTTTTTAGGGGGGGGGGTGCAGAAGAGGAGGATCAGCGCTGCTCTCTGCAAAATTATTGCACAGACTAGGCAAGTAAGACGTGTGTTATTTTAAGAAAAAAAAAATTCTACTTTACAATAAAAAAACAAAACAAAAAAACACCCGTGTCAAAAACAGCCAAACAGATTTTTGTTACACATACAATTAGATGATTGAAGTCAGGAAGGCTTCAATTAAGTTTAGTGAAAATCTACTTTGCAAAGTGAAAATTGGCTTTGCTAAATGAACACCATATCCTTCAGTAAATAATTCCCAATTTCTCCAAGCGTTGTAGTGAATAATAAATGGCTGATTAGCACAGCACAAGTCAAGGTATTATGTATAGTTATCTAAGGCATGTCTGCATTTATGCAGTATGCAAAAATAAAGTTATAGAAAATAAACATTTAAATTCATTGAAGAGGTTTATGCTCGGCTTGTCTCTCTCCCCTATTACAATGTTACATTAACTCATTCACCTCCAGATCTGGCATCTTTTCAGACAAAAAACAAAAACCTTATGCTATATTAGGCTGAAAACCTGACTAGAGTTATTTTAATGATGTAGAGTACAGGTTCGCCCATGGGAAGAAGCTGATCGATAGAACTGATGACTTTGCATTGTTCCAAATAAAGGGCAGGCTGTGGAAAATTAAACCTGTGGGAGTCTGAACGGGTGCTAGACATAATAAAAAGCCAAAAGCCAAGTAAACAGATCTATAAAAATCCTACATGTATATATGAAATATATTAAAACCTGTCTGATTTAAATAACATTTTGATGTGGGTTAAAATACATCAGTCCCCTGACAACATACCAAGGCCTATGCAGTTCTGCAACATTTCACATAAAACCATCACTAAGAAAGAAGTGATTAAAGTGGACCTTCACTTCAACGATACCCTTTATCCAAGTGGAATCCCCCCACCTCCGCAATAAAAAAAAATGGCGATTTTTTTTTTAAATGTTCTGCCAGCCCCCCCCCCCCCCCCCAATCTCTATTCTTAGCTAGGCCCCACCACATCTGAAGTATGCTGGGATGCTCACGTCACTTCAGGTTCAAGACACAAGCTGGAGGAGGGTGCACTTACAGTGGGGAGAACTATTTGATCCCCTGCAGATTTTGTAAGTTTGCCCACTTCCAAAAAAATGAAGGATCTATAATTTTTATCATAGGTGTATTTTAAAATGATAGAGACAGAATATTAACCAAAAAAAAAAAAAAAAACACATGACACAAATGTTATTGAATTGCAGTTCAGTGAGTAAAAGAAGTATTTGATCCTCTACCAACCAACAATAATTCTGGCTCCCACAGACTGGCTACAGTATGTGCTCATGTAGTACACAGATAAGTCCTGTCAATTTAAGAAGGTGCTCCTAATGACAACTCATTATGTGTATAAAAGACACCTCTCCACAGAATCTCTTTCTTCTGTTCAAACCTCTCGATCATGGGCAAGACCAAAGAGCTGTCAAAGGACGTCAGGGACAAGATTGTAGACCTGCACAAGGCTGGAATGGGCTACAAGACCACCAGCAAGAAGCTTGGTGAGGAGAAAACTGTGGGAGCGATTATTCGCGAATGGAAGAAATACAAAATAACCATCAATCGTCCTTGGTCTGAAGCTTGAGGCAAGATTTTGCCTCATGGATGATCATAAGAAAAGTGAGGGATCAGCCCAGAACTACACAGGAGGAGCTTGTGAAAGATCTCAAGACAGTTGGGATCACAGTCACCAAACAAACTATTGGTAACACACAATACACCACCATGGATTGAAATCCTGCAGCTCCTGCAAGGTCCCCCTCCCCAAGAAGGCACATCTACAGGCCCAACTGAAGTTTGCCAATGAACATCTTCTAAATGATTCAGTGAAGGATTAGGAGAAAGTGCTGTGGTCAGATGAGACCAAAATTTAGCTCTTTGGCATTGAATCGACATGCCATGTTTGGAAGAAGAAACATGCTGAGTATGACCCTAAGAACATTCCTACAGTCAAGCATGGGAGGTAGAAACCTTATGCTTTGGGGCTGTTTCTCTGCTAAAGATACAGGCTGACTATGTATCGATAAAATCTTGAATGAGAACCTTCTTCCCTCAGCCAGAACACTGAAGACGGGTCTTCCAGCATGACAATGACCCAAAACATACCGCCAAGGCAACAAGGGAGTGGTTCCAGAAAAAGCACATTAAGGTCATTGAGTGGTCTAGCCAGTCCCCAGACCTTACTCCTATAGAAAATTTGTGGAGGGAGCTGAAACTATAAGTTGTCAAGTGGCAGCCAAGAAATCTTAGGGATTTAGAAACGATCTGTAAAGAAGAGTGGACCAAAATTCCTCCTGAGATGTGTGCAAACCTGGTAACCAACTACAAGAAATGCCTTACCTCTGTCTTACCTCTGTGCTTGCCAATAATGGTTTCTCCACCATGTACCAAGTCATGGTTTGTTTGGGGATTAAATACTTATTTTACTCACTGAACTGGAATTTAATTTATAAAATGTGTATGATGTGTTTATTCTGGATTTTTAGTTGATATTCTGTCTCTATCATTTAAAATACACCTATGCTAAAATTTATAGACCCTTAATTTCTTTGTAAGTGGGCAAACCTACTAAATCTGCAGGGGATCAAGTAACTATTTTCCCAACTGTAAGAGGGGAGGGGAACTGAAGACACATCATTGGAGAGCCGGCTGTCTGAACCAGGAAGAGTCCACCAGTTCCCGATGATGTCACAAAGGAAGATGATAGCTGCAGATGGCGGATCACAGCTGCACAATGCTAGATTCTCTCTAGGCAGGTAAGTATGTTTTTTTTAGGAACAATCCAGCTTAAAAAGGAATTACAAAACGTTGTACCAACTTCAGCCCAAAAATGTTTTTTAATATCAGTGAAGTCCCAAACATGGATCACTCTGCATGCTGTCCACTTGATGTACTGCACAGGTTAGAATATGTATGTATTTAAAGAATATTTAACTATTCAAGTAGTAAGCTTAGTAGTTGCCAACATCCCTACACATACATCTACAAAGAGGCTCTGTCACTGTAAGTATTTAGGAAAAGGGGACCCGGAAGTCTTATTGGTGGTTAATGTATCTAGAATTTCTCCAGATTCTGTGGTTCTGTATCGGAACGGTCAATCCTGGGTCCAGGTTTTGCTAGACGCCTGCAGCCTGGCTCATTACACAGGTATGCAGGGTCATTATATAATTAGGTCTGAGCATTGCTCAGGGCTCCCATTTTGGAGATAGCTTCCAGTTTGGAGACATTTTCCAGTGTGGGAGACGGAAGGTCTCATGCGGGGTCAGAGGGCCCAGCCAAAAGCCACGAGACAGTAGGTCTTGGTTTCAGCAGTTAAGTCAGCTCCTATAAGGGGTGTCAGAAGAACCCCTATCCTTAGGCTGGAGGTGGGCCATGCAGCAGGGCACTGCGACTGAAGGCTAGAGAGCCAAGTGGTCTGAGAAAGCTGAATTACACAGTTAAAGGACTGGTAGGAGGAGCAGCAGTACTGCCAACACGTAAGCCAGGTGGCTTGGTATTTTCGTTAATTCATGTTATCTGGAAGAAACCCCTACTTGGGCAACTTTTCCTTTATTAAATAAAAGTGGGCTGTCACGCCCTAAAACTACAGTGTGGACTGGTGCAACTCTAAATGCACCTGCTACTTGAGTTTAATCACCCCAATCTCACACCTCATAATGGGACTTTAGCGACAACAAAAACAGGAAGCTATAGCATTTTAGACCATAATGTATAAAAATATACTGTAGAAATGTAGTTAAAAAAAAAAAAAAAAGTATAAAAAAAGGTTAAAGTGGAGTTCCACCCACTTTTACAACTCTTCAGCATCCCTCACTAAACTGTGCACTGTAAACGAATTGGATATTTTTACATTTTTTTTCTCAGCACCTACTGTATATCTACTGTATTCATTTTTCACTTCCTCCTCCCTGGCTGTGGCCCATCGCATCATTTCTTGTTTGCAATGCCTTCTGGGAAGGGGCAACTTCCTCTGACACTGCCGTTTCTATGGAAACCTGACCTGAAACCTATTACCCTGCTTGTGCTGCACTGATCATGTGCGAGATCTGCAAGGATGAGATCCAGGAAGAAATACAGTCTGGCTTCTGATGCCCACACTTAAGATGGCCACGGCCTGCTGTAAGTTTATAAAATAACAAACTACTGCTATAAACTAACAAAACAGACCTTTGTTTACAGACTAACTTTACTAGAATACATTAAGCTTGTGTATTATAGGGTTATTTTTATTTAAAAAGTATAATTTCGGCCAGAACACCACTTTAAGATGTATATAAAGAAAAGGACTTACAATTACCTAGTAAAGGGAATATATATTGTCCGATCTTTAATGGGCTGCCGGCAATAGTGCATCAAAGCACTGTTAAAAATATGAATTACCAGATGCTCTGCAATGAGTATCCCAAGCGCCTAAAAGAAAAGACACAACCGGATAGCCATGAGTGCCATATAGCTAATGCAGAGCGTCCCACAGGTTTGACGAAACAAATCAGCGTTGCAGACCTGCCCAATTATAAAAATATGGCCCAGCATTCAGCTGGAGTAATTTGCAGCAAGTGCATAGCCTACCAAACCCCCAGGTTTATAAAGCCATGGGCAGTGTAGATTGGAGAAGAGTGGAGGGGTGACGCCAGTCAGTGGCGGTGAGCTATCCCCTCAGCTGGTACTGGCTACACAGGCAATCGCGGCCCCCTTGCCAGGTGACGGCCCGCCTATTAGTGGCGGGATGACGTCACGCATTGCTTGGATGGACTACTGGCGGCAGCCCATTAAAGATTGGACAATACAGTATATATTCCCTTTAGTAGGGAATTGTAAGGCACTTTCTTTATATACATCTTATACTTTTTTCTTACCATACCCCACAAAAAAATTAAATTACATTGCATATTGGTGATTTTTTTGATGGTTTCTGTGCTACACATATGCCTGGCTGACCCCAGTTTCTCACAGAATTAGGGCTTTGCTCCGCCGACCCCTGGTGGTATTTCTGAGGATGAGAGTTATTACCTTGGATTTTACTTGATTTTAACTTACGCCAATTATGATGTGGCTATGTGATATAAAAGTAGCTTTTACTTGGTGTAACATGTGTATTATACAATATGATGTAATGAATATAAGTGTTAAGCTGTTTCTAATGATCTGTTCTCATGATAGAATTTATGTTTCTCCATGACATACAGCCCTGAAGAAGGAAAATAAATCACATTTCGAAATGTGTTGGAAGTTCACCATTTTATTGTTATGTATTGTGCAATAAATATAGTAGAGCGAAAATTAAACCTAGGTGGTTAAACCGTAATGTGAGTAGCCTCATCAAAGAAAAAAGTATGGCCTTTAAAAAATATAAAAGGAATGGGTCATCACCAGCATTCCTGCACTACAAGGAATGCAATAAGAAATGTAAAATCGCAATCAGGGTGGCAAAAAAGATTACGAGAGACACCATCGGAGCACATTGCACACTTAAAAGAGCAGGATGAAAGGATGGTTACAGATGACACAAAGAAGGCAACTGTACTAAATGCCTTCTTCTCCACAGTTTTTACGCAGGAAAAAGAAGGGTTTTCTCGACAGCTACTGCAGTGTAAGTGACACAACACGTGACATACCCACGTGGCTAACAGAGGCCGGAGTCAACTAAACACTTTATAAACTTAACACAAATAAATCACCAGGACCAGATGGCTTACACCCACGAGTCCTCAGAGAACTCAGTCAAGTTATAGCCAGGCCGTTGTTCCTAATCTTTGTGGACAGCATACTGACAGGATTGGTACCAGCTGATTGGAGAAAAGCCAACGTGGTACCAATATTAAAAAAAGGGCAAAGACATATACCTGGGAATTATAGGCCAGTCAGCCTAACATCAATAGTGGGTAAATTATTGGAGGGGATGATTAGGGATTATATCCAAAGTTTATTGAGAAGAAGAATATCATTAGTGGGAATCAGCATGGGTTTATGGGAGGGCGTTCCTGCCAGACCAATCTGCTAACATTCTATGAGGAAGTAAACAGCAATCATGATAGCGATTTACAAAGATCTCAATGGGGATCCCAGCATAGGAAATAAACTATTCAGTCCTAGGGAGTGTAAAAGGACACAGGGGCCACAAAATGAGACTGGAGGAGAAGCGGTTTAACCTCAAACTGCGTAGGGGGTTCTTCACTGTTAGGGCAATAAGGATGTGGAACTCTCTCCCACAATTGGTGGTGGATGCAGGGAGTATGAATATCTTTAAAAGACTCTTAGATGTACATCTTAAAAAACTACAACATAGAGGGATATGGGAAGTCATTATAGACAATGATACACATGCACCTAAACAGGTTGAACTGGATGAACTATTGTCTTTTTTCAGCCTTACCGACTATGTAGCTATGTAATTGGTGTTTAAATTCTGTGGGAATATTGTACTACATCTCTATGGAATACACATATGCTAAAATAGCTGGTACACTTTCCTGGATGTTTTTATAATTTTTACCATTAAACATTGAATATTTTTATACATTATGGTCTAAAAATGCTATAACTTCCCCTTTTTGTTGCCGATAAAATCCCATTATGAGGGTTCTTTGTTAAAGAATATTTAGGGCAGTTTAGACAGGGTATATCTTAATGCTTGGAAAACATTTACACACAATCAGGAAGTGCAGGCAATAGGACTACAATCATCAGCGTTGGTGTCTTCGGGCATTTTTATGTTTTTATTTTTTTCTGCGTTTCTAAACAAATTTTAAATCTTGAACAATTTGGTTTTAGCCCATGGAAAGCTAGCAAGTAGGTTAGGTTACTGAGGAGATGGTTGTTAGATGTGAAATAAAAATAAAATGCACATTACGTGTAGTTTTTAAGCACTCCAATTGAAGTCTATCCAGGCCAAAAATGTGTGATCATGCCCCAAAGAAGATCTTGTACTTTTTCTGAGCATTGAGTGTCAGCACATCATTCAGATGTGAACAAGCACACTGGTATACCATGGAAATCTGAGTGTCGAGCATTGAAGTGCTTTTGGAAATACGTTTCAAATGGCTCAGGCATGAATGGGGGGCTAAATGTCCAGGCACAGGTAAAGTGATTTGTTTACAGCTTAGCTCAAAGGTTAAGTTTGGTTATTTTTTTAGCTGCAATTACAAAACTGCTACAAATATGCCTAGGAATAGCTATAAATTCTGTGTTCAGGTGAAGAAGTCTTATGTGCATGCACAAAAGCATCAGGGTTTACCCAAATACCGCTGCATAGCCATGCACCAGCGGCTGCTTGGCTACATAAAAAATGTTTGAATTTTATACTAGACATATTTTTAAAGCCATACATCTTTACGAAAAACTGTAAACTACAAAAAACTGCCTATTCAGATAAGGGGTGCCTGTAGATAAAAACAAACTGTGCAGCTTTGGCCGAAGTTGAATAATGCCTTTGCTATAAGTGTAGGCCATTTATGTAGCTCCTGAGGCCTGACGCTTCACTGTTTACCTCCACTATCACAGAAGCGAGCTCTCAAACGCTGAGCTCAGAGCTACTGCGTCACGTAAAGTGCACGTGAGGAGGTTGGAATCAAAGAAAGAGCTCGCTCCTGTGATGGTGGCGGTGAATAGTAAAAGCTAGGAGGCTCATAATGTCCTAGCCACAAGACAGGATGGGATGATGCGATCTCTGGGAGGTTTTCAGTCAGGAGGTACATAAACAACCTACACCTATAGCAAAGGCATTATTCAACTTTGGTTTAAGCCTCTAAATGTTCATGTGCATGTAGCCATATCCACTTAAGGACCAGCCTCGTTTTGGAATTCAGGTGTTTAAAACTGTTTTTTTTGGCTAGAAAATTACTTAGAACCCCCAAACATTATAAATTGTTTTTTTTTCTAACACCCTAGAGAATAAAATGGCAGTCATTTCAATACTTTTTTTTCACACCGTATTTGCGCAGCGGTCTTACAAGCGTGCTTTTTTTGGAAAAAATTCACTTTTTTGAATAAAAAAAAAAAAAAGAAAACAGTAAAGTTAGCCCAATTTTTTTTATATTGTGAAAGATAATGTTACGCCGAGTAAATTGATACCCAACATGTCACGCTTCAAAATTGCGCCCGCTTGTGGAATGGCGTCAAACTTTTACCCTCAAAAATCTCCATAGGCGACGTTTAAAAAAGTCTACGGGTTGCATGTTTTGCGTTACAGAGTAGGTCTAGGGCTAGAATTATTGCTCTCGCTCTAACGATTGTGGCGATACCTTACATGTGTAGTTTGACCACCGTTTTCATATGCGGGCGCTACTCATGTATGCGCTCGCTTCTGCGCACGAGCTCGTCGGGACGGGGTTTTTTTTTTTTTAATTTTTAATTTTTATTTTACATGATTTTTTTTTTTTTTTTACACTGTTTAAAAAAAAAAAAAAAATTGTGTCATTTTTATTCCTATTACAAGGGATGTAAACATCCCTTGTAATAGAAAAAAAGCATGACAGGACCTCTTAAATGTGAGATCTGGGGGCAAAAAGACCTTAGATCTCATATTTACACTAAAATGCAATAAAAACAAAGAAAAAAAAAAGTCATCTAAAAAAATGACATTGAAAAAAATGTGCCTTTAAGACGTATGGGTAGAAGTGACGTTTTGACGTTATTTGAAACCCTCAGAGGTTTGTTAGAGAACCTTAGTAAACAAACAGCATCATGAAGGCCAAGGAACACACCAGACAGGTCAGAGATAAAGTTGTTGAGAAGTTTAAAGCAGGATTTGGTAATAAAAAAATATCCCAAGCTTTGAACATCTCACAGAGCACTGTTCAATTCATCATCTGAAAATGGAAAGAGTATGGCACAACTGCAAACCTACCAAGACATGGCCGTCCACCTAAACTGACAGGCCGGGCAAGGAGAGCGTTAATCAGAGAAGCAGCCAAGAGGCCCATGGTAACTCTGGAGGAGCAGCGGAGCACCATTGGCTCCTGCTGCTGTCAATCAAAGCAAGTGAGCCAATGAGGAGAAAAGAGGGGCTGGGCCATGGCTCCATGTCTGAATGGATATACAGAGCAGCGGCTTGGCTCGGGTGCCCCCATAGCAAACTGCTTGCTGTGGGGGCACTTGGCTGAGGGGAGGGGTGAGAAGTGCCAGCGAGTGACCCAAGAAGAAGATCTGGGCTGCTCACAGAGTAGATGAGTATAAGGCCCCTTTCACTCGATCGGCCCACCTGTCTGTTTTTCAGGCGGATCCAAGTGGGCCACCCATTGACTTCTATGGGCAGGCGGATGTCAGTGGAGATGTGTCCACTGACACCCGCCTGCTATCCGATCCGACAAGATCTGCTCAAAACAGATGTATGGCGATACGTTTGTGATCCGTCCATCCGATTGGATGAAAATGGACAGGCTGTCCTTTTTATCCGATCTCCCCATAGAGAACAGTAGGGCTGTGACAGGTCCGTCCCTGCACAGTGAGTGGAGACAGACCTGTCATCCGCCTGCTCAGCGGGGAACAACGGAGCGATCTCCTACTGAGCTAGAGGAGTCCGTCCAATGGATCCGCCCCGTGTGAACCCAGCCTAACATGTTTATTATTTTTAAATGAAAAAAACAGAGACATTAGTATCACTTTAACTTGAACACCTACACTTTCTTTACACATCTTATTCCAGAGCTGAGTGACCTCATCACTAGGTTTCTGATTTTCTCACATGTTATGCTGAGCTTCCATGATCGAAATCCAATGAATGAAAGTGGAAGGTCAGGAACAGTAAGTCTAGGGAGGAAGATGATGCTGGTCATTCTCCATCCAGAAAGTACAGTGGGCTCTATCTGAAGTGCTGCAGCTTCTAATGCAGTGTGAGAAGCTCACAGTGTGCAGGTAAATCAGAGTAAGCATTTTTGGTGCAGGAGGAACTAATAGGTTAAGTTGTAGTGCAGATATAATGATGCAAGAAATGATATACTGATTATAACAGAATATAGTCATGCATATTCACTATAAAAGTGATAAGGGTGTTACCAGTACTGATTTGAGTTTGCTCTCCAGCATTTTCATCATTTAACAACCATGTCATACTGTGTTATTAATATTAGGGTTACACTGATACCATTTTTTTTTTACTGGCGAGTATGAATACTGATACCTTTGCTGAGCGATTTAAGCCCATACAAAATAAATGGACTCAAATTGCACGGCAAAGAATCGTATAAAATTTGAACCGGAATGCGATGCGATTCTTGTCTGAATCGTACAAGGTTTCCCCCACCGCGGTGCGAAGAGACTAAATGAGATTCAGATAGGAATCGCACTGAATTCCTGTTCACATCGTGTATGATTCTTTGCAGTGCAATTTGAGCCTATTCATTTTTAATGGGCTCAAGTCGCACTGCAAAGGTATTGGTTTTGGATACCAGAGCATTTGTACGAGTACGAGAACCGGTATTAGTGCAATCCCAATTATTATTATTGGCAAATAAATTACTCTTACCTTGTTGAGTTTCCCAAGCGCAGATATCAAGTCAGCCCATTCGCTGGAGTACTCAAAATTCTTCAACGCCTTGTCCACAGCAGCCACATAATTCCTGTATTTGGAGTCACTTAGTAACTCCACTTCTTCAGTGTTCATTCTCCCTCCACGTCCCACTAGGGACCAGCTCTATTCTCAAACCATCACCTGCAACAACAACAACAACATAGGTCTGAGCAGGAGAAAAAAAAAAAATCCCGATACAGAACTTATACAGTGCCTTGAAAAAGTATTCACACCCCTTGAAATTTTCCACATTTTGTCATGTTACAACCAAAAAACGTAAATGTATTTTATTGGGATTTTATGTGATAGACCAACAAAAAGTGGCACATAATTGTGAAGTGGAAGGAAAATGAGAAATGGTTTTCCAAATGTTTTACAATTAAATATCTGAAAAGTGTGGCGTGCATTTGTATTCAGCCCCCTTTACTCCGATGCCTCTAACTAAAATCTAGAGGTGAGGAGGAGTAGGTGTATCTTGATGAGCTGTGTATCTGTTGGAAGCTGCTAAAGATTCAACAAGGACTCTTAAAACTCTGGGGTGAAGACCCTTCCACAAACCGATCAATCCCTGGAAATTCATTGGATTTTTTTGTGGATACTGAAATTGGAGAGCTCTGATTAGATCAGCTTTGGAGATTCCGATTTGGAGGACGGACCAGATGAGCTATCAGGAGATACCTCGCCAAGTGAATCGGTTGGAGGACATACCAAGGGACATCTAACCCCCCGGTTATCTACACATGCCAATCACCCCTGTAGGGCTAGTGGGAACTGGTGAGTGGGGACACTTGAGCAACACATATATTGACTTTACACTATTTGATATACTTTTTTAGACACTAGTTATTAGGGCTGGGGGAAAAATCGATTTAAATCTTGAATCGAGTGGAGAGGTCAAATCGATTCAAAATTTAAGCAAATCGATTTTTTTAGATTTTTTTTTTTTTGCCGCGCCGGTCCTGAGGCGCTGCGGGCATGAGTTTTTACGTGAGGCCGCAGCTTCGGCCTAGTCCGCGGTTTCGGCCAGACGTCGCAGACTCGCCTAAAAACTCCTGCCTGCAGCTCCCCAGGACCGGCGCTGACACCGGAGGAGCTGCGGGCAGGAGCCTTTAGGTGAGGCTGCGGCTTCGGCCTAGTCCGCGAGGCCGGACGCTGCGGACTAGGCTGAAGCCGCGGCCTCGCCTAAAAACTCCTGCCTGCAGCTCCCCAGGACCGGCGCTGACACCGCGCCGGTCCTGAGGTGCTGCGGGCAGGAGCCTTTAGGTGAGGCCGCGGCTTCGGCCTAGTCCGCGAGGCTGGACGCTGCGGACTAGGCCGAAGCCGCGGCCTCGCCTAAAAACTCATGCCCGTAGCGCCTCAGGATCAGCGCGGTGTCCAAAAAAAAAAAATGCTTGATTCGAATCGTGAATCAAGTTTAACGAAAATCGAAGATTTTTTTTTTAAAGAAAATCTCCCAGCCCTACTAGTTATATATAATTTTTTCATCTTTTCTTTTTATGGTGCTGCATCTTAAATTTAGATGTAGGTAATCTAATCTTAGGCACAGATGGTTTACATGATCTCTTGATGTATGTATTTACACTTGTCACACTATTGAGATTCTAATATTGGTCACATATGATTATCCATCATCTTTGTTTATAAATAAGGTGTGGGTAGTATACTATTGTGGGTTACAGAGTATCATCACCCTTTATTACACTAGGGTAGTGCCATTTACCCCATCTCTTGTTTTATTATTATCTGTAAGCTCCCTATGGGAGCCTATCAGGGGAGGCTGCAACCTAAGCGCGGGGTTTACCATTTTCTTAACTAGTAAATAGAGTCCACCTGAGTGTAGTTTAATCTCAGTATAAATACAGCTGTTCTGCTAAGCCCTCAGAGGTTTGTTAGAGAACCTTAGTGAACAAACAGCATCCTAAAGGCCAAGGAACACACCAGACAGGTCAGGGATAAAGCTGTAGAGAAGTTTAAAGCAGGGTCAGGTTATAAAAATATATCCCAAGCTGTTCAATCAGTCATCCAAAAATGAAAAGAGTATGGCACAACTGCAAACCTACTGAGACATGGCCATCCACCTAAACTGACAGGTCAGGCAAGGAGAGCATTAATCAGAAAAGCAGCCAAGAGGCCCATGGTAACTCTGGAGGAGATGCAGAGATCAACAGCTTAGGTGGGAGAATCTGTCCAGAGGACAACTATTATGCCGCGTACACACGGTCGGACTTTTCGTCTACAAAAGTCCAACGGACGCTGACGGACTAAAGCTGGCTGGTAATCCGATCGTGTGTGGGCTTCTCCAGACTTTCAACGTACTTTTTTAGCCTCAAATCCGACGTACTTTAGATTTGAAACATGCTTCAAATCTTTACGTCGTAACTACGACGGACCCCGAAATCCGCTCGTCTGTGTGCTAGTCCGACGGACAAAAAGCCACGCTAGGGCACCTATTGGCTACTGGCTATGAACTTCCTTATTTTAGTCCAGTGTACGTCATCACGTACGAATCCGTCGGACTTTTGTGTGGTCGTGTGTAGGCAAGTCCGTTCATTAGAAAGTATGCCGCAAGTCCGCCGCAAGTCCGCCGAAAGTCTGCCGGAAGTCTGTCGGACAGGCTGTCTGACTTTTGTAGACGAAAAGTCCGACCGTGTGTACGCGGCATTAGTTGTGCACTCCACAAATCTGGCCTTTATGGAAGAGTGGCAAGAAGAAAGTAATTGTTGAAAGAAAGCCATAAGAAGTCCCGTTTGCAGTTTGCAAGAAGCCATGTGGGGGACACAGCAAACGTGGAAGAAGGTGCTCCTCTGGTCAGATGAGACCAAAAGTGAACTTTTTGGCCTAAAAGAAAAACGCTAGGAGTGTGGCGGAAAATAACACTGCACATCACCCTGAACACACCATCCCCACTGTGAAACATGGTGGTGGCAGCATCATGTTGTGGAGATGCTTTTCTTCAGCAGGGACAGGGAAGCTGGTCAGAGTTGATGGGAAGATAGATGGAGCCAAATACAGGGCAATCTTAGAAGAAAACCTGTTAGTGTCTGCAAAAAACTTGAGACTGGGGCGGAGGTTCACCTTCCAGCAGGACAACAACCCTAAACATACAGCCAGAGCTACAATAGAATGGTTTAGATCAAAGCATATTCATGTATTAGAATGGTCCAGTCAAAGTCCAGACCTAAATCCAATTGAATATCTGTAGCAAGACTCGAAAATTGCTGTTTACAGACACTCTCCACCCCTCTCCCTCCACAGCTGCCCGACAAAGTGGCTAGCAGGGATATTGCTGCTTGGTAACCAGCACTTGTCTCAATTTCAAGCATTTGCTTGTGACAAGCGGCAGCAAAAGGAATGCAGGGGAAAAGGAGGCGGACAAACCACCACTTATCACATGTGAGTGCTTGGAGCAGAGACAAGTGCTGGTTATCAAGCTAGCAATGTTGTTGGCCAGCTATGGTGCAGTTGGCCAGCTCTAAAGTGTTTCTAAACCCAGGACCCTGCATTCACTATATCTGGTCTCCCACAGTAGACAGAACATGGACATGCCATCACTTCAGTAAATAAAAACTGCTACATACCTTTTTTCATCAGTAGTATATAGCAGTCTTGTGACTTCTATCAGTGTTCGGCCAAGCATTGGTTAAGGTTTGTAGGAGGAGTTTTCATTCTCCTCTGACTGTCCTATGAAGCTACATGACCCCTGATCCTTTGTCTGGACAGTGCTGATTTGCCCTGTGCCAATCACATGCACCGTCCCAAGAAAAAAAAAAAAAAACCTCTAGAGATACACAACAAACTGAGCATATGCAGAGTGTCCCCAAGGCTGTTCAGGAGATGGATTGGGGACTGTGGAAGAAGGGGAGGATCAGGGGAGACAGGACCAAACAGCCTTTTCTACACAAGGCGGAGGATAAACCCCTTAGGTTCCACAGTGAGTATAACAAGCATACTTTACTGCATTTTACTGAGTGAGTTTAGTAACACTAATAAGTATTGCGATGTTGTGTGTGTACATAACGCCCCCCAGAAAGTCTGCACTAAGATGCAAGTCAGATTTTTGGCATCTCCTGCAACAAAAATTTAATTTTTGGTGAGCTACTCCCAGTAGGAAATCTCGTCTAAAGGGATGCAGACCCTGCAGTTTTCCTCATTAGAGGTCTACAGCTGCAGCAGCTGGTTGATAATTACAAAACCACTCTCATTAGACTCACTGCACAGGGGCACAGAGTAACAAACAGTGATTTCTTCAGAATAACAAAAAGTACGAATCTGCAACAAAGTTTGTTAAAATCCTTGTAATGTACATAGATCACTCACCCAGGGGGGAATGTTTTTTCTCAACAAAAGTGGAGTTATGCTTTAAGTTGTTAAACCAACCTCATTTGCAGATCAAACTTTATCCCTTTGATCTAAATAAGAACTAAATGATACAATGTTTTTTGTTATCTCTCAGCACTGAGCAATGTTGTGATAATCTTTGCCAACTAATTTTTTTTTTTTTTTTGACAGAGGTGAGAAAATAAATGTAAGGTAGCCATTCACACTATGGAACAAGAAAAAAATCAATGCATTCCTCCATCCACGCTAAAGTGCGGATAGAGTAACCTTCCTTGACAGTTATTGTATTCAAGCAACCGCAGCACTAGAGCTGCACTATTCTGGATAAAATGAGAATCACGATTTTTTTACTTAGAATAAAGATCACGATTCTCGCGGCGTAACAAAATCTTTCACATTATACAAAAAAAGTATTCTAACTTTACCGTTTAGTTTTTTTATATTCATTAAGTATATCTTTTCCTAATAAATTGCTTTTGAAAGACCGCTGCGCAAATACAGTGTGACATAAAATATTGCAACGACAGCCATTTTATTCTCTAGGGCAGGGCTTGACAAATTTGCTTGGAATCTAGGAGCCAGCTAAAAAAGTTAGGAGCCAGGTTTTTTTTTTTTTTTTTAAACGACCCACAAAGCTTTATTTTCAATATAAAAATTAACCAATCTTAAATTTACACAGAGACGACTAGAACGAATGTGACTGCTTTTATTTCCTGCCATGCAGGGACACAAGACCACCATATTCCCGCTAAGGATCCAATCAGGTCCGCCTGAAAAACTGACAGGGGAACCTGATCAGACAGCCCGTGTAAAGGGGCCAAGCAGGGAGATGACAAATAATAAATTCATTTTAATTAACCACTTCCTTCCCGCAGGACGACTATATACGTCCTGTCTTTGAAGAGAAATACCATTGTTATGGTAGCAGCTAGCTACCATAACCCCGGTATCTTCTTCAAGAGCCGGCGGTTCTCTTTCAGATAAAAGTGGTCTCTGCAGCAGATTCGCAGCGAGATCACTTTTATCGGCGGCAGGAGAGGGCCCCCCCTACCGCCGCTCTCCGGTGCCCTTCACCGCTTACCGTGGCCGTCGGTAACGGCGGAGGCGATCCGGATCTGTCCCTGGCCTGACATGGAGACGAGTGAGAGGAAGATGGCCCCCCCCGCCCGTCTCCAAGTCATTGCAGGGCGGAAGCGACGTCAAAGCTCTTGAAGGGACATTTTATTATTTTTTTTTCAAATGACAATTTTTTTTTTTTTTTTAATGCATTTTAGTGTAAATATGAGATCTGAGGTCTTTTTGACCCCAGATCTCATATTTAAGAGGACCTGTCATGCTTTTTTTCTATTACAAGGGATTTTTACATTCCTTGTAATAGGAATAAAAGTGACTTTTTTTTTTTTTTTTTTTTTTTAAAGAACAGTGAAAAAATAAAAGTTAAAATAAATAAGAAAAAAAATTTTTTTTTTAAATATGCCCCATCCCTTGTAATAGAAATAAAAGTGACACCATTTTTATTTTTTTTAAAAAACAGTGTAAAAATAAAAAGTAAAATATATAAGAAAAAATAATAATTTTTTAAAATGCGCCCCGTCCCGCCGAGCTCGCTTGCAGAAGCGAACGCATATGTGAGTAGCACCCGCACATGAAAACGGTGTTCAAACCACACATGTGAGGTTTCGCCACGATCGGTAGAGCGAGAGCAATAATTCCAGCCTTAGACCTCCTCTGTAACTCAAAACATGCAACCTGTAGAATTTTTTAAACGTCGCCTATGGAGATTTTGAAGGGTAAAAGTTTGTCGCCATTCCACGAGCGGACGAAATTTTGAAGCGTGACATGTTGGGAATCAATTTACTCGGCGTAACATTATCTTTCACAATATAAAAAAAATTGGGCTAACTTTACTGTTTTCTTATTTTTTAATTAAAAAAAGTATTTTTTCCCAAAAAAGTGCGCTTGTAAGTCCGCTGCGCAAATACGGTGTGACAGAAAGTATTTTAATGACCGCCATTTTATTCTCTAGGGTGTTAGAATAAAAAATATATATAATGTTTGGGGGTTCTAAGTAAAGGGAAGGAGATGAGCAGGCAGTGAAAACAGGTAGGGAAAGCTCCATTAGCATTGGTGGATGTCTTGTCATACCAACGGCCACCACCAGAGGGCGCCCGATTGCAGAAGGAACCATAGGACTGCAGTAGGCCGCAAAGCCGGGGCCTCAATTACCGGCGCGGCCCAACGCGATCGCGCCGGGAGGGGGGGGGTGTCGAACGGACACAGGATACTCCAGCTGTGCTGCCCCAGGCGCCAGGTCGCTAATTCTAGTCGCAAATGCGACCTGGCGCCCGGGGTTTGTCGAGCCCTGCTCTAGGGTCTCTGCTAAAAAATATATATATAATGTTTGGGGGTTCTAAGTCATTTTCTAGCAAAAAATAAAAATTTTAACTAGTAAGCAACAAGTGTCAAAAAAGGTTTAGTCTTTATGTGGTTAAACTGAACTCATTTACAGACCGAAGTTCATCCATTTGATCTAAAAGAACCAAGATACATTGTTTCTCTTTATCGCTGTTAATAAACATTTGCGGCTGAGTATTTTTAAAAAATTTTTTTGACAGCTCTGCTCGGCTCAGCACTTGTCTCAGCACTCTGCTCGGCGCACCACTTGCCGGCTCTCGTTCTGGGTGGACGTCATACGACAGCTTCCCAGACTGACCGCTCTCGCACTCCCCCCGGGGGTGTGCAGCACGGCGTTCGCGGCCACGCCACGTTGCTAGGACACGGCGAGTCCCCGATCTGTGTAAAGTGATCAACAGTGCCCCGATTACACTTAAGTGCCCACCAGTGCCAGCAATGATTGCCCACCACTGCCAGCAATCAGTGCCAACCAGTGCCCACAAGTGCCAGCAATCAGTGCCCACAAGTGCCAGCAATCAGTGCCCACATCTGATGCCAGTCAGTGCTGGCTATCAGTGCTGCCCATCAATGCTGCCCATCAATGCCGCCCACCAGTGCCACCCATTAGTGCCACCCATTAGTGCAGCATATTCGTGCCTAATCGGTGCCACCTAATCAGTGCCCAAAAGTTCCACCTCATCAGTGCAGCCTATCAGTGCCCACCAGTGCTGCCTCATCAGCGCCCATCAGTGAAGGAAAATTACTTATTTACACAATTTACTGACAGAAACTAAGAAAAACTTTTTTTTTTTTCAAAATTTTTGGTCTTTTTTTTAATTTATTTTTAGGAAAAAAAAAAAAAAAAAAAAACAACAACAGGAGTGATTAAATAACACCAAAATAAAGCTCTATTAGTGTGAAGAAAATAACAATTTCACGTGGTTACAGTGTAGCATGACCGCGCAATTGTCATTCAAAGTGTGACAGTGCTGAAAGCTGAAAAATGGCCTGGGCAGGAAGGGGGTATAAGTGCCCAGCATTGGAGGTGGTTAACAAGAATCAGGGAAATGCTGTATTAAAGAGGAAGTAAACTTCCTCTGCAAACTTTTACCTATAGGTAAGCCTATAATAAAACTTTCCTATAGGTATTGAAAATATCTCCTAAACCTGTACAGTTTAGGAGATATATCAAGTGCATGCAGCCAGTGACATCACTGGCGCTTGCGCTCTGAAGGAATGGCCCACGTGTGCCATTCCTTCCGGGCCCCTGCCGTGAACGGCAGCTTCCACGCGCAATGACGTTACTTGTGAGTGACGTCATTGCGGCTCCAGCCAATCACAGCGCCGAAGCCCGGGAAGCTGGAAGAAGCTGCGGGAAAGATGTCGAACGTGACAGCAGTGTGTGGGGACCACTGCAACAGCTTTAAGGTAAGCATTTCATAATAAGCTAATTATGCCTTTGTCTTGCAGGGGTTTTTTTTTTTTTGGGGGGGGGGGGGGATTTTTTTCAGAGATTTACAACCTTTTCAAGATTGTGAGGGGGGGAGGGTTGAATCGCGATCACACTTTTTTTAACGATTAATCGTGCAGCTCTACGTAGCACCCGTAGATATCTGAACACTCGTACAACGACTTCATGGAATAGGAAAATGTTGGCTGCCAAGTTTCCACCCGGGTCCTTCAGATTCTCATTCAAAGTTTGTCACATGAACAGGGCCTCCCTTCGCACTTCAGCCAATTCAGCAGGATTCAGACAAAATCCGAGCACCGTATGGCTAGAATAAAGCCAGCCACACACAAAATAAAGCTGTCCATAGATGGATCGAAATTTACCTGGTTCAGCAGGGACATGGCCGAATTTCGATCCATGTATGGGCACCTTGGTAGTACACAAATCGTTCTGTCGAGCTCCCTGCCGGCAGAATACAATAGCATTGTGGAAGGGATTTCTCAATCAACATTGACGGTGTTGATGGGGAAATCATAGTTACACAGTCAGCGTGGTTGAAAAAAGACACAAGTCCATCTAGTTCAACCAATAGAAGGGAAAAATCAATAAATCAATATCCTCAAAACAAAAAAATCATGCAATCCTATAAACACTGCAAACAATCCTTCATACACAGCTGATCCAGAGAAAGGCCAAAAAACAAAAAACAAACAAAAAAAAAAAAAACAGCAAAGCATGATCCAATTTGCTCAAACAGTGAAAAAAAAAAAAAATCCTTCCTGATCCCCCGCAAGGCATTTAGGTATTCCCTGGATCAACTTCACCTATAAATGTTAGTATCCATGTATTATGTTCATTGAGGATCAAATCCACACTTTTTTTTAAAGCAATCTACTGAGCTGGAAAGAACCACCTCTTGAGGGAGTATATTCCACGTTTTGACAGCTCTTACTATGAAGAAACCTTTCTGTAAATTTTGGAGAGCACATCTCTTTTTCTCCAGATGTAAAGAGTACCCCCTTATCCTCTGTGATGACCTTAACACGAACAAATCAACACCAAGTTCACTATAAGGACCCCTTATGTATTTGTACATGTTGATCATATCCCCCCTTAATCTCCTCTTCTCCAGAGAGAATAAATTCACTTCCTCTAATCTTTCCTCATGAGCTCATCCATGCCTCTTATTAGTTTGGTTCCCCTATTTGCACTTCCTCCAGTTCCCCAATATCCTTTATGGGAATTGGTGCCCAAAACTGAACCCATGGTGGAAGGCAAGAAAATTGCATAATCTATGGCCTGCCTAAGAATCAAATTCTACAATCTGTTTTAGGGATTGTTTACATGAGCGGCACTCTCTACCGCAATCCGCTGTTCAGAGGGCGGCAGAGCAGCAGCTGCCAGGCTTAAAGAAGACAATACTGCCGACGGGGAAATTTAGCTTGCAGTTGTGACAGCCCAAATTCACTTGAACTGCGCCAGTGTGTACCAACATGGTAACTTGTGAGCAAATTTAGAGGTACCATTTGGTGCCAACACAGTCAATTAAAGGCAACCTAGCACCAAATGTTTATACACTTTAGGTTGCATTTGATCTGATTGTTCATTTCTGCTAACAAATGCTGGCTAAAATTGGTTGGCCAAAGTCCTCTCTGAACTGTTATAAAGTTATGCCACCAAATGGTACTTCACAAGTGTACATTGATTCAAATACCGATAACACTTTCCCTGAGATTACCTCAGTCCAGTGTGTCTCAGTGTCTCATGTGACTGCTAGAAGGAGACGCCAAGAATAGAGCAAAGGTGAGGGTGGCTGGTTACAAACTTCACCTTCATCTTTCCCAACAGTGTCTATAGCTATGGGATATTTGTATGGTTGGAAGCATGTCTGCAAAATATATTATATACTCCTATACAGCAGCAAAAATCCCTACAGGTAAAGTTTTGTAATACCTCACGTGTATGCTAACTAGGTCTTTGTTGCGATTAAGGTGCTCACCAGCTAGGGCCTGCGATAAGACAGTTCTCAGGGTCGTAAAGCATTGTCTGAATTTACACAACAGCTGTGGAGAATTTTCTTCAAAGGATCCTGTGGCTAGATGGAGGATATACATACAGTAGCTAATTATTTGAATTCATGGAACATCATAGGGAATTGGTCAAAATTCACCCCCTGCACTACAAAGGTTAAAAGCTAGTTTAGTCAACCAGTAGGCTTCCACCATTGGTGTGACCGGTCTAGGGCTGACACTTCGTTAAGGTGCTTCGGACCAAGGTCACATACAATGCAGGGTTAATAGCCCTGAACTGTAGGTGACAACACACAGGGCCTCCCACAGCCCGCAGCTTTGGGCAGAAGAGAACAGCGCTGGAGCCTGCCAGACTGAGGGATAGGGCAAGTAAGGCAGGCCGTACATTATGCAGCTCTCTTTGCTTTAACCACGGGTTGAAAAAAAGATTGGTCAATTTCACCATCAACACAGTAATGCCCTGTACACACAGTCGGATTATCAGACGGAAAATGTGTGATAGGACCTTGTTGTCGGAAAATCCGACTGTGTGTAGGCTCCATCACACATTTTCCATAGGAATTTCCAACACACAAAGTTTGAGAGCTTGCTATAAAATTTACTAATTAAATGGTTTTACAAAATGTATGCTGTCATCACTTTAACATCAATAATTCCCCTCTAAAAGATTTCTATGCGTTGTTGTCAACCAAACTGCCCACTGACAGATCAAAAGTCGTCTGATTCCTGCTGAACTGGCTGAATTTCCATCCATCTATAGCCAGCTTAATGAAGCTTATTTCTGCAACCCTAGACTCAACCAGCATTTAACCCTTGCAGTGCTGGGGCCACTGCAAGCATTTAGTATGTCTAACTCCAGAAGTCCAGATTTAAGGCTGCCATAGATGACTTGAAGTTCAGTCAATTTCTGCTGATTCAGCTAAAATTCAAGCCATTGTTGGCACCATCCAGCCTGAGAAAAAGTTTGATTCTTCAATGGAATTTCGGTTGAGTGAAAAACGGTCAGCAAAATGCTACCGTTTCAGAATTCTGACAGTCTGATGTGGTTGTCTAAATACATTAACTGGCTGGGGAGCTTTCTTCATTCACGCAGATTAGTGTGGATGATGGAATCTGGTAGAATTCTCTTCTTCAGTCCAGGGACTAGTAAGGCTAGCTTTAGGGTCGGTTCACACTACAACGACTTGGGATCCGACTTGTAAGCCCTCAAGTCGCCCCAAATCGCTTTACTTAGAGATTTGCATTATAGTCAATGAGAGCCGTCTTAATTTACACTACTGAAGTCGCTCCGATTTCAGAAAAGGTTCCTGTACTACTTCAATCCGACTTCTAGGCGACTTGTACCCATAGAATTCAATGGAAGTCGCCTCCAAGTCGGATCTCCATCTATATTGAAGCGACTTTACAGGAAAAGAAATTAGTTTACCCAGGCAAACCCCTCCCTCCCAGAGAGCAAATTATTCTGTGATTGGTCACAGCCAAAGTCGCCTGTCCTGGAGGCGACTTGAAGTCGCGTTGTAAGTTGCCTGAAGTCGCGTTGAAGCCGCGTTGAAGTCACCTTGCAAAGTCGCGTTGAAGTTGTGCTGCCCCTGTGTGAATCGAGGCTTAGTGACTGTCAGTAAGCTGTATATAATAGGAAGGCTACATGAGATATAGAAAAGATGGTATATGTAGAAAAATAGATGCAGGCGTATGCATAAAGAACACATAAATAAGAGTGGACATACTGTATACGTTGGGTGTTTGGAGTGTCTGTATCCTTGCTAAAATCAAGAGATAAAGATTAGGGTTCTGAAGAGACTCGTAGGGTTATTATTAGTATTTTGTGCATACTGTGTTAGACACTCCATGTCTTTAGAGCAAGGGTAGGAAACCCCCGGCACGGGTGCCACAAGTGGCACGCAAAGCCTCTTTTGCCGGCACTCAACTCCCTCCCCATCAGCAGAGCAGGGAAGTGTCAGTGAGAAACTAGTGCATATTGATCTCAGAATTCCCCATGCCGCACTGAGGGGGACGCACTGTGCCTCTACACTGCACTGAGGGGGAGGCACTGTGCCCCTACACCTGCACTGAGGGGGAGGCACTGTGCCCCCACACATTGTAAAAAGATGGGAAACATTGTTTGTTCTCCAACATTGCTGTAGCTGCGATTAGAGCTGAACGAGTCTGGCTAAAATGAGAATCACAATGTTTTTGCTCAGAATAAAGATCATGATTCTCCTAGCGTAACATCATCTTTCACATTATACAAAAAATTGTTGTTTTTTTTTTTTCATTGGAGTGTATTTTTCCTGAAAAAAAAAATGCGTTTGAAAGAGCGCTGCGCAAATGCAGTGTGACAAAAAATATTGCAACAACCGCCATTTTATTCTCTAGGGTCTCTGGTAAAAAAAAAAATATTTATAATGTTTGGGGTTCTACGTAATTTTCTAGCAGAAAATACTGATTTTAACTTGTAAGCAACAAAAGTCAGAAAAAGGTTTGGTCTTTAAGTGGTTAAACTGACCTCATTTGTAGACTGAAGTTCATTCCTTTGATCTAAATGAACCCAGAGATGAGCTGGATGGTAAGGATGAGCTGCGGTGGCTGCAGAGATAGGGAAATGTCTCACTGCCTGTGATTAGCACAGCGCAGTGCCAACTTCCTGGTGGGCTCTGCACATGGAGTGTGCGAACACGCTGGAGCTCATCCTTACCAGAGATACAGTGTATGTCTCCTCTATCTCCCAACACTGAGGAATGTTGTTTTTTTCTTTTTTTGACAGCTCTGCACTTGTCACATAGAATCAAGGAAATGTCGGGTTAAGATTGTGAGGGGGGGGGGTTGAATCAAGATCACAATTTTTTAACGATTAATCGTGCAGCTCTAGCTGCGATCGTCAGCTCTTGTCATGGGGAAGAGATTGGGTGCAGTTCTGCTAGGAGTGCCACTACCAATCTCACAAAGAAGGGATTTCACTGTGATTGAGAAAACCACAATCAGGTGACAGTTTGTGGAGTTACTGTTGAGCTTCTGGAAACTTTGTTGAAATATATACTGTATGTGTATATTATATATATTATATAGGGGGCGGAATTGGGGCTGATCTGAGGACTGGAGTTGCAGGAATTGGGGCTGATCTGAGGACTGGAGGTGCAGGAATTGGGGCTGATCTGAGGACTACAATTGCAGGAATTGGGGCTGATCTGAGGACTGGAGGTGCAGGAATTGGGGCTGATCTGAGGACTGGAGGTGCAGGAATTGGGGCTGATCTGAGGACTGGAGGTGCAGGAATTGGGGCTGATCTGAGGACTGGAGGTGCAGGAATTGGGGCTGATCTGAGGACTGGAGGTGCAGGAATTGGGGCTGATCTGAGGACTGGAGGTGCAGGAATTGGGGCTGATCTGAGTACAGGAGGTGCAGGAATTGGGGCTGATCTGAGGACAGGAGGTGCAGGAATTGGGGCTGATCTGAGGACAGGAGGTGCAGGAATTGGGGCTGATCTGAGGACAGGAGGTGCAGGAATTGGGGCTGATCTGAGTACAGGAGGTGCAGGAATTGGGGCTGATCTGAGGACAGGAGGTGCAGGAATTGGGGCTGATCTGAGGACAGGAGGTGCAGGAATTGGGGCTGATCTGAGGACTGGAGGTGCAGGAATTGGGGCTGATCTGAGGACTGGAGGTGCAGGAATTGGGGCTGATCTGAGGACTGGAGGTGCAGGAATTGGGGCTGATCTGAGGACTGGAGGTGCAGGAATTGGGGCTGATCTGAGGACTGGAGGTGCAGAAATTGGGGCTGATCTGAGGACTGGAGGTGCAGGAATTGGGGCTGATCTGAGGACTGGAGGTGCAGGAATTGGGGCTGATCTGAGGACTGGAGGTGCAGGAATTGGGGCTGATCTGAGGACTGGAGGTGCAGGAATTGGGGCTGATCTGAGGACTGGAGGTGCAGGAATTGGGGCTGATCTGAGGACTAGAATTGCAGGAATTGGGGCTGATCTGAGGACTGGAGGTGCAGGAATTGGGGCTGATCTGAGGACTGGAGGTGCAGGAATTGGGGCTGATCTGAGGACTGGAGGTGCAGGAATTGGGGCTGATCTGAGGACTGGAGGTGCAGGAATTGGGGCTGATCTGAGGACTAGAATTGCAGGAATTGGGGCTGATCTGAGGACTGGAGTTGCAGGAATTGGGGCTGATCTGAGGACTGGAGTTGCAGGAATTGGGGCTGATCTGAGGACTGGAGTTGCAGGAATTGGGGCTGATCTGAGGACTGGAGTTGCAGGAATTGGGGCTGATCTGAGGACTGGAGTTGCAGGAATTGGGGCTGACCTGAGGACTGGAGTTGCAGGAATTGGGGCTGACCTGAGGACTGGAGTTGCAGGAATTGGGGCTGATCTGAGGACTGGAGTTGCAGGAATTGGGGCTGATCTGAGGACTGGAGTTGCAGGAATTGGGGCTGATCTGAGGACTGGAGGTGCAGGAATTGGGGCTGATCTGAGGACTGGAGGTGCAGGAATTGGGGCTGATCTGAGGACTGGAGTTGCAGGAATTGGGGCTGATCTGAGGACTGGAGTTGCAGGAATTGGGGCTGATCTGAGGACTGGAGTTGCAGGAATTGGGGCTGATCTGAGGACTGGAGTTGCAGGAATTGGGGCTGATCTGAGGACTGGAGTTGCAGGAATTGGGGCTGATCTGAGGACTGGAGTTGCAGGAATTGGGGCTGATCTGAGGACTGGAGTTGCAGGAATTGGGGCTGATCTGAGGACTGGAGTTGCAGGAATTGGGGCTGATCTGAGGACTGGAGTTGCAGGAATTGGGGCTGATCTGAGGACTGGAGTTGCAGGAATTGGGGCTGATCTGAGGACTGGAGTTGCAGGAATTGGGGCTGATCTGAGGACTGGAGTTGAAGGAATTGGGGCTGATCTGAGGACTGGAGTTGCAGGAATTGGGGCTGATCTGAGGACTGGAGTTGCAGGAATTGGGGCTGATCTGAGGACTGGAGTTGCAGGAATTGGGGCTGATCTGAGGACTGGAGTTGCAGGAATTGGGGCTGATCTGAGGACTGGAGTTGCAGGAATTGGGGCTGATCTGAGGACTGGAGTTGCAGGAATTGGGGCTGATCTGAGGACTGGAGTTGCAGGAATTGGGGCTGATCTGAGGACTGGAGTTGCAGGAATTGGGGCTGATCTGAGGACTGGAGTTGCAGGAATTGGGGCTGATCTGAGGACTGGAGTTGCAGGAATTGGGGCTGATCTGAGGACTGGAGTTGAAGGAATTGGGGCTGATCTGAGGACTGGAGTTGAAGGAATTGGGGCTGATCTGAGGACTGGAGTTGCAGGAATTGGGGCTGATCTGAGGACTGGAGTTGCAGGAATTGGGGCTGATCTGAGGACTGGAGTTGCAGGAATTGGGGCTGATCTGAGGACTGGAGTTGCAGGAATTGGGGCTGATCTGAGGACTGGAGTTGCAGGAATTGGGGCTGATCTGAGGACTGGAGTTGCAGGAATTGGGGCTGATCTGAGGACTGGAGGTGCAGGAATTGGGGCTGATCTGAATTGTGGAGTTAGAAAGCAAAAAATGTGAAATAGAATGACCTTAGAAGACCATTGCATCATCAAATAGACAAAACCAAAGAAAAATACATCCAACAAAATAAAAGTCCTCAGTGGGTATGTGACTCCTGTGGGTAGTGACAGTCTTCAATACAAATGTGACTTCATAAATATATCAGTGTACACATGACATCTGAAATGGAAGGAACACCAGCACCGACAATAAGGAGGCTTACCGGAACGTTTGAACCCAAAAGGACATACGTTCAATAGGGTCAAACAGGCTTGAATAATAAACGGCTGATGGATATCCGTGGAGGTTGTGGAAAGATCCTGAAATGATCCGTGAACCGGTATGTTCCTCGGGGGTGATGCCCACAGTGGGAGATGATTATGTCAATTGAGAAAAAACAAAGGAAGGCCACATTGTGTAACGCCGTATAAAATGTGTACCAATTTATTTAAAAAAGAGGAAATACACTCACATGAAAAATGGATAAAACAGCGCTGTGTAAATAAAATGGCGGCAGTGGGGTCCTACCCGACGCGTTACGTCTCCTTGGACATCGTCTGGGGGGGTCCCCCCACTGCAGCCAGCAAGGTTTATACAGATACTGTGACCCCCTAATGGAGAGTCAACTCACAATGCGTGCAGCATGTAAACAATGCCACTTCCGGTAATGACGCAAGATGGCCGCTCGGCGTGCGTTCCACGCCTCGTTTTGGGGCCCTTGTAGTCATATGCTGGAAATGCTTCAAATGAAATGAACATTGCAGCCACATGTATCACCATATCAGTGTCCAAAATGCCCACAGTAAAATGGATATTGTGACTATATATGATATACCTAGCGAATAATAAACACAACTCTGGGATAGGACGAAAAACCGTTTCTTTTACATTCTCGGTTACCCACAAACAATATTCTATCAAACAGTTTTGTACATGCACTACTAGTCATGTTGTGTACCTGATCACTTGTCACTGTGGGAAACAATATGTGGGCCGCACCATCCGCTCTTTCTCAGTTAGAGTGGCTGAACACATTGCTCTTATCAAGAGCGGTGACACCAAGCATATTGTCCCCAGACATTATAAACTGCAACACAACCGTGTAATTGAGGGCACACGGCTTGTGGTGATCGACAGATACGTTCCCCCTTGGAGAGGTGGAGCCAGGACCAGAGGGGTCTCCTGTCTAGAGACCTTCTGGATCTATGAGCTCCGAACACTTTTTCCGTCTGGCATGAACGTCGATCTAGACATCAATTCCTTTATTAATAAGGCTTGATTCCCCGATCCAACACATTCTTCTCTCTCCTTTCTTGTACATATTTTTTCATTTTCATTTTTATTCATTTTTATGTATTTTTATTCTTACCCATTATCCTTTGCATATAAATTTATTTTTTCACTTCTATTCACATTTTTTATATGTGAATATGATCTCCAAACATCATTATTCCCATTCGTTGGCGTACAGGTTTCCAATTTGTTGTTTTGACCCTAGAGAATTCCATTCCTTTTACTTATGCTACACATTTGTTCAGCCATGTATATCCATTATATGGTTGATGTTTTCTTATATGTGTGTATGTTGCAGCCGTCTGTACATGATCACCACTGGGGAGTCTATTTCATATGTGATTATTTTTTTCTAATATTTTTTATGATAATTTAATTTTTCCATCCCTCTTTTTAAACATGTTTTTGCGGCACAGCTTTTTGTGCCATTTCTCCCACTAACATGACGACATATTAAAATTTATTAAATTTGTACTATCCACACAGCGGTTTTTTGGCCACATATTCACTATACACACACACGTTTCCCCTATCGCTTTGTCCGCCTCGGGCCTACTGCATGTTTCTTTCTGTTTTCACATTACGGGTCACTGTGCCCCATACACACATCATTATTGCACTTAGATCATATGATGCTGTCTGTTGACTAGATGCAGACGCCATTTTACATCGGCTCAGTACGGCTTTTCGAGATGAGACGCACGACGCCATCTCACATCAGCGCAGTACAGCTTTCCAAGACGCCTTCCACTTGGCTGGAGGTGATCACGTCACGTACACATCGGCCGCAAGATACGTATGCTTAAGCTGGAACCGTCACGTCACTTCTGTTTACCTTGTCCATTTATCTTATTTTATTATTCGATAGGTACCGTATATACTCGAGTATAAGTCGTTCCGAGTATAAGTCGAGGCCCCAATTTACCACAAAAAAATGGGAAAAACTTAGTGACCCGAGTATAAGACGAGGGTGAGAAATGCACAGCTACTGTAAGTGGAAAAGAGGGTCAACAATGCCCATTTGCAGCCTCACTGTGCCCATTTGCATGCCTCACTGCGCCCATTTGCAGCCATAGGTCCCCCGAACTTCAAACTCGGTAGTTAAGGGTTCCTAGATGCCCCCTAGCTGCAGCCAAAATTTGGGGTCTCTGAACCCAAAGTGTCTGGAAATGACATTGCTACAGATGGACACAGTTGACCGAATTTGGGGCCCCGTATCTCGGAGCCACTTAGTGCTAGGAACCCCAAATTTGGTGTGCAAACCCAGTGGAACTAGCACAATAAAATATCCAAAGCTGGGATTTCTAGAACCAAGTGGCCCCGAGATACAGGACCCCAAAAATCAGTTCAGAAAATGTCAAGCACTTCTGCAGCAGAGAATGACATTTTCCAAACCTATTTTGGGGCCCCATATCTCGGGGCCACTTGGTGCTAGGAACTCCAGCTTTGGATATGTTATGGTACCAGGTCCACTGGGTTTGCACACCAAATTTGTGGTTCTTAGCACTAAGTGACCCTGAGATACAGGGCTCCAAAGTCGGTTCAGAAAATGTCAAGCACTTTTCTGCAGCAGAGAATGACATTTTCCGAACCGATTTTGGGGCCCCGTATCTCAGGGCCAATTAGAGCTAGGAACTCCAGCTTTGGATATGTTGTGGAACTAGGTTCACTGGGTTTGCACACCAAATTTGGGGTTTCTAGCACCAAGTGGCCCTGAGATACGGGGCCCCAAAGTCGGTTCGGAAAATGAAATTTTTTGCTGCAGAAAAGTGCTTGACTCGAGTATAAGTCGAGGTGGGCACTTTCAGCACAAAAAAAGGTGCTGAAAAATTCGACTTATACTCGAGTATATACGGTATATCATATATATAGTCACAATATCCATTTTTACTGTGGGCATTTTGGACACTGATATGGTGATACATGTGGCTGCAATGTTCATTTCATGATACATGTGGCCTTCCTTTGTTTTTTCTCAATTGACATAATCATTTCCCACTGTGGGCATCACCCCCGAGGAACATACTGGTTCACGGATCATTTCAGGATCTTTCCACAACCTCCACGGATATCCATCAGCCGTTTATTATTCAAGCCTGTTTGACCCTATCGAACGTATGTCCTTTTGGGTTCAAACGTTCCGGTAAGCCTCCTTATTGTTGGTGCTGGTGTTCCTTCCATTCCAGATGTCATGTGTACACTGATATATTTATGAAGTCGCATTTGTATTGAAGACTGTCACTACCCACAGGAGTCACATACCCACTGAGGACTTATTTTGTTGGATGTATTTTTCTTTGGGTTTGTCTATTTGATGATGCAATGGTCTTCTAAGGTCATTCTATTTGTCACATTAGCGCTACACATATTTTGCTTTCTGATTTATGCAGATTTCCCATTGGCCGTGTTAGCTGCTTATTCTTTTGGGCAGCGCAGAATTATTTGTTTTATTTTGAATTGTGGAGTTGCAGAAATTGGGCCTGATCTGAGACATGATAATGCAGGATGGTAATGTGTTACTATTACTCAAGTAGTTTTACAGCATTTACTTTATAAAAAATCCTTTTTGTGATTTAGGGCCTGTTCACACTGCTGCGTGGTGCGAGATCGCATGTGATTCGCACCACACTGCAGTGTAAATCACATGCAATGTCCATGCAATGCCAATTCAGCCATACACATAGTATGGCTGAATTTGCATCGCATTCGGACCAAACTCGCAAAGGACCCTTTTTTTGGTCCGCAGCAGAATCGGATCGCATGGGTGTTCACACTCTAATATCCAATACTCACTATACTCTGGAAAATGAACTGACGCTCCCTGTACCTTGTTTGGAGGTTGTATTCTCTACACTTTTGTATCAAAGTGACACATCCCCCTGTGGTCCAACACTACAGGGGGAGGCCCACAGACCTGTGTGTCCTGCATCACATAGACCAGGTATAGTGTTGTGCACAGGGGAATATATAGATTGTTTTATAAATGTTTTGTATGGAGATCTCTATTATTGTAAGTACAGTAACATTCACAGGTGGCAAACCAATCTCTGCGATTTAAAACACGTGCACCAGGAAAGGTCAACTGCAGATTATGTTTGCTGAATGTCACCTTATAAATGTGCTTCAAAAGGTGTTGTTAAAAGTGAATAGTATAAGCATCTTATATTGACTTGGTATCAGCCTTTTGAAGCCCCTCTACAGAATAGCTCAGACTGGGAAAGGGAAAACAGCATATTGAGGTAATCAGGTGTACTGCAGTACTCATGTACTAAAAAAGGACAAACGTATAGGAAGAGAGCAGAGTGACAGAGTGATGAGCTTATCTGTCTTCTGCTTCTCCTTCACTGTCCAGTCACAGGCTGGGGGCAGGGACAAGACTTAACTGTGTTGCTTAACATCAATAGAGAAAAGTCCAAGTTGGCTTTATTGTTTTTTGTAAAGGAATGAATGGATAGAAATACAAATGGTTTGGTGAATAAAACAACTCTCATACGTATGTCATCAGTGTGTTAAACTGTTTGAGGATCAGCTTTAAATGGTAATCTGATCCAATAGCTTCATTACTTTCTGGGTCATTACTCAGAAGCTCTGCTCTTCTAATCTGCATCCTGATTTCAGGCCAGTTTCTCTGAGTTGGAGATGGCCGGGCACCTAGAATTTTTAGAAAGTGGCCAGCAGTAACAGAGTGCCCCAGTTTTTTCTCAGTGGGAGCTTCCTTTAAACCAGTGGTCTCCAAACTGCGGCCCTTTGCTTGCTTTTACCCGGCCCTTGGGGTGCTATTTTATTCACTGACAACAATGAAGGGCACAATTCCTCCCAATGACACTAATGATGGGGCAGAGTTCCTCAGAATGACACCAACAAGAGGCCCAATGACGCCAATGATGGGGCACAATTCCTCCCAATGACACTAATGATGGGGCAGAGTTCCTCAGAATGACACCAACAATGAGGCCCAATGACACCAATGATGGGGCACAATTTCTCCCAATGACATCAACAAAAGGGCCCAGTGACACCAATGATGGGGCATAATTCCTCCCAATGGCTCCAACAATGGGGCCCATTTCCCCCCCCTGACACCAGTGATGGGGGATTGTTTACTCCCCTTGACGCTGGGACATTTTGTACTCCGGGTAGCCACAGTCTGGCCCCCAAAAGCCTTTAGGACAGTAAACTGGCCCTTTGTTTAGAAAGTTTGGAGACCGCTGCTTTAAACCATAGATTTCTCTATTCAGTGATAAATAAAATACATTTACAGCCTACTATGCCAGCACAACACATGACATGAAATGCTTTGTAGTGCTATCATTTGTGTTGCTTTATTGCTCAGTTTTACTAGGTGCAAGGCACTAAAACAAGGTAATATAAAATGTATATCTTCTGAGTCTGAGATACACACCCACTGGGCCACATGATCATACCTTCACCTAACCTGATCCAACATGATCCGAACCAGATCCATACATGAGCTGCTCAACACGATTATGCTTTCACATTACCTAATCTATAGGGGATCCCGATTATAATACCTGATCTGATCGACACATGACCTGACCTATAGGGGATGCAGAATATGATACCTGATCCTAATCAACACATGATCATACCTTCAGCTGACCTGATCCAACATGATCCGAACCAGATCCATACATGAGCTGCTCAACACGATTATGCTTTCACATGACCTAATCTATAGGGGATCCCGATTAGAATACCTGATCTGATCAACACATGACCTGATCTATAGGGGATCCAGATTGTGATACCTGATCCTAATCAACACATGATCGTACCTTAACATGACTTGATCTATAGGGGATCCCAATTATGATCCATGATCAACACATGATCAGATCTATAAATGATGTCAGTCATAATACCTGATCCATACATGAACTGATTACTACATGATCATACCTTCACATGACCTGATCCAACATGATGCTGAGCAGGATACCTGGTCCTGTCAGATCCATATATGAGCTGCTCAATCCATGATTGTGCCTTCACGTGAACTGATATATAGGAGATTCTGATTATGGTACCTGATCCGATCAACACATGATCATACCTTCACATGACCTGATCTATTAATGATGGCGATCGGAATACCTGATCAATGCATGATCATAGTGTCACATGACCTGATATAATAATGATGCCGATCAGAATACCTGATCAACACATGATCATACCGTCACATGACCTGATATAATAATGATGGCGATCAGAATACCTGATCAATACATGATCATACCTTCACATGACCTGATTAATGATAGTGATCATACCTTGACATGACCTGATCCAACATGATTCTGAGCAGGATACCCGGTCCTGTCCAGATCCATATACGAGCTGCTCAACACATGATTGAGCCTTCACATGACCTGATATATAGGAGATCCTGATTATGATACCTGATCTGATCAACACATGATCATACCTTCAAATCACCTGATCTATTAATGATGGCGATCAGAATACATGATCATACTGTCACATGACCTGATAGAAATAACGATAATGATGGTGTTCATAATACCTGATCATACCGTCACATGACCTGATATAATAATGATGGTGATCATACCTTAACATGACCTGATCTATTAATGATGCCGATCATATTACCTGATCAATACATGATCACACCTTCACATGAACTGATCTAGAAAGTAATCCCAAATATAATACATGATCCTGGTCTGTTCAACACCTGATCATACCTTCATATGTCCTTCTCTATAAATGATCCCACTGATCCCAGTCACAATACCAGAATCTAATCTGAGCCATACATGAACACACCTTCACACGACCTGATCTACAAGTGATCTCAAATAAGATACTGGATCCTGGTCTGATAAACACCCGCTTATCCTTCACATGTCCTGATCTATACATGATCCCAACCTAATGAACATACGATCACACCTTCACAGGACCTGATCCCAATCATGATAGCTGCTGAACACAAGAAAGTGCCTTCACATGACCTAGATATGATTCATCAGGTGTAATACTTCTACATACCTGAGCAGCACATTACCAATCCCCTTTGTTGATCAAAGACAATGATTGGGATGTACATCCAACATATCTGTGCAATGTTTGATTATGATCATCCATGGTGATCTTTATCGTAGATCTTACCCACAGATAGACCAATCAGTGCCCAGGCTGTGGGCAGACAGGGGGGATCTCAGCACTAGATGACATGTCTCCCTATGCCTATCTATTATCCCCGATGTCATTTGCCCAGTATGACCCCGCACAGCTCTCCATTCGGGGCCGCCATGTACAGCCTGTGCCCGGGGACGATGCCAGGTCCCCTGTGCCATTACTGTGACCCCTACACGGCTCCCTGTCCCGTCCAAGCATCATCTGAGTGGGCTCTCACCTGTGCAGTGGAACGACCAGCTGACAGCTCCCGGCATGCATCGGGAAAGCAAACCAAACCGGGGGAGAGACGCTTGGAGTATGCGACAGGAAGTCAATTCTAGCTCTGCACCCCGCACGGCCATCTTTGAGACGGGAGCTTTGCCCACACTAAGTAGTTGCATTACATTTCGAACTTTTAAATCTTATTACATTGCCATGTGTTAAGAAGGTCAGCGATGTGTTCACAGAGATGGTAGCCTAAAAAGACACACATTTGATAAGGTTTACTGGTGATTGCTGCCCCGAGCTCAGCGGATGTACAGGGAGCTCAGGTGACAGCTCGGACCATTGCTGCAGACAGGCTCCTAGGCTGCAGTGTGTTATCTCGGCCGAATGGTGGCGCTGCAGTAGTTGTCTGTGAGAAGAGATCACACTGGCAAAGCTTCCTGCATGCTGGGACGGTGGCGGGATCACTAAACATGGGCTCTAGGCTACGGCTGGAGATAAGGAAGAACATGGAGATTGGCAACCTGATACTGGGGTAATGAATTCACATCATCTCTGATAGGTGGCTCAGTTCTCTAATGATTGTATATAGTGCTCAACTCATGTGGGAGCTCACAGGTGTCATCAACTGGGCAGTGTGTACATGTGAGAGCACACCCCTCTCCACACATATACATACTCCTGTACACACACATATACATACTCCTGTGTACACACATATATACATACTCCTGTACACACACGTATACATACTTCTGTATACACACATATATACATACTCCTGTGTACACACATATATACATACTCCTGTACACACACGTATACATACTTCTGTATACACACATATATACATACTCCTGTGTACACACATATATACATACTCCTGTGTACACACATATATACATACTCCTGTACACACATATATACATACTCCTGTACACACACATATACATACTCCTGTACACACACATATACATACTTCTGTATACACCCATATATACATACTCCTGTACACACACATATACATACTTCTGTATACACACATATATACATACTCCTGTACACACACATATACATACTTCTGTATACACACATATATACATACTCCTGTACACACATATATACATACTCCTGTACACACATATATACATACTCCTGTACACACATATATACATACTCCTGTACACACATATATATATATATACATACTCCTGTACACACATATATACATACTCCTGTACACACACGTATACATACTCCTGTGCACACACGTATACATACTCCTGTACACACACGTATACATACTCCTGTGCACACACGTATACATACTCCTGTACACACACGTATACATACTCCTGTACACACATGTATACATACTCCTGTACACACATGTATACATACTCCTGTACACACATGTATACATACTCCTGTACACACATGTATACATACTCCTGTACACACATGTATACATACTCCTGTACACACATGTATACATACTCCTGTACACACATGTGTGTATATATATATATATATATATATATATATATATATATATATATATATATACATACTCCTGTACACACATATATACATATACATACTCCTGTACACACATATATATACATACTCCTGTACATACATATATATATATATATATACATACATATTCCTGTACACACATACATACTCCTGTACACACATATATACATATACATACTCCTGTACACACATATATACATACTCTTGTATACACACACACACATATACATACTCTTGTATACACACACATATACATACTCTTGTATACACACACACACACATATACATACTCTTGTATACACACACATATACATACTCTTGTATACACACACATATACATACTCTTGTATACACACATATATGTAGGGATGTCCCGATACCACTTTTTTAAGACCGCGTACAAGTACCAATACTTTTTTTCAAGTACTCGCCGATACCGATGCTTTTATTTTTAATGTCATGTGGCAGTGGTTTTTTTTTTTTTTCTTTCTTTCTTTTTTTTTTTTTTTTTACAATGCTTTCTTTCTTTTCTTTTTTTTTAGGGGTGGAGGGGGTGGACGCTGTCTGTGTGTTTTTTTTTTTTTTTTTCTTTTTGTTTTTTTTTGTTTTTTTATTTACATTTTTTTTTTTTTTTTACAGTAATTTTTTTTTTATTATTTATTGCAATACTTTGTGTTTTTTTTTTTTTTTTTTTTTTTTTATCAGCCCTGTTGGGGGGCTTTGGTAAGATATCAGGGGTCTGTTAAGACTTAACAGACCTCTGATATCTCCCCCTTGAGACAGAGAAAGAGACAGAGGATAGAGATTCCCCAGTCCCTTTCTCTGCAGCCTCAGCTGCACTGACAATGAATGGAGAGAAGACAACGGCTCCTCTCCATTCATAAACTGACACATCGTAATCACAAGAGATTACAATGTTCCAGTTATGTGAATGGACAGAGTCAGCTGACTCTCTCCATACACAAAGGAAGGAGGAGGACGACTGTGGGGGAGTTACAAGCACCGATCACCGCTGTATAGAATGCAGCTGAAAGCCGCTGGAGGAGAAACTCCCCCACGCGTCAATCACTGCTGACTCTCAAGGTATCAGGGGAAGCATCGGGAGCATTTGCCCAAGTACAAGTACTTGGGCAAATGCTCGGTATCGGGACAACCCTACATATATGCAAACTCCTGTATACACACATATATGCATACTCCTGTACTATATATATATATATATATATATATATATATATATATATATATACACACACATATACATACTCCTGTATACACACACATATATGTATATATATATATGTATATATATATATATATATATATATATATATATATATATATATATATATATATATATACATACACACACTCCTGTACACACACACATATACATACTCCTGTATACACACACACACACACACATATATATATATATATATATATATATATATATATATATATATATATATATATATATATATACATACCCCTGTGTGTATATATATATATATATATATATATATATATATATATATACATATACATACATACTCCTGTATACATACATACATACATACTCCTGTATACACGCATATATGCATACTCCTGCATACACGCATATATGCATACTCCTGCATACACGCATATATGCATACTCCTGCATACACGCATATATGCATACTCCTGCATACACACATATATATTACTCCTGTACACATACATACTCCTGTACACACACATATACAGTTGTGCTCATAAGTTTACATACCCTGACAGATTTTATGATTTCTTGCCCATTTTTCAGAGAATATGAATGATAACACAAAAACATTTCTTTCACTCATGGTTAGTGTTTGGCTGAAGCCATTTATTATCAATCAACTGTGTTTACTCTTTTTAAATCATAATGAGGACAGAAACTACCCAAATGATCCTGATCAAAAGTTTACATACCCTGTTGATTTTGGCCTGATAACATGCACACAAGTTGACACAAAGGGGTTTGAATGGCTATTAAAGGTAACTATCCTCACCTGTGATCTGTTTGCTTGTAATTGGTGTGTGTGTATAAAAGGTCAATGTGTTTCTGGACTCCTGACAGACCCTTGCATTCTTCATCCAGTGCTGCACTGACGTTTTTGGATTCTGAGTCATGGGGAAAGCAAAAGAATTGTCAAAGGATCTGCGGGAAAAGGTGGTTGAACTGTATAAAACAGGAAAGGGATATGAAAAGATATCCAAAGAATTGAGAATGCCAATCAGCAGTGTTCAAACTCTAATCAAGAAGTGGAAAATGAGGGGTTCTGTTGAAACCAAACCACGGTCAGGTAGACCAACTAAAATTTCAGCCACAACTGCCAGGAAAATTGTTCGGGATGCAAAGAAAAACCCACAACTAACTTCAGGTGAAATACAGGACTCTCTGAAAACATGTGGTGTGGCTGTTTCAAGATGCGCAATAAGGAGGCACTTGAAGAAAGATGGGCTGCATGGTCAAGTCGCCAGAAGAAAGCCATTACTACGCAAATGCCACAAATTATCCCGCTTACAATACGCCAAACTGCAAGCCTCAAAACCTTGCACAAAGTCATTTAGAGTGATGAGACCAAAATTGAGCTATTTGGCCACAACTATAAACACTACATTTGGAGAGGAGTCAACAAGGCCTATGATGAAAGATACGGAGGGTAAATCGCTGATGTTTTGGGGATGTGTGAGCTACAAAGGCACAGGAAATTTGGTCAAAATTGATGACTAGATGAATGCAGTATGTTATCAAAAAATACTGGAGGAACATTTTGCATTCATCAGCCAGGAAGCTGCGTATGGCACGTACTTGGACATTCTAGTATGACAATGATCTAAAACACAAAGCCAAGTTGATTTGTCATTGGCTACAGCAGAATAAAGTGAACGTTCTGGAGTGGCCATCTCAGTCTCCTGACCTCTATATCATTGAGCCACTCTGGGGAGATCTCAAACATGCAGTTCATGCAAGACAGCCCAAGAATTTACAGGAACTGGAGGCTTTTTGCCAAGATGAATGGGCAGCTTTACCATCTGAGAAGATAAAGAGCCTCATCCACAAATACCACAAAAGACTTCATTCTGTCATTTGATGTTAAAGGGGGCAATACACGGTATTAAGAACTGGGGTATGTAAATTTTTGATCGGGGTCATTTGGCTAGTTTCTGTTGTCATGATTTAAAAAGAGTAAACCCGGTTGATTGATAATAAATGGCTTCAGCCAAACACTAACCATGAGTGAAATAAATTTTTTGTGTTATCATTCATAATCGCAGAAAAATGGCCAAGAAATCATAAATTCTGGCAGGGTATGTAAACTTATGAGCACGACTGTGTGTTTGTGTGTGTGTGTGTGTGTGTATATGTATGTATATATTACACCTGTATACATACTCCTGTATATAGACACTTTTATATACATACTCCTGTATACACGCACATATACATACTTCTGTGTGTATGTATATATATATATATATATATATATATATATATATATATATATATATATATATATATATATATATATATATATATATATATATATAATATACCTGTGAGGTGGACAGATTATCTCGGCAAAGGAGAAGTGCTCACTAACAAAGATTTGTGAACAATATTGAAGAAATGACATTTTGCTGCAATGTAAAGTAGTGAGTGTACAGCTTGTATAACAGTGTAAATTTGCTGTCCCCTCAAAATAACTCAACACACAGCCATTAATGTCTAAACTGCTGGCAACAAAAGTGAGTACACCCCTAAGTGAAACTGTCAGAATTGGGCCCAATTAGCCATTTTTCCTCCCCAGTATCATGTGACTCGTTAGTGTTACAAGGTTTCAGGTGTGAATGGGGAGCAGGTGTGTTAAATTTTATGTTATCGCTCTCACTCTCTCATACTAATCACTGGAAGTTCAACATGGCACCTCATGGTAAAGAACTCTCTGAGGATCTGAAAAAAAGAATTGTTGCTCTACATAAAGATGGCCTAGGCTATAAGAAAATTGCCAAGACCCTGAAACTGAGCTGCAGCACGGTGGCCAAGACCATACAGCCGTTGAACAGGTCTCGCCATGGTCGATCAAAGAATTTGAGTGCACGTGCTCAGCGTCATAGCCAGAGTTTGTCTTTGGAAAATAGACGTATGAGTGTTGCCAACATTACTGCAGAGGTTGAAGGGGTGGGGGGGAATCAGCCTGTCAGTGCTCAGACCATACGCCGCATACTGCATCAAATTGATCTGCATGGCTGTCATCCCAGAAGGAAGCCTCTTCTAAAGATAATGCACAAGAAAGCCTGCAAACAGTTTGAAGACAAGCAGACCAAGGACACGGATTACTGGAACCATGTCCTGTGGTCCGATGAGACCAAGATAAACTTATTTGGTTCAGATGGTGTGAAGCGTGTGTGGCAGCAACCAGATGAGGAATCCAAAGACAAGTGTGTCTTGCCTACAGTCAAGCATGGTGGTGGGAGTGTCATGGTCTGGGGCTGCATGAGTGCTGCTGGCACTGGGGAGCTTCCTTTCATTAAGAGAATCATAAATGCCAACATGTACTGTGACATACGGAAGCAGAGCATGATCCCCCCCCTCCCCCTTCGGAGACTGGGCCACAGGGCAGTATTCCAACATAACAACCCCAAACACACCTCCAAGACAATCACTGCCTTGCTAAAGAAGCTGAGGGTAAAGGTAATGGACTAGCCAAGCATGTCTCCAGACCTAAACCCTATTGAGCATCTGTGGGGCATCCACAAACGGGAGGTGGAGGAGCTCAGGGTCTCTAACATCCACCAGCTCCATAATGTCGTCATGGAGGAGTGGAAGAGGACTCCAGTGGCAACCTGTGAAGCTCTGGTGAACTCCATGCCCAAGAGGGTCAAGGCAGTGCTGGAAAATAATGGTGGCCAAACAAAATATTGACACTTTGGGCCCAATTTGGACATTTTCACTTAGGGGTGCACTCACTTTTGTTGCCAGCAGTTTAGACATTAATGGCTGTGTGTTGAGTTATTTTGAGGGGACAGCAAATTCACACTGTTATACAAGTTGTACACTCACTACTTTACGTTGTAGCAAAGTGTCATTTCTTCAATATTGTTCACAAATCTTTGTTAGTGAGCACTTCTCCTTTGCCGAGATAATCTGTCCACCTCACAGGTGTGGCATATCAAGATGCTGATTAGACAGCATGATTATTGCACAGGTGTACAAATCTAATTTGTTACACTGTCACGAAAATAGTAAATATGAGCAGCTGACACAATATTGTTGGGTGCAATAAAAGATATATAGGGTATAGGTGTAGCGCTATAGAAAGATCATAATCAAAAAGTCCATATGTTGAACCATAAAACATTTCCAGGTTATTAGGCAATCTGAATCAGTTCATAATAAATCTCTGTAGACGTAAAAGGAGAAAGAGCCCATCACCATCACCCAAACACACTGACCCTTACCGTCAGCAAGTGGGTTAAACAGCATAGCAATAGCATTATTAGATGGTGTCCACAAAGGAATTCCTCTCATTGCCCAGAGCTCCTCACTCCATTGATAAACTCAAAATTGCAGTAAATGCTGTTAGTCAGAATGGTTATGCCAAAAAGGTACACTCCGGAATTGCAGCAGGATATTTAAGTATACCTTTCCTTCTGTGTCCACCTTTTAGATTGCACAGGTGTGCCTTAGGCTGGCCACAATAAAAGGCCACTCTAAAATGTGCAGTTTTACTGTATTCAGGAGGTCCGAAAACCGGTCAGTATCTGGTGTGACCACCCTTTGCAGCACATCTCCTTCGCATAGAGTTGATCAGGTTGTTGATTGTGGCCTGTGGAATGTTGGTCCATTCCTCTTCAATGGCTGTGCGAAGTTGCTGGATATTGGCAGGAACTGGAACACGCTGTCGTATACGCCGATGCAGAGAATCCTAAACATGCTCAGTGGGTGACATGTCCGGTGACTATGCTGGCCATGCAAGAACTGGGATGTTTTCAGCTTCCAGGAATTGTGTACAGATCCTTGCAAGATGGGGCCGTGCATTATCATGCTACAACATGAGGTGATGGTTGTGGATGAATGGCACAACAATGGGCCTCAGGATCTCGTCACGGTATCTCTGTGCAATCAAAAGGCTATCGATAAAATGCACCTGTGTTCGTTGTCCATAGCATACGCGTGCCCATACCTTAACCCTGCCATGGGCCACTCAATCCTCAGCGTTGACATCAGCAAACCGCTCACCCGCATGACGCCATACATGCTGTCTGCCATCAGCCCTGTACAGTGAAAACTGGGATTCATCCGTGAAGAGAACACCTCTAGAAAAAGTGCCAGACACCACCGAATGTGAGTATTTGCCCACTTAAGTCAGTTACGACGACGAAATGCAGTCAGGTCGAGACCCCGATGAGGACGACGAGCATGCAGAAGAGTTTCCCTGAGATGGTTTCTGACAGTTTGTGCAGAAATTCTTTGGTTATGCAAACTGATTGTTGCAGCAGCTGTCCGGGTGGCTGGTCTCAGATGATCTTCGAGGTGAAGATGCTGGATGTTGAGGTCCTGGGCTGGTGTGGTTACTCGTGGTCTGCAGTTGTGAGGCCAGCTCGATGTACTGCCAATATCTCAGAGACGGCTTATGGTAGAGAAATGAACATTCAATTCAAGGGAAACAGCTCTGGTGGACATTCCTGCTGTCAGCATGCCAATTGCACGCTCCCTCAAAACTTGCAACATCTGTGGCATTATGCTGTGTGATAAAACTGCACATTTTAGTGTGGTCTTTTATTGTGGCCAGCCTAAGGCACACCTGTGCAATAATCATGCTGTCTAATCAGCATCTTGATATGCCACACCTGTGAGGTGGATGGATTATCTGGGCAAAGGAGAAGTGCTCACTAACAAAGATTTAGACAGATTTGTGAACAATATTTGAGAGAAATTTAGGCCTTTTGTGTACATAGAAAAAGTCGTAGATCTCTGCGTTCAGCTTATGATAAATCGGGGCAAACACAATTTTGCTTATTGTGTGTGTATGTATGTGTGTGCATATATAATATTATATACACACACACACACTGGATTCTTCTGTCTTCTCTATTCTCTTCTTATTGTCATTCGAGGCAAATGAAAAACACTGCTTAAAGAGGAACTGCAGTCTGCTCACCTAATTTGTAATAAAAACATCTTTGCCACTCTGAAGCTTCCCTCCAACCACTTTGCATATTTTTTTTTTTATATACTGTGATTTTGTACTTGGCAAATATGCTGCAGAAATCTCCCTCCACTGAGTCTGGCTGCAACCATTTTATTTGTGGGCATCTGAAGCTGCTGCCTGTTCACTTCCTGGATTTACACAGACACACAGGCACACCTCCAGCTCTGCAGCTCTCATTGGCCCTCTTATGACTCATCCTCCCCTCCCTTCCTGGAAAACTCTCACAAGAGTAAGAGAGAGCTGTGCATGTCATAAGCCTAGGCTAATGACCAGAATAGAAACCGGAAGTGGGCTGTATATGGTATTTACTGGCAAAAAATCTTTTACTATCCAAATTTAAAACCACAGGAGCAGAAGATTTAATAGATGGAAAGATGAAAAAATGACTGAAGGTCCGCTTTAAGGCCCCTTTCACACTGGGGCGGTGGGGGCGTCGGCGGTACAGCAGCGCTATTTTTAGCGCTGCTGTACCGTCGTTCTTGCAGCGGTATTCGGCCGCTAGCGGTGCGGTTTTACCCCCCGCTGGCAGCCGAAAAAGGGTTAAAATCCCTCGTACAGCGCGGCTATAGCCGCGGTATAGCCGCGCTGTCCCATTGATTTCAATGGGCAGGAGCGGGGAAGGAGCGGTGAATACACCGCTCCTTCCCCGCTCCAAAAAAGCGGTTTGCAGGACTTTTCTCACCGCCCTGCCTGCGCACCGCTTCAGTGTGAAAGCCCTCGGGCTTTCACACTGAACAAACAGCGGAGGCTGTTTAGGAGCAGTTTTCAGGCGGTATTTTTAGCGCAATACCGCCTGAAAACCGCTCCAGTGTGAAAGGGGTCTAAGGCCCCTTTTCACACTGCCGTGACTTGAAAGTCGCCTGATTTTACCACAATTTCAGGGAATGCCTGTGTAAACTTGAGGTCTTTGGAGTCGGACCAAAAAAGTACAGTGACTACTTTGAAGTCGGTGCAACTTGAAGTCACACAGATATGAATGGTTATCATTGGGAATCATGGGGTACGACTTATGTGACTATGATGTCCAAAGTCGCAGGAAAAGGAGATCTATAGTAACAGCATACACTTTTATACCATCACCATTGTAATAACAATACTTATTAACAATCCAATATAAGTTTACTTAAATCGCCTTTCTTGTTGTGAGTGCTGCCTGTCTGCTGGTCATCTCTTCCCACAACTTCCTGGATTCCCTGCATGCTTTGCAGCTTCTCCTTTGCTGTTTTTACTTTCAATTTCTAAGGACTACATATACTATAGTACCGTTGCTGTCTGCAACCAGTGATTCCCGTACTGACTCCTGAAACTCCTCCTCTCAGCACCTCCTGTATTTAAGAAGGCAGACTCTATGAATTCTGTGACATAACAGTGCCTATTCACAGGACATAGTGACTACATGTCACAGAATTCGAGAAAGTAGTGTGGGATCTTGACAAAGTGAGTTTACAAACTTCAAGATAATTTAGATTAACCACTTCAGCTCTGGAAGGTTTTACCCACTTCCTGACCAGGCCATTTTTTTGCGATATGACACTGCATCGCTTTAACTGACCATAGAGCGGTCGTGCAACGCTGTACCCAAATAAAATTGATGTTCTTTTTTTTTTTAATCATCTTCCAGGGAGAGAGATGGGCTCCTTCTCTCTGAAAGGGGAAACATTAGTTCACCATTATAAATTTGTCTGTCTTACTTGTGTGCCTCAGTTGTTTCGTGTTTCCTCCGGACCCACAGGAGCTGCAAACCATTTATTATTTTTCTCCAGTCTCTGTACTAGTTTGCAGGGAACTCCCTGACCAGCATTCTATCCAGCCCAGAGTGCCTTGGAAGGGTGAGCAGGGGCAGCAACCTGAGCCCTAGGGGTTCTGCCTGAGGTTTCACCCCTGCAGAAGTGTATGCGACCATTCCTCCAATGCTCTCAATGCCGCTGGAATTTCACCCCAGGTGTATTGCCACCGATGAAGGCCCGCCCGCCCGCCGCTCACCCACTTCCCGCAGAAGATGAGCTAAACATTCCCACTGTGGTGGATAGCCCGCGGCTCTCTGCAGGGTCCCGGCCGCATGTGATTGAGCCAGCCCCGGATGGTGTGCCAAGATGGCGCAGACGGCAAAAGCGTCACTTCTGGTTCCGGTCGGCCAGCATCTTGGTAGGGGCTGGAAGCCTGCAGGAAACTGGAGGAGGTCACTTCCGGGCCGTGGCACGAAATTAAAAAAAGAAAAAAATATCAGAAGCCTCCCTCCCTAATGCAACTCCAGGAAGGAGGGTGGCGGTGGGGAATAACGTGTAGGTACATCCACCAACCTGCACGGGGTCAGTTGGGGGCGGGGCTGGAGCTGAGGCAGGAAACCATTAAAAGGGCACTCTAAGCAGAGGATCCTGGTGGCTGACCGTGTCGGACGCTTCTGTACCCTGCCCTGCAGATCCTGCTACCCAGGACAGCTCCAAGGTAAGCCAGATTACTCTGGAGTCACCTCTGTCTTCACCTTACTACAAACTTGTCTATTTACATGCAATCTGGTAAACCTCCTACCTCACAGGGTCCTTTGTGTTTGCTTACAAAGACCCCAAAGGAAAGAAAGACGAAAAACGGCAACAAAGCATGAGCTTCTTGCAGCCACCGTTTTCCTCATGATTGGAAAAAGTCGTCATGCCAAAAATGCATAGACAAGATGGTGGCTACGGAATCGCAAGGTTACCTCAAAGACCTGCTCAGTCCTTTCAGAAAAGAAATAAAGAGCACTTAAGGGCCACTATGCTCAGCAAATGAGAAATTAGAGGCACAGAGCTCTAGTCAAACCAGTACACCATCTACCAGCGGGACATGAATCCCTTCGGGTAGCAGGGAAGACGTAGAACGACAAGAGCAAGAGAACGATTCCAATGAATCTGAACTAGAGTCTGAGGAAGGCCTGTGCTCAGTTTCTGAAGAAGATCCGGCACCCGAGGTTAACTTGTTCCCCTCAGAAGAGACTGACAGTCTTTTAAAAGCTATAGCCGACTTGCTGGGCATCGTTGGAAAAAGACGCAGAACTTTTCCTACATGACAAAATGTACAAAGGACTGCAGCCCAAGAAACTTAGAATGCTCCCTGCACACCAAATTCTTAAAGACATTGTCAGAAAAGAGTGGGATGAACTAGAGGAAAAACTCTAAATACCAGCAGCGGTTAAACGCAGATATCCATTTGCAGAGACGGATACCAAAACCTGGGCTAAATGCCCCAAAGTAAATGCTTCTCTAGCAAGAGACGCTAACAAATCTGATTTGGTTTTTGACGATGTGGGTACCTTAAAGGACCCCATGGATAAGAAGATAGAAGCCCTTCTGAAGAGGGCTTGGGAAGCGGGGGCTGCAAACCTGAACCCAGCGATGGCTTTCACCTGCACTGCTCACACCTTACTAGTTTGGCTGACTCGGCTACAAGAGTTACTGGAAGGCAGTGGTTGCCCGTCCCCCTCGCACCCCCCCCCCCCCCCCCCCCAGGCAGTCACAAAAAAAAAAAAAATTTTAAACATGGCCCTTAAAAAAAAAAGTCCTTAAGTGCACTGTGTTTGGGTGTCGGTGCTGTGGGAAGCGCCACGTCTATGCAATCACGAGGTTGCAGACGAAAGGCTTCATTGGCGGGGTTTGGAGCTGATTTGTGGCGCAGTCCATCGCGCCGAACAGCTTCTGCCCGGCGCCCGTAGTGTATCACTATGGCCGAGTGCTTTGTTCTCAGTGTGAGAACGTCACTTCCGGCGGCCTACAAAAAGATGGCCGCCGTCGTGAGGACTAATCCCCTTGTATTCAGTGGAGAGGGGAGGACTCTGCTGATGGGGACACAAATGTAAGGAGTTGCTCCACTGATGGGGACAGAGATGTAAGGAGGTGCTCCACTGATGGGGACAGAGATGTAAGGAGGTGCTCCACTGATGGGGACAGAGATGTAAGGAGGTGCTCCGCTGATGGGGACAGAGATGTAAGGAGGTGCTCCGCTGATGGGGACAGAGATGTAAGGAGGTGCTCCGCTGATGGGGACAGAGATGTAAGGAGGTGCTCCGCTGATGGGGACAGAGATGTAAGGAGGTGCTCCGCTGATGGGGACAGAGATGTAAGGAGGTGCTCCGCTGATGGGGACAGAGATGTAAGGAGGTGCTCCGCTGATGGGGACAGAGATGTAAGGAGGTGCTCCGCTGATGGGGACAGAGATGTAAGGAGGTGCTCCGCTGATGGGGACAGAGATGTAAGGAGGTGCTCCGCTGATGGGGACAGAGATGTAAGGAGGTGCTCCGCTGATGGGGACAGAGATGTAAGGAGGTGCTCCGCTGATGGGGACAGAGATGTAAGGAGGTGCTCCGCTGATGGGGACAGAGATGTAAGGAGGTGCTCCGCTGATGGGGACAGAGATGTAAGGAGGTGCTCCGCTGATGGGGACAGAGATGTAAGGAGGTGCTCCGCTGATGGGGACAGAGATGTAAGGAGGTGCTCCGCTGATGGGGACAGAGATGTAAGGAGGTGCTCCGCTGATGGGGACAGAGATGTAAGGAGGTGCTCCGCTGATGGGGACAGAGATGTAAGGAGGTGCTCCGCTGATGGGGACAGAGATGTAAGGAGGTGCTCCGCTGATGGGGACAGAGATGTAAGGAGGTGCTCCGCTGATGGGGACAGAGATGTAAGGAGGGGCTCCGCTGATTGGGACACAGATGTAAGGAGGGGCTCCGCTGATTGGGACACAGATGTAAGGAGGGGCTCCGCTGATGGGGACACAGATGTAAGGAGGGGCTCCGCTGGGGGCATCTGGTGGCAGGCGACACACTCAGGGCTCCCACTGATTATGCATTCTGGTGAGTTGAAAAATTTCATTTTATATTACAATGTAATAATAGAAATAATGCGCTTCAGTCATCCTGACACCATAACAACCATGGTGCCGGGGTGATTGAAGTTCTAACACCAGGTGTTTGGAGTATCTTTATCTGCTGATTGTTAACCACAATACTAGGCACTTGGACACCTTCCCGCTCAGGCCAATTTTCAGCTTTCAGCGCTGTCGCAGTTTGAGTGACAATTGCGCAGTCATACAACGCTGTACCCAAACAATTTTTTTTATCATTTTGTTCCCACAAATAGAGCTTTCTTTTGGTGGTATTTGATCACCTCCTGCGGTTTTTATTTTTTGCGCAACAAATAAAAAAAGACCAAATTTTTTTTTAAAAAAACAAGTTTTTCTTTGTTTCTGTTAAAATTTTTTGGAAATATGTACGTTTTTATCTTCACTGACGGACACTGATATGGCTGCACTGACGGACACTGATATGGCTGCACTGACGGACACTGATATGGCTGCACTGACGGGCACTGATATGGCTGCACTGACGGACACTGATATGGCTGCACTGACGGACACTGATATGGCTGCACTGACGGACACTGATATGGCTGCACTGACGGGCACTGATATGGCTGCACTGACGGGCACTGATATGGCTGCACTGACGGGCACTGATATGGCTGCACTGACGGGCACTGATATGGCTGCACTGACGGGCACTGATATGGCTGCACTGACGGGCACTGATATGGCTGCACTGACGGGCACTGATATGGCTGCACTGACGGGCACTGATATGGCTGCACTGACGGGCACTGATATGGCTGCACTGACGGGCACTGATATGGCTGCACTGACGGGCACTGATATGGCTGCACTGACGGGCACTGATATGGCTGCACTGACGGGCACTGATATGGCTGCACTGACGGGCACTGATATGGCTGCACTGACGGGCACTGATATGGCTGCACTGACGGGCACTGATATGGCTGCACTGACGGGCACTGATATGGCTGCACTGACGGGCACTGATATGGCTGCACTGACGGGCACTGATATGGCTGCACTGACGGGCACTGATATGGCTGCACTGACGGGCACTGATACGGCTGCACTGACGGGCACTGATACGGTGGCACCAATGAGGTGGCACTGATAGGCGGCACTGATGGGTGGTACTGATGGGAACTCATAGGCTGCACTGATGGGCATTTGTAGGTGGCATTGATGGGTACTTATGGGTGGCACTGGATACTTATTGGTGGCATGGATGGGCACTGATAGGCACTGATTGGTGGGCACTGATGGGCACGGATGGGCACTGACAGGTGGCACCAATGGACACTGATGGGTGGCACCGATGGCACTGATGCACCTAAGGGTGGCATTGCTGGGCATCAGTGCTATATAATGGTGCCAATCAGTGCCCATTTGTGAGCACTGATTGGGCACTGACTGGGCACATTGGGCACATGTGGATGGCCATGGGGTACATACCTGGCCATCCACATGTTGCCCCCTTCCCTGGTGGTCCTAGTGGCGATCCCTGGTGGTCCAGTGTGATGATCTGAGGGGGGGCTGCGCTGATAAACAATCAGCGCAGACCCCCCTGTCAGGAGAGCCGCCGATCGGCTCTCCTCTATTCACGTCTGTCAGACGCGAGTGAGGAAAAGCCGATCAACGGCTCTTCCTATTGACATTGTGATCAGCCGTGATTGGACACGGCTGATCACGTGGTAATCATCTTAGGTGATAACCAGAGATGAAACAAAGTTGTACCCATTTATCTGCAGCACTCTCTCTTCTACATCAGTTCAAAGTCCAAAATTCATCCAGCTTGTCTGAGATTTTAGAAAGCAGGGCGCAAGGAGCTGAAGTTTCATTTTGCAGATCTCAGTAAAAAGAGTCTTGATGATTTATTGGGGTGATGGGGCACACCCCCTTCACATAGTACTCAGGAAGAGAGCTGAAGCTGTCAATCACAGACTGTGTGCTGGAACACTCTCCCCAGTCACTTCTTTTTCTCTTGGTGTCAGGAAAATGTCAGAAGTGACTCAAGCAAATAGTAGAGAAACAGGGCAGGAGATAGAAATGACACATAGTGCTCTGGACTGAGGTAAGTACACACGATAGGGGGATATGCATTGTTCATATATCTGAGTTTTGCAACCACTTTAATGCATTCTCTGCATTAAAGAGGTACTTCACCCCAAAGGTGAAGTTCTGCTCTTTCTACCCTCCCCCCTCTACCTTTTTCGAATATTATTTAGGTGACCTGCCTGGAAGTTGCAAACCCCCCCTTCTTCCTGCAACCTTCTGGGACACATTACAGGTCCCAAGAGGCTGCTGGCACAGTGCAGCTTGTGCATGTGCAGTAGGAAGTCACAGCTGGCTTCCAAAAGTTGTCATTGGGACCCAAAGACCAGAGATGAACCGGTCTGGGTGGGGATGATGCTGGATCCTGGGCAGGTGAGTGTCTGTTTATTAATAGTCAGCAGCTAGTTTTTGTAGCTGCTGACTTTTTATATTTTTTGTAACCTGTCAAAGCAAGTCTGCCTTACCAATACGTATCCAGTTAAACTTCTTCTAACATAAAGGAAATTTATAAAAAAAAAAAAAAAAAGACGCGTGTAGGCCACTGTTTCCTGAAAATGTTTGTTTCAAGACCCTCAGATGTTAAATGCTGACCTGGAACAAATGTGTAGGAAATTACATTAGAACAACTGATCTGCATACTGTTCCTGGTCCTGCAGCCATATGCTCAGCATGGCAACCAGGCAACTAGCACTTCAGAAAGAGAACAGAATGGGAACTCTATATACTTAGTTCATTGCCATTTCTTAAACCACCTTACAGTCCCAGTGTTGGATAAATTATTTAGGTTTCATTACATAGCAGATGACTGCACTGACCAATGATGTACCAGTCACTTAGAGCTTTGGCCCAGTACAGCAGATCAAAGAACCAGTATTCTAGTGGTGCTTTCTTAGACCCTGTAGTCTGTGGTGCATTTCAGTGTTCCCCTTTTTTCTCCATGCCTATTTACTGACATTACACTGCTGGTGTTTCCAGCTTGGCCACTGTAGTGAAGAATATGTATATGGAATAGACTATGAATAAAGCCATAGAAAAGATTGCTGGGATATCGTGTCTGTATTGCTGATATGTGATATAATGGCCTCCTATACAGCCACATAATTTGAAAGGTAAAGATGTCCATCAATCTTGGTGAGCCTAGAGTTCAGCTTTAAATAACTGTTCTACTGCACAAAATTGTTCCTTTAGAAAAAGCTGCTTTTTTATAGTATGGTGAATAAATGAAAAGGTGACACTTGACTTCAGTAAATCTGAAACTCCTAGTTTCTACTGAAAGGCTTGCTACTAGTAAAATAAAAAAGGGTTCTGTATCCTTTCTTTTGACTTTTTTTTTTTTTTTTCTAAAATTGATAAAAGCTTAAGTTTGCATAAAATACATAAAAATCAGCACAAGGGATATTGCTTACCTTCAGTGAGATGTGCCCCTTGTGTTGCTATCCTTTTGGCAAATCTTCCCAGTCCGATGCCTCCCCTCAACCCACTGTCATAATCGTCCGGTGCAGCGGGGGTTATTTGAACTAAGGGGTTGTGACAACCAGTCATCAAGAGAGCCCAGTTACAGTGGATATAAAAAGTCTACACACCCCTGGTAAAATGTCAGGTTTCTGTGATGTAAAAAAATGAGACAAAGATAAATCATTTCAACACTTTTTACACCGTTTAATGTGACCTATAAACTGTACAACTCAGTTGAACAACAAACAGAAATCTTTTAGGTGGAGGGAAGTAAAACTAATATGGTTGCATAAGTGTGCACACCTTTAAACTAATACTTTTTTGAAGCACCTTTTTGATATTATTCCAGCACTCAGTCTTTTTGGATATGAGTCTATCAGCATGGCACATCTTGACTTGGCAATATTTGCCCACTCTTCTATGCAAAAACAGTCCAAATCTGTCAGATTGTGAGGGCATCTCCTGTGTACAGCCCTCTTTAGATCACCCCACAGATTTTCTATCGGATTCAGGTCTGGGCTCTGGCTGGGCCATTCCAAAACTTTAATCTTTAGGTGAAGCCATTCCTTTGTTTATTTGGATGCATGCTTTTGGGTCGTTGTCATGGTGACAGATGAAGTTCCTCTTCATGTTCAGCTTTCTAGCAAAAGCCTGAAGGTTTTGTGCCAATATTGACTGGTATTTGGAACTGTTCATTATTCCCTCTACCTTGATTGCTCCAGCTGAAGAAAAACAGCCCCCAAAGCATGATGCTACCACCATGCTACACGGTGGGTATGATGTTCTTTTGGTGATGCGCAGTGTTGTTTTTGCACCAAACATATCTTTTGGAATTATGGCCAAAAAGTTCAACCTTGGTTTCAACAGACCATAACACATTTTCCGACATGCTTTTGGGAGACTTCAGATGTGTTTTTGCTAAATTTAGCCCGGCTTGGCTGTTTTTCTTCATAAGAAAAGGCTTCCATCTTGCCACTCTACCCCATAGTCCAGACATATGAAGAATACAGGTGATTGTTTTCACATGTACCACACAGCCAGTACTTGCCAGATATTCCTGCAGCTCCTTTAATGTTGCTGTAGGCCTCTTGGCAGCCTCCCTGACCAGTTTTCTTCTTGTCTTTTCATCAATTTTGGAGGGACGTCCAGTTCTTGGTAATGTCACTGTTGTGCCATATTTTCTCCACTTGACGATGACAGCCTTCACTGTGTTCCATGGTATATCTATTGCCTTGGAAATTCTTTTGTACCCTTCTCCTGACTGATACCTTTTTAACAATGAGATCCCTCTGATGCTTTGGAAGCTTTCTATGGACAATGGCTTTTGCTGTAGGATGCGACTAAGAAAATGTCAGGAAAGACCTACCAGAACAGCTGAACTTTATTTGGGCTTAATCAAGGGCACTTTAACCACTTGAGCCCCGGACCATTATGCTGCCTAAGGACCAGAGGTCTTTTTCCAATTTGGCACTGCGTCGCTTTAACTGCTAATTGCGCGGTCATGCAATGCTGTACCCAAACGAAATTTGCGTCCTTTTCTTCCCACAAATAGAGCTTTCTTTTGATGGTATTTGATCACCTCTGCGGTTTTTATTTTTTGCGCTATAAACGGAAAAAAGACCGAAAATTTTGAAAAAAAATGATATTTTCTACTTTTTGTTATAAAAAAAAATCCAATAAACTAAATTTTAGTCATACATTTAGGCCAAAATGTATTCGGCCACATGTCTTTGGTAAAAAAAATGTCAATAAGCGTATATTTATTGGTTTGCGCAAAAGTTATAGCGTCTACAAACTAGGGTACATTTTCTGGAATTTACACAGCTTTTAGTTTATGACTGCCTATGTCATTTCTTGAGGTGCTAAAATGGCAGGGCAGTACAAAACCCCCCCAAATGACCCCATTTTGGAAAGTAGACACCCCAAGGAAATTGCTGAGAGGCATGTTGAACCCATTGAATATTTATTTTTTTTGTCCCAAGTGATTGAATAATGACAAAAAAAAAAAAAAATATTTACAAAAAGTTGTCTCTAAATGATATATTGCTCACACAGGCCATGGGCATATGTGGAATTGCACCCCAAAATACATCCAGCTGCTTCTCCTGAGTATGGGGATACAACATGTGTGGGACTTTTTGGGAGCCTAGCCGCGTACGGGGCCCCGAAAACCAATCACCGCCTTCAGGATTTCTAAGGGTGTAAATTTTTGATTTTACTCCTCACTACCTATCACAGTTTCGGAGGCCATGGAATGCCCAGATGGCACAAACCCCCCCAAAATGACCCCATTTTGGAAAGAAGACACCCCAAGCTATTTGCTGAGAGGCATATTGAGTCCATGGAATATTTTATATTTTGACACAAGTTGCGGGAAGTGACACTTTTTTTTTTTTTTTTTTGCATAAAGTTGTCACTAAATGATATATTGCTCACACAGGCCATGGGCATATGTGGAATTGCACCCCAAAATACATTTAGCTGCTTCTCCTGTGTATGGGGATACCACATGTGTGGGACTTTTTGGGAGCCTAGCCGCGTACGGGCCCCCGAAATCCAATCACCGCCTTCAGGATTTCTAAGGGTGAAAATTTTTGATTTCACTCTTCACTGCCTATCACAGTTTCGGAGGCCATAGAATGCCCAGGTGGCACAAAACCCCCCCCAAATGACCCCATTTTGGAAAGTAGACACCCCAAGCTATTTGCTGAGAGGCATGGTGAGTATTTTGCAGCTCTCATTTGTTTTTGAAAATGAAGAAAGACAAGAAAAAACATTTTTTTTTTCTTTTTTCAATTTTCAAAACTTTGTGACAAAAAGTGAGGTCTGCAAAATACTCACTATACCTCTCAGCAAATAGCTTTGGGTGTCTACTTTCCAAAATGGGGTCATTTGGGGGGGTTTTGTGCCACCTGGGCATTCCATGGCCTCCGAAACTGTGATAGGCAGTGAAGAGTGAAATCAAAAATTCACGCCCTTAGAAAGCCTGAAGGCAGTGCTTGGTTTTCGGGGTCCCGTACGCGGCTAGGCTCCCAAAAAGTCTCACACATGTGGTATCCCCGTACTCAGGAGAAGCAGCAGAATGTATTTTGGGGTGTAATTTCACATATCCCCATGGCATGTTTGAGCAATATATCATTTAGTGACAACTTTGTGCAAAAAAAAAAAAAAAAAAATTTGTCTCTTTCCCGCAACTTGTGTCGCAATATAAAATATTCCATGGACTCGACATGACTCTCAGCAAATAGCTTGGGGTGTCTACTTTCCAAAATGGGGTCATTTGGCGGGGTTTTGAACTGTCCTGGCATTTTATGCACAACATTTAGAAGCTTATGTCACACATCACCCACTCTTCTAACCACTTGAAGACAAAGCCCTTTCTGACACTTATTGTTTACATGAAAAAGTTTTTTTTTTTTTGCAAGAAAATTACTTTGAACCCCCAAACATTATATATTTTTTTAAAGCAAATGCCCTACAGATTAAAATGGTGGGTGTTTCATTTTTTTTTTTCACACAGTATTTGCGCAGCGATTTTTAAAACGCATTTTTTGGGGAAAAAACACACTTTTTTAAATTTTAATGCACTAAAACACACTATATTGCCCAAATGTTTGATGAAATAAAAAAGAAGATCTTAGGCCGAGTACATGGATACCAAACATGACATGCTTTAAAATTGCGCACAAACGTGCAGTGGCAAAAAAATAAATACATTTTTAAAAGCCTTTACAGGTTACCACTTTAGATCTACAGAGGAGGTCTACTGCAAAAATTACTGCCCTCGATCTGACCTTCGCGGTGATACCTCACATGCATGGTGCAATTGCTGTTTACGTTTGACGACAGACCGCCGCTTGCGTTCGCCTTAGCGCGAGAGCAGGGGGCGACAGGGGTGCTTTTTTTTTTTTTTTTCTTTATTATTTTTTTGCTTTTTTTTATCTTATTTTTAAACTGTTCCTTTAAAAAAAAAAATATATGAATCATTTTTATTGTTATCTCGAGGAATGTAAATATCCCCTATGATAGCAATAGGTAGTGACAGGTACTCTTTTTAGAAAAAATTGGGGTCTATTAGACCCTAGATCTCTCCTCTGCCCTCAAAGCATCTGACCACACCAAGATCGGTGTGATAAAATGCTTCCCCAATTTCCCAATGGCGCTATTTACATCCGGCGAAATCTAAGTCATAAAATGCTCGTAGCTTCCGGTTTCTTAGGCCATAGAGATGTTTGGAGCCACTCTGGTCTCTGATCAGCTCTATGGTCAGCTGGCTGAATCACCGGCTGCATTCTCAGTTTCCCTGTTGAGACAAGAGAGCCAGAGAAAAACACGGAAGACGGTGGGGGGGGGGGGGCATTCCCTCCCACGGCTTGTAAAAGCAGTCTAGAGGCTAATTAGCCGCTAACACTTCTTTTTTGGGAACCCTAAACTGCTGGGGACGCTAGTATAGATCTGATCGGATCAGATATTGATCCGTTCAGATACTATACCACTAAGGGAGGTGTATGCTGCGTGCGTGGGTGTTAGCGGTACTGACGCTAACCTGACGCTGCCTGGGGCCGGTGCTTGCCAGTTCACCAAAACGCTACCAAAAAACTGTTAGCGATCGCAGGGATCAGGCCTGACTCTGCGAACGCTGCAGTTATGCATTTAGTGTTTTGTAAGGGACAGTGATCGATCGATACTGCACTTGGGTGGGCTGGGCCGGGCCGGGCAGAGGGGCAAAACGCAGGTGCTAGCAGGTATCTGGGCTGATCCCGCTAACACTGCGTTTTTGGGAACCCTAAACTGCTGGGGACGCTAGTATAGATCTGATCGGATCAGATATTGATCCGATCAGATACTATACCATTAAGGGAGGTGTACGGTGCGTGCGTGGGTGTTAGCGCTACTGGCGCTAACCTGACGCTGCCTGGTGCTTGCTTGCCAGTTCACCAAAATGCTACCAAAAAAACTGTTGGCGATCGCAGGGATCAGGCCTGACTCTGCGAACGCTGCAGTTATGCGTTTAGTGTTTTGTAAGTGACAGTGATCGATCGATACTGCACTTGGGTGGGCTGGGCGGAGGGGCAAAACGCAGGTGCTAGCGGGTATCTGGGCTGATCCCGCTAACGCTGCGTTTTTGGGAACCCTAAACTGCTGGGGACGCTAGTATAGATCTGATTGGATCAGATATTGATCCGATCAGATACTATACCACTAAGGGAGGCGCATGCTGCGTGCATGGGTGTTAGCGGTACTGGCGCTAATCTGACGCTGCCTGGGGCGACGCATATCACCGCCGGGCGATCAGGGGGCTAAACCTGTATTCAGTAATAAACGGCGGGTGCCCTGACACTATAAAAAATAAACGAACTAACCAGCGTCAACCGTAACGGTTATACGGTGATCAGTGGTGAAAGGGTTAACTAGGGGGCAATCAAGGGGTTAAAACATTTATTAGGTAGTATATGGGGGTCCCTGACGCTATAAAACGCTGACGGCGAACCTAAATATTTACGTCCCTAACTAGCGTCACCAGCGACACTAATACAGCGATCAGAAAAATGATCGCTTAGTGACACTGGTGACGGGGTGATCAAGGGGTTAAAACTTTATTAGGGGGGGTTAGGGGGGTACCCTAGACCTAAAGGGGGGTAATACTAACTGTCCCAACACTGTAACTGTCACAAACTGACACTATGCAGTAATCAGAAAAAAAAAAAAAAAAACCTGCTTGGTGTCAGTTTGTGACAGGGGGGGGGGGATCGGGGGGCGATTGGGGGGGGGGATCGGGGTGTTTTGTATGCCTGGCATGTTCTACTGTGAGGTGTAGTGTTGGTGCACTCACATTGATGTCTTCTCCCCTTGGCGCTGGAACGGAAACTACCGAGCCGAGGGGAGATGACATCATTTCCTTTGCTGCTGTTTAGCATACAGCAGCAAAGGAATGTTCCCATTGGCCGGCGGCGATCGCGAGGGGGGGGCCACGAACGGATGGCCTCCCCCTCATCTCCGATCGCCGGGGAACAGAACAGGACCGCCTCGGCCACCGGGGGGGGGTCCGATCGGACCCCCCACCCGCGGGAGGCAAATCACGTACATGTACGTGATTTTGCCTGCCCGTGCCGCTTTGCCGACGTACATCGGCGTGAGGCAGTCCTTAAGTGGTAAATTGAAATAAGTAAATTGATACCCATGTCATGCTTCAAAATTGCGTCCACTCATGGAATGGCGACAAACTTTTAACCTTAAAAATCTCCATAGGCGATGTTTAAAAAATTCTACAGGTTGCATGTTTTAAGGTACAGAGGAGGTATAGGACTAGAATTATTGCTCTCACTCTACCGATGGCGGCGATACCTCACATGTGTGGTTTGAACACCGTTTTCATATGCGGGCGCTGCTCACGTATGCGTTCGCTTCTGCACGCGAGCTCATCGGGACAGGGCACGTTAAATTTTTTTTTTTTTTTTACATTATTTTACCTTTTATTTTTACACTGTTTTAAAAAAATAAAAAAATAGATTTTTTTTTTCCTGTTACAAGGAATGTAAACATCCCTTGTAATAGAAAAAAGCATGACAGGACCTCTTAAATATGAGATCTGGGGTCAAAAAGACCTCAGTTCTCATATTTAGACTGAAATGCAATAAAAAAAAAAATTGTAATTTAAAAAAATTATGTAAAAAAAAAATGGCCCTTTAAGAGCTGTGGGCGGAAGTGACATTTTGACGTCTCTTCTGCCCATCAATTGTCTGGAGACGGGTGGGGGCCATCTTCCCCTCATTCATCTCCATACCCAGCTACTGACAGGATGCGTTCGCCTCCGCCGTTGCCGACGGGTCCGGTAAGCGGCGGAGGGCATCGGATTGCGGCGGGAGGGGGGCACCTCTCCCGCCACCGATAAAAGTGATCTTGCGGCGAATCCGCCACAGAGATCACTTTTATCTTGTAGCGGACCGCCCGCTGAAGACGGAGCTAGCTGCTGCCATAACAACGATATCCTCCTTCAAACAGCCCCGTATAACGACGGCAGGCGGTCCGTAAGAGGTTAAAGGTGTCAGTTTGTTTTTCAATTGAGTTGTACAGTTTATAGGTCACATTAAAGGTGGAAAAAGTTCTGAAATTATTTTTGTCTCATTTTTTTACATCACAGAAACCTGACATTTTAACAGAGGTGTGTTGACTTTTTATAGCCACTGCATGCCCACCCTTTTCACCCAGCTCCTCCATTGATAGAAGCTGTTACTTTTAACTTCCATGAATAAAACAATCTATGAATGGAGGATGGGCAGATGATTGATAGGTTAACTTCCTCCATTCCTAGATCATGTTTTAATAGTTTTGATGAGTATTATAAACAGTAACTGGCCATGGTATTACACCTTGTTACTGCTTGTGTTTGGAAAAAATGGTACTGCAAAACAAATTGATTTAAAGATGAACTTGGGGGAAAAAAAAGCTAAATTTGTATCCATTTTCCATTAATGTACAACTATTCCATAGATAGTGGCACTGGCAATGCTTGCTCAGTAGAAAAAGAAGGTAGCACAAATGGTGGCAGATGCAGATATAAAACACAAATTATTCAGCCATGTAATCACTAAGGCTCCATTTACATATCGCATAGCGGGAACTAGGGTTCCCGCTCGCAATTTTAAAAGCATGATTCACATGCATTACTATGTGCTGCGCATTAGGGGTGCTGATATTAATCGCAGCATCGGTTCATCGCGATTTAGCAGTCCATGATGCGGCATCGATTCCGCGACTGGCATAATCATTTGTTGGGTGATGACATCATTTGTGCGCCATGTAATCGCTAAGGCTCCATTTACATATCGCATAGTTCCTGCTCGCAATTTTAAAAGCGTGATTCACATGCATTACTATGTTCTGCGCATTAGGGGTGCTGAATTTAATCGCAGCATCGGTTCATCGCAATTCAGTAGTCCATGATGCGGCATCGATCCTGCGACTGGCATAATCATTTGTTGGGTGATGAAGTAATTTGTGCGCCACGCTGTGCCCTGCCTCTCTCCTAATGGAGCCGTACCTCTCCGAACAGAGCCAAAAGGAGCCGTGGGCGTTAGCCATGCCATCTTTACCCGCCTCCCGCTGACATCATCCACAGCTGCTCGGCGTCACTGTGTGTCCAATCAGTGTTCTGTCTGTCACAGGACCTGGTCTAGGAGGCGGGACTACTGGAGGAGGACTGGTGCACCGGGGTATTCAAATCAAAGCTCTGACACAGCGGGAGATGCCCGCTTTGTGTGATTCATCCAGGCATTGGTGAGTCTGCATTGATGGGACATGACAAGTGACTCTGCATTGATGGGCACAGTGAGGCTGCTTTTGACGGGCACAGTGAGGCTGCATTTGACGGGCACAGTGAGGCTGCATTTGATGGGCACTGGTGATGCTGCATTTATTGACAGGCACAGTGAGGCTGCATTTAATGGGCACTGGTGAGGCTGCATTTGATGGGCACAGCCTCATTTGATGGGAACTGGTGAGGTTGCACTGATGGGTTTTTGATGAAAACCATGGGCAGTAATCGTGATGCATCGCGGAATCGAATCGTTGACCCGATAATTGGAATCGAATCGAATATGCTCTACTGCGCATAGGGCAGTCCATTCACTTAATTGGGCTGCCCTATGTGCGTTTGTTTTGTATGGTACATAGATATTTACATAGGTCCAGGCTATGCCAATGTAACTGTAAAAATTGCCATACCTAAACTTCATCTTTTTTAACCACTAGCCCACCGCCCACCGTCATATGACGTCCTGGGCTTTGGGCGGGTATATCTGAATGATGCCTGTAGTTACAGACATCATTCAGATATTGCCGGTTTCAGCCGGCGAATCTCTACACCATAGGAATGATCATAGCGGCCGTTCCACCGCTTGATTGTTCCTATGGGAGGCGAGAGGGGACGTCCCCCCCCTCCCGCCGCCCTCCGGTGCTTCTACCGACTCACCTCAGCGATCGGTGAGTCGGATAGCGGATCCGCCGGCGCCGGATGTAGATCATAGAGATTTCCGGCGGACCAGATGGTCCCTGGAATCTCTATGATCGTCGGAGGCCGGGTGCGATGTTATGACGTCACGCCCGGCCTCTCCATTCAAAAAAACGGCGCCGCTTCGGCTTGGAAGCGGCGATCGTTTTATTTTTATTTTTTTATTTCAGGCTTTCCAGCCTAGTGGTGAGATGTGGGGTCTTATTGACCCCATATCTCACTATTAAGAGCACCTGACATGTCATATTCCTATTACAAGGGATGTTTACATTCCTTGTAATAGGAATAAAAGTGATCAATTTTTTTTTTTTTTTTCAAAAAAGTGTCAGAATAAAAAAAAATAAAATATAATTAACAATAAAAAAAAATAAAAAAATTTTAAAGCGCCGCTGTCCCCGTGTGCTCGCACGCAGAAGCGAACGCATACCTAAGTCCCGCCCACATATGAAAACGGTGTTCAAACCATACATGTGAGGTATCGCCGTGAACGTTGGAGCGAGAGCAATAATTTTGGCCCTAGACCTCCTCTGTAACTCAAAACATGTAACCAGTAAAAAAATTTAAAGCGTCGCCTATGGGGATTTTTAAGTACTGAACATTGGCGCTATTCCACGAGCGTGTGCAATTTTGAAGCATGACATGTTAGGTATCTATTTACTCGGCGTAACTTCATCTTTCACAAAATGCAAAAACATTGGGCTAACTTTACTGTTTTTTTTTTTAAACACAAAACTGTTTTTTTCCCCCAAAAAAAGCGTTTGAAAAATTCCTGCGCAAATACTGTGTGAGATAAAAAGTTGCAACAACCGCCATTGTATTCTCTAGGGTCTTTGCTAAAAAAAACATATATAATGTTTGGGGGTTCTATGTAATTTTCTAGCAAAAAAATGATGATTTTTACATGTAGGAGCAAAGTGTCAGAATTGGCCTGGTATTGAGGTGGTTAATATATGCAGTTTTGATACTAAAGTGGTTCCTCTACTGATGGGTGAGGCAGATGTTTAAATGTAGCAGAAATCAGTTGAGTTTACAGTAAAATCTATACAAGTAGATATATGACACTAGATACAGCCATTTAGTAGACTGAGCACAGTGGATGGGGTAGAATTTCAAAGTGCCACTTGAAAAAACACTGTCTAATGCAGAATTCTTGTGTTCATATGCTTGTACATTCACATATATATGGGGAGATTTAGAGTTCCAGTTCTTCAAAATAACTGGGTGCCACGTTCTACATTTTAGAATAGGGGTCTCCACTTTCTAAACAAAGGGCCAGACTTCAGACTTTAAGGGGGCCAGATTGTGGCAGTAGATAGTGCCCCAGCATCATAGGGGAGTAAAGCATGCCTCAGGCTGGGTGGTGAGTAGGAGTAAAAAAATTGCATAGCATCCGTGGTCAAACGGAAGAGGAATAGTGCACCATCATTGGTGTCAGTGGAGGAAATCATGTTCCATCATTGGAGTCAGTGGAAGGAATAGTGCTCTGTTGTTGGTATCAGTGGGAGGAATAATGCCCCATTGTTGGTATCAGTGGAAGGAATAGTGCCTCATTGTTGGTGTCATTGGGAGCAGGGGCGGACTGATAACTCATGGGGCCCCCAGGCAATCAGAGATTATGGGGCCACACAGTATACACAAACACAGTATACACAGACAGATGTAAAAAAAAAGCACAGATTTATACATACTGTTCCTGGTTTTACTGAGGCTGGCAACCCTGATGGGGCCCCCTAGTGGCCCAGGGCCCTCGGGCAGTGCCCGAGTGGCTCAATGGTCAGTCCGCCCCTGATTGGGAGGAATTATGCCCCACTCTTGTCAGTGAAAGGAATGGTGCCTCATTGTTAATGTCTGTGGGAGGAATAGTGCCCCAAAGGACACAAAAAGGCAAGCAAAGGACCACATTTTGGAGACCACTATTTTAGAAACAGTAGAAAGCCAGTATAGATTTGTTTGATATAGGAGAAGGAGGATTTTATATTGGCTTGGTATCTGCTTTTGGTATGCTGACATGCAGTCAGTTTAACTCTCTCAGGAACACCTTAAAAATTCAATAATCAAACAATGAGGATGCAAAAGCATTGATTTACTTTGACATATCCTTAGCTGGCCTCAGCTTTTTTTCTTTTTTTTTGTGATCCCTACAATAGAATTAATGGGACATACCAATTGTTTATATCTGGTGTTTGAAAGACAAATCACTGTCATTTTTAAATGTTACTATAAGCAAAATTATATCTGATTTATATGATTCCCTGTCAATAATACAGCAGTGTATTTTTTCTAAATACCCCATAACACAGCTTTATTACCTTTTTTGCTAGTAGATTCATCATTTTTCCACTAACTGTAACAACCAAGCTGTCCAGCAAAAGGGGCAATTGCATTAAAAGCAAGACTTTGTGTTAGCTGAAAATGTTTGTGTTTGGATAAACAGACTATCACCCTGCAGAATTGGGAGCTGGTATTCACCATTTTAAAAAAAGGGCCTTGAAGTGAGAGCAGAAACTGGCATGATCAATATGTATACAGTATATGAAACATTTACACAGCAACATAGAAAAAAAAAAAAACTTGCACGACTACATTTACAAAGCAAAAGCTGAGATTTATACACAACTGTGTTTATTTTTTATTTATTTTTTGGCTTGCATACATTTTAGAAATGTGATTAGTTAGTTATTTTTAGATGTATGCAGCTTTTTTAATGGTTTCTTTTGCTGCCAATTTGGTCTGCAACCTGTATATTGCAGGTGGGATATTTTTGCTTCTCCTTGTTCATGCTAGCTGTGTGTTCGCTGTGTGTTCGTGCATCTTTATTGCAGACCTAGAAAAAAGCTTGTGTTCAATAGGGAACACTCAAACCAGTATGTTGCGCAGAGATGCCATACATTTGGCATTTTTGTTGCTTTTGACCTGCACCTTCCCATTCAATCAGTTTTGTGGGATCGATCAAAACTTGCGTAAAACGCATCCGAAAATACAGTAAAGAGGAAAGAATCGCCACTACTGCTGACCAGCCCAGGTGAACAAATGTTAAAGTGCGGCCTCCGCCTACGTATCTTCACCAAACCACACACCTTGATGTGTCTCTCACCTCAGGGATCCACCAGGTCTGGTTGGCAGGGCGAAATGCATAAGGATGTGTGGTTTGGTGGAGACATGTTGGCTGAGGCCGCTCCTTATCGTTTATTCACCAGGGCTGCTCAGGAGTAGCAGCTATCCTTTCCTCTATACAGTTACTAGCCCTCTGGATTGGTATCAGGATAAGCCTGCACCCTGTGCTCTGAGACACAGGAATATGCTTTCACCTCTACTTTGAGCGACATCAAAAGCAATATAACAAAAATTGTGTGCACTTGGTGCACCAACACCCCTCATGGACTTAGGAGGCAGACTCATGTGTGAAACTGTATAAAACAGTGTATTTGTATTTTACACAAATACATAAAAAAGGGGGACATTAGTCCTAATAACAAAACATTGTATCAAATGGATATTTAGTACATATATTGACATATCATCATCCAGTAACCTCTAAAATACCCTACACACATCAAATGCATCTAGAGGGCTACCCGTGTTCAATTCCTGGTCAGCTCCAATGAATAGTTATGGTGAAACCCAACATGTTTCAGACTTTCAGTCCTTCCTCAGGGGTTATACTGGGTATTTTTAGCTTCTAAAACATGAATACTTAAACAGTTGCATAAGAATATAGCTTCATTATACATATATCATATTATATATGGTATATCAGACAGGCTGCTGTGAATACTTACAGAAATCAAACCTAGAAAGGATATACCAAATGATCAGATGTGCATACACGGGGACCCCAAATGGGGCAAAGATAGCCCTTAATGGCATCAGCCAGTAAAGATGTCTCTCTATAGGTAAGAGATGGTAGTATAGCAGGGCTTGACAAATTTGCTTGGAATCTAGGAGCCAGCTAAAAAAGTTAGGAGCCAGGTTTTTTTTTTTTTTTAAACGACCGACAAAGCTTTATTTTCAATATAAAAATTAACCAATCTTAAATTTACACAGAGACGACTAGAACTAATGTGACTGCTTTTATTTCCTGCCATGCAGGAACATAAGACCACCATATTCCCGCTAAGGATCCAATCAGGTCCGCCTGAAAAACTGACAGGCGAACCTGATCAGACAGCCCGTGTGAAAGGGGCCAAGCAGGGAGATGACAAATAATAAATTCATTTTAATGAACCACTTCCTTCCCGCAGGACGACTATATACGTCCTGTCTTTGAAGAGAAATACCGTTGTTATGGTAGCAGCTAGCTACCATAACCCCGGTATCTTCTTCAAGAGCCGGCGGTTCTCTTTCAGATAAAAGTGGTCTCTGCAGCAGATTCACAGCGAGATCACTTTTAATCGGCGGCAGGAGAGGGCCCCCCCCTACCGCCGCTCTCCTCCGGTGCCCTTCACCGCTTACCGTGGCCGTCGGTAACGGCGGAGGCGATCCGGATCTGTCCCTGGCCTGACATGGAGACGAGTGAGAGGAAGATGGCCCCCCCCGCCCATCTCCAAGTCATTGCAGGGCGGAAGCGACGTCAAATCATCACTTCCACCCATAGCTCTTCAAGGGACATTTTATAATTTTTTTTTCAAATGACAATTTTTTTTTTTTTAATGCATTTTAGTGTAAATATGAGATCCGAGGTCTTTTTGACCCCAGATCTCATATTTAAGAGGTCCTGTCATGTTTTTTTTCTATTACAAGGGATTTTTACATTCCTTGTAATAGGAATAAAAGTGACTTTTATTTATTTATTTTTTTTTTTTTAAAGAACAGTGAAAAAAAAAGTTAAAATAAGAAAAAAAAAAAATTAAAATGTGCCCCATCCCTTGTAATAGAAATAAAAGTGACAGCATTTTTTTTTTTTTTTTAAACAGTGTAAAAATAAAAAGTAAAATATATAAGAAAAAAAAAATAATTTTTTTAAACGCGCCCCGTCCTGCCGAGTTCGCTTGCAGAAGCAAAACGCATATGTGAGTAGCACCCGCATATGAAAGCGGTGTTCAAACCACACGTGAGGTATCGCCACGATCGTTAAAGTGAGAGCAATAATCCTAGTCCTAGACCTCCTCTGTAACTCAAAACATGCAACCTGTAGAATTTTTTTAAACGTCGCCTATGGAGATTTTAAAGGGTAAAAGTTTGTCGCCATTCCACGAGCGGGCGCAATTTTGAAGCGTGACATGTTGGGAATCAATTTACTCGGCGTAACATTATCTTTCACAATATAAAAAAAATTGGGCTAACTTTACTGTTTTCTTATTTTTTTTTTATTAAAAAAAGTATTTTTTCCCAAAAAAGTGCGCTTGTAAGTCCGCTGCGCAAATACGGTGTGACAGAAAGTATTGCAATGACCGCCATTTTATTCTCTAGGGTGTTAGAATAAAAAATATATATAATGTTTGGGGGTTCTAAGTAAAGGGAAGGACATGAGCAGGCAGTGAAAACAGGCAGGGGAAGCTCCATTAGCATTGGTGGATGTCTTGTCATACCAACGGCCACCACCAGAGGGCGCCCGATTGCAGAAGGAACCATAGGACTGCAGTAGGCCGCAAAGCCTGGGCCTCAATTACCGGCGCGGCCCAACGCGATCGCCGGGAGGGGGGGGGGTGTCGAACGGACACAGGACCCCCCAGCTGTGCCGCCCCAGGCGCCAGGTCGCTAATTCTAGTCGCAAATGCGACCTGGCGCCCGGGGTTTGTCGAGCCCTGTAGTATAGGGATGTAATGATAATTATCCAAACTGCAAAATAAAGTGCCAGAAAAAAAAGGGAAAAAAAGGGAACAGGAGGGACATAGGAGAATATAGGTGATTAGCTATATAGTAAATACATCACAAATTATATTAAGATTGGGGTGAAGTCTCAGGGGAATTAGAGGAGGTATATGTAAGGAAAAGGCAAAGAAAAGAACACACCCCCACACACAAAACCAAAAGTATGTAGGCCAAGTAAGAGTTTGTGATACCTTAAAGTACGATAGATCCATGTGTCCACAGCTGGTGTGCATCAAGCAGCGACTGGTATGCTGTATAAATACCCTACTATGTAGTAGAGGATGTCCAATCTCCCTATTGGAGATGGACTTTGGCTGGGCAATGACACCAAGATGCGTGCCCCGGTCCGGGAGGGAGTCGCTGCTTGATGCACGCTGGCTGTGGACACATGGATCTCTCTCACCTCAAGGTATCTCAATCTCTTACCTGGCCTACATACTTTTGGTTTTGTGTGTGGGGTGCATTTTCCTTACATATACCTCCTCTAACCCCCCTGAGACTTCACCCTAATCGTAATATAGTTTGTGATGTATTTACTATATATAGTTAATCACCTATATTCATGGGAGTCTATGCCGGAAGTGGGTGCAAATACCTGTCTTAGACAGGTATCTGCACCCCCCTGAAAGGTGCCAAATGTGACACCGGAGGGGGGGAGGGTTCCGAAAAGCGGAAGTTCCATTTTTGTGTGGAACTCCGCTTTAAGGACGGGGATTTCCAAGCTTTGGCCTAAATCCCAATCTCATGTCTCGCACAACCTCAAATATTAATATAGAAAATTATAGAATATATTAGCTTTTACCAGGAAGAAAAACAAAACAGAAAAAAAAATCGCCATCCTAGGCCACCCCTTATCAATCCCCCTTTTACAGTTTAGATTGTCGTATCTAGCAGGTTTTTACATGTCCTCTGCCGCATTGATCATTTTATAATATTTGTAGCACCCTCTACCAATAGGTAGGTGCTAGTAATAGGTTTTGCTAGGAACTGTCAGCACAGGCAAATTTAGGCAGGCCTATACTGCAAGCTAGGCCTGTCTGTTTTGATCTGGGGGCTGGGAGTGGTCAGAGTAGCAGTGGGTGGGTGTACCGATCGCAGGAGGAGGCCCAGGGAGAGCTGTGAAGGAACTTTGCCTCTACATGGTCATTGGCAATGTCTTTTTCATCACACGGTGATTGATAAAGAACTCCTGGAGCAGAAGGGCAGGTGAAGCTTTCGGAACATATGGTCCGGTCAAGTTCTCTATCAAGGACTCAGGGCAGTGAAAGGTCGTGAGTGTTACCACAGTGGATGGCTGGATGTGCCAGGAGGTCTGTGAGGGAACTTTGCTTCTACAATGCCATTGGCAAAATCTTCATCATTTACACGGTGAATGATGAGGAGTCCTGGATCAGAGGAAGAGACTGTGGGGTGATGTGTCAAATTGATGTGGCCTCAGGGCACAGGATTTGCAAGTTGGGCTGGCTGGAAACCGTAATCCACCATCCAAGAGAATAAGAGAATGCTTTTAAACTATTAGGCCTCCGGGAGAGGTACTGCAGGCCTCAGGCCTAGTAGCAGCGAGCAGCCAGAGCCTGCATAAGGACTTGTTCAGAGTGGGTCCTTATTGCTCAGTAGAAAAGGATGTGACATTATTTCAATACAGGATAAGAATCATACTCAATCATAAATGCACATTATCTCTTTGGGCTCTAACAATGTGCTAAAGTGTGTAATCTGTAAAATATGATGGCAATTGAAGCATCCTATGGGCATCCCATATACCCTTTTCCCCAATCAAGTTGTACCCCCCCAATAAACAAAAACAAAACCAGCAAAAGACTGTTCATTGTCTCTGGAAGTGATGTATGAAGTCTGGCAGCGGGGTGAATTGGTGGATTGTTTGTTACTAGTGGCAACTACACCGCTGCATATTCTAGGGTCCAAAAGAGATAAAGCCAGTCCTGGACCCGATAACCACGGACCCCACAACTTAACACATTCATTCAGTGTACCCCTATTACGATAAACCTGTAGTTCCATTAAATTTGTATCGTTTACTTGAGAGCGCCACTCCTCACATAATGGTAAACGGGGGGGACAACCATTTTATAGCAATTAACTTGCTAGCTATAAACAATAATCTACCAATTGTTATTAGAGTCTCCTTTTGGAAATAGCTCTTCATTAAGATAACCCAGTAAGCAGATCTTGGGGTCCAGTTTAATATGTGTGCGATAGGCTCTATTAATTGTGGTCACCACCTCTTGCCAATATCATCACTTGAGAAAGGAGTGCCCATGCTCCGTACAAGCCTCGTGCATGCTCTGAAACATGTTGTGTTTCCCCATACCCCAGTGACAACACAAGCCTCACAGGCGCCGTGCTCTGAGCCGACTACACCTGGTATTTCCAGCCACTACTCAGGATTGGCCTGCCCCCCTTTCCTGTCTTACTGCGACTCTCGTGGCGGGTTCCCTGCACTCACAGGAGACGCTGGAGACTATGCCGGGCGAACTTTGTCCCATACGAGCACATCGCTTCTTATTGCCATGTAAGTGTTGGAATACAGTTAATGATAAAGCCTGAAAATGAGCCAAAAGTCTTTATAAACATCATTAACCACTAGCCGACCAGCTTGCGCAGATATACTGTGACAGGTCGCCTCTCCTGCGTGAATCGACGTACCTGTACGACGTCCACCGGGACCCGCGATCACGGTGAGGAGAGGCAGAACGGGGAACTGTAAACAAGGCGATTCCCTGTTCTGCCTTGTGATATGACAGAGATCTACTGTTCCCAGTGATCTGGAACAGTGATCTCTGTCATATTCCTGACAGCTCATCCCCCCTATAGAGTTAGAACACACCCAGGGAACACTTAACCCCTTGATTGCCCCCTAGTGTTAACCCCTTTCCTGCATGTGTCATTTTTACATTGATCAGTGCATTTTGTCTGCCGCAATGTCGCAGTCCCGCTAAAAATTGCAGATCGCTGCCATTACCAGCAAAAACAAAAAACAATTGAGTCCCTAAGTCTATCCCGTAGTTTGTAGACGTGATAACGTTTGCGCAAACCAATCAATATACGCCTATTGCGTTTTGTTTTGTTTTTTTGTTTTTTTTTTATGTAGAAGAACATATATCGGCCTAAACTGATGAATAATATATTAATAAATATAAATATATATATATATTATGATTTTTTTTTTTTCTTGAATGGAGCTCTACCCTGTGAAGTGAGATAATGAATGGAGCTCTACCCTGTGAAGTGAGATAATGAATGGAGCTCTACCCTGTGAAGTGAGATAATGAATGGAGCTCTACCCTGTGAAGTGAGATAATGAATGGAGCTCTACCCTGTGAAGTGAGATAATGAATGGAGCTCTACCCTGTGAAGTGAGATAATGAATGGAGCTCTACCCTGTGAAGTGAGATAATATGAGGGGAAATCCTTGCACTGAAGCGTGTGGACATCCTTGGTTTCACTTTTTTGATGCTTCTTATGATCTTTTATTCGGTGAGTGCGCATTGCATTGGGATGGAGGCTGGTGATCGGCACTTCTATTTTATGCATGGAGTGTTACTGTACTCACCTGGGTGTAATTTTTCTAGAGTGGTAACAGTATTACACCATATTAATTTTTTCCGGCCTATCTGGAGTTCCAGAGATAAGGATAAAAGGAGAGGATTTATCATATTCCACATGAGTGGCATTATCAAAGCGTGTTTGCTGCCCTTAATTGTGTAGCCACAAATTCTGGTAAGCCTTCCATCCTTATGGTGGTCGAACACCACCTTTTGCACTTACTGAGTGGAAACATTGGACCTTTTTGTTATGCACAGAAGGATTTTTTTATGTTTATGTAAGTCACGTTTATATTTATCACAGCGCTGCATCTTTTATGTTTAAGTATTCACAGCATCCTTTGTGATATACCAGATATTGTATTGTATTGCTATTCAGGATGTTGGCAGACTAATCCTTACCACACCCCACCCCCATTTCTATATTGAAAAGCAATATAACAGGTTCCAGGTGAATCTACTCTTATTGAGTTTGAATCTTTGTCAGCATATACTTACCCATGCAGCTCAGCTCAGCAGACATTACTGGATATCATGTTTATAGCACATAGCTATCATAATGTGTATAAATCAGGAAATATATACCGAAAAACTGTTGGTGCTAGGTAATTTGTCTAATGTTAGGAAAAATGCAAAGGAAAGATTCCTAGTGGTATTAATTAATGACCAACTGTATAGGATGCCATGGGTTTGGTCAATGTAAATAGACAACAGCTTTATTTATTTTTTGCAATTTAAAGCTTTAATTCAATAAAATGGCTTCTCCTCAGCAAAAATCAAGTCTCTTTGTACAGGTAAAAATACAGCTTGGTGGTACACAGAGTACTGAGCTCACCAGCCAAGAGAGGGGACCAAAAAATTGTCTCTCCCGCTGCCCAGTTTAGTAGTTTGCAACGGTAAAGCTTTCAAGCGGCTCTCATGTGCACCGTTAATTCCCTACTCTTGGGCTGCTGGAACCTTGTCACATACCTGGTCGGAGGCCAAAATGCCGAGAGGGCTCTCCTTGCAGCTAAGTGCAGTACACCCCTGAAGATGGTACAGAAGGTGTAGTGCCCAAAGCAGCACAGGTTGCCAGATGGGTACAGGAGGGTAAAGCCGGTGGTCACCGGATAATGCAGGATACACAGCTAGATCAAAGTCTCTAGGGATCCTCAGTAGCGCTTAGCAAAGGCGTGTGCAGGAGATGGTAGTGGAAACCAGGCCAGGGGTCAAACACTGTGGATCCGACAGGAGGAAGAGGCAGGTAGCAAAGTTCGTGATGCAAGTCGCGATCAGACACTGGAGACAGCAGCGGTAAAGCAAGCCAGGGGGTCAAACCAGAAGATCAGACAGGTCAGGAGCAAGCCGGGTCACAACAGGAAATCCAAGTATAGTATGCAGAGAGGCACAGGAATACGGGAAGGCTGACGACAGTCCAGCAATGTGATGGGCTCAGCAGCAGCCTTTTATAGGCAAGTAAGTGCATCTTTAACATTGTGTGCCTATTGCGTACGCCAGTTAGCGCCGTCACTCATTTGCACACCATTGCTAACCCGCATACGCCCGTTTGTTCTAATTGCACCAGTGCGCATGACAATGCGCCGAAAGGGACCATTACCAGTACTGGCACTATTGCCAGTTCTCCTACGTCCATTTCCCTGACAAACCTTCTACACTTAGTTTATCGTTTTGAATATTTTAACATTTTTTCTCCCAGTTATCTTTAGTGGAGATGTTTTGTTGACGTACAGTATACATCTTGGGTCTTGTCCCTTTAAATTATATTTTTTCCATATGTATACTTGATGGTTACGGTTACGTCATATTCTACTTGTTTCCAAGAAATAGGTTGATCTGTTTATGCTGTATTCACTTTGGGCCTGATGAAGAGCAGGGAATGTATGCAACTGATGCCTTTGTTGATTTGAATCAAAAGCCTGAATAACTTTTGAAATGTTCACTGTAATCTGTACACTCTCCTTTTCATACTCTTTTATGCATTTGTCTTTTTTAGTGGCCTTGAAGGCAAAAGATTTCCAATTAACGTTTCTGTGAGTCAATCAGCTTTGCAAATTCAGTCTCCGGATAGCTGTGACAAGCTTCATCTGCCACAAGAGGTCAAGCTAGTTCCTTCAACGTGTAGATATGTACAGCACGTCTCTGGGGAAGGTTTGCATGTAAGGATGAAGGCTCACGTTGACTACAAAACAGGTACTGGCTCTGTAAGAAGTATTTATGAATAACTTAAAACAGATTATTGAAAACCTAATCCAAGACCAACAAATTACAAAATTACACTGGCAAATGTTATTAAAGTTGAAAAGAGTGTGAGTTTTTGACAGGGCTCAACAAATCCCAGGTGCCATGGCAACTAGAAATTGTGTCCTGGCGCCTGGGCTTATGTCAGCCACCCACATCTGCCTCACAATTGCTGACTGCGCTATAGCTAAAAGACGGCTACAAGGCAGTCGTCCAGTTCATGGAGGGCGTCTATTGACTATCAACATTCTCCCAGAACCCCGCCCCCCCTCCGCAGCTGATCAGCGCTCGAGGTAAAGGGCCAGTCACAGCACCTCTTTACCATGTGATTAGCTGTATCTAATCACGAGTAAACAAATGCCAGTTATCAGCATTTCTTTCCTCAGTGGTGTGAGGAAAGGAAAGTTGATAACCGGCTATCCGGTGACGGGGGGACAATTTCACTGATAATTAGGGCACTGACTATCAGTGACCATCAGTGCCACCTTTCAGTGCCAATCAATGTGGCCTTATCAGTACAGCCTCATCGGTGTCCATCAGTGCAGCTTTATCACCACACATCAGTGGAAGAACAATTACTTATTTGCAAAATTTTATAACAGAAATGAAGAAAAAGGTTTTGTTATTTTCATAATTTTTAGTCTTTGTTTAGCAAAAAATAAAAAAACCCAATAATGAGTAAATATCACCAAAGAAATGCTCTATTTGTGTGAAAAAAAAAAAAAAAATTCATGTATGCAGCATTGTATGACCGCACAATTGTCATTCAAAGTGTGACAGCACTGAAAGCTGAAAATTGGCTTGGGCAGGAAGGGGGTGAAAGTGCCCAGTAGGCGAAGCAAATTTGTCAAGCCCTGGCCTATGGGGTTGATTTACTAAAACTGGAGAGTGCAAAATGTGGTGCAGCTGTGCAGCTTGTTCATTTAGGTGTTGACAATAAAACCTGGAAGCTGATTGGTTTCTTTGCTGTTTGGGGGAGGGGGGTTGCAAACTGTAAACATGTTTCATGTTAACACGTTGGTAGCATGAAACATGGTCATAAAGATGGAATTCTCTTTTGAAAGTATGCATTATTTAATTGAAAATAACATTTGGGTCTTTAGTTAAATTTTGGATCCTCAAAATTTCATTGAAGGGTACCACAAGTTTAGAATATATCCCCCAAAAATTACAATATTTAATCTGTAGGCAAACAGCTTGCACAAGGTAAGTTCTAAATGCAGATTTGTTTTACAGTATATTTGGATGTGGAACACTTAAAGCGGAGTTCCAGGCTATTTTTGTTTATTAAAAGTCAGCAGCTACAAAAAGCATAGCTGCTGACTTTTAATAAACATACACTTACCTGTCCCACGGTCCAGCGATGCGGCCGCATGAAGCCTCGCTCCTCTCCCCCTCCTCTCCTCGGCGCCTCCATTGAAACTGTGGGCACCCGGCCGTGACAGCTTGTGGCTTTCCTGCGGGGCGTGCACTGCGCATGCGCGAGTTGGGATGCGCTCTCCCAGTGGAAGGCAATCTTCTTGGACCTGTAACGTGTCCCAGAAGATTGCCGAGAGGGAGGGTCCGTCTAGGGGGAGAGGAGGAGTCGCCTAGGCGGCCCATAGGCGGAAGCAGGAAGTGGGGTTGAGCACCTCTCCCCCCCCCCCCCCCCCCCCCAAAAAAAAATGACATGCCAAATGTGGCATGTAAGGGGGCAAGGAGTGCTTAAAGCGGAAGTTCCACTTTTGGGTGGAACTCCGCTTTAAAGTGGTTGTAAACGTCAGACATGAAATTTGAACAAAGCATAGCCTTCTATAATGTGTACTTGTCTCCAATTAAGTGTCACTTTTGTCTGCTGCTTTGTTCCTCTGCTATCAGCATGAAGCACCTCCTGTCAAGTTTTCTTGACACCAAGAGAACAATGGTGACGGGAGGGACCTCCAGCTGATTGGCAGCTCTGTTCCTGTGTATAGAAAATAATAATAGTAAACCCGCGCAGTGGAGATGGTGGAGAGGTGATCTATTTGGAACTGCTGCCTCCCAACATGCAGTCACCATATATATGGGGACGGCTAGATTGGATGGTTTGGGAGAAGGGTATGGCGCTGTTCCTTTAAAAAGAACTATTTTGTTCTACGTATGTGCTATATACAGTTCATACAACTATCTAAAATCAAAAGCCATATATAGTGCTCCTATTTAAATTATTTGTGTCATGTATTCTATTATTGTCAACCCAAAAAATGCAGCAAGCGTGAAAGTGCTATGTGCAATTCAAGAAGCCAGTGTGAACATCAAAAAACCATACATGAAGCTCCTATTTAAATAATTTGTGTCACAATATCCTTTTAAATATGGAATATTATTCCCAGTGTGGAAAAACCTGCGATAAACCTAAAGGTAAAAAAAAAAAAAAAAAAGGGGGTGTGGGGGGGGGGGGGGGGGTGTTGGAGGGGAGATGAGAAGGGGAGGGGAGTGAGGTGGTTGGAACACAATGAACAAATGCAATCTGATAAAGTGCACGTGTGCAGTCACATATATATATATAAGTCCTTTTGCTTCGGAACAACTTAGTTCACGTGATGTGCTTTTGATGATAAAATCCTGTGCTCTAAATGTGCAGCAACTCACCAGCTCACTTCACCCCTGCTGGGGTATCGGGCAATCACAGTCTCTGCCACTGTGCAGCAATCTCTGGCAGTATCAGGATCGTGGAGTGTCATATAAAAAAATAGAAGGGGTGCCCATAGTGTAAAATCATTTAAAAAGTTTATTCAAAAAACAAGCAGAGAGGTACTCACAATTTAAAAGCATGTAGTAAGCGAAAAGAGACAAAAATACTCGGTTAACCATCAGCTGTTTAGTGTTGTTTGGGAAGCACAGATTAGGCCACGCCCTACGCGTTTCGTCATTGGACGTCTACGGGACCTGTGTGCTGTGTTCCTGTGTGCTGTGTGAAGAGTGTGTGTGTCCCCTCCCCTCCACTTTCAGAGCTCCTCTCACTCAGTTCTGCAGAGTGTAACTTCTATTCTCTGCCTCCTCTTTTCTGAACTCTTAGACAACTTTTATAATTCAGCACTTTGAACAGATGTAGCGAAGAGGTGGGCTACAGATAAACAGGTACAACCTATATAGGAGGATTTGTTTCATCATTGTGTAGCACCTGAGGTCAGTCACTTCACTGGCAGTATGTAGGGGTTTACAACCACTTTAAAGTAAACCTGTACAGAAAGGAATGTGAAGACTGCCATTGATGAACTGAAAAATAGCTGCCTGATATTCTTAGACTTTTTGGCATAAATAATATATTAAAGCAGTATTAAACCCAATACAAACTATGTATTTTATTGCAGCTTATCAATCCGTGTGATGATTGCATTAGTGCTCTTCTTTTTTTTTTTTTACTTTCTCTGTTTTCATCTGGTGATCTGTCCAGTAACACACCTCCTGTATTAGAGTGCCCCCACTCTGGTTAATTGAGCACAGGGGGGCATCTTTGGACAGCAGCATGATCAGTCTGGGGGGAGTCCGAAGCCAAACTCCAGTTGTTATTCTTTTGGGATAAAAATTGTACATAAAAGCTGATCACTGTAAGCACCCCTGCCAGTGGTAAATGGTTTGTCACAACACTCCTAAACTCCTGCATTTGCATATGAGATTGTTTTGCTGAAACACTACAGAATTACTGTCTGGATCACCAGGTGAAAATAAAGGAAAAAAAAGCCTAAAAAAAGGGGGAGGGGGCATGCACAGAGTCTGACAGAGCGATAATGCGATAATGGAAAAGCCGTGGTAAAGTATAAACCCGCTGGTAAAAAACCCACCCTCTTCTCCCGCTTACTACCGTGACCCTGAAGCTCCGTTTGGGACACATAATATAGTGTTGGGAGGCAACTGCAACAAGTTTAAAAACTCCTCCATTAAGGAGACACAGACACGGGCTGCAGCTAAAATGGCGCCGCCACCTGCCTCACACAGCACCTCAGAGCGCTCTCCTAAGCAGAAACAAAAACGTATGCAACCAAACTCTCCAGGTGAGTCAGACACAGAACTGTATCCCTCACAAGACTCTCCTCTGGAAATCTCTGCTCCCCCAACACTTTTAAAACAATTTGAACATATGCTGCAAAAAGCACTGAAACAAACATCGGAGCACATTACAAATAGTCTTACAAAGGAAATTAGAGAACTGGGTAATCGTACAGCAGCATTAGAACTCAGAGTTGATGAAATTGAAATATTAGCACAAGACTTTGTGGAAGAAATGAAAAGAAGAAAATTTATTACTACAATCCAGACTAGAAGATTATGAAAAGAGAGCCAGACGTTCCAACCTCCGCATTAGAGGAATCCTAGAAACAGTAATAGATTTGCAATCAACCATAACGGCTCTATTCCAAGAACTCCAACTGGGTTTACCAATAGAACACTTAGAAATGGACAGAGTTCATCGCACCCTCACGCCCAAAAAAACAGATGGCCCTCCACGCGATATAATCACAAAATTTCATTACTATCGCACGAAAGAGCAACTTTTGGCAGCAGCTCAGGAAAAAAATGCCTTAATCTTCCAGAGTTATAATTATCAACTATTTACTGACTTATCCCAACTGACCATTAACAAATGGTGTTCCATGAAACCTCTAAATATACCTGTAAATCCTCAGAAGAATTTCAGACACTTCAAGACCTTGATTTAGTGGAAGACTCGCACGTTACCAACCCTTCTCACAGAAGGGCAACCACATCTTCCTCATGCAATCCTTCCCAATCCTCAGAGAAACATGAGAGCCAACATGCCCATAAAAAAAGTTGTTTAGCCTCCCCTCCTATGGATCAAGAAGATTCAATGGACTGACGTTGTATGCTACCACTGGATACTCCTGATTTCTTCACTTCGTCACCCGCTCATTTAGAGTTCAGACGATGGACTGTTGCATAGTGTCACAAAGCTTACTCCCGGATCATTCCCTATGAGCTAATTTTGAAACACATTCTGGAAAACTTCCTAGTAATATTACTTGATTACTTTGCAATCTTGCAAGTATTTTTTGCCCTTTTACTTTATAGCCTAAACATGACACTAACTAGAACGTTTCCTTTCAATACAACATGTAGAGTCTAATAGTCCTTAGTATACAGGTTACTAATCACTTACCTCTCTATCTAATCTAGATAGATAGCTCATTCTAGGTATCAACTTTCTCCACGTGATCAATTTCAGGTTATATATGTTTCTAAGTACTACGCATTTGTTTTTGATTTAATTTGATTGTATGCAGTTTTACTTGTTACAGAATTGATCAGATGTCCTCCTCTACTCCCATTATTATATTCAAATGATATTATTAAGTACATAATTTTATTTCTGGGCAGATATGGCTCCACTTGCTCACCCCCCCCCCCCCTTGATCCCGATTTCACCCCCCTTTTCCCTACCCCCAATCCTTTTGTTTAATAACCTTTAATACAACTTGCTAATATCAGCAATAAGTAAAAAACTGATTATTTAACACACACCTCTCCCTATATGTTCAAGTGGAGCTATTAGCCCAATATCTATCTATGGCTTATCTATGGCCGTGCAGGCTATGTTTCTATACATCCTTAGGATGTTCCTTTTTTATAGGGCTTTTCCTCTTCACACGAAAGTTCAGTGTACCCCACTCAATCACCCACTATTAATATGTGGAAGATTGATGATGGCCCTTTTTCCGCTGATAGAGAATTTTTTCTCTTATCACGAGCAATTCTTGGATTTCTTCAAAAATTAATTCTTGCAATATTATATCTTAGAAAACAAAAAATTGCGCTTGGAAAAATGACAGTGAAGAAAATAAACTTGTGAATAAAGATAAAATGACACCTTAAATAAGATAAATATAAATTAAATAAAGTTCAATAAGCTGCGGTTAGAAGTGGGGCCCACCAACAGAAAATAAAAAGCAAATAAACCGCGCTAAATATGAGTCCAATTAACATTAGTGAAAAAATTCAAATAAGTCCAAATGGTGTAGTAAATCCTAAGTGATGACAAAGGACAACTGTATGATGATCTGCTTACCAGAACGTAAGCAGAGTCAAACAGGTGGCTTTAAACCCAGCCTGGGCCTTTCGATGTACTCCAAGAGGGGTAGAATCCGACAAGCTCATGCAGCAGACCGAATCCACATAAGTGTAGCAAATAAAAATAAACAAAAACCATAGCGTGATACTGACAAAAATTGTTACACTAAAGAGAGTGCTCACACAAAATCATTAAAAAGATCATAAAAAGCACCCTGAATGTATGGCAAATCCAGGGGCGTGAAAGCAAAAAGAAGTGACATGCAGCATGCAAAAGGTGATGTCCTTGAATTAGGGACTTCAATTATATCTGGTTACCAGAAATAGACTTAAACAGGCGAACACAGATCCAAGTAGGGAGAACACCCGGTGCACAGACACAAGAGGCCGCTTACCAGATGGTAAACCAGTGAAGGTGTAATCAGCGGTAGGCTTATAGCCTCTGTATAGCCCAGAATATAATCCTGATCAAAACTATAGGGGTTCCTGCTCACCAGAAGATCGACTGGAAGAGGCCAAAAACGAAATTGTGGCAGAGTCACCGCGATCCCGTCCCAGCAGGCTCTTCACAAGCTCCGATCGTGGGTATTCAGAAAGGAGAAGCAGCCAATAGTGTAATAACGTAACGGCTCCAATTTATTAAAAGGTATTGATGCAACCATTCGAGAAGCTTTTCAGAGATGCAAGGTGTACATTAAAAATTTATTAAAGATTAGCACACTTACCTACATGAGTCTGTGCAGCAAAGTGTAAGACCACATCTATATGTTCTACTTCAAAGAGATGTTTTAAAAAATGAACATCACAGATGTCTCCCTGTATAAACTTGTAGTTTGGCCGATCTGAAACTGAATCAAGGTTTTTAAAGCTAGCACAGTAATCGAGCTTGTCTAGATTTATTACTAAATATTCCGGATAGTTTTCAACCAGAGAAATTATCATATGTGATGCTATGAAGCCAGCCCCTCCGGTCACCAGCAGCCTCTTGTGGAAGCCCCCCCTGTACTCATGAGTACAGAGAGCGAACCGCCCGGGGGCTTCCACAAGAGGCTGCTGGTGACCGGAGGGGCTGGCTTCATAGCATCACATATGATAATTTCTCTGGTTGAAAACTATCCGGAATATTTAGTAATAAATCTAGACAAGCTCGATTACTGTGCTAGCTTGAAAAACCTTGATTCAGTTTCAGATCGGCCAAACTACAAGTTTATACAGGGAGACATCTGTGATGTTCATTTTTTAAAACATCTCTTTGAAGTAGAACATATAGATGTGGTCTTACACTTTGCTGCACAGACTCATGTAGGTAAGTGTGCTAATCTTTAATAAATTTTTAATGTACACCTTGCATCTCTGAAAAGCTTCTCGAATGGTTGCATCAATACCTTTTAATAAATTGGAGCCGTTACGTTATTACACTATTGGCTGCTTCTCCTTTCTGAATACCCACGATCGGAGCTTGTGAAGAGCCTGCTGGGACGGGATCGCGGTGACTCTGCCACAATTTCGTTTTTGGCCTCTTCCAGTCGATCTTCTGGTGAGCAGCAACCCCTATAGTTTTGATCAGGATTATATTCTGGGCTATACAGAGGCTATAAGCCTACCGCTGATTATACCTTCACTGGTTTACCATCTGGTAAGCGGCCTCTTGTGTCTGTGCACCGGGTGTTCTCCCTACTTGGATCTGTGTTCGCCTGTTTAAGTCTATTTCTGGTAACCAGATATAATTGAAGTCCCTAATTCAAGGACATCACCTTTTGCATGCTGCTTGTCACTTCTTTTTGCTTTCACGCCCCTGGATTTGCCATACATTCAGGGTGCTTTTTATGATCTTTTTAATGATTTTGTGTGAGCACTCTCTTTAGTGTAACAATTTTTGTCAGTATCACGCTATGGTTTTTGTTTATTTTTATTTGCTACACTTATGTGGATTAGGTCTGCTGCATGAGCTTGTCGGATTCTACCCCTCTTGGAGTACATTGAAAGGCCCAGGCTGGGTTTAAAGCCACCTGTTTGACTCCGCTTACGTTCTGGTAAGCAGATCATCATACAGTTGTCCTTTGTCATCACTTAGGAGGATTTACTACACCATTTGGACTTATTTGAATTTTTTCACTAATGTTAATTGGACTTATATTTAGCGCGGTTTATTTGCTTTTTATTATTATGTCTTACCTCATATGTTACATGTTTTTTCCTTTCTATAGACCAGGGATATGCAATTAGCAGACCTCCAGCTGTTGCAAAACTACAAGTCCCATCATGCCTCTGCCTCTGGGAGTCATGCTTGTGGCTGTCAGAGCCTTGCTATGCCTCATGGGACTTGTAGTTCTGCAACAGCTGGAGGTCCGCTAATTGCATATCCCTGCTATAGACCATCCTAGGTCCATCTCCGCCTCTCCATCCTTCTTGTTCATTTGGATTAATCCATTCAGCCAAGAAAATGTGAGAAGTGGTGAGTATCATCTCCCTTATCACCTGTCATGGCACCCTTAAACATTATGTCCCTGAACGTTCAGGGTATTTAACATACCGCAGAAACGCACTAAAGCGTTCCATTTCTTTCAATCACAGAAAGCACATATAGTATGCTTACAGGAAACTCACTTTGCAGTGAGCTCCACACCCAAATTTATGAGCTCATTTTATCCGCAAATTTACACAGCCTCAGCTACCCCCAAACAGCGCGGAACCCTTATAGCTTTTCACCACTCTATCCCATTCATACCTAAATTGGCAATGAAAGCCCCCGAAGGGAGATATCTTATCCTCACAGGACACATTATGGACACAGCAGTCACAATTGTCTCCTGCTATGCCCCAAATAAACAACCAACACCTTTTCTATTACACCTTCTACAAGTAGTATCCACACACAAGATGGGAACAATTATCATGTGTGGTGATTCAAACCAAATCCTCATCCCCAAGCAATCCTTTTCACAACTTCTCTTGAGACACAACTTTTGACTCATGGAGAGAAAATAATCCGGCAAAAAGAAAATATACTCGTTATTCGCACCCACACCAAACCTCCTCTTGTATTGACCATATTATAGATTCTCTCATCAAACATAATCCCAATCCCTTGGTCAGATCACAGCGCGGTCTATACTACAATAGCCTCCACTATACCTAAAGCACATGACACATCTTGGTACCTCCCCAACAACTTACTTAAAAATCCATCTCATCGCATAATAATTGAACAAGCCCTAAAAGAGTATCTGATACACAACACCTGCTCTGAAATCTCTCCACTAACTCTCTGGGAAGCACATAAACCAGTGCTACGTGGGGTATTTCAGCGACAATCTGCTATGTTTCAAAATCTGGAACGAAAATTGGAGCTAGAATACAACAATGCTTTTGTACTCTTCCAAGATAATCCCAACTCAACCACAAAAACTAGATTAGAAAAGGCTCGTCTGGAATATAATCCTCACAGAAAATGTAGATAAATCCTTGCGCCGTACTAGACATACCTTCTATATGAAGGCTAATAAACCTGACACTTACATGGCACGTGCTCTGAATTCTCTAAATAAACAAAGCAAACCAATCCGACTTAAATTGTCAAAGGATAACTACACCTGTAATCCCATTAAAATAGTCCATAAATTCCGATCCCATTTAGCCTCTTTATACTCTGCAACAAATGAATTTAACCCTGCAGACGCAGACTCCTTTTATTCCCAATTAAATCTTCCTCAATTATCCCAGAACCAAAGATCCCATCTTGAAGAGCCCATCACAGCAGAGGATGTAGTGAAGACAATTAAAGAACTAAAATTAAACAAAAGACCAGGCCCTGATGGTTTTTCAGCCATATATTACCATACATTTGCAGAAACCTTATCTCCACTCCTAGCCAAAGCTTTTAATATAATATTAGAAGGATATTCCTTTAGACAAAAATCGCTAATGGCAATTATTTGTATGATGCCTAAGCCTAGCTCCGATAATACATCTTGCACAAATTATCGCCCTATTTCCCTTTTAAACCTTGACATAAAAATCTTAGCAAAAATCCTGGCAAATCGCCTCAACAAAATCATAGGCATTCTCGTTCACCAGGATCAAGTAGGTTTTATGCCTACACGCTAAGCGGGTGACCATGTGTGCCAAGCAATTCTTTTGCCGCACATTGCCAAAACTCGCCGCATCCCCTCTTGCTTCCTTTCCTTTGACATCAGGAAAGCCTTTGATTCTGTTTCATGGCCCTATTTGCTACACACCCTCCAGAAATGGGGTTTTGGCCTCCACTTCACTAAGTGGATAGCCGCACTATACGACCGACCTCAAGCATACATAAAATATGCAGGTTACAAATCAGACTCCTGTAAAATAGAAAGAGGCACGCGTCAGGGATGTCCACCCGCCCCCCTCCTATTTGCCCTTTTAATAGTTCCCCTTGCTCAATACATCCGAGCAAACCCAACAATAACTGGAATAGAATTAGGAGGCTATCGCCAGAAACTTTGCTTATTCGCAGATGACCTTTTATTATTTTTATCATCTCCTCAGGTCTCGGGCCCCAACCTCTTACCTATCCTCAGTAGGTTTGTCTACATCTCAGGACTATCAATCCTAAAAAGTGCTTAGCACTGACTTATATCCCTATCTAAGAGAGAAATAGACACAGTGAAAACTGCACTTCCCTTTTATCTGGGCCTGAGAAAACAATCCCATACCTAGGAATTCACCTAACAGCTTCCGTTTCGGATCTCCGCCAACTACCCATCTACCCTAAAACTTGTAACAAACTTAATGAAACAATGGTCACACCTTCCAATATCTTGGCTAGGTAGAATTAATACTATAAAAATGTCGATCCTACCCAAACTACTATATTTGTTCAGAGTCCTACCAATCCCAATTTCTGCCTACTTTACATGACTAATCCAAAAAAGGGTGATGGCATTTATATGGAGATCCTCCAAACCACGTATACCCTCCTACACTCTGTATCTTCCCAAATCTAAAGGTGGCCTCGGCTTTCCAAACTTTGCAGCATACTACAAAGCCGCTCATATTGCAAGCCTACCCAAATATCATGCAACACAAGAAACTCCTCTATGAGTGATGATAGAAACAGCTGACTGCGATCCTTTATCGGTCTCAAATCTACTATGGCTTAGCCCTAAAGACCGTCCAGGCTTGTGTATCCCTATCACTAAACACTTTACAGTGGCTTGCGAAAGTATTAGGCCCCCTTGAACTTTTCAACCTTTTGCCACATTTCAGGCTTCAAACATAAAGATATAAAATTTTAATTTTTTGTGAAGAATCACCAACAAGTGGGACACAATTGTGAAGTGGAACGAAATCTATTGGATATTTTAAACTTTTTTAGCAATTAAAAAACTGAAAAGTGGTGCGTGCAAAATTATTCGGCCCCTTTACTTTCAGTGCAGAAAACTCACTCCAGAAGTTCAGCGAGGATCTCTGAATGATCCAATGTTGTCCTAAATGACTGATGGTGATAAATAGAATCCACCTGTGTGTAATCAAGTCTCTGTATAAATGCACCTGCTCTGTGATAGTCTCAGGGTTCTGTTGAAAGCGCAGAGAGCATCATGAAGACCAAGGAACACACCAGGCAGGTCCGTAATACTGTTGTGGAGAAGTTTAAAGCCGGATTTGGATACAAAAAGATTTCCCAAGCTTTAAACATCCCAAGGAGCACTGTGCAAGCGATCATTTTGAAATGGAAGGAGTATCAGACCACTGCAAATCTACCAAGACCTGGCTGTCCCTCTAAACTTTCAGCTCAGACAAGGAGAAGACTGATCAGAGATGCAGCCAAGAGGCCCATGATCACTCTGGATGAACTGCAGAGAACTACAGCTGAGGTGGGAGAGTCTGTCCATAGGACAACAATCAGTTGTACACTGCACAAATCTGGCCTTTATGGAAGAGTGGCAAGAAGAAAGCCATTTCTCAAAGATATCCATAAAAAGTCTTGTCTAAAGTTTGCCACAAGCCACCTGGGAGACACACCAAACATGTGGAAGAAGGTGCTCTGGTCCGATGAAACCAAAATCGAACTTTTTGGCCACAATGCAAAACGATATGTTTGGCGTAAAAGCAACACAGCTCATCACACTCAACACACCATCCCCACTGTCAAACATGGTGGTGGCAGCATCATGGTTTGGGCCTGCTTTTCTTCAGCAGGGACAGGGAAGATGGTTAAAATTGAGGGGAAGATGGATGCAGCCAAATACATGACCATTCTGGATGAAAACCTGTTGGAGTCTGCAAAAGACCTGAAACTGGGACAGAGATTTATCTTCCAACAAGACAATGATCCCAAACATACAGCAAAATCTACAAAGGAATGGTTCACAAATAAACATATCCAGGTGTTAGAATGGCCAAGTCAAAGTCCAGACCTGAATCCAATCGAGAATCTGTGGAAAGAGCTGAAAACTGCTGTTCACAAACGCTCTCCATCCAACCTCACTGAGCTCGAGCTGTTTTGCAAGGAAGAATGGGCAAGAATTTCAGTCTCTCGATGTGCAAAACTGATAGAGACATACCCCAAGCGACTTGCAGCTGTAATCGCAGCAAAAGGTGGCTCTACAAAGTATTAACGCAAGGGGGCCGAATAATTTTGCACGCCCCACTTTTCATTTTTTTATTAGTTAAAAAAGTTTAAAAAATCCAAAAGATTTCGTTCCACTTCACAATTGTGTCCCACTTGTTGGTGATTCTTCACAAAAAATAAAAATTTTATATCTTTATGTTTGAAGCCTGAAATGTGGCAAAAGGTTGAAAAGTTCAAGGGGGCCGAATACTTTTGCAAGCCACTGTATATCTCTTTGGGATAGGCTTAAATTTAAACACCACTTACAATCCCCACACAACCCTCTCCTCTCCTTCCTTAAAAACCTTGCTTTTTACCCAGCGTGGGTCACCCCCAAGTCATTCAAAGTATGGGCTTCTCTGGAAGTTCTGTGATTACACAAATTTGTCACATCCTCAAACATTATCCCTTTCCAAGATCTGCACGAGACTTTCGGATTACCTCAGTCGGAAATATTCCGATACCTCCAAATCAAAAACTTCTTCACACCTTATACAAATAGGAACACATCTCTGAATCAAGTTACAAGCTTTGAAGCCACATGTAAAAAAGATCCACACGCCAAAGGACTAATCTCTTCCCTTTATTCTCAGTTACTAATTAAACCCAACTCAGACAAACCGTCCTACACTCAGAAATGGGAGGAGGACCTTGGCCGAAATCTTACTGATACAGAATGGAGGGATATTTGGCTGGCAACTAAAACATCTTCTAACATTTTAGCAATTGAAACCAATTATAAAGTTTTGACCCGTTGGTACCTTGTACCCTCTAGAATAGCTAAATACATTCCAACTTACTCAGCTCTTTGTTTCCTGGGCACACAAATGCATGTTTGGTGGGCCTGCCCTATAGCCCAAACCTTCTGGAAAGAAATATTTATAATTGCCTCCAGAATGTTCAAGTTATCAATACAACCTGACCGTACTATGGCACTACTTAGCCTAAAACCTGTGTATTTGATATACAGTTTATGCCAGGAATCCTCAAACTTTGGCCCTCCAGCTGTTAAGGAACTATACATCTCATGAGGCATTGTAAAACACTGACATTCACAGACATGACTAGGCATGATGGGAATTGTAGTTCTTGAACAACTGGAGGGCTGTAGTTTCAAGACCCCTGGTTTAGGCTCTTTGTCAAACACAATTTGCGCAATTTTACTGCGATTCGTTGGGTGACAATTGCTGCAAAATCGTGCCGCAAATGGGATGACATGGAAAGAAACAGAGATCCTAAGCGCTTTCCGCATTTTGCAGCGATTCGGGATCGTGGGCAGAATCGTGCCGATTCCGCCCCCAATCCGGAATGCCATGGTGTGAACGGAGCCAGAATCTCAAGCATAGATGTCTTGCAAACATTAGCCACTGTCAGGTATTTTTAACTTTCCAGTATCTACCAAAAACTGAGATTACTTTGGGTACGTCTCCACGATAGATGGCGCTACTCAACGTGTCTCTGGATAGCCATGTGCATGCGTGCACCTGACCCATGTTGCCGTTGAGATACGGACCATTCACCCTACTTTTTGGACCCACCTCGTAGCACCCCATCATTGGTGTCTGTGGAAAGAATAGAGCCCCATCATTGGTGTCAGTGGATGGAATAGTGCCCCAAGGGCCACATCCAGTCCGTGCGCCAAAGTTTAGAAACCACTGCTCTAGGCTGTCATTTAACTGAATTTTTTCGAGATTAGAGTGTGCTTTTAATATAGGCTTTGGTTGTAGTTGGCCTGCACCAATTACAACTGACTGAATTACTTCTGTCTAAAACTTCAGTGGTGGGCACTTTTACTGGTATGTAGCTGTAAGGAGGACTTCATGTTTTCCTAGTTTCATTGTTGTAAGAATGCAATGATTTGTATTATCTGGGTCAAACAGAAATTTTTTGTTTGTGTCTCCAATAAACCTTCCTAAAAGCATTATGCCTCTGCTTCTATTCTACTTATTATAGAAGTATTTCACTTTTGTTGTAGAAGTGATGTCTTTGCAGTTTTTATATGGCCACTTTATTTTTTGTTACTCTTAAAATGTTTTGAGATCTACAGTATGGTAAAGCTAAAGACTTCTTTATGCTTAGAATAAAATAGTGCTTTTATTTCCTACCATAATGGCGAGCTCTATTGTAGGGGCTTTTTAACATACTCCTAAAGCTTTAGCTGTGTAAAGTCGTATAGAAAGAATTTTTCTATATGAAAAGCATAAAGCTCGTGTATAGTTTTTTTGGCGACTGCTGGAAGAAATAACCCCCCCCCCCCCCCCCCCGTTTTTTATAAATTATAATTATAATGTGGCGCTTGCTTGTGTAATATATGCAAAAAATAAAAATAAACTGACAAGACAGAGTAATTTAAACCTGCTGGGTAATATGCTCCAAGTGCCGGCGCTGCAGGAAGCTTCAACAAATTTGCAAATAAATATACAATGTACTTTCACATCTCAATTAATCAAAATTTAAATAATAATGTGATACCGCTACTGGGTAGTGCATCCAGTCAAGAGTGCTGCAAGATATACAGAATAGTGCAAAATGTGCAAATGAGCAAATAAGGATACAATTATAAATCAATAAATTGACATGTGACAATCCAGTTCAGTGATTAAACTTTCACAAAGATATGTGTCCATGAATCAATAGACTGAAAATCCAGTGACGGTGATTGTACAAATACAATCACCTTTCTGTGTGGTATGATAACTCTCCCATACACCACAATTCTATCTGTGTGTGCTAAGCAGCTCACCTTATTCCTTAGACCGTAAAGGTCTAAATAACGTTTATGAAGTAAAAGATTCCTCTACGTGGTTCACTGTGTTCTATCTTCTCTTTGATTAGTAATGCAACACTTTAAGACCATATGAGACTGTCAGCATTCCCTCCCGCTATGCATCTCCTCCAGTAAATGATATCATTATGTAAGAAGATGAATCCTCATAGTGTAGTATTTTTAAATGTATAGAATTTATTAAAAAAGTTAGTAACTCACAACAAGTACATTACAAGTAATATCAAGCAAGGATGGGTATTCAATAAAATACAGACATGGACCTTCCGATCTCGGCCATAAACCGGGAATGACGTCTCCCTTCGGGAGAAGCCGGGTAATGTCACTTCCGGTTTACGGCTGAGACCAGAAGGTCCCTGTCTGGATCATGAGATAATGTAAATTGAGGTGCCACATCACTGCTAAAAGGTCCAGATACATCTTTATTCCTATAAAAATCAGGGGTGCAATCCAAAAAGTATCTACCATGTTTTGGGGGTCCAAAAATGCCCCGTCATCAGGGCTTGATTGAAAAACGATGTGATCGGACTTGAAGTGAGTTGGACCTTTTAATAGTATTTTTTAATAGTATTTTTCCTATGCGATTATGAGCACAGGTCTTTTCAGATAATTGTTCAGGCATTCTTGGAGTGTTGGTGACATGGGCTTGTGTTATACTAAAAAGCAACATGTATTTTGTTTTTTCTTGTGATTGCTCTTGATAAAGTGTTTGTTAACCCAGAAAAAAAAATACAGATCCTGGTCCCTTAAAGCAGATTACACAGCACAGTGCTTATGGTGTGTAATCTGCCCCCTTCTAAACTGTAAAAAAAAGAAAACCTGAATCTGCTACTCCCTCTCTGCGCTGACCAACGAAAATAGGGCTACTCAGCCCTGATCACCGTGGTCAGAGTACGTCCCTGCATTATACGTTGCTGTCCCCTCTGTTATCCCCTCACCCCCTCCTTCCTGCCTGTCATCTCATTCTCTGTCTCCGCCCTGCCCCGCCCCCCCACCGCTATTCTTGAAAAGAAAAAAAAAACTTAAAATTGTCACTGCCAGCCCCTCTATTAGAGGCTGGCATAGCACACTATGAAAGTTGTTTTAAAAAACAAGTGATCTAAATGCCAATTTTGAGCTGTTTTCAGGCCGGTCACATGACCTGTGGCCGCTTTACAGCGACTAGACAGAGCTTCTGCGGAGGAGACAAACGGCCATGTGATCTCCCTGGCTGACGTCAGAGGGAGATCATGGCTCCTCCCTCAGAAGCCATCCATTGGAGCTGTAAAGCAGCCGCAAGTAATGTGAACGGCCTGAAGACAAAATTGGTATTTACTGTAGAACGCTCGTTTTTTAAAATAACTTTCATAGTGTGCTATGCCAGCCTTTAATAGAGGGACTGGCATAGTCTTCTATAAATGGGTTCACAAACACTTTAACCCCTTCTCAGACAGTGTCATTAGTACAGTGACAGTGCATATTTTTTAGCACTGATCACTGTATTGGTGTTCATGGTTCCCCAAAAGTGTCAGTTAGGTGTTCCAATTTTTCTTCCGCAATATCACAGTCCCGATATAAGTCGCCGATCGCCCCCATTACTAGTAAAACATGAATAAATAAATTAATTAAAATATCCCATAGTTGGTAGACGCTATAACTTCTGCGCAAACAAATCAGTATATGCTTAGGGTCCTTTCACACGGGCAGTTCTCCCTGTGGACTCCGCTTTGCTCAGTGGGGGATCGATTCGCTGATACCCGCTGAGCAAGTGGATGACAGGTCCGTCTCTGTTCACTGTACTAAAACTGACCTGTCAGAGCCCCACTCTCCTCACCAATACCACCAAAAGAAATCTCTATTTGTGGGGGAAAAAGGACAAAAATTATATTTGGGTACATTATCGCACAACCGCGCTATTGTTAGTAAAAGTAACGCAGTGCCGTATCGCAAAAAAATGGCCTGCTCGTGAAGGGAGGCTACTCTTCCGGAGGTCAAGTGGTTAAAGTGGAAATCCACCCTAACACTTAAGGCCCCTTTCACACTTGTGTGACTTGTCCTGCGACTTGGGACTGCAAAGCCGCATGACAAGTCATACCCCATGATTTCTAATGAGTACCATTCATATCTGTGCAATTTAAAGTTGCACCGACTTCAAAGTAGTCCCTGTACTACTTTGGTCTGACTTTAATGCGAGTTTCGGTCCATAGACCTCAAGTTTACACAGGCATTTCCTGAAATCGCGGCAAAATCGTGTGACTTTCAAGTTGCGGCAGTGTGAAAGGGGCCTATATTCTCCCCTGCAATCATTAATGTGAGCCAAGTTCAGCCTTATGTCTCAAAATGAAAAAATCCAAGTTTTTCTGCCTTTATTTTGCAGTATCCAGTGCCGTCACATGACTTAAATTCTACTTCCTTCTGAGTGTAAAAGCAGCCAGTGGGTGTGGTTAGTAAAAGCTAGTGACATCACTTCCAGGGAGGGACCCTGTTCCTGTGTAGCCAGTGGGCATATACAGGATGGGAGGAGCTGATCATAGGTTCCCGCCCAGTGTCCTCTGTACATCCTAATTCATGAGAAAATGAAGAAATAAAAAAAGAACCATCCACTCAGAACACAGGGGGGAGGTGCAGGACACACAAAATCATATGATAAGCCACAGCCTATTGATTTCAATGGCACCCGTTCCCATCTATGTGACTTTGAAAATGTACCTGCACCTGTGACTTTTGATGCGACTTTGATCCAGAGAGTGTAAAGTTGCATCAAAGTCACACTCTAAATCGTGCAACATTGGGGTCGCAATAGTGGAAATGTTGACTATGGCTCTGTTTCAACTAGTATCACTTGTTATGCGATTTTGGACACACAAAGTTGCATGACAAGTCACAGCCTATTGATTTCAATGGCTCCCGTACCCATCTATGCGACTTTGAAAAGGTACTCACACTACTTTGATGCAACTTTTGATGCAAATTTGATCCAGAGAGTGTAAAGTTGGATCAAAGCTGCACTCTAGCCTTAGGCTACGTTTCCACTAGTGCAACTCCGAAGCTGTGCGACTTTGAGTGCAGCTTTGATCCAACTTTACACTCTGGACCAAAGTCACATGACAAGTTGCACTAGTGAAAACAGAGCCATAAACTCATTACTCACATGTAATGAGCAATAGAAATCGATCTGTATCCTTTCAAACTTTCAAAAATGTTCCTTTGTACCCCATTTCTCTCACATTTCTTCCCCAGCTCCCTCTACCGTTCACAGCAGCTGGGCGTGTGCCGCACACAGTCCCATCACAGTGCCACACCATGCTCATCACAGTGCCACACCATGCACACAGTGCTCATCACAGTGCCACACCATGCACACAGTACCCATCAGTGCCATCACAGTGCCACACCATGCACACAGTGTCCATCAGTGGCACACCATGCACTCAGTGCTCATCACAGTGCCACACCATGCATACAGTGCCCCTCAGTGCTCATTACAGTGCCATCTCAGTGTCACACCATGCACACAGTGCCCATCAGTGACATCACAGTGCCACGCCATGCTCACAGTGCTCATCTCAGTGCCATCAGTGCCACACCATGCACACAGTGCCCATCAATGCTGTCACAGCAGCTGGGTGTGTGCCACAGCGTGCACACAGTGCCCATCAGTCCCATCACAGTGCCACACCATGCACACAGTGCCCATCAGTGCTCATCACAGTGCCCATCAGTGCCACGCCATGCACTCTGTGCCATGCAGAAACAACCATGTTGTTGTACACTGTAAAAAAAAATGCCAGCATGTTGCATTGTAATATCTCTATCTATCTCTCTATCTCTATCTCTCCCTCAGAGGTAATGATACATTATCATAACAATTTAACTGCCCAATCATGCCAAGTCCTCTTAATATACTTGCTTTAGAATGAATTCACATTGCCACTTCTATTTACAGCCTATATATTTCATGGTAACATAACTACCATATTTATCGGCGTATAACACGCACCTTCAATTTAAGAGGGAAATTTCAGGAAAAACGTTTTTTTCAAATAAACCACTTTGAAGGCAATATAATGGTCAGTGCCCATCTGCAGCCTGATCTGTGCCCATCTGCAGCCTGATCTGCGCCCATCTCCCATCAATGCAGCCTGATGCCCATCTGCAGCCTCACCATCTCTCATGCAGGAAATCACCGAGCCTTCATCTCCCTGTTTACTCGACTCTCAGTCGGCCAGTCACATACACAGTCCAGCCTCTGCCATCAGCATTGGATCAGCTTCTGTGATTGACAGAACACTAGTCCAATGCTGGTGGCGGAGGCGGGACTGTGTGTGTGATGTCAGAGCCGATTATACCGTAGATGGCGGCTCTGTGAATTCCGGCGGCGCTCGTTCCCCTCCGAGGTACACTATCGGCGTATAACACACACCCTTGATTTGCCCCCTATTTTCAGGGGGAAAAAGTGCATGTTATATGCCGATAAATACCGTACTTCTCTTACATCCTGCCTTTATTCAGCCGTTGTTATATACATATTTGCCTGTCCCAAGTTCCAGAAGATATGTCTTCTGTTTTATGTAATGGTTCCTATAGGAGGCTAACCACAGACGTGTGTACATCAGTAACCTCATCTGAGGTTCTTCAGCTAAGGCCTCATGTACACTGCTGCTGGTAAACGGACATTTAGGAGCAGTTGGGCGTTTTTTTCAGCTGCCCTGATCTCTCCTCTGTTATCTTATCAGTACACGGGTCATTTAAAGTCGTTTCTAGGCAGTTGAGTTTAGAAGCATTTTTTGGAACGCAAAAAAATACACGTTCAGGATGGATGTGCAAATAATATTTTTTTTTTTTTTTTAAACGCGGCATGTAAACAAGGCTAAACGGACATTTTTAAAGCTGTCAAGTTAAACCGTTCAACAACGTCCCGTGTACATGAAGCCTAAGAGGACAACATCAT